>CM060389.1:138943529-140150002 GCA_030545235.1 Helianthus tuberosus
GCATGCTTCCTTGAGATCTGGAGGGATAGGGTTAATTTCCATCCTTTCCCTATACTGGGCAATATGCTCTTCAGGATACATGGTTCCGTCATAGAGCTTCATGTTGGGGGTTTGAAATCTCTTTGGGATTTTTAGCATCACATATAGGATATGCAAACCGAGATATCATGTGGCTATCCTGAAATACTTCTGGAATCGGCTGGACTACCCCAGGTATACTAGATATCATATCCTTTAACTTCTGAAGCTCCCTGGAAAGTGCTGATGTCGTACCTGCATCCTGCAAAGATCCAATACCATTAGTAGCAAGAGTATTAGTATTATTAGACATGTTACCAGTCTGAGGATTCTGGCCATACCCTGAAGCATATCCTGAACTTCTCACAGTTGACACCCTGACCGAAGAGGGTATCTCAGGGATATGACTCTGGGAATGGCTAGGCACAATATTCCTCCTGTTATCCTCAGTATATACTGCCGAACTGAAGTTCAAAGCTCTGGACTGCAAGGGAGTGACAATATCCTCAGCGGGCCTGCTTGAGCTGGATTTCAAGAGTTGTATCTCTCTCATCAACATTTGGTTGGTCTCCTGCTGTTGCTTCATCTGATCCTGTATACTACCAAATAAAGTTAGAATTTCATCATTAGAGGCCAAAATAGGAGTTTCCCTTGAGACAACAGATCCTTGAACGTTCTGAGTGGGGATAACGTCCCGAGCCACCTGAGTTTCAGTCCTTCTTGGAAGATCCTGAGGCTGTGAAGAGGCTTGCATCCTCGGAGGTGGTGGTGGAAGCACCGAACCAATTGTTGCAGACATGGTAGAAGAGCTCATGTTTGATCTTGAGGCCATTGAAAATAGTGTAGCAAAAATTTTTGAAAACAGAAAACCAAGTAATGATTTTGCAAAAGCTTTTAGTAGAAATAGCACCACTTGCCCCACGGTGGGCGCCAAATTGTTTTGGTCAAAAATTACCAAAGCAATTAAGTGATCAAATTAGTTTTGTGAGGTAGTGTGCTAGCAGTGTTTGTGGAAAATATGCTGCTTTGTTAGTTTGCAAAAACAGTTTCAGGATATAGCTCAGGATACCAAGCTATATCAATAATCAAACAATGAGCAAAAAAGTAAAGGTTGACACGAGATGTACGAGGAAAGCCCTTGATCAATCTAGATCGCCAGCACAAAACCTCGGGAGCTAACAATCGCAGCTGTCTTGTTCTTCTTATTACTTCAAATGTCAGGATACAGTGCAGGATATTGACCAGATCGCTAATAAGTGTTACAATATTTTTTAGAAAGTGAGAGTTGCGAGAGAAATTATCAGAGCTCGAGAGTAGTGAGTGTGATGTCATATTTGATCTGGTTTATCCGTCTATTTATAGCTATGAAATAAAAACAAAATCTCCTACAATTGGGGGATGCAAGCGAATATTCCCTAGTTAACGTTGGGGACAAAGTAAAGCGAACTCAACGTCTTTCTTCGAACAACTTGGACCGAGTCTTCAGGGGAAGAGGTCTTCGTGACCGTTGTGGACTTATATTCGTATTCCCTGCATATAATTCATTAGTGATCCTCAGGATACCTCATCAGGATGTTACCAATATCCTGAGTCAGCATCCTGAGTATGAATATTTATCATATAACCAAGATATAATTCAAGATACTATCCAGGATAAGGGCTCAGAATTTCACCCATAACAGTTTCATAGATAGCAATATTATTATACATATACATTATTTTAGTGTTATCAAGTTCTTTTAATTCAGTTGATCATTATCATCATCATCATACTCAGTAAATCTAGCAAAGTTAAGGAAAGGTCTGAAGAGGGTAAGATATAGACAGCCTTCCCTCTATCTCGTAGGAATAAAGAGGCTGCTTCCAGTGAGACCCCGGCTCGATAGTAGTTTTGCATCAAGCCTTGGACATATTGCACATAACACTCAACAATCGAGACAAGGTCGATTAGTGCATGTACCCTTTTGTCTTTCGGCTATCAACGCTACCACATGATGCATGATTAACCACCCATCGCTTTTAACGTTATTTTCACGATATTAGTAAAATAACGTTAAAATTAGTGCAATTTCACCTTTGCCCCCTATTGCTACAACAAATACAAGACCAAGGCCTGTAGCGATATCTCCGGGGTAAAAGTGTTCAAGGTTTCAGTTAGCCTAACGCAGGTCGTGGGGTCCCCCCACGTTTGCAAGACGTGGAGAGAGGTTCACTAGTATTGTTGTTATTCTCCTTAGATCCTGAATTGATTAGAAATCAGCCCAGAAAGCAATCGTTGGAGAAGTTGAATTATTTAGGTGCTGTTTGTTTTTTTCTGCACGAAAACCTCTTTTGCTGCAGGCCACATCTGCAGGCATCTGCAGGAGAAGAGGTGGACCAAATGTCTTCAGTCTGCAAGGAGAAGAGGGTTTGTTTTTTTTAATATAAAACCTCTTCTTCTAGGTTTAGAACACACACCACACAACAATCTGCACCTCCACTCTCTCTCTACTCTCTCTCTAGTCTACAATCTGCACCACCGCCATCATCACCACCGCCAACACTTCACCACCGCCATCATCACAACCACCGTCACCACCTCCGCCTTCACACCTCCACCTCCACCGCCATCATCACAACCACCGAGCCTGCAACGAATCGAACAAAACGACCGTCACCACCTCCGCCTTCACACCTGGCCGGAGATTGAACCGAATAAACAATTGATGATGATGAGGGTTTTCGATTTTAGGGTTTTCGATTTGGGGGTTTTGTTTGTGATGTTGTTGATGATGATGATTTGGGGTTCGATTTGATGATTTGAGGGTTCGATTTGATGATTTGGGGTTCGATTTGATGATTTGGGGGTTCGATTTGGGGTCGGAGCAGGGGTTCCGAGGTGGAGGTGGTGGCGGAGCAGTGGCGGAGCAGTGTCGGAGGTGGAGGTGGTGCCAAGAAGAGGTAAACCTCTGCTTGGAGAAGCTTACCTCTCATCACTTCCCCAAGAAGAGGTTGGGGAGAGGTAAAAAGCACTTCTCGAAAAAAAAAACAAACACTCTTCTGAGGCTAAACCTCTTCCCGCGTCTGCACGGTGCAGACAGAAGAGGCCAGGAAACTCTTCTTCCAAAAAACAAACACCACCTTACTTTAGTTTAGGAATTTGTTTTGGTCATCGCTTGTAAGTTTTACAAATTAGAATATGCCCGAGTATTCTATTTGAATTGTGTGTTAACTTTCTAATCAAAGTGTTTTGATGACACCCTCAAAATTTTAAATAGGATAATTTAAAAATAAAACAAAAACCGGTATATTTTTCTGTTTTTAAATACTTGTACCTAAACGTGTGTAAAACCTTCACAACATTTTTTAAAAAATGACGCAACTCTTTGTGAAAGAGTATGTCAGTTGATGGTTAAAATGATTGACAATTATTCATTTACCATCAACAGAAACTATTGACAACATATTTGTTGTTGTTAGACCCCGCCTAGGGCGCTATCCCCTGAACATATGGGTTCTATGATGTTGTGAATAGCTTTAAATAAAAGTAGGCTTCACAACTCTTAACTTGCATCAAGATTTACTCTTGTTTCCCTTTATTGTTAAGTAAATCTAACTGAACTAAAAGATACGTTCGCTGCGGTGTGAACATATAATGTATATATGTGTGGGCCCTCGGGGGGTGATGATGGGAGTAGCTCAAACCTTAATAAACTGATTAGAGACACAACAGCTTAAAAGGTTCAGAAATTGTCAGCTGTCGTGAACAGTAAAAAGGACAAGTCAGAGCCTTGTCACATCACCCTTTGCGTGTGAAACCTCATGCCCAACTGCAACCAGAACATGTGGGAGAGCACACCCTTTTGTCCGCAGGTCCAAACCCTTCAACCCCTAAAAGGGTAAGTCCCTCACTGCAAGCCAGGTTCACTAGTCAAATGTTTCTCCTTTGAGAAATCTCTTCGCCTATAAACTGCAGCCCATGACAAACATGCGAGGACACTCCAGGATCAGCAGAGATCATTCCAACTCTCTGATTCTTGCTCTCCCTCTTGAGAACTAGCTTCATGCTTGCTTCTCTTCTTCTTCTCCTCCCATGAGAACTAGCTTCATGCTTGCTTCTCTTCTTCACACTAAGGTGCTGTTTGTTTTTTCAGATGTAAGATGTCTGAAGTCTGCGGACCACATCTGCAGGCATCTGCAAGAGAAGATGTGGCCCAAATGTCTGCAGTCTGCAAGGAAAAGATGGTTTGTTTTTTTTCCTTAAAAACAACTTCACACAACAACCACCAACAGTTCTCTCTCTGCTCTCTCTCTCCAAACTCTCTCTCTCTACAACCACCACCACCACCGGTCTCCCTCTCTCGCTCATGTTCTGGTCTCGATGATGATGGAGACGATGATTATGATGGTGACGGGAGTTCCAGATCGGTTTCCGTTTCCGTTTCCGAGCGATCGCAGATCTGTTTCCGATGTGGCCCATTTCCGGCGTCGGTTTCCGTTTCCGTTTCCGAGCGATTGCAGATCTGTTTCTCCGGTAAACACACCTCACCCATCCCTCTTTCCGTTTCCGTTTCCGTTTCGATTTGGGCAGGTCGAGGTGGTGGTGCGTTTTGACGATGGTGGTGGTGGAGGTGGTGGCTGAGAGGTAGGAGATGGTGGCGGAGATGTGGTGGCAGGTCGAGGTGGTGGCGGAGAGGTGGTGGTAGGGGAGAAGAGGAAGAAGAAGGTCTTGCAGATGTTGTGTGAAGATCATGAAGCTATTATACATAGCTTTTTTTGAAGCTATTAAAAGCTATGTTAAGATCTTTTTTTTTAACAGTCTTCAAGGGCTTATGTCTGCCCGCCCGCAGACATAAGCTCTTTACAGACATTTTAAGCAAAAACAAACAGAACCTAAATGTGTTATAATATAATTAACCTTTTAAATATAAATGTGTTATCTTTTTGCATATACAGATACAAGCCATGCTCAATTAAATAACACATCTTGAATACAATCACACTTACGGTATAACATGGGTCATTTTAATAACTTACAAACTTATAAGGTGTGTCCTTGTGGAGGTAGTATACACTGTCTTCTATCGGCTGAGCTTGTCTGGCTTTGTCATTATCAACAACATAAATTCCGGGGTCCTGTAACTCAAACACTAGCAAGTAAAAATGTTTTTGCTCCAAGATCGGGAACAAAACAATGTCGTGCTTTCTCAAATCAGGAACCTTTTCAGCGCTGTTAACCGCACCTTTTATACCAGCCCGAAACTTGTGCATCCGCGCCTCGACTCCACCTTCCTCAGTTGTTAACATCCACGGAAACTTTCACAAAAGAGAAATTAATAAGGATAACCACTCACCACACCCTAACTACTTTTCCACAAAAAACATCAATCTACACAAATCATGTCTATATACAAAACACTCACCACAACTTTAGTACCAAAGAATAGCCTACTGTAAGCCTCCATTGATTTGCGTTTCTCTTGGAAGTTTAGCACCTCCGCCCAACAGTCGATAATACCATCTGACACCTCCTTTCCAACGTTTAAACCCTTAAACATAGCTCGAGACGCTTCTACATGGGCAGGGCTTCGAAACAGCAACTCCCTGGTTTCATATGTACAGATAAAAACTTCACTTCCACATCTTAACATGTGTTACAGTAATTTAACTCATTTTTAACAATATCCCCCGTACTTACACAGCCATGTGTATCGGGCTATCTACATCATCAACTGACGACGTACCCTGTTCATTCCTGCGGCAAAAAATCAAAAAATAACCAATTAACTAGATCCATTGGGTTCATGGTTTTACACGCCAACAACATACCGGTGTTTTGCCCTTCTTTTTCCCCACTTTATTTTGTGAATCGCTCATGATGTTTAATCAGTAACTGTTGAATCAATCATATAACACTTGGTATAACACATATCTAAACAAATTGTTTCAGAACATAGTATAATAACTCGTGAATCTTAACTCATACAACAGACTAATCAGAACATAACTATGAAACATACGAATCAGAACAGATGAATCGCAACACTAACTGTTGTCGTCGACCGAATATTTAACTTACCTGGTTGTCGTCAGAATGATAGTGACCGTCATAACAACAGATGAATCAGCAACAATGAAACATATGAATCAGAACAGAATGATAGTGACCGTCATAACAACAGATGAATCAGCAACAATGAAACATATGAACAGATGAACAGAATATTTAACTTACCTGGACGATGACGGCGATGGTTGCCGGCGGACAACAGACGAACAGAATTGGTAAATGACGGCTGCTGGAGATGGTTGCCGGCGGACAACAGAATTGGCTGTCGTCGTGTCGTCGATGACGGCTGCGTCGATGACGGCGAATGGCGAACGGCGATGGTTGTGACTTGTGGTGTTCGTCCTTCGTCGATGACGGCTGCTGGAGTGGAGATGGAGAGTTTCTTTTAGGGTTAACTTTGGAGTTTGTGACAAGAACAGATCGGCGATGGTTGTCGTCGTGGATGGTTGTCGACGGCGTTGAGAGTTTTTTAGGGTTTGGTCCTTTGGAGTTTGAAGCGTGAATTGGAGGAGAATGAGAATATGAAATTCAAATTTGGGATTATACACCCACCCCGCTTCTCAATTCTCACATGACATACATAACTACCTAATATATTATTTTAATTAAAATTCTTATCATGTCATTAACGGGTCTTAACAGGTTAACGGGTTTTAACCTGTTAAGACACGAACTTTAAACAGGTCTTATCGTGTCGACCTGTTAAGACACGAAACCCGTTAAGGTCAAACACGAAACCTGTTAACTTCGTGTAGGTTCGTGTCGTGTTATCGTGTTTGTATCAAAATTGCCAGCCCTAGATAATATAGGTTATTTTTAACATTCCCCCTTCATTCATATGTGCTCACCAACCAAATTACACTCAAGTCCACAAGTATGTTAAGTGATGATCGCAGTCCTCCATAAGTTTCATATAGTCCCCTCGGACTTCCAGCTGTTGCAACAACTTGCACCAAACATGTAATAACCAGAAATAACAAGGCTCATTATAACACAAGCCCAAACATAACATGAGCCCAAAGAGATAAATATAATAACAACTTATACATGTAACGGCCAAGCCCAATGAATAAACATAACTAACAAATGTATAGTATATGAATTAATCTTATATTTTCAACATGCCCCCATCATTCATATACTATGCATGTTAACCATTTCCAACTTATTGCACATAACACCATTCACTTCACCACTCAAACCTTTAGTAATTTTACAAACAGAAACAATCTTAACAGAACCAATAACACCACAGAATTTTTTTTCAACAAATTCCAGTTCCATTTCAAATGTTTAGTCTCCACATGAAAGACAAGATTCAAAGAAACTCATATGGCACTTTTACTAGATTTTAACAGCTAAACTACGGCTAACACAACATCATAGAGAAACAAATCAAAAAATAGGATTTCTATAACCAATATCCTAACTCAGACATACTAAGAATTCAGACAAACTACAAGACGAGACAGGAGATTCTTTGAAGAAAAAAAAAACTCAAATACCAACAAATCAAAGAACTCTCTATAACAGACAGTCAACAAAACAGATAAACTGTTATGACTAACAACACCAGACAACAATGATAGCCTACATAGATTCTGGGAAAATACACAACCAGAAATACATCTCTTACACAAGAGAGAAATACCATGCTAACACAACATTCATACAAAAGACAAGCTTGAAAACATATCACATTAGACCTATTCAAACCATGAGATATGAATAATCAGACAATATAATATACAAATCACACCCATAAAACATTCAAAAAACACATGAATCAACTAACCTCACAACAAGATAGACATATGATCCTTTTAGAAAAGACAAATCACACCATTCAAGAAGCAAGACTAAGAATAATAAGACATACATAAGATTATAAGACACAACCAAACAAATCCTGATTAATCACAAAATTATACAATTTGCAACTAGAACAATATTTCTCCCAAGAGAAAACATACAAGGCTGTCACATATACAAATTAATCTTGATAAAACCACCGGTTAAACATGAACCACACAGCTCAACTAACCGTACAAACAAGACTATAGCCAAGCAGACATAGCGACTATAAACCAAAGACATTTTAACAACATTCAAGACAAAAAAAATTCTCAATATATGAAACTCATAACTAGACAGACACCGACATCAATAAAAATCTTGGCAAACAACTGATAAGAGAACACTCAAACCACATGTTTGGCTAATCATACAAAAGACAAAAAAAAAAAAAAACATACAGACTATGTCCATAAGACACTTCGGCAGTCCAAAAAACAGAATTGAATCACATGTCCCAAGATAAGGATTCACGCCACACAATCAACAACATTTTCAGGTCAAAACTAAACAAAAGCACAAGATCATATAACCACAAAATAGACTATTACACGAGAATCAACCAATGAACATACAAGACTCTATTACCAGGACATAAAGACATGAGGTTCAATAAACCAAGAAAACTTGTACAAATTTAAATTGATCATTTCAAAAAAACTTGAAACTTGAACCAAACATATAACATTTCTTATACTAACAAAGAAACATTATTTGAGTTTAAGACACTTGATAACAAGATAGACTGAGAACAATACGAAACTATAACTGTCACAACCCCCGACCCCACCCTGGAAGCGGGAGCCGCGAACTAATCAGATGGTATCGGTGTTTATTAATTTGGCAGCAGAAATTTTCATCAGGACCGTAATTAGGAAATATTTTTATCAGAGTTAAACACCAAAATGTTTAAAATAGATAAATGGGATAAAACCCAAGTTTTCATTTCAATACATGTATAGGGATAAACCCTAATTATTAAAAATATGATCTCCTTTTTATTTAGGTAACTTTTATAGCCACTTCTTTAAGCCTTCAGTGCTCTCCAGCTGGCTTCTGTTAAATTTACTTTAAGTTACCTGAAACGCGTTTTAAAAAGGTTTTATCAGCAAGAAATACTGGCGAGTGAATCCCAGTTTAATCAAAACAAGTTTTATCATTTCAAAGTACTGAGAGCGATTACAATGTTTATATCTACATAGTTACTCATTCAGTACTTGCCACTCGACCGAATCTGTGGCTATGGTCATATCACACATTGGCTAACCCATTGTCCAATTGTGAAGATTATCAAGTAATGTATATAAAACCCCATAATACCGGCAGTAATTGAAGAATTACAAAGACTCAATCACTGCTAATCACATTGTAAAATATTTAAGGCTTTGTAAAAACAGTTTACAAAAAGGAGATTACTCACATTGCTATTTTAGGGTTTTCCTTTGTGGTTTCCTGGATATAATCTATTTAAATAAACAATGCACACGCGTTAGTATAATAACCCATATTTACATTAGTTATACCCTCCCCGAGACATAAACTCCAACGACTACGTCGGGCAGAGCCACGACAGCCGTTACGGAGCACTAGATCAATCGGGCAGCGTATCTAATACGTAACCGGGGGTTAAAATACTTACAACGAGGCAGAGCTTCGCTTATTTAGTGGGTATAATACCCGAGCAGAATTTCTATTATTTAGAGAACTGAGAGAGAAAGTTGATTTGTGAACGGTTTGAAACTAAAGCCAAAGACACCTATATATAGGTCTGATCGAGCAGCGGGTCGCAGCCCGTGACGGCCGCTTCTATCTTTCTCGCGGCCCGCGAGAACCTAGGCTAGGTTCTAGCTTGGGTTAGTCATCACTATAGGTCCGTCGAGTGTCGTGCCACGTGGCACCCTGGGGTTCCGCCACTTATCTCTCGGTCGCGTCCCGCGAAGCCCAGGGTTAACCCTGTCGAGGCCCACGAGCACCTCACATAATTTGTTTTATTTGTTTTTTAATAAAATAAAGGTATTTCGGGGTCGTTTCTTGTACACGGGGTGTATTTTAGGACACGTAGGGATGTCAGGGGTGTTTTAGGAGGGTTGTTACATTATTTAATAAAATATGTAATGCACTCGCGTAAAGTATAGTAACCCAATTCACTTTATCCCTACGTCACGAGACAGAACCCGAACGAATTTAATCGGGCAGAGCCTTGACATGCGTTGGTGGGTCCTAAATCAATCGGACAAGGTATCGACTCAGTGATCAGGGGTTACAATACTTAAAACGGGGCAGGGCTTTGTAGGATTTAGGGGTGAATAACTAAAGAAAATAGGGGCAATTATAATAGTAGACAGGGAATGAGGGAATGAAAGAAAGGAATGTGGCAGTTTAGATGGTGAACTGCTGATTCCTATTTATATTGCATGTTTGAGATTTGAGTATACTCCAAGCAAGGCCACGTACATCTCTATATTTATGTCAATCCTTCATGTTAGGTTATACGTATACATGTGTTGACTTTAAAATTTTGATTCTCATGCATTTAGTTTTCATTTTCATTTTCATGCATTTAATTTACGTAGGATTAGCCCTAGGCTTAAAAGTAGTAGTTTTAGTTTATAATTCATAGATTATTTTATTATTATATTTATAATTAATTCAGCTGCTTCACTCATTTGGCGCTTATACTTCTAAAATATGACGTTTTATAAAACAATGAATAGGTCATTAGAACGAGAATATTTGTATCTACAATTTGAACCAGGTTTCATTAAAAATGGAGTAAGTTTAAATATAAGGTATTTTTATAATTTAATTATTAAACGGTTCCTACGCTTGCCCAAAATACCTCATATTTATTGGTCAACTTACCCATGATCTATTCGTTTAATAACTTTATTTTAAAATTTTCTAAATAAAATTTTGGAAATGTTACATCCTTCCCACCTTGTTTTGAATCTTGTCCTCGAGATTCACTGAAATGTGGAGGAATACCTTTAGTTTGTCACTGATCCTAGTTCCTAAGTATATTCTAGTCTTTGTTTTGAATAGTATATTCTAGTCTTTGTTTTGAATTTTGACCAGAACTATTCTCTATGTTTTGTGACTCTTATCTTCTCAAGAGTTTTTAATGAAGGTAAAATTACTATCATTTGTGTAAGTTTTTAGATATTTTGTGTCTTAGCACAACTTTTAGTCACAGGTTTCCCAATGCGTCAATAATCTAAGGTAATGCAAGGGGGAAATTCTTATAATTTCAATGGCGTCTCAATTTAAAGGGTTCCCGTCGTTCATCTTGTCGCACGAGTTATGAGACGGAAGATGAAATGAAATAGTGTTTGATACTTGAAATTATAGATGTATACGAGAGATTCCTGATAAATAAATCTAAAATTATCATTGACATATATGTTCGTGATTTATCTCTAATTGTCAATTATTATGGTCTTTGGATTTCCTTATAGATATACATATCTATATAATCATATATTTCACATATTGTAATATACACACCATTCATAAGGTCAATGTATTTAACAGATTCATCAGGTCATGGTACTATTTAGGGAATTCCATTAGCATAACATATACCCCATCTTATACGGTCTCGCCAGAGAGGTACCCCCATCTTACCCGGACAAGCTGGAGAGTCTACTACACCATACTCAGTCTTGCCGAAGAGGTAATTATCATTGTATTTCCCATAAATAGATTTTATCAAATCATGATTAAAAGTTCATCATTTATTATGGCTTGCATCAAGAAATAAGGAAATTAGTATTCTCATGATGGATCATATAATAGAACCGAGTAGTACTAATAAACAAGAAATAACAGTGGCCAGGTGTTATCGCTTATTTATCATACTTGCACTAATCTAGTCATCATCCTCACGGCATACCAATAACCATCACACTTTATCTATGCAAGTAATTAGCTTATCTCAAAGCTTTATACTAAGGCATTTTTCTTAGGTTAAAGTCTAAATACCATCCTGGGTGTTACTAGTAAAAATTAATATTCGAACCCTTTTGTTTAAGCATGAATATTATTGTAACTTTCTTTTGTTGGAAAAATAGAGTTTTCCAAGAATTTTGTTGATGTGATAAAAGTTAACATTATGTATTCATATAGAACGAGTATAACGAAATATTTATTAGAATTCAAGAATAAATGATCTTTTGAAGTGAATTCACATGCATGATAAGCAATGCATGTATGACATAGGAATTTGTCAAGAGATGAGGCAAATGAGAGTTGGCTCTATTAAAGGAGAAATAAAGACCTTTTATTGATGAAGTTTTGATCGGAATTAAAAGTTAACTAATATTTTAGTACAGACAAAACATAAGGGTGCTTATTTTGCTGTTGTCTCCGGTATTGTAAATATTTATGCATTTTCCTTAGTTTCATCTGGGTTTCTATTCTCGTTGTCGGGTGCCTTAGATAGTTTCAGGCAGGAGAGACGGAAGTGACCTGGGTCTCCGTATTTGTAACATACATTAGTTAAAAAAGCTAGCAAACCGTCATTCCACATAACTAATATAAATTAACTAATTATTGTATGTTAAAAATTGTCTTCCCAAAAAACTAGTCAATTTTGAAAAGAAAAAGGTGCACGTGTCACCAACTGGAACAAACATTTTAGTGGATATGTGTAATTACACAAACACCCCTACTTAAATACTTAAAATAAAATCAAAGATCATCTTCTCCAAAAGGCAAAAAATACTCGAGTCCTTGTATGTCGGAAACTTTTTCCGATGAGCCCCGTTTTCATGCTTTTTTTCTTTTATTTTAATTAAAATTTGCTTCAACTGCTCTTCCATTAGCAATTTCATGGGGTGCGGAGTCAAAATTTCATGGGGTGCGCTTGAGATTTTCACGTACGTTTAACATTAAAAAGAAAAAATTCAAGGGGTGCTGCCACCCACCCAGCTTAAGCCTTAGGTCTGCCCCTGCTTACAGGCTAGGTTCCCAAAAAATTTTACGTTTAGAGGTTTTTTATTTATATATGAATTGACTGTTTAGTTTAATAAAACATTAAACTTGAAAATTCTAACAAAATTACACATAGGATTAGTATAAGGTGGGGTGCTAGAATTTTGACATCTAGGATTAATATACATTGTTTTATTATATAGACTAGTAGTAAGACCCGTGTGCAAACACGGGTGGTTTTTAGAAATTTTACATAACACATTTTATTAACCACGGATAGTTTTAGAAGTTTTAATATATGCTACTAAATAATATTATAGTAATCCACAGGTACCGTTCCTCATAGTTGCTCAAATTCATATTCAAATTCACATCTAAAATCACACAATTAATAATAAAAAAAATAAATTGAATACCTATATTAAATGAAGATGTTATATTAAATGAAGATGTTGATACATAAGAGGCGCATCAAATTCATTTCATGAGCATGTCACCAAGGAATAATGGAAGTAGCAGGTAGCTAAACCAAAACCATTACACCAACAACAGAACAATCAACCATCCAATATTTCACAAAATAAACCTACTCCATATTTCCAAGTTAAGGGCCCTCTCCTTAGTCCTGCAATTCAGCCACCAAAGAATCAAAGTCTTGATATCTCTCATTGTTTTCTTTAGCGAAACCGGCTGTTGATTAAAAACCTTTTCATTTCGAGCAATCCATAGACACCACATCAAGGATAAAAATAACGCATGAACCGCCTTTTTATCCTTTGCTATACCATTAATGTACGTGTGCAGACCCAATAAATCCTTGGTGTCAAAAGCATATATAGAATGAAGAGAAGTACTTTACCTGGGAATAAACACACATAACGTCATTTTCATAAGGTTATGTAAGTACCATATCATTATCTGTTAGAATAAAACAAACAAAATTTTCCCTTAACATATAATACTCTGGACTGGAACATGGCCGTATTATACGCCCATACTTGCACTCCTTTTCTAAACCTATACTATCATCTAATTCATTTACAGACACGACATAATCTTTTATGATTTTAAACATATATTATTCAACACATATATCTATAAATTTATTAACGTGCTAAAGTGATATCCCTTTCTTTAAAATTCTTTGATTTCTTATGTCAAATTACATGCTTCTTTTGAAGTTCAGTAACTTCCTATTAATAACTACTTTAAGATTCATAATTATACAATGTCAATCACCATCTTTTGAGACTCAAAGTCCCATATATTTATATGAAACCTCAAGTAAACAAAAATTCCACCAGGTTCGATCTATAAACTTCGAATAAAAAATATATATATATGTGAACTATTACACATTTTATCCATTATTTAATACACCAACCATAACACTAAGGTCACCAATTTGAGTTCAGAATAATGTATGTAAAACAACAAACAATAAAGATAGGGTACTTACCTTTAGTGTCACAAGAAGTTAAACGCAACTTATATAATTAGTGTCGCAAGAAATATTGGGTGCTCCATCTTATTGCTTGAGGACATTCTCGAGGTAAAGATTTTACTCCTTTTTTAATCTAAAAAAATGACTAACCTTTTCAAATGGTTATATTTTTTTTTAGATTTGGTCAAATACAAATAGTTAATGTTTCGAATACGACTAAAAAACTATATCACCATGTCATTTTACTTGTTTAAATAAATCGATTTAAAAAAAAGACATTTAAATAACACCTAGGGGATGGTCTATTTCAGTTTTAGAAGACTCGGTCCGCTTTTGGCTTGCTCACCCGATAACCGTTATAAGGGTGGACATTAGTTAAAAGATTAAATCTTTACCTGCAAAGAACCGAGGCGATCTGATACTAGAAACCTAAGATTTGTCTTTTCTGGAATCTTCATTTTCAAATCCTGTATAAACAAAACACAATTACATATCAAGATAGTAAAGAAACCTCCTCATTAACAAAATGATAACACAATCAAAGAACCTCAACTTCAACTCCGGACTGCACGTCTGCGTTACTATTCTGAGTTTCACCACTCGGGTTAGCTTCTGAGCTATGTTTATTTAAGTCGGGTTGAATGGGTATTGCTGATGTCACACCTTGGCTTTGCGGAAGCGTGGTTAATTTTGGTGTGACTTCTTAATACCATAGCTTAATCATACCAAAGCTATATGAGTTAAAAACATGCAAGATCATCCATTAAGTTCTGAAAATCAAACACAATACCATTGTTTTAACCAACAACCATAACCTTGTTCAACAAACATTACAACTTAAACATAACATAAACATGGTTTAAGGAGTGTGTCTTGTCCAGGAAAGAGACACATCCCCTAAACCCCGGATGACCTTGGAAACAAGTGCAGCGGAAAACATGCCATACCGTGCCAGATCTCGTTAATTTCCTGAAATACATGTAAGTTGAAAAATCAACAATAATGTTGAGCGAGTTCATGTGCAAGTGAGTAAGTAAAACACTTGTAAGTATAAAAGTTTCCGGGTATGTAGCAGTGTAAGAGGACTTGTGATCACCAATGGTTTGCAAGGCCATTAGCATGTCGTGAAATGCAAGTAGGAAGACACAACCCTAGCCGATTTTTGCGTTGGGCAACCAAGTCACTCCAGGTCCGTTCTGTTGGTCCTCAGAGAGGTCCGTTCTGTTGGGCCTAGAGCTGGGCTCGCTACACCCAGATAGATCTACCGCCTGAGTCCCTCGGTGTTCTAACTACCCATTCACATGATCTAAAACCTCCTTACGTTATCATACCGTATAAAGTACTTGTAAACAAAGTAACATGTATTTCACCCCCGCAGTTAAGAAAACTGAAAACAGTTAGAGAAAAGGGGGACATGAACTCACAGTCGGTGCGTCTCTACCAAGTGTCTCCGAATCTGAAAGCTGTGCGACGACCTACAAGTGCTAATTCTATTAGACGGATGGCCGTGCCTTAGCTTTTATAGTTAAGGTTTTGGAAATAGTTAGACAACTATTTCGTGTTTACATTTTGTATACACTTGGTAGTTATAATCCTTCCCAAGGATGGGAGATACAATACATGTGCGTAAGTTACGTTTTATCAATCGTGTGGTAATGTAATTACCGGTGTAACTTATATAGTCATGATGAAAGCGTTCGCAAAGTTTTGGGATCATTAACGCTTGTAAATATTATTTTCACTCTAAAATAATATTTATGTAATTTCACAAAATAATCATAAACAGTGTTGTGACAAAACATATTTATCACGTTAACTTAGTGAAAATCCCACCTCCGAATATAAAGTTCTGGCGAAATTTATGTTTCGAAAATATGTCAAAAATAGTTCTAACACTTGTTGCGTAAATAATTCTAAGTGTTAGGTTTTTAGAAAATTTCGCCAGAGTTTCCTCTGTAACTGGAGGTGGCCACGCTTTCAAGCGTATCATTTTCTTTTAACAAATCAATTCAACAACTTCTTTATCCAAACAAACAATTTCCGACACATCAAACTAGTCGACAAGTATGTAAATCGCATAATCGCATGAACTTGTAGTTTTTCCGAATCTATAGTGTGAATCCCCTTTATACTTGTAGATCATTATATAAAGTAACTTTGATCTCGTAAAAACCTTGTGTTTAGAGAAATCCGTCTTTACAACTTCTAGTAACAAGTGACAAATCTAGTTCTTTGTCGGATCTTTTCATTTCACAAGTGTTTACACACTTGTGGTTTATAAAATCATGTTTGTTAGTGTAAGATCCATCTTTTTAGAAAACATGATTCCTTTAAAGTGTGGTTCTTTAAAAAGACCACTTGCAGATACGTAGATCCGCTAGTTTTAAACACCGTTGTACAAGTTAAATTACTTTTACACAAGTAAAATATTTTTACACAAGTTCATGTCTCTTGTGTGGTAGAGTTTCACCTTTTAACCCTTGTGTTAACTAAAAACGAGCTTATGTGAAGATCCAAGATCTTACAAAGTCGGGTTAACCTGTGATCCGAGCTACCACATCATAGATCGGGTCTCAATAACCACAAATTCCAAATACTACAACTTTTACACAAGTTGTAAGCTATTAACCACCATATTTAGGATTTTTACTAGACTTTAATGCATCAAAACGTATGTTATCGATATTCAACCGACAATATTCCTTTTAACCACCTTAGATAAGATTAAAAACAAGTTTTAAGTGTTATACCTCTAGCTCGGGGCTAGGGAAGAATCCTGACGAAAAAGAGGTGGATAAAAGCTAACGGAAGAGGTCCTTCGTGTTCCGCTTGCTCCGAGGCTCCTAATACGCGATCCTTGAAGTGTGAATGATGTTGGAATGTAGTGATCAAGAGCCGAAGGTGGGTGTATGGGGGCTGGGATGTTCGGCCGAGAGGTAGAGAGCAAGAGAGAGAGTAATTTTTGTGGTGTTGATTAGTGTGTGTTATGTTAGTTAATCTCTAGTATTTATAGGCAAATTCAAGTGCTATTATCCAATGGACACAATGTCCCCTAGATATTTAGCAAAACAAGATTAAGCAAATCAAACTTGTACCATGTGTGTCCCCATGGTTTGGGGCCGGTTATGAGAAGGGGGGGGGGGGGGTTGGTTCGATTTAAACTAGTAATTAGGAGGTTTAGTTTAGTTAAATAGGTTAACTAAGTATTTAACTTAGTTAGTTGTATGTTATGTGTTATGACGGGTGTTAGGGTAATCAGAGACCCTAACTGGCTCAGAAAAATATAAATAGTGAAAATAGTAATATTTCCATGTTTCGGGTAAAGTCCGGTTGTTCGGTTGGATAGTAATCCGTTAAAGCGTTACAAAAGCTTTAAAGTGTCGTTATTGTTATTTTTCGTGACACAACTCATTCCTGACACTTTGGAAAGTGTCTAGTGTTACTTTTCTCATATTTTGGCACTTTACTAGTCAGCTAGAAGCTGGTTGATTTATTAAAGTGCGGTGTTTTGTACTTAAAGTACGTTTTAGGCACATCCAATCAGTGTATCTTATTCCTAGAGACGCAGTTCCACAACCCTTATAACCCTACACTCACTACCAGTGTAGCCAAATATTTGAGGCTCTTAACAGGCCTTCGAGGCAGTGTCTGCCTGATGCTGGTTATATCAGCATGTTCACTGTGTATCCGTTTAGTGCTACTGTGCTTTTTGTGCATCATGTTTGTCACTAGGGTTCAGCATGTAATTAATGTAGTGACAGCAAATAAAGTATGATGCAAGTAAGTGCATGTATCAGTATGCAGGTAGCAGTTCATCAGCTAGTTCAATCAAGCACAGTAATTAAGCAGAAATTAATCAGTAATTAAGTCGTACGGATACCTGGTTTAGTACGGGTTGTCACATTCTCCCCCCGTTAAATAAATTTCGTCCCGAAATTTAAGTTCTGCTTGTAGATGCAGAGTTCTTAGGAAATAAGTGGGGGTATTTCTCTTTCATCCGGTCCTCACGTTCCCAGGTGAATTCAGGACCATGTCTGGCATTCCAACGAACTTTGACGAGTTTGACACTGCTCCGGCGGGTCTTGTTAACTTTCCAATCTGTGACCTCGACAGGTTCTTCAACGAAGTGGAGCGTGTCGTCAATATGAATCTCGTCGATGGGAATGGCAACGTCAATTTGAGTTGGGCTTTTCTTTAGATTGGATACATGAAATGTATCGTGAACACCATTCAGTTCAGCAGGTAGGTCCAACTTGTATGCTACTGTTCCAATTCTTTCTAGAATTCTGAAGGGACCAATGTAGCGCGGATTTAACTTCCCACGCTTTCCAAAGCGTGCCACCCCCTTCCAGGGTGAAACCTTCAATAACACCATTTCCCCAACTTGGAAATCCACATGCTTCCGGTCTGGATCCGCATAGGCCTTTTATCTGTGGCGAGCTGCTTCGATGCGTTTAAGTATTTGCGCAATCTTGTCTGTCGTCTCTTGGACGATCTCGGGACCAGCAAGTTACCTATCACCTGCATCAGACCAACATAGGGGTGATCGGCACTTGCGTCCGTATAGGGCTTCGAATGGCGCGACACCAATACTGGTGTGGTAGCTGTTGTTGTATGAAAATTCGACCAAAGGTAAGTGTTTATCCCAGCTACCGCCCAAATCCATAACACATGCCCTCAGCATGTCCTCCAAAGTTTGTATCGTTCGCTCGCTCTGGCCGTCAGTTTGCGGATGGAACGCAGTGCTCAGATTCAACTGTGAGCCAAAGGCTTCTTGGAAGGATTGCCATATCCTTGACACAAACCTTCCGTCTCTATCAGAGATGATTGAGAGAGGTACTCCATGACGTGCGACAATCTCTCTCATGTATATTTCCGCAAGTTTACTAGTACTGTCTTTCTCTCTGATTGGCAGAAAGTGTGCGGACTTTGTTAGGCGGTCAACTATCACCCAAATCATGTCATGGCCTCTTGGCGTTCTTGGCAATTTCGTAATAAAATCCATGGAGATTTGTTCCCATTTCCACTTGGGAATCTCTGGTTGTTGCAGTAGCCCTGAAGGCTTCTGGTATTCCGCCTTAACCTTAGCGCACGTCAAACATTTGCTCACATAAATAGCAACATCGCCTTTCATCCTAGGCCACCAATAATAATTTTTGAGATCCTGGTACATCTTATCCGATCCAGGGTGGATAGAGTACCGTGACTTGTGCGCTTCGTTGAAAATAACTTCCCTTAATCCACCAAACAGAGGAACCCAAATCCTTTTCTCAAAGCATAACGTTCCTTCCTCGTTTGGTACCAAAAGCTTCTCCATTCCACGGAGATATTCTTCCTCAAGGTTTCCCTCCTTGAGAGCTTCCTTTTGTGCGGCACGAATGCGCAAGGAAAGGTCGGTTCGGATAATCATCTCTAGAGCCCTAACCCTTATGGGCTTGATCCTTTCCTTTCGACTTAGGGCATCGGCGACCACATTCGCCTTCCCCGGATGATATTTTATCTCGCAGTCGTAATCGTTTAACAATTCAACCCATCGTCTTTGCCTCATATTCAACTCCTTCTGGTTGAATATATGCTGTAGGCTTTTGTGATCTGTGAAAATTGTGCACTTCGTACCATATAGGTAGTGTCTCCAGATCTTTAGTGCAAAAACCACTGCGCCAAGCTCTAAATCGTGTGTGGTATAGTTCTTTTCGTGCACTTTCAGTTGACGCGATGCATAAGCAATGACCTTTTGGCGTTGCATCAACACACAACCTAATCCCTGACGCGATGCGTCGCAGTACACCACAAAATCGTCAGTACCTTCTGGTAGAGCTAAGATTGGCGCGTTACAAAGCTTATCCTTTAGTATCTGGAATGCTTCATCCTGTTTGATTCCCCAATCAAACGTCTTATCTTTCTGCGTGAGGAGCGTCAATGGTTGAGCGATCTTCGAAAAGTCCTCAATGAACCTTCGATAATAGCCGGCCAAACCCAAGAATTGCCGAATCTCGGTTGGCGTCGTAGGCGTTTCCCAATCCTTGATCGCCTCGATCTTTGTTGGGTCCACGTGGATTCCATCTCCATTCACCACGTGCCCAAGGAATTGGACTTCTCGTAGCCAAAACTCGCACTTGGAGAATTTGGCGTACAGTTGTTCCTTCTTTAGCAGCTCCAAAATGGTTCTAAGATGCTGCTCGTGTTCAGCCTTCGTCTTTGAGTAGATCAAGATGTCGTCGATGAATACAATCACGAACTTGTCCAAATATGGCTTGCAAACTCTATTCATTAGATCCATGAATACTGCAGGTGCGTTTGTCAGACCAAACGGCATAACAAGGAACTCGTAGTGTCCATAATGAGTTCGGAAGGCTGTTTTCGGAATACTTTCCTCCTGTATCCTTAACTGATGGTATCCAGATCGAAGATCGATCTTAGAGTAAAAGCTAGAGCCTTGCAGTTGATCAAACAGATCGTCGATTCTTGGCAGAGGGTACCTATTCTTGATCGTCAGCTTGTTCAATTCTCGGTAGTCGATACACATGCGGAAGCTACCGTCCTTTTTCTTGACAAACAGGACCGGAGCTCCCCAAGGCGAGAAGCTTGGTCGGATAAAACCCTTGTCTAACAACTCTTGAAGTTGCGTCGACAATTCCTGCATCTCAGACGGAGCAAGTCTATATGGTGCCTTAGGCACAGGCGCGGCGCCTGGAACTAAGTCAATGTGAAACTCTACTTGCCTCTGAGGTGGCAGTCCGGGTAAGTCTTCCGGGAAGACTTCTGGGTATTCCCTCACGACAGGGATGTCTTCGATTTTTGGCTCAGCAGCCTTCTTATCCACGATGTGTGCCAGGAAAGCAACACATCCTTTCTGTAAACACTTCCTTGCTTTCAAGCAGCTAATAAATCTTAGCGGTGTGTCACGCTTCTCTCCGTGAACCACAATTGTCTCACCATCATCGGTTGGGATACGAACAACTTTCTCGTGGCATACTATCTCAGCCTTGTTTCCTGACAACCAATCCATTCCTACCACCACGTCGAAGCTTCCCAATTGAACTGGTAGTAGATCCAAAGTAAACTCACGTTCTCCCAATTCTATCACACAGCCTTTGATTACTTCGTTGGTTTCAACTAACTTTCCATTAGCTAACTCGATCGAGTAGGGAATATCTAACTTATTAGCGGCTAACCCAAGCATATTCTTAAATTCTAACGATACGAAGCTATAATCGGCACCAATATCAAATAGAACGGATGCATAGCGTTGATTGATAGGGAACGTACCGGTAACAACATTGGGATCCTGGCGTGCTTCCCTAGCTTCGAGTTGGAACACTCTACCACGGGCTTGGTTCAACGTTGGGCAGTTCTTCTTAAAATGCCCGATTTCCCCGCAGTTATAGCATCCGAGTCTCTGCCCGTTTCCACCCCCATTTCCAGCTGGGGTGTTGTTCTGGTTGGCATTACCAGCCTGATTCACATTGTTGCCTCGATTTCTGTTTCCTCCAAAATTTCCTTGTGGGCGATTCCCATTTCCACCACGATCATCATCCCTATTTCCATATCCTCCCTGGCCTCCTCGACCGGCAGGGGCCCAACAAGTGTCTTTCGAGTGCCCACGTTTCCCACACGAATCACATACTTTTAGCCCACATTGACCAGAATGGTGACGCTGGCAGGCATTACACTTGGGCTGGGTGCCCATATATCCTCTTCCTCTCCTTCCACTGCCAGCTGTACCCTGAGCTGGCGTGTTTGGTGCTCCTCTCTTACCATCACCGCTAATGCCTTGCTTAAAGTTCGAGAACTTTCTTTTGTTAACCCCTGACGACTCAACATGAGTCTCTTTCTCCTTTGTCTTGACATCACCAAACTTGTTCAGGCGAATGGCCTCTTCTATGAGAGCCACGCTCAGATCAATCGCCTCGGTAATTGTTGCTGGCTTTGAAGAGGTTACCATACTTATGATTTGGGGAGCCAAACCCCAAATGAAGCGCTCGATTCGCTTGTATTCAGGTGTAACCATGTAAGGAACCACTTGAGATAAGTCGTGGAATCTTTGGACGTACTCTGCAATCTTTGGTCCATCCATCTTTAAATGCCAAAATTCAGTCTCCAACTTCTGAATTTCCGCGCGAGAACAGTACTTTTTGCGCATAAGTTCTTTCAATTCGGCCCATGTCAACGCGTAGGCGGCAGCTTCGCCTAGAGTTTGTACTTGCAGATTCCACCAAGAGAGGGCTCCATCCAAGAATAGCCCTGAGATGTATGTGACTTGCTGATCCTCTGCGCATTTGCTCATGCGTAAAACAGAATCGGTTTTCTCAGCCCAGCGGGTAAAGGCAACTGCACCTCCTGTGCCATCGAAGTTGACCGGTTTGCAGTCTAAAAACTGCTTGTAGGTGCATCCTGCACGTATGTTAAAACATGTGATTGGCATTAGCATCATTGCTAAAATCTCCAACTAGTTCATGGTAGGTCCAAATGGCGTGGTATTACCGTGAGGTGGATTGTTGTTGCCCTGGTTAACACTTCTGCTCGCTCCTGGCTGAGATGCTGCGTACTGTGCTATGGCAGCTGCAATGACTTGCTGTAGCTCTGCCTCATTAGTAGGCATTGGCGTTGGGCGTTTTGGCGGCATCTTCTAAAAGATGTGTTCACGTTGGTCAGGCCATAGTAACATGTACGTATATAGTAATAGTAATAGCACGTAATATCACATGTCATCAATACATCACATATATCAATCATCCACATCTCATAACACAACAATGCAATCAAGCGAAACAGATATGATGAGAATACTGCGATTGTTATATATCAAGGCCACAGAGTAAGTGTATAGTGTCATACAATCATCCATCAACTAGGGGCTACATCACCCCCGTCCAAAAATCATAACAAATCAGTGTCAAATACAACATCAAGTACATGTCAACAAAAGTCAAAGTCATAAAGTGGTCTCCAAAATGCTGTGCAATCCAACAATCGCCGTCTTCTCATCCTTGTCTACCTAATCAGTAACTGGTGAGCTCTATGCAGATGGTGGTGGAGGAGGGGGAAAGTGGGTGTAAAACAAGCGGCGTAACTGGAGCCAGTCCTCCTCCTGGGCTCGCTGAGTACGAATAATAGAGGCAACCTGCTGCTCTAATGTGAAAAGACGGGCAGCAATATCTGAAGGTAATGGTCGAAACGGCTGTAGAGGGGAGGGTGCCTGACCATGGCACTGACATGACAGCCGAGCTCTCTCGAGCTCCTGAATACGCTGGGTGTGGGACTCGTGCTGTGCGACAAAGGACATCAAGACGTCCTCGATAGTGTATCCCCTGTGGAAAGCATGATAGGGGTCAGTAGGTGGCACACCGGAGCCAGGTGCCCAAAGAAATGGCTCGCTAGTAAGGTCGAAAGGTGCCACGCGAAAAGGAGCAACAGCGGGTGGAACGGATGACGTCTGAGGAATGAAAGGGATAGGCATCGGTACATGCCCATCAGGGTGAGCTGAAGAACCCTCTCCAGGCCCTGCTGGAGGTACAAACATAGGAACCTGAAATGAAAAGTCAATATGTGGTGCAACAGGAATCTGTGGAGGAAAAGGTGGAACATCCTCATCAGCCGGTATCCAGCCGTGCTGTGCGGACTCATCCGGTGGATCCATATGTGCCGCGAACAGTGCATGTCCGGGCTCTAGTGGAACGGGGTCAAGTAAGGGAGCAACAACAGGGTGAACGGGTGCAAGGTGCTCTATAGGATGGTCAGCAGGTATATCACCAACGGGTAAAGGAACAACGGGATCAACAGCAACATGATCGCCCTCAATCACAGGAACATCTACAGGGAGATCAGCAACAACAGGCTCAAAAGGGATATCAGCATGTACTGGGTCATGCTCGGGTATAGGGTCTAGAGCAGCTGCCTGCTCAGGAGCAACGGCAGGCTCGAAGTCATCAAAAGCCATCTCAAACTCAAAATCTGGGTCAATAGGATCCACTGGGTCAACAGGGTCTGCTGGATCCTCCATAAACTGATCCATGGGAACAAACTCTAAGTCACGATCTGGGTCGAATCCTGGGGGAAACATAGGATCGGAATCCTCCACGTCCTCGTGGTCGAAAGTGAAACTGGGGATAGGGGCAACAGAAGATGCATGATCAGAATCTGACCCATGAGAGAAGTGCTGCACACTCTGGACATGTGAGGGTACAGAGGCCACAGACTCAAAGGAGTCCGCGACTGGGGAGTGAGCAGGTGACTCCGCGGCTGGAGCGTCTGCGATCAACAAGAGATCGGCGGCAGGAAGGGCCTCGCCCTGAGCATCCTCCTCGAAAGGCTCCTCATCAAACATATCGACATCATCCTCCTCATCGTCGATGGGTAAATCGTAAGCTGGGTACGCAGCCAGCGGTATAGGAGCAGGGATCAATGCCAGTGGTAGATCCCCGGCGATAGGACCATCTGCGAGCTCGCCAGCACCGTCAGGTAGTGCAAAGGGCTGGAAATCGTCCTCATCTGTGCTGGTGAAGTCAGACGTATAAACCTCGTGCTCCGATGACTCAATGTCGTCTGAAACGATAGGCCTCGGGCCTGTGGTGCCTGAACCACCAGTGTCTGCAGAATCCATGTGTCTGTAACATATACACAAACATGCACAAATAGTCAATCATAAATCAAGTAATCACATAAGTCACCATGTAAGGTATCACGTAATTCTCCTAGTCTTACTAGCCAATATCATCCAGTCTACAAGACTGCTCTGTCCTTCACCTTGACCACTTAGATCGCTCCTCGGTCTCCTTGACCGAACCTCAGTCGTCATGACTGAGCCTACTCTTCCTAGCCTTGCTAGCCCACTACCTCGGTCACCTAGACCGAGCCTCGATCCTCCAGATCGATCCTATAACAAACCAACGTGCTCAACTACTTCGATCACCTCGATCCTCCAGATCGATCCTCAGCCCTCCAAGCTGAGCCTATAATTAATAAAATGTGCTCAACATTTGTTTGTAAAAAGTTTTGGATCTGGACTTAAGTGGTATGCAGAAAAATGTTTTCGTGAGAGCCCTAGTGATCATAGTCTAGACTCGAGAAAGAATCCTAGTTCGCAATGATCAGAGCTCTGATACCAAGCTGTCACACCCTGGCTTTGCGGAAGCGTGGTTAATTTTGGTGTGACTTCTTAATACCATAGCTTAATCATACCAAAGCTATATGAGTTAAAAACATGCAAGATCATCCATTAAGTTTTGAAAATCAAACACAATACCATTGTTTTAACCAACAACCATAACCTTGTTCAACAAACATTACAACTTAAACATAACATAAACATGGTTTAAGGAGTGTGTCTTGTCCAGGAAAGAGACACATCCCCTAAACCCCGGATGACCTTGGAAACAAGTGCAGCGGAAAACATGCCGTACCGTGCCAGATCTCGTTAATTTCCTGAAATACATGTAAGTTGAAAAATCAACAATAATGTTGAGCGAGTTCATGTGCAAGTGAGTAAGTAAAACACTTGTAAGTATAAAAGTTTCCGGGTATGTAGCAGTGTAAGAGGACTTGTGATCACCAATGGTTTGCAAGGCCATTAGCATGTCGTGAAATGCAAGTAGGAAGACACAACCCTAGCCGATTTTTGCGTTGGGCAACCAAGTCACTCCAGGTCCGTTTTGTTGGTCCTCAGAGAGGTCCGTTCTGTTGGGCCTAGAGCTGGGCTCGCTACACCCAGATAGATCTACCGCCTGAGTCCCTCGGTGTTCTAACTACCCATTCACATGATCTAAAACCTCCTTACGTTATCATACCGTATAAAGTACTTGTAAACAAAGTAACATGTATTTCACCCCCGCAGTTAAGAAAACTGAAAACAGTTAGAGAAAAGGGGGACATGAACTCACAGTCGGTGCGTCTCTACCAAGTGTCTCCGAATCTGAAAGCTGTGTGACGACCTACAAGTGCTAATTCTATTAGACGGATGGCCGTGCCTTAGCTTTTATAGTTAAGGTTTTGGAAATAGTTAGACAACTATTTCGTGTTTACATTTTGTATACACTTGGTAGTTATAATCCTTCCCAAGGATGGGAGATACAATACATGTGCGTAAGTTACGTTTTATCAATCGTGTGGTAATGTAATTACCGGTGTAACTTATATAGTCATGATGAAAGCGTTCGCAAAGTTTTGGGATCATTAACGCTTGTAAATATTATTTTCACTCTAAAATAATATTTATGTAATTTCACAAAATAATCATAAACAGTGTTGTGACAAAACATATTTATCACGTTAACTTAGTGAAAATCCCACCTCCGAATATAAAGTTCTGGCGAAATTTATGTTTCGAAAATATGTCAAAAATAGTTCTAACACTTGTTGCGTAAATAATTCTAAGTGTTAGGTTTTTAGAAAATTTCGCCAGAGTTTCCTCTGTAACTGGAGGTGGCCACGCTTTCAAGCGTATCATTTTCTTTTAACAAATCAATTCAACAACTTCTTTATCCAAACAAACAATTTCCGACACATCAAACTAGTCGACAAGTATGTAAATCGCATAATCGCATGAACTTGTAGTTTTTCCGAATCTATAGTGTGAATCCCCTTTATACTTGTAGATCATTATATAAAGTAACTTTGATCTCGTAAAAACCTTGTGTTTAGAGAAATCCGTCTTTACAACTTCTAGTAACAAGTGACAAATCTAGTTCTTTGTCGGATCTTTTCATTTCACAAGTGTTTACACACTTGTGGTTTATAAAATCATGTTTGTTAGTGTAAGATCCATCTTTTTAGAAAACATGATTCCTTTAAAGTGTGGTTCTTTAAAAAGACCACTTGCAGATACGTAGATCCGCTAGTTTTAAACACCGTTGTACAAGTTAAATTACTTTTACACAAGTAAAATATTTTTACACAAGTTCATGTCTCTTGTGTGGTAGAGTTTCACCTTTTAACCCTTGTGTTAACTAAAAACGAGCTTATGTGAAGATCCAAGATCTTACAAAGTCGGGTTAACCGGTGATCCGAGCTACCACATCATAGATCGGGTCTCAATAACCACAAATTCCAAATACTACAACTTTTACACAAGTTGTAAGCTATTAACCACCATATTTAGGATTTTTACTAGACTTTAATGCATCAAAACGTATGTTATCGATATTCAACCGACAATATTCCTTTTAACCACCTTAGATAAGATTAAAAACAAGTTTTAAGTGTTATACCTCTAGCTCGGGGCTAGGGAAGAATCCTGACGAAAAAGAGGTGGATAAAAGCTAACGGAAGAGGTCCTTCGTGTTCCGCTTGCTCCGAGGCTCCTAATACGCGATCCTTGAAGTGTGAATGATGTTGGAATGTAGTGATCAAGAGCCGAAGGTGGGTGTATGGGGGCTGGGATGTTCGGCCGAGAGGTAGAGAGCAAGAGAGAGAGTAATTTTTGTGGTGTTGATTAGTGTGTGTTATGTTAGTTAATCTCTAGTATTTATAGGCAAATTCAAGTGCTATTATCCAATGGACACAATGTCCCCTAGATATTTAGCAAAACAAGATTAAGCAAATCAAACTTGTACCATGTGTGTCCCCATGGTTTGGGGCCGGTTATGAGAAGGGGGGGGGGGGGTTGGTTCGATTTAAACTAGTAATTAGGAGGTTTAGTTTAGTTAAATAGGTTAACTAAGTATTTAACTTAGTTAGTTGTATGTTATGTGTTATGACGGGTGTTAGGGTAATCAGAGACCCTAACTGGCTCAGAAAAATATAAATAGTGAAAATAGTAATATTTCCATGTTCCGGGTAAAGTCCGGTTGTTCGGTTGGATAGTAATCCGTTAAAGCGTTACAAAAGCTTTAAAGTGTCGTTATTGTTATTTTTCGTGACACAACTCATTCCTGACACTTTGGAAAGTGTCTAGTGTTACTTTTCTCATATTTTGGCACTTTACTAGTCAGCTAGAAGCTGGTTGATTTATTAAAGTGCGGTGTTTTGTACTTAAAGTACGTTTTAGGCACATCCAATCAGTGTATCTTATTCCTAGAGACGCAGTTCCACAACCCTTATAACCCTACACTCACTACCAGTGTAGCCAAATATTTGAGGCTCTTAACAGGCCTTCGAGGCAGTGTCTGCCTGATGCTGGTTATATCAGCATGTTCACTGTGTATCCGTTTAGTGCTACTGTGCTTTTTGTGCATCATGTTTGTCACTAGGGTTCAGCATGTAATTAATGTAGTGACAGCAAATAAAGTATGATGCAAGTAAGTGCATGTATCAGTATGCAGGTAGCAGTTCATCAGCTAGTTCAATCAAGCACAGTAATTAAGCAGAAATTAATCAGTAATTAAGTCATACGGATACCTGGTTTAGTACGGGTTGTCACAGCTGAACGAAAAAGCAAAGTAGCCACACCTTCAGCAAGCGCCTGAAGTTCTTGTTTGATTAACTCCTCTATTGAACCTGGAAACACAAGCAAATGAATTAAACTGCTATACCGGAGAACAAATAAATGCTCTTGGTAGCCGTCTCGCTGTTTTAAAGTGAATATATAATCAAACTGGGACAAGTTTCACAGTAGTCGAAACCACTGTTGTGTAATATTTTATTGGGTTAAAACAGTGTTTTGTAGAGAAAACAGTTGGTTGAAACCACTGCTGGGTTAAAACTGTGGTTTGAAACCACTGTTCGGCTAAAATAGTGTTTTGTGGAGAAAACAATGGTTGAAACCATGTTTTGTGGAGAAAATAGTAGTTGAAACCACTGTTGGGTAAAAACTGTGGTTTGGTTTCAACCATTGTTTTCTCCACAAAACACTGTTTTAGCCGAACAGTGGTTTCAAACCACAGTTTTAACCCAGCAGTGGTTTCAACCAACTGTTTTCTCCACAAAACACTGTTTTAACCTAATAAACCCAATAAAATATTACCCAACGGTGGTTTCAATCACTCTTTTCTCTAAGCCCAATTTGATAACAATAGTGGTTTGAACCATTGTTTTCAATCACTATTTTAACCTACGTTTAAGTTCTCTCACTATGACTCGGTTTTGAGAGCTTTTGAAAGAACATGGGCAATTCTTTATAGAGTCCGTGACTATTTTCCCTACAGCTAATGGTGGTAGCCGCTCCTGGGAAAAAGGAGAAATCCAATGAGAAAAAAATGTTAATAAACATTCATAGGCGAATATAAAACACCAATAACATACATACTATTTCTCGTAGTTATCTTATTCAACGCATATAATTACTTAAAACAGAACAAAACTCGCAAGATAAACACTTTAAAGCTCGGGTTTTACCCTCTCTATCAGTTCTGCTGATTCACAAAGATCTAACGAGTTCAAGAGGGGTGATTGCAAAATTTAAGGGGGGCGCTCAGGATTTTCACGTATCTATTACACTAATTGTAATGCCCTGCGTTTTGCTTTTAACCTATAAATAGCAAGTTTCGTCATACTTCCTGTAAATTGACTCTTTACCCTCGTGGTACTCTATTTTGATACTATTTAGACGATGAAACTAATTTAATCTTGATTATATCAAACTATGATTCTATGTGATTCTATGAACGATAATAAACTATGATTCTATGTGATATATGCACGATATTAATCTACGATTCTATATGATTCTATGTTAAACTATGGTCCGATGCTAAACTATGAAACTATGGAACGATGTGAACAGTGTGAATCTTGACTCCTTGAACGATGTGAGTCTTGGCTCTTTATTATGCTTGATACTATGGAACGAGAAACTTGATTAAAATATGTTGAAAACATGAATTTTATTCTCGATTATACGACTAAAATATGACGTTTTATAAAACAATGAATAGGTCATTAGAACGAGAATATTTGTATCTACAATTTGAACCAGGTTTCATTAAAAATGGAGTAAGTTTAAATATAAGGTATTTTTATAATTTAATTATTAAACGGTTCCTACGCTTGCCCAAAATACCTCATATTTATTGGTCAACTTACCCATGATCTATTCGTTTAATAACTTTATTTTAAATTTTTCTAAATAAAATTTTGGAAATGTTACATCATTCCCACCTTGTTTTGAATCTTGTCATCGAGATTCACTGAAATGTGGAGGAATACCTTTAGTTTGTCACTGATCCTAGTTCCTAAGTATATTCTAGTCTTTGTTTTGAATTTTGACCAGAACTATTCTCTATGTTTTGTGACTCTTATCTTCTCAAGAGTTTTTAATGAAGGTAAAATTACTATCATTTGTGTAAGTTTTTAGATATTTTGTGTCTTAGCACAACTTTTAGTCACAGGTTTCCCAATGCGTCAATAATCTAAGGTAATGCAAGGGGGAAATTCTTATAATTTCAATGGCGTCTCAATTTAAAGGGTTCCCGTCGTTCATCTTGTCGCACGAGTTATGAGACGGATGATGAAATGAAATAGTGTTTGATACTTGAAATTATAGATGTATACGAGAGATTCCTAATAAATAAATCTAAAATTATCATTGACATACATGTTCGTGATTTATCTCTAATTGTCAATTATTATGGTCTTTGGATTTCCTTATAGATATACATATCTATATAATCATATATTTCACATATTGTAATATACACACCATTCATAAGGTCAATGTATTTAACAGATTCATCAGGTCATGGTACTATTTAGGGAATTCCATTAGCATAACATATACCCCATCTTATACGGTCTCGCCAGAGAGGTACCCCCATCTTACCCGGACAAGCTGGAGAGTCTACTACACCATACTCAGTCTTGCCGAAGAGGTAATTATCATTGTATTTCCCATAAATAGATTTTATCAAATCATGATTAAAAGTTCATCATTTATTATGGCTTGCATCAAGAAATAAGGAAATTAGTATTCTCATGATGGATCATATAATAGAACCGAGTAGTACTAATAAACAAGAAATAACAGTGGCCAGGTGTTATCGCTTATTTATCATACTTGCACTAATCTAGTCATCATCCTTACGGCATACCAATAACCATCACACTTTATCTATGCAAGTAATTAGCTTATCTCGAAGCTTTATACTAAGGCATTTTTCTTAGGTTAAAGTCTAAATACCATCCTGGGTGTTACTAGTAAAAATTAATATTCGAACCCTTTTGTTTAAGCATGAATATTATTGTAACTTTCTTTTGTTGGAAAAATAGAGTTTTCCAAGAATTTTGTTGATGTGATAAAAGTTAACATTATGTATTCATATAGAACGAGTATAACGAAATATTTATTAGAATTCAAGAATAAATGATCTTTTGAAGTGAATTCACATGCATGATAAGCAATGCATGTATGACATAGGAATTTGTCAAGAGATGAGGCAAATGAGAGTTGGCTCTATTAAAGGAGAAATAAAGACCTTTTATTGATGAAGTTTTGATCGGAATTAAAAGTTAACTAATATTTTAGTACAGACAAAACATAAGGGTGCTTATTTTGCTGTTGTCTCCGGTATTGTAAATATTTATGCATTTTCCTTAGTTTCATATGGGTTTCTATTCTCGTTGTCGGGTGCCTTAGATAGCTTCGGGCAGTAGAGACGGAAGTGACCTGGGTCTCCGTATTTGTAACATACATTAGTTAAAAAAGCTAGCAAACCGTCATTCCACATAACTAATATAAATTAACTAATTATTGTATGTTAAAAATTGTCTTCCCAAAAAACTAGTCAATTTTGAAAAGAAAAAGGTGCACGTGTCACCAACTGGAACAAACATTTTAGTGGATATGTGTAATTACACAAACACCCCTACTTAAATACTTAAAATAAAATCAAAGATCATCTTCTCCAAAAGGCAAAAAATACTCCAGTCCTTGTATGCCGGAAACTTTTTCCGATGAGCCCCGTTTTCATGCTTTTTTTTCTTTTATTTTAATTAAAATTTGCTTCAACTGCTCTTCCATTAGCAATTTCATGGGGTGCGGAGTCAAAATTTCATGGGGTGCGCTTGAGATTTTCACGTACGTTTAACATTAAAAAGAAAAAATTCAAGGGGTGCTGCCGCCCACCCAGCTTAAGCCTTAGGTCTGCCCCTGCTTACAGGCTAGGTTCCCAAAAATTTTTACGTTTAGAGGTTTTTTATTTATATATGAATTGACTGTTTAGTTTAATAAAACATTAAACTTGAAAATTCTAACAAAATTACACATAGGATTAGTATAAGGTGGGGTGCTAGAATTTTGACATCTAGGATTAATATACATTGTTTTATTATATAGACTAGTAGTAAGACCCGTGTGCAAACACGGGTGGTTTTTAGAAATTTTACATAACACATTTTATTAACCACGGATAGTTTTAGAAGTTTTAATATATGCTACTAAATAATATTATAGTAATCCACAGGTACCGTTCCTCATAGTTGCTCAAATTCATATTCATATTCAAATTCACATCTAAAATCACACAATTAATAATAAAAAAAATAAATTGAATACCTATATTAAATGAAGATGTTATATTAAATGAAGATGTTGATACATAAGAGGCGCATCAAATTCATTTCATGAGCATGTCACCAAGGAATAATGGAAGTAGCAGGTAGCTAAACCAAAACCATTACACCAACAACAGAACAATCAACCATCCAATATTTCACAAAATAAACCTACTCCATATTTCCAAGTTAAGGGCCCTCTCCGTAGTCCTGCAATTCAGCCACCAAAGAATCAAAGTCTTGATATCTCTCATTGTTTTCTTTAGCGAAACCGGCTGTTGATTAAAAACCTTTTCATTTCGAGCAATCCATAGACACCACATCAAGGATAAAAATAACGCATGAACCGCCTTTTTATCCTTTGCTATACCATTAATGTACGTGTGTAGACCCAATAAATCCTTGGTGTCAAAAGCATATATAGAATGAAGAGAAGTACTTTACCTGGGAATAAACACACATAACGTCATTTTCATAAGGTTATGTAAGTACCATATCATTATCTGTTAGAATAAAACAAACAAAATTTTCCCTTAACATATAATACTCTGGACTGGAACATGGCCGTATTATACGCCCATACTTGCACTCCTTTTCTAAACCTATACTATCATCTAATTCATTTACAGACACGACATAATCTTTTATGATTTTAAACATATATTATTCAACACATATATCTATAAATTTATTAACGTGCTAAAGTGATATCCCTTTCTTTAAAATTCTTTGATTTCTTATGTCAAATTACATGCTTCTTTTGAAGTTCAGTAACTTCCTATTAATAACTACTTTAAGATTCATAATTATACAATGTCAATCACCATCTTTTGAGACTCAAAGTCCCATATATTTATATGCAACCTCAAGTAAACAAAAATTCCACCAGGTTCGATCTATAAACTTCGAATAAAAAATATATATAAATGTGAACTATTACACATTTTATCCATTATTTAATACACCAACCATAACACTAAGGTCACCAATTTGAGTTCAGAATAATGTATGTAAAACAACAAACAATAAAGATAGGGTACTTACCTTTAGTTTCACAAGAAGTTAAACGCAACTTATATAATTAGTGTCGCAAGAAATATTGGGTGCTCCATCTTATTGCTTGAGGACATTCTCGAGGTAAAGATTTTACTCCTTTTTTAATCTAAAAAAATGACTAACCTTTTCAAATGGTTATATTTTTTTTAGATTTGGTCAAATACAAATAGTTAATGTTTCGAATACGACTAAAAAACTATATCACCATGTCATTTTACTTGTTTAAATAAATCGATTTAAAAAAGGGTTAACTTTGTACAATAGTAACCAAGTTTCAAAACCACCATAACCACACAAGAAATGTCTATGGTTAGAACCAATTTCAGTGTTTGACATATCGACGCTCATGGTTGAAGCTGATGATTATTCGTTAGAATCTAAATAATTTTTTTATCTTCTTAGCTGCTGATAGATATTCTTTATAAACGAACATGAATATGCCCCCGTTTGTGTCCAATTGGTTCATTTACAGACCTATAATAGCAGAATAAAGTTATTGATTTTAGTGCAAAGTGTGAAAAAAATACTCACGGAAATTTATGTCATAACTTCAATTGTTTAGAGTTTCTGATTTGAGTCACTGAGGATGTAATTTTTTTGTGAATGAAGTTGATCAGGGTTGCACATTATAGCGAGCTTGGGCGGTAATTATGGACAGCCCTTCGGACACTGAAGAACCAGAGTTTCAAGACGTGACTCGTGTCACAAGATCCACGTTCAAGAGGTACACGAAAGCTGTAGTTACACTGTGTACTCTTAATTACAATTACAAGTCAAGAAGCAGTTGATATGGTTTTGATAATGTGTGTGGGGTTGTTCAGGTTCATCAATCCATCCCCGCCAGTCCGACACAATTCACACCCCAAAAATTTAACGGTTGTTTATCATCTCCTAATGTATTACCTTCAATGATTTTGTAGGAATCTTTAAACTTGAAGCTTAATAGAACAGATGTTGAAAACCCATGGTTCGTTTTTGGTATATCATATGCGGGAGCTCTTAGCACGTGGTTTTGTCTTAAATTCCCTCATTTAACATGTGGAAGTCTTGCAAGTTCTGGTGTAGTTAACGCGATTCTCGACTTCTATCAATATGATCAACAGGTTAATACCACTTTTTTTCGATTTAGTATTTTATATTTGTTTCACATTTTTTTATTACTTTACTTGTGGCAGATTGGTGAGTCTACGTAGTGTAAAGCTATATTTCAAGAAGTTATAAAAGGTATCCTTATGTATCTGGTGTCTAATTAAGCCATTGGAATGTGCTAGGATGTTTTTCTTTGATAAGCATAAACGATTTCTTGACGTTGACTTTATAAACCATTGTATTTGACTCTTTCTTGGAACAAGTTGGTAGCCAGTTTTGGGCAGAAAAGTTGGTAGCCAGTTTTGGGTTTGGAGCTGATTTGGATGGTATGGGTCAAGATCATATGGTGGAAGATTCGGTTCAGCAAGGTATCGCTTTTGGTTGGAGTGTAAAGGTTGTTTCGGCTGCTGTTAGTTTTGGTCTGGTTGGACAGGATGGTTTGAGAATTACTTCTTTGGATCGACAATTTGATGCTATAGGATGGGCGGATAAGGTTCCAAGTTCTAAAGTGCAGTATGGAGTTTCTTTAAGTGTTAATCAGCCTCCGGTTAAGACTGGGAATGGTTGGGGTAAGCTTTCTTCGTGTGGGATCGAGTGTAAAGGTTGATATTATTATGTGTTGCAGGCGTGTGTTGAACACTCTCGTGGTGAAGTCAGAAACTGCCTTCTAGCTGAGACCAGGGCCAATGCATTCCCAATAGCCAAAGATCCTGTCTTTGGATTAATTGGTAACGATTTGGTTCGTAACACAACGTTACATGTTCAATCTATTTGACCTCTTTCTTTATATATCCTGCAGGCAGAGTAATTCCAGAGAGTGTGATTTACAGCTATGGAACTGTTCTGCTTGATCTTTTGAGAGGAAAGCATATCCCTCCGAGCCATGTAATATACATTCTTTCATATATTCCTAATCTATATTTTTATATGTTTTCTCATGGTGACTTTTGACTGTTTATATTCCTGCATTTGATGTAAAATGCCAATGGTATAGTTTGCAGTTATACTAGGTGTTTGTGACTTCATGTTTCTACGCTTTCTTTTCAGGCATTAGATTTAATACGGGGGAAAAATGTGTTGTTGCTGATGGATTCATCCTTGGAAGGACAATATGCTGACGAGGATGCAACCGTGATGATTGAACTCGCTTCAAGGTGTCTTCAATACGAGGGTAGATGTAACAACCCTCGGTAAAAACTTACACCCTCATAACATATTTTGACACTCTAATATATTGTAAAAATATCCCAATATGTCTTATATTACACCCCATACGTGAAAACCGAGCCCGAAATATGTTATAGTATTTAAAATAAATTAAAAACAATAAATAGTAAGTTGAGGCGGGCCGCGTAGACCCACCCCAACATTTACGCGGGCGGTATGAAGGTTAGAACCAGATTCCTTTGGTTTTCTTAAGTTAAGACGGGCCGCGTAAGACCCATGTTAAGTGTACGCGGGCCGCGAGTGACCAACAACGCGGATACACCAGAGGCCGACACGTGTCGACATCGTGGCGGACCTACTAGCTGACCCAGCTAAGCTATTATGTTGACCGGTGTTGACGCGGGCCGCGTAAGGGTCCCTTATCTTTCACGCGGGCCGCGTGAGAGACCAATCCAGCAACTATATAAAGGAGGTCTCGGATCTCATTTCAGTTCGTTCACAATTTCATTCTCAATCACAATTTCTGTAGTAGAGTTATAATACTCGGGTATTATACCCCTAATTAGCGAGGTTCTGCTCCGTTGTAAGTATTATAACCCCAGTTTCGTAATAGTTACGCTGCCCGATTGATTTAGGGTTCCGTAACAACTGTCGTGGTTCTGCCCGACGTAGTTGTTGGAATGCCGTCTCGGGGAGGGTATCATTAATATTTTCAAAGGGTTATGATACTAATCAATGTACATTTGTATAAATTATATATTATATCCAGGAAATCCTTACGAGAAGCCTAAGATAGCAATGTGAGTTTATCCTCTTTTTGTTAACGTTTTTGGAATGTTTTACAAAACCTTAATTGTTTTACAATGTGATTAAGCGGTGATTGAGTCTTTGTAGTTCTTCAATTACTGCCGGTATTATGGGGTTTTGTATACAAAATTTATTACTACGAGTTGTAGTAAGTCAGGAATGACAGTGCATTACCATTGGACAACGAGTTAGCCAATGGGTAATTTGACCATAGCCATAGATCCGGTCGAGTGGCAAGTACTGAATGAGTAATTGTGTAGACATAAACAATGTGATCGCTCTCAATACTGTTTTAATTGATAAAATGTTTCTTGATTAAACTGGGATTCACTCACCAGTATTTCTGACTGACAAATGTTTTTAAAACGCGTTACAGGTAACACAATGTGAACAGCCAATTAGTGAAAAGCCAGCTGGAGAGCACTGAAGGCTTGGGAAAAATGTGGCTATAAAAGTTACATAATAAACGATGTTTTAATTTCAATAAAATAGGGTTTGTCCCTATAAATGTATTGTAACAAGAAACTTGGGTTTTGCCCATGTGTTTATTAATATCAAGTATGGTGGTTTTACTCTGATAAACATTTCCTAACTGTGGTCCTGATGTAAATTCCGCTGCAAAATTAAACAATCTGATACCACCGCAACTCTGAGCTCGCGTCCGCCCGTTCCTGGGGATCAGGGATCGGGGGTTGCGACAGAAGGTGGTATCAGAGCCTAGCCACTGGTCTGAGCCAAAGAAGTGTTCTGCTGACACTTAAATTATAAAATTTGTGTTAGGAAATAACGGAAATACATGCATAACTGTATTTATTTGTTATGTGTTATTTGACTATTTGTTAGTTTACAGTATGAGTGATCAAGAACCTTCAGACATGAGTCGTCAATTGTCTGATTCACCTAAGAGTGAACGTACCTCGTCACAACCTGCCCTTTCGGGGTACGTTGCTGATCAGGAAGAAGGAATGTTTGCTTTTAGAGCTCAGTCAGAAGAGTCATTCCCTAATAAGAAACGAGGATGGTTCAGTAAGGAAGCTTTTGCTCGTAGGAAAAGAATGCGAAAGTTGCAACAACAAAGAGTTCTAGCAGCTGCTAAGCGTAGAATAAATGCCCATACACAGGATATGCTTAATAGAAGCCTAGCTAATTTCCATATCCTAGCTACAACTGCTGCTGACCCGAGTCTGGAACAATTAGTAGCCCCACAACCACAAAACCCAGAACAATCCATGGAGATAGAAAACCCGGAAAACCAAGTGGAGATGCATGACTTCAACCCAGAAGAAATCCCTAGGGTACCTGCACCAAACCCCCTAGACCCAAATTACGACCCCTGGTGGGACGATAATAGGGACTTTGTGCAACGCTACCCTATTCATGAAGACACACCCATACAGAACATAGGAGCCTATCCAGGTATGGACCCTTTAGATCCCTATTACCATGATGATTATATTAGGGAGATCTTAGAAAATCCTTACCAATTTCAGGCACCTACACCTCCATATCAGGAACCCGTACCCCAGATTCCAAACCCAGTCCTAGAACCTGCACCCCCAATGAGTGCAGAAAACGTCCAAGAACTTAGGACTTTTGGGGAGGAGATTTTAGAGAGCAGTGAGAGAATGCTTAGTAGAAACAGCTAATGGAGAAACCATTAGAATTTCTGAAATCTTGCAGGGAGCAAGCATAGAAATTTTAAATCAGAAATTTATTGCAAACCTGTATCCCATGAATCTGGTAGGATTCGATGTTGTTTTAGGAATGGATTGGCTAATAGCCAATAAAGCCAATATTTTATGTGATCAAAAGTTAATTCAAGTAAATTCAACAAAAGGTAAAACGATCACAATTAAAGGAGATAAACCCTCTAGGTCCACTAAATTTATCTCTGTGATGAAAACTGCAAGTTGTATAAGAAAATGTTCTATAGTGTATTTGATTTCTATAATCACTAACACTAAAGGAAAGGATTTAAAAGATATTCTAGTAGTATCTCAGTTTTCAGATGTATTTCCAGAAGAATTACCAGGGCAACCTCCAGATAGGGAAGTTGAATTCACAATCCATCTAATACCAGGAACATCGACGATTGCCAAAGCACCCTACCGTTTGGCACCCGCCGAAATGCAGGAACTGAAGAAACAATTGGATGAATTGTTGGAAAAAGGATTCATACAGCCAAGTACGTCGCCATGGGGAGCGCCGATACTGTTTGTTAAAAAGAAGGATGGATCAATGCGTATGTGCATTGATTACCGTGAATTGAACAAGGTCACGATTAAGAATCGGTACCCATTACCAAGAATCGATGATCTGTTTGATCAACTGCAAGGAGCCCGATTTTTCTCTAAAATCGATTTAAGGTCAGGATATCATCAATTAAAGGTACAGGAAGAGGATATTCCTAAAACCGAATTTAAAACAAGGTATGGTCATTATGAATTTACTGTCATGCCATTTGGTTTAACCAATGCCCAGCTGCATTTATGGACATGATGAACCGAATATGTAAGCCATATTTGGATAAATTCATAATAGTTTTTATAGATGATAGTCTAAGTTATTCTAAAAATAAAGAGGATCATGCAAAACATTTGCACGCACTTTTAAGTTTGTTAAGAAAGGAAAAGCTTTATGCTAAGTTTTCAAAGTGCAAATTTTGGTTAGAACAGGTACAATTCCTTGGACATCTAATCAATCATGAAGGAATTCATGTAGATCCAACAAAGATTGAGGCAATTACTAAATGGAAAAACCCTGAGTCACCGACTGAGGTTAGAAGTTTCTTAGGATTGGCTGGTTATTATAGAAGATTTATTCGAGATTTTTCTAGAATAGCCATTCCTTTAACTAAGCTAACCTGTAAATCTGTTAAGTTTGAATGGGGAGTAAAACAAGAAGAAGCATTTAGAATCCTTAAGCATAGATTAACCCATACACCCATATTAGCATTACCAGAAGGAGCTGAAGACTTTGTAGTCTATTGTGATGCTTCTAAATTAGGTTATGGATGTGTGTTGATGCAACGACAAAAGGTTATAGCTTACGCATCTAGACAACTTAAGAATCATGAAGGGAATTATTCCACCCATGATTTAGAATTGGGAGCTATAATTTTTGCTCTTAAGATTTGGAGACATTACCTTTATGGTAGTAAGTTTACCATATTCACTGATCATAAGAGTTTAAGGTATATTTTCAAACAAAAGGAATTAAATATGAGACAAAGACGCTGGATGGAAATGCTTAGTGATTATGATTGTGATATCCAGTATCATGAAGGAAAAGCAAATGTAGTGGCAGATGCTTTAAGCCGAAAGTATCATGAAAAGCCAAAAAGAGTACGTTCTCTTAAATTAAATCTGCAAGTAGATTTAAATGATCAGATAAGAGAAGCACAAGATTCAGTAATCAAGGATGATTCTGAAAAATTAAAAGGTATGTTAAAAGAATTGAAACAAGGAATAGATGGAATTTGGAGATTCCATGAAAAGAGAATGTGGATACCTAAATTAGGAAACCTACGTCGTCGTATATTAGAAGAGGCCCATAAGTCTAAATACACGATGCATCCAGGAAGTGATAAAATGTACCAGGATTTAAGGAAAAATTTCTGGTGGATAGGAATGAAAAAGGACATAGCAGCCTATGTTTCTAAATGTTTAACTTGTTCACAAGTTAAAACTGAACATCAGAAACCTTCGGGTTTGTTACAACAATTAGAAATGCCAGTTTGGAAATGGGAATTAATAACAATAGATTTTGTTACTAAATTACCCAAAACTAAGAAAGGAAATGATACAATCTGGGTGATTGTAGATAGACTAACTAAGTCAGCTCATTTTCTACCAATGAAGGAAACAATTAGTATGGAACAATTATCTAAATTGTATATAAATGAAATTGTTTCTTTACATGGTATTCCTTTATCAATTGTTTTTGATAGAGATAGCCGCTTTACCTCTCATTTTTTGTCAAGTTTCCAAAAGGCGATGGGAACTAAGTTAAAATTAAGCACAGCTTATCATCCTCAAACGGATGGACAAAGCGAAAGAACAATTCAGACAATGGAGGACATGCTTAGAGCTTGTGTAATTGACTTTGGAGGTAATTGAGACGATCACTTACCTTTAATAGAATTTTCCTATAATTATAGTTATCACACAAGTATCAATGCCGCACCATTCGAAGCACTTTATGGATGAAAGTGCCGAACCCCAGTCTGTTGGGCAGAAATTGGGGAAAAGCAACTATCTGGACCTGAGATAGTGCAGGAAACAACTGACAAGATTATTCAAGTCAAGGAACGACTGAAAGCAGCACGGGATAGACAGAAGAGTTATGCTAATAACCGACGCAAGCCATTGGAATTTCAAGTAGGAGATAAAGTATTATTGAAAGTTTCTCCTTGGAAAGGAATAGTAAGATTCATCAAACGGGGAAAGCTAAGTCCCAGGTATGTTGGACCTTTTAAGATTGTTAGAAAAATAGGACCTGTAGCCTATCAGCTACAACTGCCAGAGGAAATGGCAGGAATACATGATGTGTTTCATGTATCTAATCTTAAAAAGTGTTTAGCTGACGAATCACTAATAGTACCTCTTAAGGATATAGAGGTAAATTGTCACACCCCGATATTTCCACATTTCACCGGTGGGGAGTATCGTGAAGTAGTTGATATTATCATGGTCAAACATACACAGAATAGCACAGCGGAAGTCTTGGAATATAAAATATTATTACAAACTCAATTGTCTGAATATATCAAAGTATTTATTATAAACGAGTCTGTAATATCAAATCCACTGGAGGATCATTACAAAATATATAAAATGAAGCTTAGCAGACTTTATGGCATCTTTAAGGATTTGCAAGATCCTCTTTTTCGACACCGAGAAACTCCCAGCCTATTACGAGTAGTACCTGCCACTTAGCCTTTTGAAAATACGTCAGTTTTCACTGGTAAATACATTTTAACCGACTCATTTGAAAAGAGTTTATGAAAATTGATTTAAGTGCACAAGGCACAAAACCTTTTATAACTTGGGACAATTCTTAATAAAAATCTTGTATACTGAATTACATGTTTACCGTACATCTGGGGCCCAGTACAGAGACTGAGACATGATTAAACGACACACCACTTTTAAAACCCATAAATGAGTTATCCCCAACTTGTGGGTAATTAATAATTTATTATTGGCATCTTTTCGGTGTATGCCTACACCCTGTGCATAAGTCGTGGCCATTTACAAATGAATGAGCCAAGGATATATCCAGGACACGGTCGTTAACCCCCAATGTTTAAGTCATCAACAGAACAGTATCAAAACAGGTTTTGTGGATTTACTAGCCACAATCCGGCATTTGATTGATCCACACCCGACCAAGCGGTATTAATCTACCGTATCCCAAGCCCGTATAAGGGAAAATAAGTTAAAAGTATTTACCTGAGCTAATACTTGATTCACAGCAAAATAACTCAGTCGTATCCAATCTATCTAAATGCAGGTAGCTTTTACCGGATGGCTCTAGTCTGGAGTGATGGTAATATAAAACCAATTCAGAATGCTAATGGTCTTTATTTAAGTCATAGACTTAGACCGGCTAGCTTAAAGTATCTTAACGCGGTACGACGCGCTAGATTAAGCGATGACCGGAATAGAATGTTATTTAGACCCAACAAGTTTGGATACTAGTATAATATGGGTAAACTAAACACATTCCGGATTTTGAGACAAAAATGATAAGGTTAAACCCGTTTCGGCAAACATACATAAACTAGTTACATAAACCGATCCGAACGCGTAAAATGCGTAACGGGTAACCAAATGAATCATATACAAGTTCCATATGTTATTATGCTTAGAATATGTCAATACATCCGTAGGATGTCAACATATATGCCCAAAAAGTATTTAAAACCAAATTAAGTCCCGTAGGGGCATTTTGGTCATTTTAATACTTATAAAAGAGATTTTATAACAAACTGAAGTTCTGGTCCTTTCTAATCAGTAAAAATATTTAATTTATCTAATTACATCAGTAAGATATCATACATATGTGAGGTTTACCATTTATGGCCAAACTATGCCCCGAAAGGGTATTTTGGTCATTTCACATATGCTTTTACGGGCATTTTTGGAAGTCTGAGTTCACGACTTATACCTACTGTAATAATATTAAAATTTACATAAAAGTTCAGTAGGTAATAAGTCTTAGGTGTTAAATATGGTTTAAAACCATACTATGCGCCTAAATAGCGTAAAATCGCTAATTGACGATAATTAAGGTGTTTTATGGAAATCTGAGATCTCGATTAGTTTTGAATGCTCAAAATAATTTATTTAATGTATGAAATCAATAGGAAAAGGTTTGGCATTCAAATCAATCGTTAATCTCATTTTATGCATGAAAAGGGTATTATCGTCATTTATCGAATTACACAAGAACTCCATGATACGGTCAGATTATAATCTTATCAAACATTCCAACAATCCCTAAAAATAATATCATAACAGTAGGTAATGAGTTTTGGGTCAAAATCCAAGTTTAAACATGCCTTATGCAAGATATCGCAATTTACTTAGTTAAAAGCTTCTAATTACGATATCGAGCATAACTCCTATTTGGGACCAAGAACTGATGTCAAATTTTCGGGACAAGCTTAAATATCAGTAACAAAGGTTTTTGTACTCTCACGTTTTTAAAAATCTCATTCTTATGTCAAAAGGGCAAAATGGGCGTTTATAAGCATAATGGCGGAAACTAGCGTATAATTCAAACCACAAGGAACCATGCAATATAACTCTAGAGGGTTATACTACTGAATAATATGGTCCTAATGGGAGCTTAAAACATGGAAGAATCAAGCTTAATCGGGTCAGAACTGAAAAGTCAAAGCAAAGTCAAGCTCTTGAGACTTTCGGTTGTGAACCGACCCTAAACTTAGAATTGTCGGGTTAGACCAGCTTAGACATGTTCTAATCATCATTTCTAAGTTATTAGAGTGTTAAAATATAATTTATAACATCTGAATCTATGGTTTAATTAATATGTATAAATCTGCCAAGTTTGACTTTTTGTCAAACTAGTTTGACCCGACAATTAACTAAGCAAACGAAGGAATTAGGAGGTTCCCTTTCAGGGGTTAATCACCTACCTAACTATGGTCTTATACCCACTTTCAATTTGGGTAGTGACTGGACCATGAGAGTCTAATCTGAAAGTCAAAGTTAATATATGATAACTTGACTTTTCGGTTATTAAAATATAAATCTGAACTATAAGGTGGGCCAGGACACTTACAAATGGTCCATGCTATCTTTTCTACAAGAATTCAAGTCCCATTCAGATCCTAAAGCTCCAGATTTGAGAGAAGCAAAGAAGGAATGAAATGTGCAATTGAATTGGATGGGTTCTTGGCCTATTTATAGTTTTTGAGAATTGTTGGGACCATGACAAGTGTTTAATGGACTCCTTAGATCATTACATGTGTTGGGACAACTGGTAATCAGCTTGGAGTCCAAGTAAAACGAGCTCAAAGATCAAGATGTGAATTAGGAGTGGTCACCAAGCAAAACAAGAAAGAACAAAAAAAATAATCTGCAGGTAAGGGGCTCGCGGCCCGCTTCAGGAATCAGCCCAGGGTAATGCGGGCCGCCTGGGGGTCTGGTTCCGCGAAAAGTATGGCAGAATTGCCATTTCAGTCCCTGTTATTGATAAATGTCATTTTTAACACTTCTGAGGCCCGCCAAGCCATGTTTAAGGCTCCACAAGGTCAATAATGTGTAGAGGATTCAAAATATGCTCGGAACACTCTCGGATGTCGGTTCGTTTGGCCGTACGGTCGCGTTATGCGTTTAATTACGACGAAACGCGAACGAATGCTAAAAATGGTCCAAAACACGCGACGAGTGAAATTTTATCATGCCACACACTAAAATAAAATATTTTAGTGCTTACATAAATTTTTGGGTGTCCGGGGATACCCAGAACGCGAGATATGCGCGAAAGTGCAAACTTGTGCACTTTTTGACACTTTTAGTCCCTGTGTGACATAAAAGTTTATTTCTGCGCACCAACACCTCTAAGCCTATATCTAAGCTATAAGAAGGATAAATAGGGTATGTTTAACTCATGGACATATTCCGGAAGGTCCGTTATCAAACGATTCGACCTACATTTGCAGTTTGACGCAATTAGTCCTTTAATTGCGCTAAGTGGCGCGAAATGCCGTTTAATGATATCCAAGCCTTCCATAGCTCATAATGGGCATCGTCGAATGTATTTCCAATTATTAAAATGCTCCGGTTCGCTTAAAAGGTCCCCGAGAGGCGTAGATTCAAAAGTTGACGCTTTTGGTCCCTTTAATGCGCAAACTTGCGCATAGCATCGTTTAATAGCATCGAAGCCTTATCTAGCCCATGTTAGGCATTCTTGAGAATATCATAGTATATCGTGATGCTTCGGGTTCGTTAAAGGGTCATTCAGAGGTGTAATTACACATGTTGACGCTTTTAACCCCTCTAACTTACAAACTTACGCGTATCTTCACTTATTGGCATAAAAGCCTTGCATAGCCGATATTAGGCATTCCCGAGAATATGATGAAACATAATGAAGCTCTCGGTTTGTTAAAAGGTCACTCAGAGGTAAGAATTAACATGTTGACACTTTTAACCCTTCGACGCGCAAACTTTCACATAATTACACAAACGGCTCCTCTCGTCCAACAAGTGGCTCGTCTGAGAATACGGACATCGTATAAGGTCACTCAGAGGCCTAGTTTAGGCATGTTGACACTTTCAGTCCTTCAAAAATCAAGCTTTTCGATTTTTACGGATTTAGTCCCTCATAGTCAACGTTTGACTTTATTAGGGTTCATTACACGTGTCACCACACCATTGGACACGATTTTACGAGGTGTTACATAAATGAACAACTCAAGTTTGTAAAAAGACCTCTACAGATTGAAGACAGGAAAATTAAGAATCTCAGGCATAAGAGACTAGTTCTAGTCAAAGTAAAGTGGGATTCCAAAAGAGGATCTGAGTACACATGGGAACTCGAGTCAGAAATGCAAAGGAAATATCCGCACTTATTCCAGTAGATCTCGAGGACGAGCTCTAAAATAAGGTGGGGAGAATGTAACAACCCTCGGTAAAAACTTACACCCTCATAACATATTTTGACACTCTAATATATTGTAAAAATATCCCAATATGTCTTATATTACACCCCATACGTGAAAACCGAGCCCGAAATATGTTATAGTATTTAAAATAAATTAAAAACAATAAATAGTAAGTTGAGGCGGGCCGCGTAGACCCACCCCAACATTTACGCGGGCGGTATGAAGGTTAGAACCAGATTCCTTTGGTTTTCTTAAGTTAAGACGGGCCGCGTAAGACCCATGTTAAATGTACGCGGGCCGCGAGTGACCAACAACGCGGATACACCAGAGGCCGACACGTGTCGACATCGTGGCGGACCTACTAGCTGACCCAGCTAAGCTATTATGTTGACCGGTGTTGACGCGGGCCGCGTAAGGGTCCCTTATCTTTCACGCGGGCCGCGTGAGAGACCAATCCAGCAACTATATAAAGGAGGTCTCGGATCTCATTTCAGTTCGTTCACAATTTCATTCTCAATCACAATTTCTGTAGTAGAGTTATAATACTCGGGTATTATACCCCTAATTAGCGAGGTTCTACTCCGTTGTAAGTATTATAACCCCAGTTTCGTAATAGTTACGCTGCCCGATTGATTTAGGGTTCCGTAACAACTGTCGTGGTTCTGCTCGACGTAGTTGTTGAAATGCCGTCTCGGGGAGGGTATCATTAATATTTTCAAAGGGTTATGATACTAATCAATGTACATTTGTATAAATTATAGATTATATCCAGGAAATCCTTACGAGAAGCCTAAGATAGCAATGTGAGTTTATCCTCTTTTTGTTTACGTTTTTGGAATGTTTTACAAAACCTTAATTGTTTTACAATGTGATTAAGCGGTGATTGAGTCTTTGTAGTTCTTCAATTACTGCCGGTATTATGGGGTTTTGTATACAAAATTTATTACTACGAGTAGTAGTAAGTCAGGAATGACAGTGCATTACCATTGGACAACGAGTTAGCCAATGGGTAATTTGACCATAGCCATAGATCCGGTCGAGTGGCAAGTACTGAATGAGTAATTGTGTAGACATAAACAATGTGATCGCTCTCAATACTGTTTTAATTGATAAAATGTTTCTTGATTAAACTGGGATTCACTCACCAGTATTTCCGACTGACAAATGTTTTTAAAACGCGTTACAGGTAACACAATGTGAACAGCTAATTAGTGAAAAGCCAGCTGGAGAGCACTGAAGGCTTGGGAAAAATGTGGCTATAAAAGTTACGTAATAAACGATGTTTTAATTTCAATAAAATAGGGTTTGTCCCTATAAATGTATTGTCACAAGAAACTTGGGTTTTGCCCATGTGTTTATTAATATCAAGTATGGTGGTTTTACTCTGATAAACATTTCTTAACTACGGTCTTGATGTAAATTCCGCTGCAAAATTAAACAATCTGATACCACTGATCGGATTGTCGCGCTCCGGTCAAAGATAATATTTATATGCCCAAATTACCCTTAACAAATAGCTAGTGGTAGAAAGGGGTCGATCCACGAAGAGTATGTGGTTTGTGAATGGATTTACTAGAACTAAAATGGTTGTCACAAATTATGAAGCTTGCTAATAAATTTTCTTGTATTTTTGTTTTGTTGGAAGATATGAATTTAACTAAGTGAATAATAATTACTAGTTAACAATTGAAATGAAGATTTGGTTACTAAACAATAACAAGTGAAGGAATCACACCCGGTTTCGGTGATTGCTAACTTATGGTTTCTACAAGTTTTAGGCTTCAACTTAGATGCATACAATTAACGGATTTAGTGTACCGTGACTTAGGTGCTAATAACTATCAACGTTTCAATGAACGGACAAGAATACACTTTGTAATCAACACAAGTAAATCCTAACCAAGACAACGCATATTACACATAACCATTTCATAAAGTCATAACTTTTAACATCGCTCGACAGTTTATGAATTCGAAACAAATGTAAGCTATTGCCAAAGGTTTCTAAAATCATACACAAATTGTCACAAATTGAAGCAAGAACAATTCAAAACCATAAATTAAACAACTACCTACACCGGGGTGAAACCAAGATGATTAGCCGCTCATGGTTGATGGAGCTTGATCACCGGAAGAATGAACCTTGACGGAAGTCATGTTGGAGCTTGGAGGATGGAGAATGATAGATGATGAATGTTGATGGAAGATGGTGGTGGAAGGATTATGTTGGAAGTGGGTGATTGTGAACCGTCGTTGGTCCTTCGACATCTCTATTCTTTGATGATGATCTTCATTTATAGCCATGGAAGAACTTGGGGCATTTACTTCTTCTTCAAGAACATGGAGCATTAAATTCTCCTTGAAGACTTTTGATTCATCTTGATGGTGTTTCTCCATTGAGGTTTGAATGCTCAAGAGCTTGGAGGTGATTAATTTCTTCAAAGGCTGCTTAAAATTAATGCTCTTGGCCCTCTCAAAGACTAAAAACTCGTATTTGACCAAGAAGACACTTTATCAATCATTGAAAGCATCCAAGACAAGTTTTTCCCCGGTTTTGAGTTCCCTTGCCCATCCCCGACGCCCTGGGAGCCCGTCCCCGACGCCCTCTAGATTTTGCTGTTTTGTCCGAAACTGTTTTCTTCATAACTTCTTCGTTATAGCTCCGTTTTACGCACCGTTTTCGCCCACGTGCTCGTAATTCCGGACTCTATCATAATATCTTCCAATGTCTTCATGTTAACTCCATTAACATTCCCTAAAGCACATCCAATCTTCGTGGTTAACCCGGTCTTTGTCATTTTTCATCCCCGGTTGATGATGTTTGATCCCGGTGACCCGTAAAGCTCCCAATTAGCTCCTTAATCTTCACAAGACCTACAAAACATAATTCCTTTTACAAGTAGGCTATTCGAGATTAAACATATGTAAAAACATTAAGTTAAGCACAAACGATAACCAGTTTTCGACCACGCATCACATCCCCACACTTGTCTTTTGCTTGCCCTCAAGCAAATCTGTTTTTCACTTTCACGTGGGTCGAACAATGAACGCACTTCCCATTCCCGAGACAAAGGTTAAGGTCTATTATCATACAAAAGTTCAAACCTTTTACCATTTTCAACATATTTAACGATAACGTGAACATGCACATATACAATGGTTATCTAAGATTAACCCGCCCGTAAAACTAACAAATCATACATATCCCTCACAATGTTCTCTCCACTCAGCTTAAAATTGGCTAATATGTATATTACATTCGCACTTCAACAATTAATCACTCAAAACCGATTAGAACACGTACCCGCATAGGCTTGCAACTCAATCATTCTCCACCGCCGAACATGAATACTAAGCACAAGTCATAAGGTCTTTGAAAGGGTTGTAACGGGGCTAGGGTTAAAGGTAGGAAATAGGATATTTTTAAGTGGCTAAGGTGATGAAAAATTCGATTTTTATTACAACACAACTATTCCAACTCAAGTAAACTACAAACATCAACTATAAGGCAATGATTTTTCGCCTTTTATTCAACAACTATAAACACATATTTTTGTATTGTTCTCAATGTTTTTCTATTCTTTTTCATACATTTTCTGATTTTTCTCTTTTTTTTTCTTTTTTTTTTCAACACAAATAAATACAACTATACAAACTTTGCTAAATAATCGAATTTTCATCACACGGGTTTAAACAAAAAGGCTTATGGTTGTTGGCTAAGTGGGTTGTCAAACGAAGGTTTAGGCTCAATATTGGCTACTAGGGGATAATTTTTGGGCAACGATATAAAAATGGTGTAAAAGGAAAAGGTTTACCTAATGCCTTAATCATTCTCGTGCTTGTATTCGGTCTATGGTCTCAAACGTATCAAAAGTTGCAAGTTCTACAATACATGACTAATGGTCCACTCAAACAAAGAAATATGTGTATATATGATGTATAAAAGTGGCTCAAAATCTCACTTATAAGGGTATGATATGTGATATGCATCAAATGCTAGTTTCTTAGGCGAATTATTCCCAAATAACCACCCGCTAAATATCCTTCATGCTATTAATTTGAACTTGACCATGACAAAAGACCAAATGGGTTGTGCCATCCCTCGTTGACTTAGCTACTTGTGCTTTTAAGATTGCTTTTGAAACAAGAAACTTTTGAAAAATTTTTGAAATTTTTCCCCCATCCCCACACTTGAGGTAAACATTGTCCTCAATGTATAGTATTTAAATGAGTGGGTCAAAATCTAAAACTTTTACTACTCCCCTATCCCCACACTTGAGGTAAACACTGTCCTCAATGTGTAGGAACTAGAGTTTTAAAAATGCACAAGGGATGTAACACGGCTAACCCTCCCAAAGTTCACCCCGGAACAATACAAAATACGAAATACATCCACTTATTATCACACTAACAATCAAGGTAAAATGGAAACGCATGCACCTGATTTTGTTGCTTGATGTCCATATCTCCTTCTTCTCTTCATAAAAACGGTTGTCTCACGAATCTTATGTACCTACAAATTCTAACCCTTGTGTAGAAGCATGCTTCTCACAACCATCAAAATTTGTTAGTTACCTAGTTCTACCATTTTTATGAAAATATTACCAAGCCATGCATTATTTTACCTTTGTTTATGTGGAAAAACAAATAAAAGACAAAATAAAAATAAAACACACAAAATAAACAAAATAAACAACATAAACAAAAACAAACATATCATACCTCTTCAAAACCCTAAAAATTGCAAAACAAGAGACTTGGATGAACACTCTTCAAAACCCTAAAAATTAGCGACTAGAAATCTTGCAAACGAGCAAGAATTGATGGAAACCGATATGGGGGTTTTGTTCCTCTCGAAAAACTACACACTTTAGGCTCAAGAATCAACTGATTTGGGTGAGAATTGAAGAAGTTATGAAGGTTTGAAGGTTCTTGAGAATTTTTAAATTTTTTTTTTAATTTTATTTTTTTTTTATTAAAAACGAATTTATTAAAAAAAAAATTATTTTATTTATTTTTATTTTTTTTATTAAAACATTTTTTTTAATTAAAACAATTTTTTTTACAATTTTTTTTAATTAATTTTTTTTTAATTAAAAACGTTTTTTTTTAATTAAATTTTTTTTTTATTAAAAACGATTTTTTTTAAAATTTTTTTTTTTTAAACGAATTTTTTTTTTCCAAAAACTAGCCCGTCGCCGACGGCTGATAGCCCGTCGCCGATGGCTTGTGGTTTGAGCAAAAGTCCCCGACGACTTAAGCCCCTGTCTACGGGAATTGGTGGGCGACGGCTATTTCTGAAGCCCGTCGCCGACGGCTGCCCAAAAATTAAATTTTTTTTTTTTTTGAAAAATATGTTTAAAATTATGGATTTTTAATAAAGGGACTATGTACTTATAAAATTCCTAAAAATTATTAAAAATCTTTTTGTGATTTTTATTATAAAACTTTTTTTTTTTAAATTACGAAAAAATCGTGACGATTCTACCACCCCCTAAAATGAACGTGTATTGTCCGCAATGCACAAAACGAAATCTAAAACATACCTTACGTCTTCAAGAATCGTTTGTGATGTCCGGACTTCACACAATCAAACAAAGTTAGTAGGAAACGATTACGATTATATCAAAAACACACAAACAATTAAAATTATACACAATTCTAACTAAAATGTTACCAGTCCTTTTTAAACCTCCCAATAGCTTGGGAGGACGAGAGGTCTCGTGAGGGTTATATAGGGAACACACCCACAAAGTTCATTTAACCGATTTACCTCTCATGGTGGTCGAAGTGCACATTTTCCTACCGAGTTGCCTACATACGCTCGGTAATTAGCATGCCGAATCCATTCTCTTTTTATTCTATTCGGCATGCGTAACATACAACTTCGGGGTCGCTTCTTACCAAACCGGCCAATGTCTTGCAATGCCACCATTCGAATCCTTATACCCGAACCTTCATCCCCAACTTTGTTGGTTGGAGTGATAATTATGGGAGAAGGATAGGCATGAATGTGGGCTTCTTTTGGTTCTGACCCGTCTTGCGGTGTCATGTCTTCCGCTCGGTTCAAACATTCAACTTCTTGCTCCGAAAGATCTCTAACCTCTTCCACCACATCACCATCCACCATTGTACCACTAGCCAACACCTCTTGGTCTCGTCCAAGTTCGGCCAATTCTTCAACGAGTTAACCCACTCTCTTTGCCAAGACTTCACTAGCTTTATCTTTCGCCTCAAGTTCCTTCTTCAGTTCCATCTTAATCTCTTGATTTGAAGTAATGATAGCATTCATGATTGCATCGAGCTTGGAACTTATTGAATCTTGAGGTTCTTCGGATGCCGGTTGAGGGTATTCATTATAATAATCATCATACTCCTCCCGGTAACTTGAGAAATGTGGCAATTCGGGTTCATAATTGTTGTAATCTTGATATGAAGGTGGCTTGTAACCGGACTTTATTTTTCCTTTCCAAAACACTGGATCTTTCCAAAACACTGGACAATCTTCATGTATGTGAACTTTTCCACAACAAGGGCATGACTTTTCTTGCTCCGGTGGTGGAGGTGGTCTAGTGTATGGATAAGGTGAGGATGGACCATTGAAATCTTCATAATCCGCCCTCCTATAATCAAACAATCCGCTGAGGTAGTCTTCCCGTTCCTTGTTGGCTTGAACTTTTTCGTGGAAAACATAGCAATCTTCTAAATAATGCTCTCCGCTTCCGCAACACTCACACGGATCATCATCCACCCAATTCATATTGAAAGATGGTACCTGCAAAACATGTTCCTGCACAAACAAGCTCGACCACCCGAAGTAACATCACAAATATACAAGACAAAGGAAAGAAAATAAACTAAACAACTTAAACAGATAATCACAAATTTCAAACAATAATCCAAACACAAAGCGCACTAACTCCCCGGCAACGGCGCCAAAATTTGATCGGATTGTCGCGCTCCGGTCAAAGATAATATTTATATGCCCAAATTACCCTTAACAAATAGCTAGTGGCAGAAAGGGGTCGATCCACGAAGAGTATGTGGTTTGTGAATGGATTTACTAGAACTAAAATGGTTGTCACAAATTATGAAGCTTGCTAATAAATTTTCTTGTATTTTTGTTTTGTTGGAAGATATGAATTTAACTAAGTGAATAATAATTACTAGATAACAATTGAAATGAAGATTTGGTTACTAAACAATAACAAGTGAAGGAATCACACCCGGTTTCGGTGATTGCTAACTTATGGTTTCTACAAATTTTAGGCTTCAACTTAGATGCATACAATTAACGGATTTAGTGTACCGTGACTTAGGTGCTAATAACTATCAACGTTTCAATGAACGGACAAGAATACACTTTGTAATCAACACAAGTAAATCCTAACCAAGACAACGCATATTACACATAACCATTTCATAAAGTCATAACTTTTAACATCGCTCGACAGTTTATGAATTCGAAACAAATGTAAGCTATTGCCAAAGGTTTCTAAAATCATACACAAATTGTCACAAATTGAAGCAAGAACAATTCAAAACCATAAATTAAACAACTACCTACACCGGGGTGAAACCAAGATGATTAGCCGCTCATGGTTGACGGAGCTTGATCACCGGAAGAATGAACCTTGACGGAAGTCATGTTGGAGCTTGGAGGATGGAGAATGATAGATGATGAATGTTGATGGAAGATGGTGGTGGAAGGATTATGTTGGAAGTGGGTGATTGTGAACCGTCGTTGGTCCTTCGACATCTCTATTCTTTGATGATGATCTTCATTTATATCCATGGAAGAACTTGGGGCATTTACTTCTTCTTCAAGAACATGGAGCATTAAATTCTCCTTGAAGACTTTTGATTCATCTTGATGGTGTTTCTCCATTGAGGTTTGAATGCTCAAGAGCTTGGAGGTGATTAATTTCTTCAAAGGCTGCTTAAAATTAATGCTCTTGGCCCTCTCAAAGACTAAAAACTCGTATTTGACCAAGAAGACACTTTATCAATCATTGAAAGCATCCAAGACAAGTTTTTCCCCGGTTTTGAGTTCCCTTGCCCGTCCCCGACGCCCTGGGAGCCCGTCCCCGACGCCCTCTAGATTTTGCTGTTTTGTCCGAAACTGTTTTCTTCATAACTTCTTCGTTATAGCTCCGTTTTACGCACCGTTTTCGCCCACGTGCTCGTAATTCCGGCCTCTATCATAATATCTTCCAATGTCTTCATGTTAACTCCATTAACATTCCCTAAAGCACATCCAATCTTCGTGGTTAACCCGGTCTTTGTCATTTTTCATCCCCGGTTGATGATGTTTGATCCCGGTGACCCGTAAAGCTCCCAATTAGCTCCTTAATCTTCACAAGACCTACAAAACATAATTCCTTTTACAAGTAGGCTATTCGAGATTAAACATATGTAAAAACATTAAGTTAAGCACAAACGATAACCAGTTTTCGACCACGCATCAACCACCGCAACTCTGAGCTTGCGTCCGCCCGTTCCCGGGGATCAGGGATTGGGGGTTGCGACAGTAGAGATCGTCCAGATGTCAAATTTCTTCTTACAATAGTGGCACCCCTTCAAAAACAAAAAGAGGTGAAAACAATTCTTTTCCCAATTTATGTGTTGTGTACACGTCAACCGGGTCAAACATGTGAAATGGGTATAAAGTCAGCCCAAAGTCTCTTTACATGTCAAATAGCCCAGTTTGACCCGATGCTAAATTTGACCCGTTTCAACCCGAACCTGTCGACCCGTTATCCTACATAGCTCGACATTTTGCAACTTTTGTGTATGTAGACCTGACACACGAGCCTAATTGAAGTTGTTTTGGTGATCATTTGCGTCTATATGTTGCATCCCATGTGCTAATGGGCCTGACGAAAACCTCGGTGGTGGCTCCAACCTTACTTTCTCCTCTAGGTAAAGCATGTGCCGGAATGGACCTTACTGCAGTACGTGACATTTTGCTAAAAACTGGATATCGAGATGAAGAGGGTGCTGAAAATGAGGTTTGCGTAACACTTTTTTCTTATATCCTGCCCAAAGTTTCGACTTTTCAAGTGGCTATATACTAATATGTTCCATTGGTATTTGTTTTATGAAGTTATCATTTCAAGAATGGACCCAGCAAGTGCAAGATATGCTAAATACAAAAAAGTTTGGAGATATCGCGTTTAGGGACAAAGATTTTAACGGTGTAGTTGAATACTATTCAAAGGTAATTTCTTCACGTCTCATAAGTTCATGGTATTCAACTTTTACTTAAACCGTTATTTCAAAATGCAGTTGGTTTCAATGATGTCGGTCCCATCGGGTACTATCTTCGTGAGGCGGGCTCTATCTTACTTGATGATTGGACAACCGGAACCAGCGTTAAGGGATGCCATGCAAGCACAAGCATGCTTGCCAGAATGGCCGACTCCTTTTTACATGCAGGCTTTGGCTCTCTCAAAGCTTGGAATGGAAACTGATGCTCAAGACATGCTTAATGACGGAGCCGGAGTCAGAGTCACTGTTGTTAATGCGATGGCTTCTTCTGGGTTGCATTTGACGTTAGAGAGTGCTTCCGATGATGCTGATGGTGGAAAGAAATTGGCAACAAGCGTGCTTGAAAATATGGTATGTATGGTTTTCTAAAAACCAACAGTGTCTAAACTTAATCAGTCGACAAGTTTAATGTATTCTTAAGTATAATGCGAACGTGAATTCATTAAATAATTTCACATCATATTTTACATATAAACGTAGGCTTACATTCAATGTTTACGATGTACTCGCGTCCATTGGACGGGTGTCCAACAACAACAACAACAACAACAACAATAATAATAATATTCTTAAAATATTCTCCAATCTACATGTATCCCCTAATAGAATAGAGTAAATTACAAAAATAGTCCTTTATGTTGAGACCATATTGCAAACTAGAGCCTTTACCTTCATAAAGTACAAAAAACGTACTCTATGTTTACAATCCCTTGCACACTGTGTCCTTTAGCCCTAACTCAGTTAGCTTTCATGGTTAAATCTGACCAAGTGAACCCCACATGAGCGTATTTTGATCATTTTACCCAAAATTAAATCTGACCAAATCTAACCATTGCAAACTATGCACTCTTTCCTTCTCTCACCTTGCCGCTACCACCACCACCACCCAACCAACCACCCCCACTCAACCACCACGCCACAATAACCACCTCATCCAATTTCTTTTGTCAAATAATGACCTCAAATTATTTTAGCAGGTAAAATCAAAACTAACATTGGCCATCAATTACTTAACCTACTTCAGATTTTAAACAAAATTAAACCGATTTCAAATGAAATTATACTTATTAACTTTTCAAGCTCTTTCTTCGTTCATTGCATCAGATAGGATTTGAAAGCAAAAACCTAATTCAATTATGAACCATAACATTGTCTTGATTATTGTCACTGTTGGAAATTTCGAAATAAAAGAGTTTCCTTTGCGTGCAAGGCAAGGAACCATGGAGTGAATAATTATTTAGGAGTTTTTTACTAAAGTGGTTTAGTAGAAAAAGTATTTACCAAAATTGTGTTGTTTCAAAAGTACTTACTAAAATGGTGTTTTATCTTAATTTATTAATTTCTCACTCCTATTCTAATTGGATAACCTCATTTCATAAAACAATGACTTAATTCTTCTAAAATTTAAAACAAAAAACTGTTTTTCTTAATATAAAAATATATTAACTGTCACATATGTAAATAAATATGTAAATCTGTTTTCCTTTTAATTAATAAAAAATGTTCGTGATCACCTGTAAATAAGTATGCAATTATTTGTTTTTCTTACTAGAAATGCGGAGAGAAAAATATTTTATTATCCATTATATATTTGTCCAATACAAAAAACGAGGAACGATAAATAAAAAATAAATTATATGTGTATACAAATATAAACTAAATAGAAACATAAATGAATTTTTAATATCAAAAATCATATAATGTGATTTTTAGATAGAAATATAATTGAATTTTTATTTTTGAATAATGGGATCGGTTCGAAATTCATAGGTTGAATTCGATTCAAAGCAAAATTCGAAATGCGGTGCGGATTATCAGTCGTTATTGTTTTCTTTTTAACCAGCAAACTGTATTTTTTTCCTAATTAATTGAACTTATTTCGCACGATTCTTTTAGTTTATACTTTACTTGATTGATTGATATCTGAATTCAAATCCGTTGTTCGAATTTGAATAAATTCATTCAAGTATGTTTGATATGCATATTTCGATTAAAGATTCCAAGAACAATAAAATTTAAAAGAACCATATGAAATAAATTTACAACATGAAATAAAATAAGAATATAACAAGTTGATTGAGAAAAATAAAAATAAAAGGTTTATAGCAAGTTTGAATAAAAAAATATAATCGAGCTAAAGAATTTCTATCTTTTTCTATTTAAAATACATGTAAATATTTATTTAGTTTATATAGATAATACATATAAATTACTTATTGAATTATTGTTGTTTGTTGTTTTCTTTACATGTGGACGAAGAAATTGTAACACAGATAAAAAAACAAATTAATCTCTTTCAGTTCAAAAAATAAAAATAAAAAAAATCAAATGTGAACTCTCAATGTTAAGAAAGTATTTAAAGTTAACAGTTCAATTTTTTTTAATAAAAAAGTGGTAAAGTCTATAATGTAGTTAATAAAGTGAAGCGAACCAATGAAATTAGGAGTGAGAAACCATTAAAAAAAAGATAAAACACCATTTTGGTAAATACTTTTGAAACAACACTATTATGGTAAATATTTTTTCCATTAACACCACTTTGGAAAAAAAAAAACCTCAATTATTTAGTGATAATTATCATGTCCAATATAATAGGTTTATTAGCAATCCTAGTTATAATCTAATAGGAGTGTTTAGATTATAAATACCATGCTTTGGGTACTAGTGATTGTAATTCAAGTTTTGAGTCAGTTTCTTGAATAATAACAAACCTTTGGGTGTTAGCCAAATACTTTGCAATTTCCGATTTCAATTTCCGTTCGATACCGATTCATCTTGAATAGGTATCAGAGCATATCTGGGGTCTTCAATTCAGCAACCTGCGAACCAAGGGGTTGGGATCAGTAAACTGCAACGAGGGAGGTTGTCGCTTACTGTCGTGGAAGTAATCGGAGTTCTTTAATCGGACCAAAAGAGAGGGCGGCTGGAACAGAAATCGGGTCTGGTGGTTGCGAATTCGAAGAGAAGGATCAGAATAGGTGACAGCAAGTGCGGAGTGTTGCTGTTGGTTCTGTTCTCAGACAAATCGAAGAGGACAGCCGGAACTTACAGCGGTGGTGTGTCGCTGGTGTGTGTTGTTTCGAGAAAAGGGTTGTTTTATCGGATGAAAGTGGGAACGGTGATTTGTGATTCCTTGTAAATAATTGGAGCAACAACAATTAATTGTTTTCTTCTATCCTGTGGCGACTTATTACCAGAAGCAGAAAACAACAAAACATTTAATTAATTATTGATTGTTTTGTTTAGACCATAAAAAAAATTAATTGAATCGATTTCAATTAATTTTTCTTTTCGAGAACAGTAGCCAAAAAAAAAAGTTTCTTTCGTTTTGGATCTTTTAAAGTTCAAGACAAAATTTAGCGTTGTTTATTTGGTTCGTGTACAAAGTGGAACTCCGGAATTAATCGTGTAGACTGGAAGAAATTGAACCAGTTACACCATGTTCGTTTTCTCATACGTATAGTCGACGAAAGAAAAATATGTCTGGAAGCGATGGCAGTAGCGGCTCGAATACCGAGAAATCGGTTCCAAATTCAACATCATTTCAATGCCCGATGTTGAATAAGGTTAATTATACAGTTTGGGCGTTGCGTATTCGCGCGATTTTTAACGTTTATGGCGTGTGGGAGGCTATTGAACCCGGAACTGAAACCGATGTGAAGAAAAACAATATGGCGATTGCTTTGTTGTTTCAATCCATACCGGAAGAACAAATCTTGCAAGTTGGTAATCTGAAGACGGCAAAAGAGATGTGGGATGCACTGAAAGCGCGCCATCTGGGAGCCGATCGGGTACGTGAAGCAAGACTACAGACACTCATGTCGGAATTTGAGGCGTTAAAGATGAAGGATTCTAGTACAGTTGATTAGTTTTCTAGCCAGTTAACAGGAATGTCTTCAAAAGCGGCGTCTCTCGGTTCTATAAGAAAGGAACAAAGGATCGTGAAAAAGTTTCTCAGTGGTTTACCAAGGTGGTTCATCCATATGGTAGCCTTAGTTGAGCAACTTGTGGATCTAAAAACAGTTGCATTCGACGATGTCGTTGGTCGAATAAAGGCGTATGAAGAATGCATAAAAGATGAAGAATTGCGGTCGGATAATCAAGGTACTCAAACGAAACTAATGTTTAATAATTCTAATGCATCTTCAAGTTCTAGACAGACTTCACGCGATTCGAGTAGGGGACGCGGGAAAGGCTCGAACCGTGGACGTGGTGGTGGTGGACGCGATCGAAACCAATCTGGTCAAAATCGCGGGTCACAAAACGGGTCCAAAGAAGGGGATAAACAACAAGGAAAGAAGGATTATTCGAAGGTTCAATGCTTTCGATACGACAAGTTCGGTCACTTTGTTTCGAGATGTCCAAAGCAAAAGAAAGAGAAACAAGCAAACTTGATTGATGCGGAAGAAATTGACCCGTCTTTGTTTATGGTGCAAGATGTTCAAGAAATCGTTTACTTGAATGAAGAAAAGGTCATTCCAAAAAATTACGAGAACGGTTCGGAAGAAAATGACTTGTGGTATTTGGATAATGGCGCGAGCAACCATATGACCGGTAATATATCTTTTTTCTCTGAATTAAATAAGCGTGTTGGTGGCAAAGTTAAATTCGGGGATGGTTCTCAAGTCGAAATATGCGGGAAAGGGTCTATATTACTATTGGGTAAAACGGGGGAGCAAAGGTTAATGACCGATATTTATTATATCCCTAGTTTACGTAGTAATATAATTAGTCTCGGTCAAGCAACGGAGTGTGGATGTGATATTCGTATGAAAGACGATTATTTATTAATGCGTGACACTCAAGACAAGGTATTAATGAATGTTACTCGATCTAAAAATCGTCTTTATACGATTAAATTAAAAGTTGGAAAACCTATTTGTTTGAAAGCTCAGATTGATAATGAAAATTGGTTATGGCACGCGAGACTTGGTCACCTAAATTTCGAGTCTATGAAACAAATGGTGAATAAAGATATGGTCGTGGGGATGCCAAAAATCAATCATGAAAATCAAATATGTGATTCGTGCTTAGTCGGGAAGCATACGAGACAATCTTTTCCGAAGACGGCGTCGTTTCGGGCAACGCGTGCCTTGGAACTTATTCATGGAGACTTATGCGGTCCAATCTCTCCGAGCACAATAGCGGGAAATAGGTATGTATTTGTCTTAGTTGATGATTTTTCACGTTTCATGTGGACTTTTCTTTTGAAGGAAAAAAGTGAAGCGTTTGAAACCTTCAAAAAGTTTAAAGTCATGGTGGAAGTTGAAGTAAGTAGAAAAATCAAGACATTTCGAACCGATCGAGGGGGAGAATTTACGTCTCCAGAGTTCAATCGGTTCTGTGAAAACGAAGGGATTATTCGACACTTAACCGCTCCATATTCACCTCAACAAAACGGGGTGGTGGAGAGGCGAAACCATACCTTAATGGAGATGACTCGAAGTATATTAAAAGCGCGACAAGTTCCTAATTTTATGTGGGGGGAGGCGGTGAGGCATTCAACCAATTTAATAAATAAAACTCCAACACGAGCGTTACACGAAGACAAAACACCGTACGAGATGTTAAAAGGAAAGAAACCGGATCTTCAATTTCTTAAGGTTTTCGGATGTGCCGCTTATTTTGAAAATTGTTGGCGGGCATCTTCCAAAATTAGACGATCGTTCGATTCGTCTAGTTTATCTTGGAAGCGAAAAAGGTTCGGGGGCGTATCGTTTATACAATCTGACGACTAGTAGAATTATTGTGGGTCGAGACGGAGATACGGAGTTTGATGAAACGCGTGGTTGGAATTGGGGAAAAAATATTGTTTTTAATAACGGAGAGTCTCGCGAATCGGGTATGTTTTGGGTAGACTTTGGTGGCGTAATTGACACCGAAGATGGAACCGTAAATACAGAAGTAAATGGGTCCACTTCTGAAATAAATGGTGACTCTGAAGATACAAGTCATGATGATGTTGGTTCTTCGACCACTACTTCAAGTTCAACAAATAACTTTGAAGCTGTTTCATCTAGCCCACAAAGTAGAAGCCCAGTTGATGGGAATTATATGGATTTGCCAAATCCAATGCAGCGTGAAAAAGCTACTGTTATTCATGCTCAAAGCCATAAAACTCCAAAAAATGCAAGTATTATTTCACAAAAGTCAATTTTAAATGGTGGTCAATACCAAACCCAAGATGGCGTAAATAGTAACAATGTTGAAACAAATATTTTTGTTACTCCTAAGCCAGTTGTTCGTAGATCGAATCGCGCTACGGTTACCCCGGTACGTTTTAACGATTATATATATAATTCGAGTTCTATTGATGAAGAATATTTATTGCTTGCGGATGACGAACCGGTTTATTTTAATGATGCCAAAAATAAACCAAAGTGGATGAAAGCAATGCGCGCAGAAATCGAATCAATAAATAAAAACAATACGTGGTCGTTAACCGAGTTACCGCGTGGTGCAAAAGCGATTGGTTTGAAGTGGGTTTACTAGGTTAAAAGAAACGCGGATGGCTCACTAAATAAACACAAGGCTAGACTCGTGGCGAAGGGTTATGTTCAGCAACCTGGAGTCGATTTTGACGAAGTGTTCGCGCCAGTTGCTCGACTTGAAACAGTTCGGTTACTTTTATCTCTCGCAGCGAATGAAGGGTGGGAATTACATCATCTAAATGTTAAATCCGCATTCCTACATGGCGAATTAAAAGAAGAAGTTTATGTCGTTCAACCGGAAGGGTTCGTTAAAAAAGGCGAAGAGCATAAAGTCTATAAATTATCGAAGGCGTTATACGGGTTAAGGCAAGCTCCACGTCTGTGGAATACGAAATTAAATAATATTTTATTAGATATGAAATTTCACCGGTATATGAAATTTCACCGGTGCTCGCAAGAACAAGCCGTATACTGAAGAACCGTTGGAACGGACGTCTTATTAATCGGCGTGTACGTGGACGATTTAATTGTGACGGGTTCAAATTTGAAACTTATTATGGAGTTTAAGCGCGGGATGGCTAAAAACTTTGAAATGTCGGATTTGGGAAAGCTTACTTATTATCTTGGAATTGAAGTGTCACAGAGCAAGGACGGGATAAAAATTAAGCAAGAGGCGTATGCAAAGAAAATACTGACGGAAGCCGGTATGATTAACTGCAATCCTACTAGTGTTCCCATAGACCCGAACGTGGAAGTTTCTAAATTTGAAGACGAAGAAGATTTTGATGCAACGAGATATCGAAAGATTGTAGGATGTCTCCGGTACCTTTTACAGACTCGACCAGATTTGGCGTTTTCGGTCGAAGTAGCCAGTCGGTACATGCAATGCCCGAAGCAATCTCATGCAGCTCTCATCAAGCAGATTCTTCGCCATTTAAAATGTACTTTTAGTTATGGCATTACCTATACTCGAGGAGAAAATATGTTAGTCGGTTACAGTGATAGTAGTCACAACATAAATCCGGACGATGGAAGAAGTACTACGGGACACGTGTTTTATTTTGGGTCTTCTCCAATTACTTGGTGTTCTCAAAAGCAAAGTACGGTTGCTTTATCATCGTGTGAGGCCGAGTATATGGCGGCTAGTGCAGCCGCGTGTCAGGCGGATTGGCTAAAGGAATTGATTAGTGAATTACTCAACAAGAAAATTCAAGCAGCGGTGTTACGTGTTGATAATACATCCGCGATAGCTCTCATAAGGAACCCGGTTTTCCATGGAAGGAGCAAACACATTAAATCTCGGTTTCACTACATTCGGGAATGTGTTTATCGTGAAGATATCGTGGTCGAGCATGTTAGTGGCATTGATCAAAAGGCGGATATTTTGACGAAGGCTCTTGGGAAGATCAAGTTCAAGGATATGACTGAAAAGCTTGGAGTTGAAGACTTGTCAGATACGAGTTCGAAATTCCGGGGGTGATTGTTGGAAATTTCGAATTAAAAGAGTTTCCATTGCGTGCAAGGCAAGGAACCATGGAGTGGATAATTATTTAGTGATAATTATCATGTCCAATATAATAGGTTTATTAGCAATCCTAGTTATAATCTAATAGGAGGGTTTAGATTATAAATACCATGCTTTGGGTATTAGTGATTGTAATTCAAGTTTTGAGTCAGTTTCTTGAATAATAATAAACATTTGGGTGTTAGCCAAATACTTTGCAATTTCCGATTTCAATTTCCATTCGATACCGATTCATCTTGAGTCACTGGATGCCATCCATTGAAGCACCGATGAAGAAGACCGACGATTCCATAAAAACCACAAAACCAACCATTCAAAAAGGCCTATGAGCTCTCGTTTTTCGGCAATGGTGATGGGTTGTAGGTCTCGTTTTTCGGATAATGTTGATGAGTTGCAATTCTGATGAGCGAGGGAGACAACCTCAAAGCCCCACCTTTCGCCTCAGACGGCGTCGAACATGGGGTTAGGTAGCGGGTTGGTGGCGGCGGCGGAGGTGGTGGTGGTGTACGGAACAGTGGTGGAGAGAGAGGATGGTGAAGAGGTGGTAGCGGTGGGAGTGAGGTCTGACGACAGCGGTGGTGGGAGGTGGTTTGTGGCTCTATGGATGGCGGGGTTGAAGAGGATGAACTTGTGGTGGGTATGTTTCATCTGGTAATTACCTCTATATGCTTACTCATTTCTACCCACATAAGCATTATTAATATATGGTATATTGTTTTATATAAATAAATAAACGGTAAAAAGTCTAATTTGCCCACATGTGGGGTCTACTTGTTCAGATTTAACCATGAAAACTAACTGAGTTATAACTAAAGGACATGACACGCAAGGGTTTGCAAACATCGAGTACGTCTTTTGTACTTTTTGAAAATAAAAGACATATTTTGCAATCTTGTGTCAACATAAAGGACGACTTTTATAATTTACTCAATAGAATATTATGGCAAACCTCCTTTTTTCAATAGCCGCCTTTAACAATAACAACAACAACAATAATAATAATAATTATAATAATAATAATAATAATAATAATAATAATAATAATAATAATAATAATAACAATAATATTAATATGGCAACTTTTTTCGTCTAATGTGTATCTTAGCAGTCAAAACTTCATGCGGTCCAACACCAATAAATTAAATGGACTCAAGTTATAAAACTATATATTGATGTGGACCTAGACCTTTCTCTCGATCTAATTATACATATACTGTGGCAGCCCTCTAACTTATAAAATAGAGATAGTGGCCTCGGCCCACTCACAGAAAATAGCGACAATTTTACTTCGGTCACTGGTGGTCTACTCTACTCAACTGGCTGGTTATTTCCTTATTACTCGTTTTCGCTCCATTTGCACCAGTACCTGTCAAAACACAAAATAATATAATAAAACACTAAAACTAAATAAAAACTATACATAAATTATATCCTTTACACCGGATAAATATGTGTATTTTACCACACATCACGGTCCATATGATTTTTTTTTCATTTTATCTTTTAACAGGGGTAAAATAGACATTTGTCTTCCACTTAACAAAGAAAATGAAGGCTGTCTAGAGAAAGGACCGGCAATTATGAAATATCAATGATAGGAACTAAGAGAGTGAAATGGAAGCATATGTGAAATCTTGTATACCAAAGTAAGAATTAAAACAAAATAAACTTTTGCAGGATGAAAGTTAAAGCTGCAAAATTTTTATGTTTTATTTTTTATTTTTTGTCATTTCCTAAAATACAATCAAATTTCACCAATCATCTCTGGCTTAGGACCAATGGTTTACAAACCGGTTCAAACCGGCCGGTTGTACCGATTAAACCGTCCGGTATACCCGGTTAAACATCTCGGTATACCCGGTTAAACCGTTTCTGATCTAAATCCGGTACGGTATGAAAACTGTATTTTAAAACATTGCTTAGGACGAACTGCTGAACCAGATGAGCAACTGGAAGAAGCGAACACTAGAACGCAGAGACTAGATCACGGTCAGATCTGTATACTTTGGTCTGGTTGTTTGAATCCTTCCATCCAGTCCGCAGTTAATTTTTCTTGAGGTTTGGAGTCAAAAATTTTCAGGGGTTTAGTGTCAAAATTTTATGGGACAGGTGGGATCAAAGCGCATATATACCAAAGAAAAAAAATCATTGGGTGCACACCTAGGTCCGCAAATGGCTTAGCAAACGAGCATTGTAATTTTGACCCGACACAAACATGGAGGGCTCATTTGGTAGCAGTTGGAATTCTTCTGGATATAAAGTGATGTCTTCGTCTCTTTCATCCACAGTCCAGATTTCTTTAAATAATTGTTTTTGGCTCATATTTTTCTTTAAATAACTGATACCGGAAATCTGGTGCTATTCGATGACCACAACTCGGTAGTTTGGCAATCTTTTGATCACCCAACAGACACTTTGTTACCTGGCCAAAAGCTGCTACAAGATCAAAAACTGATATCTGGTGCTCCATCAGATGCAAAAAATATGTATTATTATCTTCAGGTTACGAATAAAGGTGTATTTGCTTATGTTGAATCCATGTATTATGAATTAAACCCACCTCAAGCCTATTACAGCAGGTTTGTCTATCCACATGACAATGATACAAATGAAGGAAAAGGATACATTAGGTTCTTGAATGGGAGTTTGTCACTGTACATTCATTCTTCCGAGCCAAGTGATCCTGATGATGTGATTGCCATACCTCGAGCATCATCAGCTCAGTATATGAAACTCATGCCAGATGGGCATTTGCAAGTGTTTGAACGACAGTTAGAACACTGGGTGGTGGTAGCCGATCTTCTTACAGATAAGAATGCGGGATTATGTGATAATTACCCTTTGTCATGCGGAAGAAATTCCGTTTGTTTGAATAATCTGCAATGTTCTTGTCCTGCAGTAGAATATTTCAGACCAGTGAATGATCGCCAACCCAACCTGGGATGCTCTGAAATTACTCCTCTCTCATGTAGTTCTAAACACGATCAAGATTTTATAACACTCGAGAATGTCAAGTACCTAAGCCCTACGTCCAACTTGCAGGGGGTGAGTGAGGAGGCTTGCAAACAAGCATGTCTAAAGGATTGTACGTGCAAAGCAGCTTTTTTTCAGTATGATTCAAATGCTTCCATTGGAAAATGTTTTATAACTTCAAATATATTTACAATGAACACAAATGGTTCACTTGATTACAATTCTTTAGCTTTAATAAAAGTCCAAAATGATCGTTCGTCTCATCAAGTTGCAACAATTGTAGGCTCTACAATTGGAAGTTTTGTGCTTTTGCTCGTTGTAATCATAGGGTTTATTACGTACGTAGTCCACAAACAAAAAAGGGATGCCGAAATGGAGGAAGAGTATTTAGATCAAGTTCCAGGAATGGCGACTCGGTTTTCTTATGAAGAACTGAAAACCGCCACGGGAAACTTTAGTAAAAAGCTTGGTGAAGGTGGATTTGGATCGGTTTTCGAAGGAAGTCTCCAAGATGGCTCCAAGATTGCAGTAAAATGCCTTGAAGGCCTTTTACACATTAAGAAATCATTCTTGGCTGAGGTTCAATCCATTGGCAGCATTCGCCATGTGAATTTGGTTAGACTTAGAGGATTTTGTACATGGAAATCACAAAGATTTCTAGTGTGTGACTTCATGAGTAACGGGTCATTAGATAAGTGGATCTACCATGGAGTTCGGGAACAAATACTTGAATGGGAACGTAGAAAGAAAATTATTCTTGATATAGCCAAAGGTTTAGCATATCTCCATGAGGATTGTAGGCAAAAAATTATGCACCTTGATATTAAACCTCAAAACATACTTCTTGACAAAGATTTCAATGCCAAAGTATCTGATTTTGGGTTATCTAAGCTAATTGACAAAAGTCAAACCCAAGTGATGACTACCATTAAAGGAACACCAGGCTATATTGCTCCAGAATGGTGGAGCTCGATTATCACTGAAAAAGTGGATGTATACAGCTTTGGGATCGTACTCTTGGAGATCTTATGTGGGAGGAAAATTTTCGATAGGTCCCTGCCGGAAGAAAGCTGGCACTTGCTCTTTGTGTTTCAGAAAGGCTGGGAGCAAGGAACATTGTTGGATATGGTTGACGAACACAGTGAAGATATGCAGGTACACAAAACTGAAGTGGTGGAGATGATGAAAGTGGCTGCATGGTGTTTACCAAGAAACTTTAAGAGAAGGCCTTCAATGTCATCGGTAGTTAATTAAGGTCTTAGAAAGAGGAATGAATGTTGAATCAAACTTGGATTACAACTTCACAGATCCAGGAATTCAGGAAACAGAAGCTGGAGACCAAAATGATTTTACACGAATGTCGTCATCTCTTCTCTCAGGGCCAAGATAAGTAGCCATGAGGTTCTTGTGGATCATTTCTATGCAATTTTTTTTTTTAATTTCTGTTCCAATATCAACTAAAATGTTAGTTATACATATATTTTATATAGATATGGGTATATTTAATATTGTTTCTTATGTTCCATGTAATCCTTTGGTTATATATTGACATTCAAAGTGGTTGTAGATTTAGAGTGTTGCGGTTTGGGTGATTGTTTATCGTTGGTTGGGATCTGAGTTGTTATACATTGTGCTTGGCATGTTAAGATGCTGCTGATGTTTGGGATATATTATGTGATTTGTGGGAACTTCCTATAAAAACATTGTGCTGAATAGTTGTATTTATTTTTTCCACTGAGAAGGCTTGATGTGGTCAGCTAGACGAATTGTTCTTCATTGACTTTATTAAAAATACTAGTGAAAATACCCGCGAATTTCGCGGTGTTGAAAAATGATATGTTTCTTTTAAAAAATAAATTACGTTACTGATCATAAAGAAACTATACGCGTGAACTTATTATGGAAATCTGAGGATGAATATTAAAATAAAACGAAACATCGAACTATATATGTAACAATATCGAAAAGATAAATAAATAAATGAAAGAAATATGTTTTTCTGGTTTGACATATAATTAGTCAAAACATTCTAACATTCATGAGACTCAAAAACCTTTTAGTGTTGCTCCTTTTAAGTCAAAGATAAAAGTAATAAATACATCTACCTCTCTAGTTTTTTTTTTTTTTTTAAGTAAACAAATTAACCATATTAAACCACAGGGCCTAGCAAGCTGCTATACAGAAAAAGAGGGCTTGACACAAATATCCCAACAGATATTAGAATGCTTGCATCTGTTCTTTATCTAGCCAAAAGATCTTGCGACAATCTCTTCCACGATAACATTGGTCGATCTCTTAACATTTTTGAAAATCCGGGCACTTGTAGATGATGACATACATAATCTTTTTACTGTTTGCCAACTTCTGCTATCCAGCCCCGTAAGATCCTATCCTATCAATAAAGAAACCGCTTTCACAACAGCGCAACGCAAAAATACATGCTCAACTGATTCTAAATTTGACGTGCAAACTGTACAACTCTCTAGTCTTGTCGGTTTGAGTTTTAAATATACAACCACCCTATCTCTGATATAAAATGAGCTTAAAATGATTGGAGATTAATAAAGCTAAATGCATAAATGAGAACCTCAAATATTTGGCAAAATAACAAAGATCTATTGAAAAAGAGATATGTAACTACAAACTCAATTTCCCAACTATTTTGCAGATATAGAAGCAAATCTTAACAATAGGCTATATAAGTTAAATTAAAAACTATCTTGGCCACTTTCTTTCTGTAGGTCCCTCGGAGGTTGAGGTTAAACCTATTCCTTGCTATGTCTAACACACTAGCGAGTGCGGAATCCAAGCTAGCATGCAAACCGAGATAGAACAAGCACAAACACAACACACAATCTTCACCGATTAACACCACTTGTATTAATGCGAATGAAAGGTTCGGTTACAACACAAGGTTTACAAATGTATTCTGCAAACTCTCTCTAACTCTCGTGTGTGTGTGTTCTGAACAGAATGCTCTCCACAAGACTCTCTTTTTCTGCTCTTGCACTCCCTTTTGAAGTGAACACACTACATGGGTATATATACCCGAACACAGCATGTCTGGTCGAAGGATCAGATAGACTGATCGAAGGATCATCTATCGACCAGAAACCTATCGAAGGATCAATATATACCTCGAAGGATGACATCTTTCGAGGTCCATCAATCATCCATCGAAGGTTTATCTTTAGAGCTCATCGAAGGATCTAAACTATCCTTCGATGACCCATCCTTCGACACAGACATATTACAACCATTTTTCAAACTGATTGGCCAAGTCAAACCGGAGGATGGTTGACTTGGTCAAACTTACAGGACTAACAAAGACATCGTTTTGTATCATGACAAAATACAGACAAAGTACAGACACAAGGTATGCACGAGGGTTCATCTTACCGGTGAGTATACCGATTATCATCTGTTTGACCGTATATGATGTGAGAAACTCACTTATTATGATTTGAAAACAAGCCCTATGTGATATAATCACTTATTGATGAGGAACTTGATTTTCGATGCATGAAGGGCACAGGAGCAAGTCCGTGAACAGGTCAGTACTTTCGTACAGCAGAGAGACGAACTTGACTCCCGGAAAGAATTTGTGATATATTATCACTTATTTGGGGACATATGATTGTTGATCACTTATTGAGGTCGAATGCGATATGTACACGTATGTATGGTATCATGGAAGATCTAGACTTGCGTCCCCGTTATTTTTCGGAAAAAAGATACAACCATGATACCCAGATGATAAGCAGCATAAAGACCGAATATCTCAGAACCTCGGCAATCTCTCAAACGAAATTTCGGTACTAAGACCATATGCCAATGAATGGTTCCCACCTGGTCTTTAGTCGATTTAAGGTTTATATCACCCTGCACACTTTAAAATGATTGTGAGCCTACCGATACATCTTATATAGAGCTGCTTATCGTTTTTCATTTTACATTTCAATTTAAAGAGGTTTGGACAGACCACTGATGTACTATCATTTTCTCTTTTTCTCGCCAGGAAACTCATTTTTGATTTTCTATTGTTTTTGTGTTTTTGAAATTTTTCGATGTTTTTGGATTTTCAAATTTTGGATTTACTCCCCCTAAAATCAATAAACTAAGACAAATTTAAAACACAAAGATATTTACAAAAAAATGATTTTCCGATGTTGATTTTACTCTTGCTTGACCTTAATGCCGTTTACCAATAATAAATAGTCAAATCTTGATTTGTCAAATGCTTTGGTAAAAAGGACGGCACGTTGGTCATCGGTGTGGACGTAAGTAACATCGATTAGCCTTTTCTCAAAGCAATCACGTATGAAGTGATACTTAATTTCGATGTGCTTAGTCTTTGAATGCTGCACAGGATTTCTAGTGATCTGTAAGGCAGCAGAATTATCAACGTAAATAGGAGTAGTTAGGAATTCAAAACCGTAGTCGCGCATTTGTTGTTGGATCCATAGGACTTGGGAGCAACAACTTGAGGCAGCAATGTATTCAGCTTCGCATGTTGACGTAGCGACGCACGTCTGCTTCTTGCACTGCCATGTGACTAGGCGATTTCCCAAAAACTGACATCCAGCCGTTGTGGATTTGCCGTCGATTTTGCATCCGCCAAAATCAGAATCACTGAATGCGATCAAGTCAAAGTTATTATCCCTAGGGTACCATAGACCGGTGTCAGGGTAACCCTTCAAATAACGAAAAATCCTTTTTACAGCTGCAAGATGTGAGGCCTTCGGGTTGACTTGATATCTGGCAAGCAGGCACGTTGGGTACATTATATCTGGTCTTGATGCTGTGAGGTACATAAGAGATCCGATCATCGCGCGGTAGTATGAGGGGCTAACAGCTTCACCCTTCAAGTCTGGAGTAATTCCGTGATTTTGCGGCAATGGGGTACCGATGGGCGTTGCATCAGACATCTGGAACCGGCTCAAGATGTCACCAACATATTTAGTCTGATGGATGAATATCCCAGACTATCAGTTTGTTGTACTTGTAGGCCCAAAAAGAAAGTCATTTCCCCCATAGCACTCATCTCGAATTTATCCTGCATGATGCGCTCGAAATTCCTACAAAAAACATTATTAGTAGAACCAAATATAATATCATCAACGTATACCTGAACCAGTAGAAGATCTCCATCTTGTTCTTTGATGAAAAGAGTACAATCGATAAGACCTCTGCGAAATCCATTCTCCAGCAGATAATTAGATAAGGTTGCATACCAAGCTCGCGGTGCTTGATGAAGACCATAGAGAGCTTTGTTGAGCAACCAAACCCGATCGGGATGGATAGGATCTTCAAACCCAGGAGGCTGTTCGACGTACACCTCTTCTTCCACCACACCATGTAAAAATGCACTTTTCACGTCCATCTGGTATACCTTGAAACCTTTGAATGAGGCATAAGCCAGAAAGATCCGAATTGCTTCTAGACGTGCAACAGGTGCATACACTTCGTTGTAGTCGATCCCTTCTATCTGACGAAAACCTTGAACGACTAGCCTTGCTTTGTTTCGAATAACGACTCCACGGTCATCCTTTTTGCATTTAAACACCCAACGGGTACCAATCTTCTTGTAACCAGCAGGTTTCTCTACGAGTTTCCAGACACCAAGCTTCTGGAATTGTTGCAGTTCTTCCTGCATTGCTTCAACCCATGAGCTATCTTTTAAAGCTTCTTTCCAAGTTCTTGGCTCTTCTTGTGAGACATAACACGCGAAAGACCAATCATTTTGTTGACCAGATTCTCTAATCGCTGTATACAAGCCTGCATTGTTGTTGTTTCGCAACATGTTTCTTGTTTGAACGCCACTTTGTACATTTCCGATGATGTTTTGTTGAGGATGGGTATTGTGAATCCTTGTTTCTAGATTATCTTGAACTGGAATGTTTATACCCAGATTGTTGAGATTGAGATCAACAACCAATTCAATGCCCGGAATTGACGAAGAGGATGATGCAGTAGCTTCAGCTGTTCTAGGGACGTCCACTGGAGGAGTACCCTCTGAAGTACCATGAACTGCTGTAATTGGAGCTTCTTGATCTGCATCGAGAAATTCATCATCCTCTGAAGATTCGTTCAATTCGGTAGCATCGTGAAAATCCTCATTGTCGAGAGCATTATTATTCACTGAAGATGGTTCTTGATTGACAATAATGGGACGAACCAACGGTGAATCTGTTGCATTGTCACTCTCGAAAAACATCCTTGCTGCAGCATTTTCTTCAACTGCTTCAACATTGATCGAATTGAAAAAGTCATCGTACTCAAACATCCAAGGCTGACCAGGATTTCTGACTGGTAAAGTGTGCCTTTGTACTCTGACTTCAGACCATTCCTCGACCCTTTTAGTCTCTAGATTCCAGACTCTTAAGTTCGGAGTGGAATACCCAAGAAAGTATCCATCAATTGCTCTTGCCCCAAACTTTCCATTAGGATCGATTATTGTGCACGGAGATCCAAACGGTTCAAGATATGACAAATCTGGTTTCCGTTTGTTAATAAGCTCAAAGCAGGTCTTGTTGTGCCTTTTGACTGTGAGGACTCGGTTCAACGTGTAACATGCAGAGGACACAGCTTAAGTCCAGAAGGGAATCGGTAACTGTGACTCTACCAACATTGTCCTAGCAGTCTCGATCAATGTGCGGTTCTTACGTTCAGCGACGCCATTCTGTTGAGGAGTATAAGCTGCACTGAATTCGTGAAGAATACCTTTTGAAGTGCAAAACTCCGCCATGGCATGATTTTTGAATTCAGTACCATTGTCGCTACGTATCCTCCTAACTTTCAAGTTGTATAGATTCTCAATCTGAATGATCAAGTTTTTGATAATACCGAAGGTTTCGCTCTTGTGTGCCATGAACGCCACCCAATAAAATCTTGAATAATCATCAGTTATCACGAGGCAATATTGATCATTCCTAATACTTTTGTGCTTGACAGGACCGAACAAATCCATGTGCAAACGTTCAAGAGGAACAGCCACCGTGTTGATTTTCTTTGTAGGATGTCGCTTCTTTGTTTGTTTTCCTTTCTGGCACGAGACACAGACGTCTTGAAGATGAAAGTTTTTAAGAGGAACACCATTCACCAATTCATTTGACACCAAATGATTCATTTTGCGTAAGTGAATGTGACCCATTCGTCTGTGCCAAGAGATTGAGTCTTTTTCTGTGGCTTTAGAAACGAAACAGGTTGCTTGTGCAGACGTAGTAATAGCTTGGCTCATATCAAGAACATACAAATCATTTATCCGAGGAGCCGGCAAGAGAATCCAATCTTTCGGAATTTTGAAGCCGGGTTTCAGCACATAACATCCATTTGCATCAAAGTGTACTGAGAACTGCTTATCACAAATTTGAGAAACACTAAGAAGATTGTGATCAAGTTGTTGTACGAAATTGATCTTATCAAAGCTAACAACCCCGTTGGAAATCATTCCTTCACCCGTAATATATCCGCCTTTATCTCCAGCAAAAGCAACATAACCTCCTCTAATAGATTTGACGTCGTAGAGAAGCTTCATGTCGCCTGTCATGTGCCTGGATGCCCCACTATCAACAATCCAATGACTACTGATAGTTCCTCCTGAAACACCCTGCACATGAACTCACATAATTAGTTGGAGATGGGGACCCAAGCCATTGTGGTCTTGGGTCTTCCATTTTCATCAACAACAATAACTTCTATTCTTTGATGATTTGAAAATTGTGATGGTCCCCCTGATTCAATAACAGATTTTGGTTTCCAGGTCTGTTGAGTTTTACCAGTTTGATTATTTGAAAATTTAACTTCATGATTGTTTGAAGTTTTTGAAAACTTTGGATTTTCTGGTTTAACTGGAACAGATTGTTTTTGAACCACATCAGTTTTAAGTGCCTTTTCAATTACCTTGACCTGTTGGCGTTTCTGTTTCTTTTCCCTTTCTCTTACAAGTCGGGGATCTTGTTTTGATGAAACAGATAGCTTGCGGTCATTGCGTTCACGGGGATCATCTTCTTTGGCTTTTAATTTATGAAGATACGGACAATTTCGAATAATATGTCCAATTGTACCACATTCGAAACATGATCTTCGTTCAACAAACCCCGAAGTCTCATGTGATCGTCTTGCCGATGATGAACTTTGTGATCCCGAGGTACTAGGTTTTCAACTATTTGGTTCATTCCTTTTCATCACTGTTGCTTTCTTGACAAAATCTAAGTTAGATTGATTTTGAAATGTTGCAATTTTGTCCGTTCCCTTGGATTTCACAAAGTTCACATTTTTGTTCTTCTTCTGATTCGGCTTCCTTTGACTTTGAGCCGGTAATTTTCCTTTATGTTTAGTATGATTTTGCTGTTTTTGCACTGTTGGTAATTTTTGATTTCCATATTGTTTTCGAACTTCAGCCTTTGGAATAGGAGGACACTGTGTTACTGTAACACGTGATCCTGTCTTTCCCAAAAACTTACTTGTTGAATTTTCAAAGACTTTACTGATTAATGATTGATTTACATTCTTAATCGGAAAATCTTTGTCAGAATAAATTTTATTATCACCAACAAGAGTGTACAGCAAATCCACACTCTCCGACTCTTGTGCAGACACGGACTCGATTGCAACAGTCTTAGCTGGCTTTGCAGGGGGATCACACAGAATATGATTCTCAAGAGGTATGTCCTCTTCCTTTATCACCGCATCAGACTTTGCTAAATCAGTATCATCAGATTCATCATCAGAAGAATCAGTATCCTCAATCACAACTGGAGGATCCTGATTTTGTTCAGCAGTTACAAATGTATCTGTTGACGCATCTGAATCTGATGATACTTCATTCTTGTATCCGAGTCCTGTTGCAAATTCCTCAACATCTAAAGGAACAGATGGTTCAAAGAAAACTCTATCTTCCTCATCCGGCATGGCATCATAATTATGTCTCACAGGTGGTGGACATTTCTTGTAACCTATGCATGTGACATCCCGTTTCTCTTTCTGTACGTCAATGATGTGATCCAACACATAGCTAGAGCTCAAATAACTGTCTAGCTTAAGTTGGATCGCCTCACTTTCAGTTTTGACACAAGCCATTTCCTTTTGCATTACTTCCAGACGAGTTATATACAAATTAATGTCTGTTTGTTTTCTTGAAACCATTTTAGTTAACTCGGTTTTATCTTTCTTTAACTTTTCAATTACCGACTTAAACTCCTTTTCATGGTTTTCATAAAACATGTTGGCCTCAGTGCACTTCGAAAGATCAACGGTCAATTTCTGATTGTGAATGAATGTCACATCATATTTCTCTTGCAAAGCCTCGTGTTTGCTTTGCAATTCACACCACTTATCAGTCAAAGAAACATGTTTGTCTTGCAAGTCAAACAAACTAGCTTGTAAAGCATCATGTTTGCCTTGCAACTCAGACATGTTTGCCTCTAAATCAGCACATCTAACATGCAATCTATCACAATTATCACAAATAGCAGAAGTGGGTTCATTGACACATACCTGACTTGATGAACTGTCGACATTAGCCATAAAGGCTGAATGGAGAGAAGACGAAGAATAAGCAGCTTGATCCACCAAAATAGATCTTCTTTGAATTCCTGCTGTAGCTTCTTCCAATAGTTCATCAATATCTGCATTAACTGACGCAGTTGATGTGTCATCTTCCTGATCATTCCCTGAACTCGAGGACTCTTCATCTGAACTTCCACTGTAACCGGAGCTGTCTTCATCTTCAGAAGATTCACTACCATTGGTGGAAGATTCTCCACCACTGGCGTGTTTAAGATCCTTGACAACTTCAGCAAAACATGCTGTTCCATCTGGAGCATCATTTCCTAACTGAATTGACCAATCACAACCTTCATCTACTTGAACCACAAGTGCCTGGTTGGCATTAGATGGTCCTGCTTGACTCTGGTTGTTGACAGGCACCAATGTGCGCTCATTGTTCCTTACTTGATTCTGATTTGCCCTGTTGCCTTGACCTCTGAAAGGATTTTGGTTTCCATGTTGAGATGGCCTCGTACATTCACGTTTGAAATGACCACGTTCACCACAATTGAAACACTTGACAGCCTGCTTATCAAATCCATACTTGGTGTCTTTCTTGCTTTCCAAGCTGGTTCTGCCAGTTCTCTCCATGAAATCCTTTGCTCGCCTGACAGCACTGGCAAAGGCCCACTTGATGTCCATCATCTCCATCTCCTCTTTATCGATCTGCTGATAGTCTTCTTGTGTCAGATTAATGTTACCAATCTGACCTTCCACTAATCCACAGTATGCGCTCACCAACGTGTTTAGCAGCTCCATGTGTTCCTTTGCTACTTCCACACTAACTTTAGAAAAGCTTGAGGTGTCGAGCCGTACTGTATTTGGCTTTGATTGCTGACCAGCAGATGATGTGCTTCCATAACACGCTTGCTGTTGAGGAGGAAGTGGATTCCGATACATGTCTGTTGGTCCGGTAGATTGAGGAGGAAGAGGATTCCCATACATGTCTGTTGTTCCAGGAGATCGAACAGGTAATGGATTTCCGAACATATCAGTTGCTCTGATCTGTCGTTGGCTTTGCTGTTGTGGTATTGATTGAGGAACTGGTTCAAGCGGATTTCCATACATGTCTGTTTTTGGAGGGACCGGAACTTGGATAGTATTGCCATACATGTCAGTGCTAGACACAAACGCTGTTTGAATTGGAGCATGTGAAGAAGGTTTTGTAGAAGTGCTAGAAGTTCCATAATACATTTCAGGATTTTGTGGCACTGGAACTCTTTTTGCCTTGAGAGTTTCTTCCTGATTCTTGTTTTCCAGGAGTTGAACAAAGTCATTGAAGCTTGTTGTAGCTAAAGTGCCATTGTACTTCATGATTTCCAAGAAAGTATTCCATTGAGGTGGCAACGCATCTGCAAACTTTTTCACAATCTCTGCTGGAGTTGTAACCTCAAAATTTGACAATTCAGTCAGCAGATGATTAAATCGACTTGTCAAATCTCCTAAAGATTCATTCTCCATACAAGTAAAACCATCAAACTCTTTCTTTAGCAGTTCTTTTCTCAATTGACGTGTAGCTTCATTTCCTACGCCCCTTGTCTTCAATGCATCCCACAACCTCTTCGTTGTCTTGTAACTGACAAATTGATGATAAATATCTTTACTTAACGCCTGAGTAAGAATGGCATATGCCTTCTTTTCCAAATCATAGACCTTCTTCTGATCTTCCGTAAGATCTGCAAACGTGGCAGCAGATGATGCAGCAACCTCTATTGTTTGATCGAAATCTGTGATGAACCGCAACCACAATTCTGTATTTTGTCCAAGGACGTATGTATGAAATCTGTCAATCCATCCTGGATATTCATATAAGTGCATCAACTTTGGAGGCCTATTCAAACTTCCGGTTTCGCTCTCGCTTAAGAGAATGCTTTGAACACTTGGAGTTTGATTTGATACGAATGCCCATTGACCGGTAGATATAGCATTAGTTTGCGAAGATGAATCCGGAGTCGGAGTACCAAAATACATTTCTGTATTTACCGGTCTACCCCATCTTGGATTCATTTTTGATCAAGAATGATAAAACCTGAAAATCACAAACTTGTTAAATATAAACAGACTAAGGATCGAAAGATCAAGACTTGTTCGAAGGATCAACAGTGTTCGAAAGATCACTGTTGATCTTCGAACAATGATTTCGAAAGATTCTCCAAACGAAGGATCCTTATCTTTCGAAAAAGAACTGTAGACCGAAAGATGTATGCTTCGAAAAGATTCCTTGGATCGAAAGATAAGTCACAAACTTCGAAGGATGTTCGAAGGATGATTATCTATCGAACCTCCTATGATCGAAAGATGATCTTTCGACTTCGAAGGATATCCTTCGATCTGATCTGACACAGTTGACAAAGGATGACAGGTTGGTGAAAAAGGTGATGGGTTGGTGAAATCTTTCGGCAGAAAGTATGGTCAGACCATGATTTTCTGCCAAAACCAGATTTGAACAATAAAATATTATTTCTTATCCAGAAACCGGTCACCGGAGTAAGCCGGAGTATGGCCGGAAATTACCAAACAACTTAAAAACAGATTTTAAGTTACCCAACCCTTCTTTTAACACACCCGGTTAGTTTAGAACACGTTTTAACGTCAAGAAATGCGAGAAAATCACAGAAAATGGTTACTAAACCAAGTGAGTTTTTGTCCAAAACACTCCAAAAACTTGTATAAACCCGGTTTTTAACAAGGAAAAGAGCCACGGCTCTGATACCACTTGTAGGTCCCTCGGAGGTTGAGGTTAAACCTATTCCTTGCTATGTCTAACACACTAGCGAGTGCGGAATCCAAGCTAGCATGCAAACCGAGATAGAACAAGCACAAACACAACACACAATCTTCACCGATTAACACCACTTGTATTAATGCGAATGAAAGGTTCGGTTACAGCACAAGGTTTACAAATGTATTCTGCAAACTCTCTCTAACTCTCGTGTGTGTGTGTTCTGAACAGAATGCTCTCCACAAGACTCTCTTTTTCTGCTCTTGCACTCCCTTTTGAAGTGAACACACTACATGGTATATATACCCGAACACAGCATGTCTGGTCGAAGGATCAGATAGACTGATCAAAGGATCATCTATCGACCAGAAACCTATCGAAGGATCAACATATACCTCGAAGGATGACATCTTTCGAGGTCCATCAATCATCCATCGAAGGTTTATCTTTCGAGCTCATCGAAGGATCTAAACTATCCTTCGATGACCCATCCTTCGACACAGACATATTACAACCATTTTTCAAACTGTTTGGCCAAGTCAAACCGGAGGATGGTTGACTTGGTCAAACTTACAGGACTAACAAAGACATCGTTTTGTATCATGACAAAATACAGACAAAGTACAGACACAAGTGCACCAACACTTTCTATAAATAATTACTAATTTAATAAGTGATGTTAAATATTTGCTATCTTTCAATAAACATCATTAATACTGAAATAAGATTATAAGATGAAAAGATTAAATGTATTTGCCACTCTAAATGAATTATCGCCAAGCCACAAGTGAAAATTTCATGTTCCATAATTCTGCAACATATATCATAATCAGTTTATATTAACCTAGTTATTCGGTACCAAATAATGACACATCTAAAATCACTACAAACACGTATGATGATGTCATTACTTAATACCACATGATCACTTTCAAAACATACTCCCTAACCCTAAAATCATATATTGTGATTAAACTAAAACAACTACCTGAGGTCACCGAGAAAGGAGCTTCCCCCACGCAACCCCAACATTAGACTCCAATTGTCATTTCTTGCCACAATTCAAACCGGTGAAATTACCATTAGCCTTCATTTTCTTCTCAACATGAATAATCGAATTCCCTACAAACCAAACTAAACAAAACGCCAACAACTTCACAAAAAAAGCAAAGTCTTCACAACATACAAACCTTCTATTTTTTCAATTTAACAACTTCAATCAACAAAATTCATTATTTTTTTTCAGTTCTAATAATATTTAATATTTTTTTTGAAAATAAGCATGTAGTTTTTTTTAACATTAAAAAATTTACAAAAAAAAAAAAAAAACAAGGTTACAATATTAACAAATATAACAACTGTAGTGATCCTTTAAGGGAAAAATGTATAATCTAAATAAATACCGGGATAATGACACGGCTATTATTTAGATAAATGTAATCCAACAATGAAATAGTAGATGAAATATTTTCAGAGATGCAATGTAACCATGAAACCGATTTTTAAATAAACACATTAAATCACCAACATGATACTTCGCAATTGACACACACCACCAATGGACCTATATGTGTGCGCAAGCATTACAAAATGCATGTCATAAAGATGTTATAATTTACGCAATCTCAGGCGCCACGCACTCGCTCAACGCCATATTCCATTCCGTCATATACTCCAGCTACACTCCCTATCAAGGATGAATGATATTAGTTTCCTATTTTGATTCAAAAGAACAACAATAGAGTGGTGTAAGATGAACACTTACCCCAATTTTTTTTCGATTTCTCCTTATTAACTACACAACCACACCTACAACATATACTTCATGTCCTCGACCACCAGGACACTAACTTCTCTTGTAACTCCATTAAGGGTCATTATTTCCAAATAATTGAAGACCTTATTTTGACAAAGATATATAAAATGGAAATTAATCACGAATGGATTGATCTTCTTAGAGTCACCACCAAGCTTGCTCATAACATATCACATACAATAGACAATACATAGATGCTAAAATACTAAATAAAAGTAAATAATAAACAATCAACCGGTGTATATAGAAATAAAAATAAGATTAAACCTCAAGTTTTCCATTTGCTTCAAGGAAACGAACAACTTGATCAGCTACAACGACATCTTTTTTTGTTTCCTTTTAGCGCAACACCTTGTTGCTTCAGTAGAGCTATAATACAAAAATAAAACATGGTTGATACCAAAAGACGTTCTTGGTTTTAATAAAATAAATTAGCTATGTTAATTAATCTTAACCATAAATAACATCAGTCAACGTTTTGACTTTTGGAATTACAAAAACTTAAAAAATACAATTCATAAGTGTTATAGTTTAATATAGTATCCAAAATCCAAAACAACATATATAGTGAAAACATTATCATGCGTGAATCATATAAGTGTTATAGTTTAATATAGTATCCAAAATCCAAAACAACATATATAGTGAAAACATTATCATGCGTGAATCATAAAAGTTTCAATAAAGCATGTTAAAGCACCGGATCGATGACGAACATCAAACATTGCACTTGATTCAAGACAACATGAAGAACAAAATATGAACAAGATAGAAATATGTAAAAGATGAATCTCTTTATTGATGAATCAGTCATCACAGATTACACAAACCAAAGGAGCATACATCATCTACAAGCTGGATTTAGATCACAAAGATCTAAACCCTAGCTTTCTCTCACTAACACATAGTCTCTCTCTCTCTAGAATTCACACCAGGAGAATAACTTGGGAGAGGAGCACAAAGCTTCAAGAGTTTATCTTGGTTCACCCCTTGCCCTAATCCTATACAACACATATATATAGACTAGGGACAAAACTCAGACAAAAACCAAACCCCTGACCAAAGTTCTAGACCAAAACTTGGACAAATTGTCCAAGGATAAACCTTGGACTAAGTTCCAAGATATGTACAATACAGACCCTAACAATTGGAAGGCATGCACTTTTCACCCAAAGTGCATTAACAAACTCCCCCTTGATCAGTGCATGGTCTTCATGTAGTCTAGAATTCTTCATTATCGTTGACTTTAACTTGGACTTCTGCTTTGGTTGACCAGAACTGATAAGGGACAGTTACCCTGCAGGAACTGCACTTACAGTACAATGTATTCTGATGTATCCACACCAAAACAAAAAAGACAATTTGACCAGTTGACGAAGTTTCCCTCTAGTTCTTTGACACCTCGGATACTAACAACATACCTTTAATTTCCAAAAAGTTGAACATGCATCAATCACAAACAACTATACCATTGTCCTTCATGAACTGGTGTCATCCTAAAACCACATACCTATACCATAAGAAATGTAATAAAATGTTGACTTGGATACGGAACATATTTTGACTTACTGGTTGCCTTAAGAAAGTAAAATTATATTACAATACCTTCATGCCCATGAAACATCTCAACACACAAATTCATTACCCATTCCATTTCTAGAAACATCATCTTAACTGTTGCATCAGTTCTGTGTGGCATCGATAATCTTCAGTCACCGGATACTGCACTTACAGACTCCCCCTTGACTGATGATATCAAGGCTGCTATCAACTTTGGCTGAGACTTGATCTTTCCGGTAGAGCACAGCGATCTTCAACCCTTCTAATAAAAGACTTGCTGACGATCACTTAATGCCGCTTTGAGAAACATGAAGAATCCAACATCAAACACTGTTGATCCTCCCCCTCAATCTACTCCTGAATCAAGTTAACGCGAACCGACCTACAACCACATGTAAGAATATCGCTCGATACATTAATCTTCAAACCTAACCAACAGCAGAAAGAAACATTGGATTTCCAATGCCCAGCCTTGAACAATTCAAATTTCGCAAAGACATGAAGCTCAGTTCGATAAGTTAATAACAAACTGAACTTTGTAAAAGTACATCCACCATCTTGATCAAAGTCTTCAACCGAGTGTCTGAAATCATTTCATCTCGAATCTTCAAGATCCAATCTCGTATCTTCACGAATCCACCAATTACCCGATGACTTTCGTCTCCAATCTCCCCCTCAATGTAAGAGCCCCTATTTCGAGAATCCGATCAGTCACCAACTTGGAAGAGAGATCAAGAAGACTAATCATCTCTACTCTAACCGGCATACGATAAGGGCATGACCTTCAACTAGTTGCCAAACGAACAATTTGCTTCATCACGTCAACACTTGATTGAACCTCGAACAAAACTTGACAAAAACTCAATCATACACTAGCTCTAACTTGCTTTATGTTATAAACACTTCGCCACCGGTAAGATTAACACTAAGTTAATCTCAAAGATAGTAAACATGAACTTGTTTCGATGTAGCACCACGAGCTTTTGGTTTACAAAGAAAACAGGAATTTCAAAATTTTTACTCCCCCTTTTTCTTTGTAAACAATACAAAAATCCAAGCAAGTTGTATTCTCTTCACCTCCTCACTTGATCCGGACAACATAAGTACCATAAAACTTTTCGATAATCGGAAACCGACTTCAAGTTTCCAAACTACGCATAATTCTGACTCTTAGTTAGTTTTCCGGTACCCCAGGTAACCCGGAATAACTAGAAAAACTCGGAACATGCACAACTCGAAACTTCCGAACAACACAAACTTCTAAATTTAGCTATAAATCCGGTACCCCAAGTAACCCGGAATTCTAGAAAATTCGGAACTCGTAAAACCTGAAAGCTCTTGAAACCTCGTATCAGATCATCTGCGGAGTAATTAGAGTACAAAGAGATTCAGAACAAGCAAAGGAATCCGAAAAACCCATAAATTCGATAAATGAACAGAGTCACCCAAAATCCATAAAGTCACCGAATCTGGAAAGCCCACATTTCCATTACTAATACCATTCTTGGACTGAGTAATGCAACTATTTCCAATTGAAACATTCTGGCTGCAACAAAAATAATATTCCCTCATCATTGCTTAATCACTGTAATCCATAATAATCATGCGGCCCAATCATTAATAATCCCATGCACTCATTTCCTTTGACAAACCCTAGCCGCAATTGATTATCCCAGCCAACACGTATCACCTGAGATACATCGGAACAAATCCGGCCATCTTCCGACCGACACGAACACCATAAAAATCGATGGGATAGAATAATCATCATGCAATCATTGGGCTCAAAACACAACCAAAGGCCCATGCAAGACAAGCAAACCCTAGCTGACAAACATCCAAAGTCAGCCGCCACCATCTTCTGCCATCCCACCTTGCGTCACCTTCCATAGCAACCGGTGACCTCCCTAGCCGGAAACCGTATTCCAGCAACAATGTAATAAGATGGGGGCTTTCCGCCGATATGTGCGGGTATTAATCGCTTGTGGGTCACAAGTTTTATGTTGAATTAATGAGTCTTGGAATTTCTGAGTATTTTAACTAGAGCCTTGTCACCAGTATACTTTTGGGAAACAAGGTAAATGAAACCTATACGCTCTTCGTGCCTGAACGGAACTGATCCATCATTAGCAGCATTAACCCCATCAAAGCTAAGGATTATATCAGAAGGACTCAGGACATTAGATTCTAGAGCAGTAGGTTCAATTCTTTTGATACGTACACCTTTATGCTCATTAAAACTCGGAAGATTAAACCTCGGAATCACACACTGGTAAACATCGGAACAGTACTTCGAAGCAAAAATTGTTAAACATCGGAACAGAACCTCAAAAAAAATCTGTTAAACATCGGAACAGAAGAACAGGAAACCTCGGAGACTGATTCACAGTTAACAAAACTCGGACAACTATTCAAAACTCAGAACAATATTCAAGTTTTAAAACTCGGAGAGACTCATGTTAAACTCGGAAGTTTCAAAACTCAGAAACTTTGAGCGGAACTGTCTTAAACCTCGGAGAGAATTAAAACTCGGAGTTGATTTCTTCGGGCGGAACTGTCTTAAACCTTTGTACAGTTGATCTGTATCGGAACTCTCAAAACTCGGACTTTTAAGTTGTCCGAGTTGAGATATCTTCAAGACTCGGACTTTTAATAAAAACTTAGAACAATTAAAAAAACTCGGACATGTTAAATTGTTCTGAAACTCGGACATGTTAAATTGTTCTGAAACTCGGACATGTTAAATGTTAAACTGTTAACATTTAACTGTTAAAACTCGGACAAGTAAACAGGTTCCAAAGTCGGACCATTAACTCAACAAAAGTCGGACCACCCCTGGGATAAAAATTCGGACCATTTCAGAGTTTGAGGGTGTAAACGAAAACTCGGACTTGGAGACAGGATTAAAACTCAGAACATTAATAACGATTAAGAAAACTTGGACACTTTGATAGTGCAAACCTCGGACACTTGTAGGAAAAGTCGGAATAGGTTGATTAGAGTGTAAAACTCAGACAAGTTTCAGTAACCAGTCTCCGGACTATCTCCCCAGTGTGACTTCACACTGGTTCAACAATACCCCGGAAACACAAACACAGAGTTTTGAAACTCAGACAAGTTTAACACTAAGAAAAACTTGGACAGAGCAATTTTTGGATCAAACCTCAGATCTGCAACAACTTGGAGAACAAAACAACCACGAACAACTTCATTTTCTTCAACTTTTCTGCAAAATCTTCAAGTCTTCAAGATGTTTGGCGGAAACAAACATCAAATCAAGAGCAATGGTGATTCAGAAGGCGGTTAGACCATTCTGAATCGGTAACCATGCTCTGATACCACTGTTAAAGCACCGGATCGATGACGAACATCAAACATTGCACTTGATTCAAGACATGAAGAACAAAATATGAACAAGATAGAAATATGTAGAAGATGAATCTCTTTATTGATGAATCAGTCATCACAGATTACACAAACAAAAGGAGCATACATCATCTACAAGCTGGATTTAGATCACAAAGATCTAAACCCTAGCTTTCTCTCACTAACACATAGTCTCTCTCTCTCTAGAATTCACACCAGGAGAATAAGTTGGGAGAGGAGCACAAAGCTTCAAGAGTTTATCTTGGTTCACCCCTTGCCCTAATCCTATACAACACATATATATAGACTAGGGACAAAACTCAGACAAAAACCAAACCCCTGACCAAAGTTCTAGACCAAAACTTGGACAAATTGTCCAAGGATAAACCTTGGACTAAGTTCCAAGATATGTACAATACAGACCCTAACAATTGGAAGACATGCACTTTTCACCCAAAGTGCATTAACAAACTCCCCCTTGATCAGTGCATGGTCTTCATGTAGTCTAGAATTCTTCATTATCGTTGACTTTAACTTGGACTTCTGCTTTGGTTGACCAGAACTGATAAGCGACAGTTACCCTGCAGGAACTGCACTTACAGTACAATGTATTCTGATGTATCCACACCAAAACAAAAAAGACAATTTGACCAGTTGACGAAGTTTCCCTCTAGTTCTTTGACACCTCGGATACTAACAACATACCTTTAATTTCCAAAAAGTTGAACATGCATCAATCACAAACAACTATACCATTGTCCTTCATGAACTGGTGTCATCCTAAAACCACATACCTATACCATAAGAAATGTAATAAAATGTTGACTTGGATACGGAACATATTTTGACTTACTGGTTGCCTTAAGAAAGTAAAATTATATTACAATACCTTCATGCCCATGAAACATCTCAACACACAAATTCATTACCCATTCCATTTCTAGAAAAGCAGACATCATCTTCACTGTCACTGAAATAGCAATGTCTTTTAGAAGGTGCTAAAATGAAAGACATAAAATCACATGCAAATCGGTAAATTAATACCATGTAATTGATATATTAATAAAGTCATCATCATCATCATACTCGGTAAATCCCACCAATAGCAAAGCTAACATAGGGTCTGAGGAAGGTAAGATGTAGACAACCTTACCTCTACCCCGTAGGAATAAAGAGGCTGCTTCCGGTGAGACCCCGACTCGATATATTAATAAAGTAAAGAGAACAATTATTGTAATTTTTACGTGGGTTGAATGTGTAATCTTAATAAAGTAAATAGATTAACTATTGTGAGTATTATAACAAATAGATTATTTGTTACCAACAAACCCATTCAAAAGTATATAGGTTATGATCCCTCATATTACTATACCTTTATAATTGTAGGACCGAGTTTCGTGACCGAAACCGTGATTCTCATGATTATGTTCATAGACGGGAAGATTAGAGACGGATGAAATACTTGCTTGTATTGATTTTGTAACATAACATAACAAGCCGGCCCGATTAACAAGCTAACCGAGCCATACCAAAGGAGTACACATCCGGGGAGAGACCAAGTGGTGATCTCTCCCGGTGAGGTCTCAAACCTCCTAAAACTTCCAAGTGTTGCAAATGGCAAGGGTTTTCTATTTATAGTCACACCCCTTGTCTTGCAAACACACACGGTCAACCGAATAACCCTCTCGTTTGACCACTTCAAACGAGCGGGTCTATACACGTTCGATAGACCGTTTCACTAACTATTACAAATTCAGCGTAAAATAAAACTAATCTATTCGACAAGCATCGGACACAAAATCTGCATCAACAAATTCCCCCTTGTCCGTTGCTGTCGAATGCTGAAAATGCAACTGCAATCGATCTTCAGTCAAGTATTCATCTTCTCTGTGTTAACAAATTCCCCCTTGACCGATGATCCAGGTAAGTAGTATCTTGATGCTCCTTGTATAATATTTCCCCCTTAAAGTACGCGTATCCGTGTTGGGTGTTGTGCAATTTCCTCAATTGACCGATCTTTCGCTGATCTTCCAATACTCCAACCGGCATTTGATAAGGGTTCCATTCTTTAAAAAAACTGCATCAAGTCTTGATCTTCAAGCATACTACATTGGTAGAGGTTTCTGGTGAACTGTCTTCTGTAAACCGTCTTTGTGGAATCGACCAAGTAATGCACTTTAATCTTCAGCATCAACACTCAGGAAAGTCAGCTAGACCAAGTGTATCCCTTGCAAGCTCAACCAGCATGCTTAGTTGAACTACATCCAGATCTCATTGTCTCGCCTTTGTGAAGTTGACCACGTAATGCACTACGGATCTTCAGCATCAGTACTCAGGAAGTCAGCTAGACCAAGTACATCGTTTGCAAACTTAACGAATTGAGTTACCCCCAGATCCCTGTAAAATCCCAAAGAAACATCAAACCCAAAACCGAATCATGCAGGTCTTCAGTCTTGAACTATCAGCTTTCATAAAGATTCCCCAGGTCTTCAGTGAACAGCGCTTTTGTAACTACTGTAGACTTTAGAAACCTGTATTTTTCCGTGCAAAACCCTTCACGCTGGCTGGAGAATTAATTAAAATCCTCAAATATGTGTCTGTGCAAAACATTCCACGCCGAACCGTTAGTATCACCAGAAGATCACAAACTCTACCACCTGTGATTGCGTTTAGAAATTTACCGAAGAAATTCAACATATGAAAATTTTTATTCCCCCTATTTCTTTGGTAAAATCTCTAAACCTTAACAGATTCTCTCCACTTCAAATAAACTGTCGTCAAATGTTCACCAATTCCCTCCACTGAGCGGAACTGTCGTCAATCTTCATTGAATGTTCTCGGTTCCGAAAAATCACGAAAACGACTTTCTTCTTTGCATATTCTAGTTGAATAAGAACGTCCCCTAGTACCCCGTAGGATCCGACTTGTATCCCTCCAAAGACTTTGTGAACTCGTTAGGACCGGTATTGACATTCTAGGTTCATTCATTGGTTACCAAATGCGAGAATATGACAATAAACAAAAAAGATTTCTTCGTTGCATATTCTAGTTGATAAAGAAATTTCGCCTAGTACCCCGTAGGATCCGACTTGTATCCCTCCAAAGACTTTGTGAACTCGTTAGGACCGGTATTGACATTCCAGGTTCATACGTTCGTTTTCAAATGCGAGAATATGACAATAAACAAAATGCTTTCGAACATTTACGAATAACCGATAACAATCATAAATATTGACGTGCTGAAGCGAACATACCGTTCTTGTTTTTGGCCCGTAATAGTCGCGTCACCATTTTTGACATTTGCATCGGTAACCGTGACTACCCCACATTTTTCAAAAATATCATCATCATCTTTTGTTATCATCTCATTCCGCGTGCTCCCGAACCCCGTGCAAATTTGACGTTGAATTATAGCAGCACGATTCAAATCAATTCGCAAAAAAAAACCCGACCCCACTCCCACTAGTAATATGTTTACTCTAACAAATAAACTAATGAAAATCCAATACCCATAACATCTTGACTTTTAGGTGAGCCCATCACTCTATTGGCCCATCATAGAAATTCAAGACCCATCCAATAGTCAATAACCCTATCTCCATTGCAAATTCATTTCTGCCAACATACAATCATCCACACCCCAAAAGTCAAAGCTGCCATTATTTTATTTATTACCCACTAACATCATCTGCCATCATCTTCAATACACAACCTCCAAACCATCATCTACATCTGATAAACCCAAATCAGAACAACATCGCAGCAGCCGCTAATATCATCTTCTTCTCTTCGATTAACAAACATCAGAACCCCAAATCAAAAATAAATATCTAGCCGACAACCATTCTTTCTCAATCAAACTCAAAACCCCCAAAAATTTCATACATAATCTAACTCCAAATCTCTTCATCGAAACACGGCATCAACCCAAAAACCCTTTTCTGCCTTGTGATAACTGATCTTTCGAGAGAACGTAAACCTCGAAGGATATCTTTCGAAGTTTTTAACCACCTCCAAAACACAGAATGTAAACCTCGAAGGATATCTTTCGAAGTTGTTGAGGGTTCCCACAAATATCTGGCATCTTTCGATCCAGATCTGGATCCTTCGACCCAAAGTCTCATCTTTCGAGCACCTTTTTCATCTTTCGGGGTATGAAGAAACCCTAGTTTCTTTAAGCAGCCGCCAAGAACATCAAGAACACAGCCTCTGTTCAATTTTGCAGATTTGACGAAAACACTTTGAAAAGTGATTTTGATGATAAAAACTTGATTATAATGGTGTAAAACTTAAAACATAACCCTCGTATATCTTTCGTTTGAGGTCAGACCCATCCATTCGGGTCAGATCTGGGATTTTCTCCATTTTCACCATTTTTAGATCTTGAACAAAAACCATAAAAATCACAGATCTAGAGCACATGTGACTTAGTAAACGGTTAGATTTACTAAATCTGGCACCATGGCTCTGATACCAATTGTAGGACCGAGTTTCGTGACCGAAACCGTGATTCTCATGATTATGTTCATAGACGGGAAGATTAGAGACGGATGAAATACTTGCTTGTATTGATTTTGTAACATAACATAACAAGCCGGCCCGATTAACAAGCTAACCGAGCCATACCAAAGGAGTACACATCCGGGGAGAGACCAAGTGGTGATCTCTCCCGGTGAGGTCTCAAACCTCCTAAAACTTCCAAGTGTTGCAAATGGCAAGGGTTTTCTATTTATAGTCACACCCCTTGTCTTGCAAACACACACGGTCAACCGAATAACCCTCTCGTTTGACCACTTCAAACGAGCGGGTCTATACACGTTCGATAGACCGTTTCACTAACTATTACAAATTCAGCGTAAAATAAAACTAATCTATTCGACAAGCATCGGACACAAAATCTGCATCAACATTCTAAAGGCAAGGAGAACATGGTCGATGACAAGCTTCGGAATGAAGACACGACGTGAAGGCACTCAAGTGATGAAGATGATCGAGCTGCCGCTGACCATCATCAACACCACAAGGATCTCAATCCATAAAGAACAAGTATTTCACGAGCATAACTCAAGGGGGAGCTTATGTTAAGGGGGAGTTTGTCAACACACTTCCTACATGAAACGGGGAGTTTGTTGGTACACTTTCTGCTTTCAAGACGTGAAGACTTTAAAGATCCTCCGACATTGAAGACTTGAAAGGACGTCAAAGACTTGAAGACACGAAGATCGAGACAAAGCTACAGCCAAGGGGGAGTTTGTTGGTGCACTTGTGTCTGTACTTTGTCTGTATTTCGTCATGATTCAAAACGATGTCTTTGATGTAAGGTTGATGTAAGTTTGACCAAGTCAACCATCCTCCTGGTTTGACTTGACCAAACAGTTAACACATGTTTGAAACATGTTTGGGTCGAAGGATGAGTCATCGAAGGATTGTTTATATCCTTCGATGAGCTCGAAAGATAACCTTCGATGGATGTTGATGGACTTCAAAGGATATCATCCTTCGAAGTATATGTGATCCTTCGATAAGCTTCAGATCGATAGATGATCCTTCGATCAGTCTATCTGATCCTTCGACCAGACATGCTGTGTTTGGGTATATATACCCATGCAATGTGTTCACTTCTTTCAGAGACACAAGAGACAGAAAAATAGACAGACAGAATAGAGAGGTGAAAGTGTGAGAGCATTCTGTTGAGAGCACATACACACGAGTGTTTTAGAGAGTTTGCAAAACACATTTGTAAACATTGAGCTTGTAACCGAACCTTTCATACGTATTAATACAAGTGGTGTTAATCGGTGAAGATTGTGTGTTGTGTTTGTGCTTGTTCTATCTCGGTTTGCATGCTAGCTTGGATTCCGCACTTGCTAGTGTGTTAGACATAACAAGGAATAGGTTTAACCTCAACCTCCGAGGGACCTACAAGAGAATGTTCACTCCTCACACTTGTCTCTTCTGTTTCTGTCTCTTGTGTCTAAAAAAAGAAGTGAACACATTGCATGGGTATATATACCCAAACACAGATCGTCTGGTCGAAGGATCAGATAGACTGATCGAAGGATCATCTATCGATCTGAAGCTCATCGAAGGATCACATATACTTCGAAGGATGATATCCTTCGAAGTCCATCAACATCCATCGAAGGTTATCTTTCGAGCTCATCGAAGGATATAAACAATCCTTCGATGACTCATCCTTCGACCCAAACATGTTTCAAACATGTGTTAACTGTTTGGTCAAGTCAAACCAGGAGGATGGTTGACTTGGTCAAACTTACATCAACCTTACATCAAAGACATCGTTTTGAATCATGACGAAATACAGACAAAGTACAGACACAAGTGCACCAACAATAATAATGAAAGATAAAAGAATATTGCGTTGTAATGCAAGATGGAACCAAAGGCTGTAGTACCAAAGACACCACTTGGACTCCCGTGCTATAAGATAAACCAAGCAACAACCCCCATTAATTGACATAAAAATTATACAGATTAACAAATTTAAACCATTTTTTGTTGTATAAGTTATGATAGAATCAATCTAGATGCTCACTAAATCTTGATGGGCAATATCCGGATGATTTGAATATAAGCCAGACTGTCAAAATGCATCAGAACCCTGTAGATTAACATATTTAGTGATTTCTTAGTTCAACGGAAAAAAAGGATTCAAAATTTTGAAGAATACGTAAACTACCCAAAATTAAAAAAAGAAACAGATACTCACCGTCTAGACTGATTGAATTAGGATGATTTTTAGGTGGATTTATTAGGCCTATGTATTGTTACTTATTTGACATCCACTTGTACATTCTTGTTTCTCCGGTCATGATCCTGAAAAGATTAACCATACACATCAAAAAAACATTTTTTATGTCCATAATACTTGAAACGATGAAAAGAGCATGATACACATTACTTTTTACGGTTAAGGGCTCGCTTTTACGTATCATTCCAGTAATTTGTTTTCAAAAATAGTGCCAATTTAGATCCAGTTCAGAACCTTAAAATAGTTAAACATCAGTACTATTTCTAGTAGTTACATTTACTTCAATCCTAACTACGTATAATGTTAGTCTTTTAGATAAACAAACATAATCTTTAAACAACCAAGCCCACCCACAACTATAAACATACATGCAAAGCATTGTAATATAAAAAACCCTAAATTTCATGAGAAAATTACTATTTTCAGCAACTTTTCTCTCTATACATATCATATGGTTAATTGTTGGTCTTAGCGTTATGATAATTTAAAGATTGATGTATATAACTGAAAATGAAAGACCCATGTTGGTGAATCACATCAAACCCATAAAAAAGGCTAAAAATCCTAACTTTTTTTTTCAAACAGAAGTTGAAGATTACAACTATATATTGATAAATATAGCTGAAAATGAAAGACCCATATGAAAAACGTATAAAATTTGTGAATCAAATCAAACCCATAAAGAAAGCAAATACTAAAAAAATAGTAATAAAAACTGTAATCAAAGCTTGATTCCGGCCACAAAAAGCAGAGAGCAAGCAAAGCCCTTAACCGTATGCCACACATTTTCTCTTATAAATGGCATTTCATACGCATTAATCACATCCAATATGCACAAAAGAAAAGACCCACTCTCAGAAAGCCCCAAATCAACCCATTAATATCAATAATCCTATAATTCGTGACTGATATACTTCAAATCAAGACCAAAGAAAAAAAAACCCCAAAAAAACCATCAAGATCATGGCTAATTGATACTAAACGATGATAAAGTACTCAAGATCAACTAACACATTAGGTAAACTGGAAGAATCGAAAAATAAGCTTACTAAAAAGGATTAATACTTCATCTAGAGATGGAATCGTACCTGACCTTGATGGAATTTGTGTCATATTAAAAACCTACAAACACAAATTACATCAAAATAGCATATCGGATGATATATAAACAAAGAACGATGGAAAAGAACCATTTATTCTTGCCATACTAACAATCAGACTTTGCAAAACATAACCATATAAAAATAAGGATTCGGTTAGTACCTTGTTGATGAAGCCAATAGATCACCTTTGAAGATTTGTGCTGGAAGACGAAAAAGCCCTAGAAAAGAAACAGATCCAAATCTGAAAAAATTATTCAAAATAAAAAAACAAAGTTATAGAATATACAAATCAGGATCGTACCTGATGTATTGACGCTATTGTAGGGATACGCATATTAAACGTTGGCGTTACTGATGAACGGAATACGTACCGTCGATCTTTGATTCTTCCGTCGAGTGTCTGCTGAAGACGAACAAAGGAAAGGAAAAAAAAACCCTAATAATCTCGAAGCGTATGCGAGAAGAAGAAGAATGGAAACAATGAACGGTTTCAAGCTTTAAATATGGATGGAACGTTGATGACCCAAATAGTGTATCAGGATCCCGAGTCGAGATTCACTCAAGGGAAATCAAAGGAATGGAAAATTGGCGGGAAAATGAGGTATAGAGGTTCTAGATGGGGGACACGTATCCCCTAGGTATGGCTTTTATTAGGTAGAAAAGATAAGATGGTTGTAATGAATTCAAATTATAATGCTTTCAGTAGCTGACGCGGACCCATAAATTATTTGCTGGGGTGCGGTCAGGTTTTTTGCCTAAAAAATACACTAAAATTGTTTTTTCGATGGGTGCGTCCATGTAGAATTATGAAATTCCTTGTCCTTCTTTGAATTACAATCGAAAATATATATAAAGATACAAGCAGATCTCCTAACTTTGGAGAGAATCATTACTATCTCATATTACAATAATCACATAATTAATGCTAAAGATACGGGCTCTATTACACCCCCGCAGTCGAAGCGGGAGGCGAACGGATGCTTAGACTGGATCGAAAATCATCGAAGAGAATCCGAGGTAGCCCTTTAGTGAAGATATCCGCAACTTGAAATCTGGACGGTACGTGAAGGACGCGAACCAGGCCTTTCTGAACATGCTCCCGAACAAAGTGGATATCCAGCTCAATGTGCTTGGTACGTTGATGTTGGACCGGGTTTCCCGATAGGTAGATAGCACTGACATTATCGCAGTACACAAGGGACGCTGTAGACAACGGGCGATGTAGCTCAAGTAAAAGGTTGCGAAGCCAACAGATCTTAGCAACAACATTAGCAACCCCGCGGTACTCGGCTTCAGCACTGGAATGAGCAATGGTGGACTGACGTTTAGAGGACCAGGAGACCAAGTTGTCACCGAGATAGACACAGTAATCGGATGTGGAGCGTCGGGTGTCAGGGAAACCGGCCCAATCAGCATCCGTATATGCACGGATGGATAAAGAAGGAGATGAGCTAAGATGAAGACCATACTCGGAGGTGCCTTGAATTGACGAAGAATACGTTTCAGAGCATTCCAGTGAGCAAGTCAAGGAGCGTGCATGTACATACAGACCTGTTGCACCGCATACGTGATATCGGGCTGGTGAAAAGTAAGATATTGCAAGGCACCAGCCAAACTGCGGTATGTAGAGGGGTCATCGAACAATGGACCAGGTTCACTATTCAACTTGGTTTGTGTGTCAACGGGAGTAACGACGGGTTTGCAAGAATCCATACCCGCACGATGTAGAATGTCCTTGGCATATGCCTGCTGTGTCACACCCCAACCGATGGCGGAATTATCGGGGCGCGACACTAGGCGAATAAGATTGCTCAGGAGAATCCATAACAACTATTAGCGACAATATTTAATGCGTTCATTATCCCATACTAATAAACAAATATAATCACATAAGTTATCACAGATGTTGTGTTCTCTCGAATAATACAAATCCGACAACCTATATTTTAGTTGAGTATTCTAGACTCCCTAGCTTGATTGAGATAGTCTGCGATCTAACCTGCAACATACGTTAAAATAAAGTCAATACAAAAGTATTGGCGAGTATACAGGTTTGATATGTAAAATCATAATAGATTAAAAGCTGCTGCGAATTTCCTACATACATAAACGGGATACACGACCTATATACTCACAAAACCGATACTACTAGCTAAGTCCTCGATGCTAGAATACGCGATGGCAAACTAGACCCTGTCGGGCATAATAGTACTATACTAGTCATGGTGGGACGTCACGAGTATAAGTCCTAGCACATATGTAACTAGCATCACGTATTAATATGAACGTAAGTCATTCGCAAGTGATAAATAGTTTAAGCATTTGACGTGATTCGATTTGATAGCAACGTATGTTACACCCAAAAGTGCAAAAGCAAAAAGGGTTCAAGTATACTCACATTGCGTTTTCAGCAAGTAAACACAACTTGATTGGATTGATCGAGAGCGCGTCTGAGTTGTCTGAACATAGAATGGTAGCGTAAGCGATGCGCGGTGCGTTAAACAGTGAAAAGTTAAATTATAGTTCTTAGTGGTTATCCGGTCGGATGGCATGCTGTCCGGTCGGATGGCATGCTGTCCGGTCGGATGGCATGCTGTCCGGTCGGTTGGCATGCTGTCTGGTCGGATGGTATATTAATTGACTAGTGGCTATCCGGTCGGATGGTCACTTGTTTGGATGATGTTTGTTTAGTGACTATCCGATCGGATGGCAATCTGGTCGGATGGTCACTCGTTTGAGATGATGAGTTGAAAGCTCCAAGTGCACTCCGATCGGGCGGAAATCCGGTCGGATGGCAATCCGTTCCGACATCCTGATCGTCATGAACTTGATGGTTTTGTAAAAGAATAATGGTGATTTGACCGAGGTGGTGTGATATCGTACTAAACAACTGTAATTTCCCTCAAGTCTGACCCGTTCTAACGGCCGGGAACCACCCCGTTCCATCAGATTTGGCCGTTCTTGACAGTTTCCCATGTTTAACCCGAAATCACATAACCCTTTGATTAGATAACATAGATTTGGACGAGATTTGTGTAAAAACATGTGGAAATCACTCAGATCTGAGCTGTTCATGATGAAAATGAGGTCACACTTCGAAGTTCATATGAACTCTTGATGACATCATCCTAGAACACCTCAAATCAGGAGATTTCACGGTTAAAATTGGATTTTTAAAAGATAGAAAGGTGTAGAATTTAGTGTAGATCACAGAAGTATAAGATTTAGGTCGGAAACTTACAAGAATCGCGAGAAATCGAGAGAAAAGGGTCCAAGAGCATGCTGGTCGAGTGAGAGCTGTCACATCACTGTTCAAGTGATGTGACACGGGCTATTTATAGGCAAATGAGGAGAAAGGAGGTGATGTGGTCCGACCGGATGGCTGTCCGACCGAAGTGTCATTCGGTTAAACACCTCCGACGAGCTGAGTTTTGGCATACCGTTTCGATCGTTAAGCGTTGCGATAGTTTGGTTACACATTTTCATACCCATACATATATGTATATTTATTATAATTTAATCACAAAAAGGTCGTATATACGTATCCTTATTTCGAATCCTGCGATAATCGAGTTGCGCGTGATTGCGGGTGCGCTTTCGAGTTTGCGATGCGTTGTGCCACAATGACTGATGGGGTACTACTCGCTCGTATTGTCATCATCGTCATGACGACTGGAGCTATAGTACTCACTCGAGAGTCTTTGTTAGCGTTAATTGTTTGCGTTGCGACATATCACGGCCATCGAGGAGGGTAGAATAGGTCCTCACTTAAAGTCATCATGAGTGTTAGTATTTGTGATGCGATGTAGCGTTAAAATATGCGAATATATGCGATTATACTGCTAAATAGTGACGTATGCGATATAGTTACATTATGATCCGAATCTCTGGTGCTAGGCGTAACGAGTGTAGCGAGTGGTAACAATGCACGAAAGTGCGGGTTGTTACATGTTGGGATAAGAAAAGAGTATTACCAGTACGAGAGACAGAGATACCCAGAAAATACGTAAGCGGACCCAAATCTTTCATGGCAAATTCACCGGCGAGGACTGACATGATCCGTTGTCGTAGAGAGTCAGTCGATGTAGTAAGAATGATATCATCGACATAGATAAGAAGATAGGCGATGTCATGACCATGATGATAAATAAATAAAGAATTGTCTGTGTTGCACTGAGAAAAACCTTGTAGAAGGACAAAGTCAGTCCGTTGATACCAAGCACGGGGAGCCTGTTTTAGACCGTAAAGAGACTTCTTCAAGCGACAAACATGATCCGGATAATCGCGGTGACGAAAACCCAATGGTTGATGCATAAAGACTGTCTCATATAACTGACCATGTAGAAAGGCGTTGGTCACATCCAACTGATGAATGGGCCAAGACTGAGAATTAGCCAAAGTTAGAACTGTCCGTATAGTAGTGGGCTTGACCACTGGACTGAAAGTCTCACCACAATCGACACCAACCTGTTGACTATGACCATCACATACCAACCGAGCTTTATACCGTTCCAGGGTGCCATCAGACCAAAACTTTTGTTTAAATAACCACATACAACATATTATATTCATGTCAGGACGACGAGGAACCAACTCCCAAGTCTCATTTTTAATCAAAGCACTAAATTCAGTTGTCATGGCATTAAACCATTCCGGTGTGGACAAGGCAATCTGTGGTGATTTGGGAATGGGGGCAATGGTGGTGGTGTGTAGATTAAAAACTTGTTTCGGTTTGAGGATTCCAACCATCGCACGAGTGCGCATTGTGCGAGGTGGGTGAGTGGGACGGTAGGGTTGGGCTGAGATATGATAGTTGGAGTGGTGTTAGGAGACGGTTGGGCCAGTGAAACGGACTGAGTTGGTGGTTCAGTGTAAGCAGAGGGGGTGGGTGGAGGAGGGGTTGGGTCAGAAGTTGTACGAGGTGGGATAGGGGAACCGATTGGGCCAGAGATTGAGTTTGGGCCTGAAATGGCAGTTGGGCTGGAGGTAGCGGCTGGGCCAGAAGTGGCAGCTGGGCCGGTGTGGGGTGGGTTAGAGAGGGCAGAAGAGTGAATGTAGTGTGAATTAGAGGGAAAGGGTGGGCCACTGATGTGTGGGCCAGGAGAAATAGGAGAAGGTGGGGGAGTGTGTAATGGTAGGCTGGGTTTTTGCAAGGAATCCCATAACATTGGATTAAGAGTGGGCTGTAAAAAAGCATAGTCTTTGGGTGAGGAGGGATTTTGGATGGAAAAGGGATAAATAGATTCCTCGAAGAGGACATGGCGAGAGGTGAAAACTTGTTTGGTATTAATATCGAAACACGTGTAGCCACGATGTTGGGATGGGTAGCCGAGGAAAAAACAGGGTTGTGAGTGGTTAGCTAGTTTGTGGATGGGGGTAGAGGGGAGAACGGGGTAGCATAGACACCCGAACACACGGAGGTGCTCGTAGGTGGGAATAACGTTATAAAGAAGGGTGGTGGTGAGAGAAGTTTGTGAGATTTCTTAGGTAAAATGTCGAGTAAGTATGTAGCAGTTTCGAGAGTGTAGTGCCAAAATGAGGGGGGTAGGGAGGCTTGAGATAATAGGGTGCGGACCATATTGTTGATGGTGCGGATTTTACGTTCCGCTTTACCATTTTAAGAGGAAGTATGAGGGCATGAAAATCGAAATTGCATGCCATGAACGTGACAAAATTGTTTGAAGTTAATGTTAGTGTATTCGGTGCCGTTGTCACATTGAAATTGTTTTATTTTTCGTTCAAACTGAGTGTTAATGAGGTTGTAGAATTAGGTAAAGGTTGAGAAAACATTGGATTTATTAGAGAGCAGATATGTCCATAGAAAATTGGTTAAGTCGTCTAAAAATAATATATAATACCGATGACCACCGGTGCTTAATACTGGCAATGTCCACAAGTCTCTATGAATAATATCAAATGGTAAAGAAGTTTTATTAATAGAATCAGAAAATGGAAGCTTGACGCTTTTGCCAAAAACACAAGACTGACATAGTTTATTATTTTGGTTAGTGAAAGAAATAAAAGAAGACAACTTCAACGAATGCAATATATTGGTGCCCGGGTGCCCAAGGCGTTGTTGCCAACGTTCTTGGGAGATAGCAGCAAGAGCAGTAGGTGAGGTAGAAGGCTTGATGAAGTTGGTGGTCAGCGGGTAGAGGTCGCCCGAGCTATTGCATCATAGGATAGGAGCTTTGGTCTTGAGATCCTTGATGTGCGTGAGTGTTATTATATTTTAAAGTATATTTTAACCCCTTTTTACACGTTAGCCAAGTTTTACATTTATAAAACACGATATTTTACTAACACTAAACACACATATGGGTAAGTGCACCCATCATGAGCGTAGTATAGTGTTGGCAAGATACCGAGGTCGTCCAAGGACACAAGAGCTTTTAATACCGGTTTATCCTCAACGTCTAATCAAATCAAAAGTTAGAAAAAAGGTTTTTAAAATAGAAAAATAAAAACTAACTAAAGTGCTGAAAAATAAAAATAAAAACAGATATACAAGATGAATCACTTGGCTCCGACTCGTGTTTAGTGTAACCTTTGATTATTTCCGCACTTTTGCACTTTTTAAGAGATTATCTTAGTTATTGTAGTAGGCCCCTCTTTTGAAGGTGACGTTACCCTCAACCCAGTAGTTTGAGTCAGCAAGGATACAATCCTAAAAGGACGGATTATTGAAAGATAATTAATTAAGTTATTAATGCATATTGTGGTAGGCCCCTCTTTTGGAGGTGACGTTACCCTCGGCTAAGTAGTCTGAGTCAGCAGGGATACAGTCCTAAATAACCGGGTTAAAGTATTAATAGTAGCTTACATATGATGGGATCAAAGAGTTTGGACCCCCGCCATCCAATACCGGTGGGTATTGAAGGAGGTCCTACTAAATTTGACCCAGGTCCTTGCAGGATCTATACACTGAACAAGGCAAGACTCTTACCAAACTGTTCCCTTAACCCCCGACCAGGTAGCCAACATATCTCCATATAGACCGTGGAGATATGAATGGTGAAAATCTTTTATTTTATATAGACAGTAAAATAATGCCAAGACACCACGGACAAACGATAAGGAAGAATCACCTTCAACATAAGAAACTAGTTATTAAAGTCATTAATACATAACCAAGTAAAAAGTGCGAAAAGATTAAAAATAAAAAGTATTACACTAGACACTTGTCTTCACCAAGTGATGTAAGAGACTTAGGCAAACATGGCCTTTGATTGTCAAGAACTCTTACGATCAATCTTGGATCCCGAGACGACTCACACACTCTACGATGGACGATGGATGATGGTGGTGGATGATGGTGTTGTGATGGTGGTGGGTGGTGGGTGAAGTGTGAGAGAGGTGGTGTGCCAAGGGATGGTTTGCAAATGAGCCAAGCACCCCTATTTATAGCCTTAACAGAGGTTCGGGCACGGCCCCGCGTCCACCTTCTTCTCTGTCTTCATTAATTGCAGATTGTTTGCATTAGTTGACCACTCCCCCGTGTCCGTTGGGCACGACCCCGTGTGCAGAAGTGTATCTGTACTATCAAGATTTCCCCTGATTCTGTGAATCTTAGAGTTGACCACGGCCCCGTATCCGCTGAGCACGACCCCGTGGTGGTTGATAGAAGCTTCTACAGCTTTGTCTTTTTTGCTGACACTTAGGCACGCCCCCGTGCTCATTGAGCACGGGGCGTGTTCAGCCTTCTGTTCTCTTATTTTGCTTGGGAAGAAGCTGTCGGGGAGGCTGGGCATGCCATGTTTGTTCCTTTTCTTGTATTTATGTTAGATTTAGCTGCCTTTTTGCTTTTTTTGTTCATTTGAGCTCATTTAATCCTAAAAATACAAAAGGAAGACAAAAACACACTTTTTCCAACGTTAGTACTAAAAAAGGGTTAGTTTTATGCCACAATTGATGTAATTTATATGTTGCATTTTGTGCACATCAAATACCCCCACACTTGAATCTTTGCTTGTCCTCAAGCAAAACTCTTTATAATGTGGCTTTACACTCCCAAATGGAATGGGCAGAAAAGAAGGTTTTTGGGCTTGTCGTAGAGTGTCGGGATTTCCAAGATTCTTTATTAAGTTTTATTTTTATTTATTTACAAACCTATTCGTCATGGTTTATTTAAAATATTTGATAAGATAAATTACTTATTAGAGCATATCATGCCTTTTTAAAATTCCAATTATATACAAGTTCACATACCTCACGGAGGATCACTCAACACTCGGTCGAAGATGTATTTTAGTGGATCACTCGAGAGCGGCATGGAACTTACTTCTACCATAAGCTTGCCAAGCAATCAATCCTCCTCCTTTTCAACTATACACCTGTCACACCCCAACCGATGGCGGAAACATCGGGATGAGACGAACAAATTGCTCAAAACATCATAACACTATGTGACAATATTTAATTAAATTCAAATTTCATTGCAAGAACTAAATTGTCATACAACATGTAAAATGGAAATACAACATTGTTCAACTTCAAATCAACAAAAGATAAATAGATTTAAGGTGTGTATCTAGTCCACCCTAAACTTGTTTCATCATTCATCCATACTTCAATAATCAACCTGCAACATGTATTAAAATAGAGTTTCAATGCAAAGGCAATGAGCGAGTATACAAGTTTGTTTACATAGCATAATAGAATAAAAACTCAAATCCAACATGATTCATAATATGTGATTACTAGTATGCAATTTTGGCGTACAATATGATCAAACCCTAGAACACAACGCATAAAATAGCCTAATCCCAATCGTTCAGCGGGCTGGTAACTTAACAATACCCAATAGTTCAGCAGGCGGGGCGTTAATCCAATAGCGCTATAATTGTTAAGGTGGGCGAGCAAAGTCAATGAGCATTTAACGTTCCAAATAGTTCATAGAGCATACAAGAATAGCAAGTAAGTCACATTAGTTTCATGCTTCGTTCAAAGGATTGAGTATGTTTAGTTCAAAAGTATTTGCATAATTATACATGTTGCATCCCAAAATATAAAAGGGAAAAAGGGATCGAGTATACTCACGGTGGTTGCAAGCTTTCCTACTTGGAATTCCCGCGAGCGAGTTGTTGGGGTAGATTAAGTTGGAGCACCTAGTCCTTCTACACGAGGAAACGTAGGTGTGTGAGTTTGGCGTTCAACGGAAGATTATAATTTGGAATTTAACATAATATAAAGTAGAATAAAATATGATACGAAAAATAATCATCTTTAACATATACTGTTATATGACACTATGTAACCACTAGGGTTATATTGTATTTCGTGGGTAATATGCCCATTAGAATCATACTTGGAGTGTTAAGTCCTAGATGGTATTCTACTACTTTAACATATAAACACAAGTTTAACATTAAAGGTTCGAATGAGTGTGTGTATATACTTAGGTTAAGTATTACATATTATTAAGTCCAATATTTCAAGTAGGAGGTAGAAGATTGAGATCTTCATTTAGGCACCTCGAGTTATTCATGGATGTCATGTATGGGGTAGGAAGAATAGCTTCCATGTAGGAACCCCTTGAATGTTCACCACTTCTCTTGATGTAAAAACAACCAAGGAGGGTCACGAACTAGGATTAGTATAATATAAACAATCTAACTAGGAGAAATCATCAAATCATGTGAGGATTGTATGTTTGGAACAACCCAAGTTGTTCCATAATCACTCTACATCAAGAACTAGCTCGAACATGACTTGTGGGTCAAAACACCCTAAACAAACAAAAAGTTTTTGAGGTTTAATCCTCTGATTTAAGTGTCTCAACCATGTTTTTAAGCTTAACCAACCATAAGAGAGGTTGTAAGCATTAGGACATTGGTGTGAGATGTGTTAGACACAAGTTGGATGAAGTTTAAACAAGTTTGAAAGAGTATGTAACAAAACAGAAAGTTCTTGGACCATTTCAGGGCAATTCCAGGTCTGATTTCTCCAGGGAGAAGTCAAGGAATCAAACCCCATGATTTTCCAAGCAAGTAGGAAGAAGAATCAAGTGATTTCGTTAAGAAATGAGCAAGTTATACCTATTTTAGTGCAAGAGTATGAATCTGTCCGAAAATGCAGATTCTTGCTAGAACTTGAGAGTGTTTAGGAGAGATTTGAGAGTGTTGAAAGTGTCCAAGTGCTTGGAGGACCTTGGGTACTTATAGAGGAGTGATTAGGGTTGTTTTGGGGGGATAATTAAGGCTAATACTCGGTTTAAGCAAGGAAATCCCGCTCAAAAACGAATCTGGTCGCGATCTGAGATGTTTCTGCAGACCTGATGCCCATGCGGGCCACGTAAGGGGACAGGGTAAGCCCATGCGGGCCGCGCGCCCCTCATGTTCGGGATATAAAGTTTCATTATTTACAATTTGGCCCCTAGAGTTGTGTATTTGATGTTTTTAGGGTTTTTAAGGGCCATATTTGTCACAAAAGCATAGTTTGAGGTACATTTAAGTAAGAGGAGTATAAACCAAATATGATTAAGCGTATGAGTATCAAAATCGAGTGTCGTTCACGTTCAAGACACGTTTTAAACATAAGTTTAGATTAATTAAAAGTTTAGCACATAGTTTCCAAGAATAACAATTTAACACCAACTGATTCACCAATTCGAACATACGAGCATATATGAAGTTAGTATAACATATTTGTAACAAAATTTGAGTTTCATTAATGATCCAAGTCTCGGTTTTACAACGATTACAAAGAAGGAACGATTACAAGAATACAAAGTTTCCAAAAATAGAAATACGAACAAAACTTTCTATAAATGGAAAGTAGAAAAGAGCCGGGCGTTACAGTCTCCCCTCCTTTAGGAAATTTCGTCCTGAAATTTAGGAAGACGTAGGGAAAAGATAGGGATACTTCGTCGTTCGAGAAAACATGGATATTGAGTGCGAGAAGACAATAACGGAAAGTAAAATTCTATCGTGATGAACTTGCCATCAAAATTTTTGATCGGAAACGACATAAATTCAAATTTAACAACACAAGGTTTTACGCAAATAGAGGTATTAAGGTTGCTAATGAGAAAGCGTATCCTCACTGTCTTCGTCGTCATCTTGGGCTTGTTGTCGTTCTTGATTCCATAAAGGACATTGTGGGCGAAGATGAGTAGTGTCTCCACATTTGTAGCAAGCGCGTACTTTGTTGACCGATTCTGCGTGTTGAAACTTTCGCTTCCTGCCTTCGCCACCACTTGCTTGGGCTTCATGGTCAGTGGTAATCTGGTTGGCTATCTTGGTGGAGGTTGCAACCTGTTTATCGCGAATGCGATTGTTGTTTAGGGAAGCAGCGAGGCGGTAAACAGCTTCAATATTATCGAGTTTGGCTGCCTCGATGGTATCACGCATAGCAGGGGGTAATCCGTTGATGTACTTCCGTATCTTGCGGTCGGTGGTCATAACGAGGTGAGGAACAATGAAGCTAAGTTGCTTGAAGCGAGTAGTGTAGGCTAGGTTTTCATCTCCCACTTGCTTTAGTGCCCAACACTCTTCCTCCAACTTTTGTTGCTCATGCGGAGGACAAAACTCGTCCATCATTAGGGCCTTAACTTCTTCCCACTCCAACGCATATGCCAGCTCGTTCGAACGAATGTTCCTTTCGTTCGCCCACCATTCAAGAGCTCGGGCTTGGAATACCCCAGTCGCACTACGCGTTCTGAGCTCTTTGGGGCAATCACTGTTGATGAACGTGACCTCCATGCTATCAAACCACTCGAGCATGGCGGTCACCCCATCATTGCCGGTGAATGGCTTGGGATTGCACGATGAAAAGTGCTTGAAGTTGAACGAAGCGGGCTTGCGTACTTCGACCTTAGAGTCGACGGAAGAGTGAGGAGTTTCAGAAGCTCGAATCTCGGAAATGACCTTTGGGACGACGCGCGCAAATTGATCGGCCATGAAAGCCATCATCTTCTTCGTAGCACGGGACTTTGACTTCTTAGATGAGTTGGAGTGACGAGAAGACATCTAGGATTCAAAAGGACGAACAAGTGAGACTTGATCATAATGTTTGTTTAAGAAAAAAAAATCGTTTGCATGAATTGATTCACATAGCATAAAGTGTCGCATGGCATAAAAGATTCAAATTGATTCACATAACATAAAGAGTTTAAATGTCACATAGAGCATAGTCATGAGTCCAACATAGCATAACATGGATAAATGAAAGCTTTGTAAATTTAGTTTGTTCACGAGGGATTATTATTGTTTGTGATTGCGATAACGTGCGAAATGATTAAAACGAAATATTGAAGTGAAGGATCGTTCAAGTATAAAATCACATATAAATTGAGATACATAAAAGAGAGGCTCAATAAAACATTGGATTGTTTCGGGTAGAGAAACGTCGACTATTCCAAAGTGAGTCGAAAGTTCTTTCGAACTAGAGAAAACGTGCTTTGGCCTATATGTAAGATACTCTCGTCGAGAAGCGATTAACGGTATCTTACCCTTCCGGTTACTACACATCTCTAATTGATTGAAACAATCGGGACTTTGGCGTGATTGAAAATTGAGGAATGGGACTTAATCGACGAGATGCGGGTTTCACCCCTAACTTGACGATTTCGTACCCTAAATGTGGTTGGTACTTGTTGGGTCAAAATAAAATTTCAACACTTTGACAAGGGTCCACTAGAGTTGAAATGGAAATTACCATTAAGTTGTGGATTTCACTCCTAGCTTAATGGTGTAATTTCGTGCAAAAAGAAATAGTTTAAGGCAGAATGAGAGTCGTTTACCAAATTGTGGGTTTCACGCCTATTTTGGTAAAGTTGTCTCGTTTGTGTTACAAGAGTATACAAATAGACAAAAGTGTATTCATGTTAACCTTAGGAAAGGCATATAAATTTAATCATCAAGAAGTGTAGCTAGGAAGCATGCATGGTAGAGTACAAAAGTTTTAAACAACACATAAGAGGCAAAATTCCTAAAACTATAGATTAGGGCAAAAGCATGGCAATTTTCCTAATTCCCTATAGTTATGGCTCTGATAACAATCTGTCACACCCCAACCGATGGCGGAAACATCGGGATGAGACGAACAAATTGCTCAAAACATCATAACACTATGTAACAATATTTAATTAAATTCAAATTTCATTGCAAGAACTAAATTGTCATACAACATGTAAAATGGAAATACAACATTGTTCAACTTCAAATCAACAAAAGATAAATAGATTTAAGGTGTGTATCTAGTCCACCCTAAACTTGTTTCATCATTCATGCATACTTCAATAATCAACCTGCAACATGTATTAAAATAGAGTTTCAATGCAAAGGCAATGAGCGAGTATACAAGTTTGTTTACATAGCATAATATAATAAAAACTCAAATCCAACATGATTCATAATATGTGATTACTAGTATGCAATTTTGGCGTACAATATGATCAAACCCTAGAACACAACACATAAAATAGCCTAATCCCAATCGTTCAGCGGGGTGGTAACTGAACAATACCCAATAGTTCAGCAGGCGGGGCATTAATCCTATAGCGCTATAATTGTTAAGGTGGGCGAGCAAAGTCAATGAGCATATAACGTTCCAAATCGTTCATAGAGCATACAAGAATAGCAAGTAAGTCACATTAGTTTCATGCTTCGTTCAAAGGATTGAGTATGTTTAGTTCAAAAGTATTTGCATAATTATACATGTTGCATCCCAAAATATAAAAGGGAAAAAGGGATCGAGTATACTCACGGTGGTTGCAAGCTTTCCTACTTGGAATTCCTGCGAGCGAGTTGTTGGGGTAGATTAAGTTGGAGCACCTAGTCCTTCTACACGAGGAAACGTAGGTGTGTGAGTTTGGCGTTCAACGGAAGATTATAATTTGGAGTTTAACATAACATAAAGTAGAATAAAATATGATACGAAAAATAATCATCTTTAACTTATACTGTTATATGACACTATGTAACCACTAGGGTTATATTGTATTTCATGGGTAATATGCCCATTAGAATCATACTTGGAGTGTTAAGTCCTAGATGGTATTCTACTACTTTAACATATAAACACAAGTTTAACATTAAAGGTTCGAATGAGTGTGTGTGTATACTTAGGTTAAGTATTACATATTATTAAGTCCAATATTTCAAGTAGGAGGTAGAAGATTGAGATCTTCATTTAGGCACCTCGAGTTATTCATGGATGTCATGTATGGGGTAGGAAGAATAGCTTCCATTTAGGAACCCCTTGAATGTTCACCACTTCTCTTGATGTAAAAACAACCAAGGAGGGTCACGAACTAGGATTAGTATAATATAAACAATCTAACTAGGAGAAATCATCAAATCATGTGAGGATTGTATGTTTAGAATGTAGGTCCCCTTGATGTATATGGATCTTCACAGAATTGTCAATCTAATCAAGAGTGCGGAATCCTCTTGATCAGAATAAGCAGAAAACGTGTAGGAACAGAAACAGCAATTCACTTTCAAACCAGGTTTACTATTGATTATCAAACCAAAGTATTACAATCAATCTAAACCCTAACCACACTCAAATTCGTCCAAGACAAGTCTCTCACGAATTTCAATGCCTCTCAAATTCTGTTTTGGCTGATTAACTTAAACCCTAAAGCCTAACCTTGTTTATATAACACAAGTGTAGGATCGTGTTTCGACCCGAATGAGTCGTTCAGAGGCGTTCAACTAAGTTTCAGGTGCGGAATAACAAGAAACGAAGGTAGAGACAGCTTACAATTCACTTAATCTACTGATTTTATTGATTTGACAATGTTTACAGCTCGTTCTTCACACCGGCAGCACCTCGGTATGGAATTTGACAAAGTTTCAAATGAGATCCGCTTATGGGTATTTATAGTGTTGGTAGGTTCGCATATACGGACATGTCCGTATAAGCGGACCTGAACAGGTAGGTTCGCACATACGGACATGTACGTATAAGCGGACTAACCAGATAGGTTCCTATATACGGACATGACACAAAAGCGGACCTCCTATGTCCGTATAAGCGGACCTACTCTCTAAATCACAAATTCTCTCCAGTTTTCTCGTAAAACGTGCCCTAATCTAACAATCTAAAACTAAGACTCGATACAAGACGAAGTCGACAGATGTAGTGCACCAACAACAAGGTTACTACTTGGGCCAAGGTTTCCAACATGGACTGCGAATTGGACAGGCCCAATTCGCCCCCATACACCCAATGTGGGTTTTGTTTAGCCCAAACTCTATTATCTCACTAATACAAAGCCAAACCCACCAACTGTTTATCGTTTAACTAATTACAAGATATCCAAAGACCAAATCTAAGCTGTTGTCACAAACATGCACCAACATGGAACAACCCAAGTTGTTCCATAATCACTCTACATCAAGAACTAGCTCGAACATGACTTGTGGGTCAAAATACCCTAAACAAACAGAAAGTTTTTGAGGTTTAATCCTCTGATTTAAGTGTCTCAACCATGTTTTTAAGCTTAACCAACCATAAGAGAGGTTGTAAGCATTAGGACATTGGTGTGAGATGTGTTAGACACAAGTTGGATGAAGTTTAAACAAGTTTGAAAGAGTATGTAACAAAAGAAAAAGTTCTTGGACCATTTCAGGGCAATTCCAGGTCTGATTTCTCCAGGGAGAAGTCAAGGAATCAAACCCCATGATTTTCCAAGCAAGTAGGAAGAAGAATCAAGTGATTTCGTTAAGAAATGAGCAAGTTATACCTATTTTAGTGCAAGAGTATGAATCTGTCCGAAAATGCAGATTCTTGCTAGAACTTGAGAGTGTTTAGGAGAGATTTGAGAGTGTTGAAAGTGTCCAAGTGCTTGGAGGACCTTGGGTACTTATAGAGGAGTGATTAGGGTTGTTTTGGGGGGATAATTAAGGCTAATACTCGGTTTAAGCAAGGAAATCCCGCTCAAAAACGAATCTGGTCACGATCTGAGATGTTTCTGCAGACCTGATGCCCATGCGGGCTGCGTAAGGGGACAGGGTAAGCCCATGCGGGCCGCGCGCCCCTCATGTTCCGGATATAAAGTTTCATTATTTACAATTTGGCCCCTAGAGTTGTGTATTTGATGTTTTTAGGGTTTTTAAGGGCCACATTTGTCACAAAAGCATAGTTTGAGGTACATTTAAGTAAGAGGAGTATAAACCAAATACGATTAAGCGTATGAGTATCAAAATCGAGTGTCGTTCACGTTCAAGACACGTTTTAAACATAAGTTTAGATTAATTACAAGTTTAGCACAAAGTTTCCAAGAATAACAATTTAACACCAATTGATTCACCAATTCGAACATACGGGCATATATGAAGTTAGTATAACATATTTGCAACAAAATTCAAGTTTCATTAACGATCCAAGTCTCGGTTTTACAACGATTACAAAGAAGGAACGATTACAAGAATACAAAGTTTCCAAAAATAGAAATACGAACAAAACTTTCTATAAATGGAAAGTACAAAAGAGCCGGGCGTTACAACACCTTTGTAAATATCAAGAGGAGTTTTGGAGTGAAGGGTTAGGCTTAGGTTAAAGGTAGGTGGTTGGGTTAGTGGTTAGTAAAAGGGCGAAAGGCGTAAAAAGCGTCAGTTTTCGTAAGACTTTTCATTTTTGAAGTTTTTATTTTGATGAAGCCATTATTCAAACAAAGTTATTTTCGATAAACTTTTTTATTTCTTTTTCATTTACTTCATCTTGAAATTTTTTTTTTTTTTTTTTGAAGTCATAAGAAAAACCGAGCTTGTTACTAAAATAAAGGGTTAAAAATAAAAAGGGTTTTGGTGGGTGAAATGGTGTTTGTTTTGGGTTATGAAATGAAAAGGTTTAGGCTCAAAGGGGTTAACTAGGGGGATTTTGGGTAGGTGGTAAAAAAATAATAATGGTGTACAAATAAAAAAGGGTTAGTCCTAATGCCTCCGTCATTTACTTACTCGGGTTTAACTTGGTAAGGACCGGGAATGTATCGTTGTGGTAAGTTCTAGATTCGTAAGAACCAAGCGGCTATTCACACAAGAAACGAAAAATGAGCATTTAGTTTAAAGATATATATTTGTATGCTCAATAAAGGCTCAAAACTCACTTTTTGTGGGAATGGGTTTTTATGTGATCAAGAATATATAATCAAATTTTAACTAAGATTGTCATGCCGTTTCGTAATTTTCTTATGTTGGTTCTTTTTATCACGACGCTATCGGTTGTAAATTTGTAAAAATATAACCCTTTTAGAACTTGAAATTCCCAAATTAAACCTAGACAAGTAAAAAATGAAATTTTTTTCAGGGGTGATTAGCGGTTCCAATAGAGTTTTGTGTAAGGCTTGTGATTAGGACTTGCAAGATTCAAGGTTTTAGCATCCCCCCACACTTAAATTACACATTGTCCTCAATGTGTCCCAAAAATAAGTTTTTAGGTTGATTGAATGTGTAAAAAGGTGTGAAAAAAAAAACAAAATTTTATGTTACTGGGCGTCTGGACACGGCCCCGTGGTGTCCGGGCACGGCCCCGTGTTCAGATCACCAGTAACAGAAGTTTGTAAAAAGAAACAGAAGCCTGGACACGGGGGCGTGTTCATTGAGCATGCCCCGTGTCCAGTTACCTGAACTGGGCATTTCCTACAGATTGTGCAGCACGGGGCCGTGTTGGGCGGGCACGGCCTGTGCTGAACTTGCTGTAATGAAGAAAAATTTGTCGGGTGGCCCTGTTTTCGTGCATGGGGTGCTGGTTCAAGTTCCCTTGGTTATCCTTCACCATCCCGAGTGTGTTTTATTCCTGAAAATTAAAACTAAACTAGAAAACATAAAAAAAATTAATCTAAACTAAACTAAGGATAGTTTCGCGGAATGCCTCCGTGGTGCGCCACGTTTATAAGGGTCCTTAGCTAGACCCAAAGCCTGGTCATATGTTACCCAAGTGGGATGTTTTGCATCCCATGCTACACTGTCGGAGAGCATCATCCAAACTCGAGTCAATGACCTTCATGTAGTTGACCGGGTCTTCATCTTCTACTCTTTTTCCAACTCCAAACTTCACTTCCTCGTCCCCAACCCTCAATGTTAGTGTTCCATCATTCATATCTACCACTGCTTGGGCCGTAGCTAGGAATGGCCTCCCTAGGATGAGTGGTACTTCGGTACCTTCCTCCATATCTAGTATGACAAAGTCGGCCGGAAAGACAAATTCGCCTACTTTGACTAATAGATTTTCAGCAACACCTTGTGGATATTTGACGGATCTATCGGCGAGTTGTATGCTTATTTTTGTAGGGCTTATTTTCCCTAAGCCGAGTCGGTTGAACATTGATGAGGGCATGAGGTTGATGCTTGCCCCGAGATCAGCTAGTGCATAACGAATGGGGGATTCCCCAATCGAGCAAGGAATTGTGAAGCTTCCAGGGTCAAGCTTCTTTTATGGGAGTTTGTTGAGTAGTAAGGCGGAGCATTCTTCGCCTAAGTTAACTAATTGCAATGATTCAATTTTCCTTTTATGAGTGAGGAAGTCCCTCATAAATTTTGAATATTTAGGCATTTGAGTTAGGACTTCGATAAATGGAATATTAACATGCAATTGTTTTAGTAAATTTTCGAACTTCACGAATTGCTCATCGGTCATTTGACGAATTAACCGACCGGGGTGTGGAACCGGAGGAGTCTTAGTAGGCTCTTGAACTGGTGGAGAAGCCTTCTCTTGTTGAGGCATGGGTGGAGATGTGGTCTGGCTAGATTGGCTTCTTTTAGTTGGTGGTAGTGGAGCCTCTTCGGGACCCACGGTACGGTTTCTCAACGTTATGAGATGTACTTGCGCCTTTGGGTTGGTTTCGGTATTACTTGGTAATGCGCCTTGTGGTCTCTCAGAGAAATTTTGAGCTATTTGGTTTAATTGTTTTTCAATGTTTTGAATGCTAGCTTGTTGATTTCTAAAATTCGATTCTAATTGCTGAAATCGATCCGAGTTTTTCTTTTTAGTGTCCGAGATGAGGCGAGATACAGTATCTTCAAGCCTTTCTCGTCCACCTTGTTGTTGAGAGAAATTTTGTGGTTGTTGAAAGTTTGTTCGTTGGTTTAGATTTTTTTGGTTACTACTATTGCCGGGTTCTCTCAAACCAAGGTTAGGTTGGTTCCGCCATCCTTGGTTGTAAGTACCTGTTGGAGGACCCGACGGCCTAGGTCGATTATCAATGTAGTTTACCGTTTCCGTTTGATCATCTAATTCTTTCATACAACTCCAATTTTCATGTGGCCCACCACATCCCTCACAAGCCATAACCGAGACCGTTTTGGCGATTTCTAACTTTTTTATTTTTGAAAAAATGGCCTCGATTTGAGCTTGTAAAGAAGTGCTTTCATCAACCTTATGGGCGCCCGGGGCAATAGATTTATTGCCTCGGGGAGTGTGCCACTGAAAATTGGTTAGAGCAATTTCCTCAATTTGATTATATATTTCATTTGGGCGACGATTACCTAAAAGTCCCCCGGAGCTAGAATCAAGTGTCTGTCTTGTGTGTGGCAACAACCCATTGTAGAAAGTGGATACTTGTTGCCATACCGCAAGACCGTGATAAGGACACTTTCTTAGTAGCTCCTTGAACCTTTCCCAAGTTTCAAATAAGGATTCCCCATCCTCTTGTGAATATGTATTAATTTCAGTCATTAGTTTAGCCGTTTTAGCAGGAGGGAAATACTTATATAGAAACTTTTGGGCTAGTTCATTCCAGGTGTTTACCGAGCCAACTGGGAGGGTGTTAAGCCAAGCCTTAGTTCGGTCTTTTAGTGAAAATGGAAACATTCGAAGGCGGATGGCATCGTTTGATGCTCCATTGATCCGAAAGGTATCACATATTTCTAAGAAATTAGTAATATGTAGATGGGGATCCTCGTCCACAAGCCCGTGAAAGGTTGCGGAGTTTTGAAGCATTTGTATCAAATGCGGTCGAAGTTCGAAGTTGTTGGCTTCGACATTCGGTGCATTGATAGCGGCGCCGAGATTACCTACGGTGGGTCGTAGGTAATCCATGAGGGTACGTTGGTCCGCCATTGGAAGTGGGTCCCCCGAAACTTTCTCTTGGTTTTTAGCTTTAAGTCTTTTTCTGAGAAAGCGTTCGGGTTCTTCAAGTGGTTCTTTTATGTCTCTACTAGAACTGGAGTTCATACACTACGTAGAAAGTTCAGATGTGGCGCCTGGGTTCCAAGTCCTGCAATAAAAACAGAAAAGAACGTTGGTCAGAAACTTCACCACGGCCCCGTGCTCAGATGAACACGGCCCGTGGTCGGAGATACAGTGATTGTTTTCCGGATCCCTGTTACTGGGGAGTTCGACAAGGCCCCGTGTTGCACCGACACGGCCCCGTGCTCAACTCTCTGTAACTTGGAAAATAAAAACTGCTAGTAACAATGTTGGGCACGGCCGGTGTTCGACCAGGCACGGCCCGTGCTGGGCTCTGCAGAAACTGAAAAACTTAATAAAATCCAAAAAAAAAAAAAAACAGAAAAAAAACATAATCATCTGAAAGTTGCCAGTAATCGGCGGAAAAATCAAGGATTGATGAAAGTCGCAACCCTCTTGAATCCTTAATAAGGTATAAGGTTCAATTGAAGGTATCACCCTAAGAAGGGTGTGCTGAATTTTCAATTTATAGGGCTAGTTAAGTTCTGATATATAGAATCATTCGAGGAAATCGAATAAATCAAAATTGGTAAGCTACAAGCTAAAACTTACCTAAGGAGCTTGATGGAAATCAATATGTTCCACAACTGTGATCTAAGGATATGTATAGACAATAAGTCAAGAAGCATTGTCACATAAGGATATGCAGACAAATGAAAATTTATGGTTTGATGAGAAACCTGTGTAGATTAAGAATCGACAGGTTAAGAAGCTCCGAAAGAGGGACTAAAAGTGTCAATATGTTTAATTATACCTCTGAATGACCTTTTTATAAACCCGAAGCATCGCGATGTTTAATAATACTCTCAAGAGTTCCTAACATGGATTAGATAAGGCTTCGATGCTATTAAACGATGATATACGCAAGTTTGCGCATTAGAGGGACCCAAAATCGTCAACTTTTGAATCTACGCCTTTTGGTGACCATTTAAGCAAACGAGAGCGTAGTAATATTTAAAAACATGCTTAGGAATACCCATTATGGGCCATGGAAGGCTTGGATATCATCAAATGACATTTCGCGCTACTTTGTGCGATTTAAGGGACTATTTACGTCAAACTGCAAAAGTATACCGATTCGTATGGTATGAAACCTTCCGGAATATGATAAGAAGTTAAAAATGCCCTAAATATCCTTTACATAGATTAGAAATAGGTTAGAGGTGTTTGGTGTGCAAAAATAAACTTATTTGATCAACAGGGACTAAAAGCGTCAAAAAGTGCATAAGTTTGCATTTTCGCGCATATCTTACGTTCTGAATATATACGGACATCCAAAAATTTATATAATCATTAAAATATTTTATTTTAGTGATTGGCATGATAAAATTCCATTTGTCGCTTAATTTGGATCGTTTTTGCGTTCGTTACGACTTCCGTCGTAATTAACCGAACAACGCAACCATACGACCAAACGAGCCGACATCCGAGATGTTTTTAAGACAAATTAAGACAAATTAATCCTTGTTGACATCTAAGAACATGTTAACATTCCTGGTAGTGTGACTTGAGAAACTACGCCAACCGTCAAGGTATTTTGGACTATGTCCAAGCCTTAAAGCCTATAGGATCAAATTTGATCTATGCAAGTATCATCAATGTGATGATCAAAATGTAAACATACGTTAATGATGAAGTGCCTATGGGCTAAATTTGTTGTCTGATAAAGACAACGACAGTAGTGGTCTATGACTCCTGTCTAAGAATATTAGACTACGTCCAAGCATAATAGTCTATATGATCATTACGATCATGACTAATATCGTATAAATACGATGATCACATTATTTGACATTCTTTAGAGATGTTTTCGCCTACGGGCCATATTATATTGTCCATTGTGACAAGGACAGTGGTGATCTCATATGAATCCCTGTCCAAGGTAGTGAGCTATGCTCAAACCACATAGTCTATATGATCAAGGCGATCAAGACTAATACTATCAAAAAGATTATCATGTGTAAATATCCTTAATAATATTTCGCCTACGGGCTATGTATAATATAGTGTCCATTAGTGACATTGACATTGTGATCCTTTTGATCCCATGTCCAAGGTAGTGAGTTATGCTCAAGCCTAATAGTCAATGTATGATCAGTGCGATCATGACTAATATCAACTGATACGGTGATCGTATTATTTTATAGGACATTTGAAGTTTAGGCTTAGGCCTTCCTATCTTCATAGTAAGATTTTAAGAATACTTACGACCCGATGGTTATAATTTATGCATAAATTTTCGGTGCTTAGATAACAAAACTAGAGTAATACAATAAGCACATGGTGGATACGCCGCTGGTACTTCCTATATATAAGTGTGTTTATTGTATTACCCTTGGTGGCGTTATCCTGAGTCACCATTAGAGATTATGCCGCCTACGGACTATATACTATGTTGTCCATTAGAGACACTGACATGTGTGACCGTTATGGTCCATCGTCAAAGGTAATGGGCAATGCCCAAGCATTATAGTCTATAAGATCGATGAGATCATGACTAAATATACTAAATTGCGATAATTATATATATACACATATGTGTATATATATATAAACATCCATTAGTAATGTCCCATGACTTTCCTATGTGCCAAAATGAATCGTCGTTCAAGGACGATGACAGTTGTAGTCTATGACTCCCTGTCTAAAGGTGAAGAACTACGTTCGAACCTTAAAGTCCCTAATCTAATAAGATCGCGACTTATAAATTAATGTCCTCCGTGACAGGATTTTGTTGCCATATCTTATAATGTCCTTTGCGACAAGGCCTTCGTGCCATATGATTTTTATATCATTCAAGACGAACTCATGTTTCATATTCTAAAAGCCATTGTGGCAAGCCTTCGAGCTATCTAAAATCATCAATATGACAAAGACAGTTGTGACATTGTGATCTCCTATCAAAAGGGTAATGGACTCGGTCCAAACCTTAATTGCCGTTGATGGATCTTTTGTGACCTAGGCTAAGTAAATTGATATAGATTCAAATGACATTCATTAGGAATGTTCAAACCCATTAGCCGGTAAGGTTTAAGGATACCATGGCTAATGTATGTTGGTCGTCAGGACGATGACTAGCTATAGAAATGCAATTAAGCAATTGTTTAATTTTGGTGTTTAGTGCCAAGCTTCAAGTATGGCAAACTTGAATGAGACACATAACAGTCGCAATACCGATGGTGCGACAAATGCTAATGATGCAACAAAGGTGAATCTCAAGGTTAATGGAGTTAATCTCCAAACTATGATTGATGCAGCTGTTAGAAAGGCTATGAGAAAGGATCTAAAAAGGTTCGAAAAGCCGAATGCTACTTACTCTAAATCATATTTCCCTGCTCATGAGAAGAGTTCTACTCACACTTCGAATGCGAAGGACAAACCAAATAAGATGACATATAGCAAGGAGCCCCGTTCCTCTAAAGGATGTACTTAAAAGTACTTTGCTTCTTGCAAGTCAAGAGACTTAAATGGCGAGAAAAGGGAGCCATTGATTCCGTAAAGTTGTTGAATGAAATGGAACCGTTATGGACATCAGCGATTGTGCTGAGAAAGACATGGTGAGATATGTATCACAGTCATTCAAGGGCGATGCACTTAATTGGTGAGGACGTTAATAAAGTCCACAGGAAAGATACCCTCATACAATATAGGATGGTCCAAGTTTATGGACTCATCAGAAAAACCGGTTGTCTGGGACACCGAATAGAAATGATTGAATAAGAATTTTTTACTTTCACCATGAAGGACCTAGACTATCGACAGTATAATACAGACTATAATTTATTGTCGGGAATACTGTCCTATTCAGTTCATCTAAAATCCAAGCATAATGCACTATATATTGGTGGTTTAGCATCGGAAATAAGAAGGCGTATTAAAAGCTTGCTACTTATAAATCCATTATGGATCTACCTCAGCCACTTACATTTTATGGGTTAAGAAATAAACCGGTCAAAGCTGAGATTGCCCTAAAACTGTCAAAGAGAGTATAGCCCAGTATAGAGAGACTAAGAATAGAGGCGCTATTGAGACAGTTCATATCAAAAATGACACCAGGTACATCCCTTATTATGATGGTATTACTAAGAATCATGTTTAGATTCAGGTGCTATTGAGTCTTTCATAGACCATAAGCTTAGCAAACTTTTAGAATTATCCCATAAGAACTCCAGATATTAAGCATAAGGTAAGACTTGCCAAAGAAAATCATAGAGAGCTTTCCTTCTATTTTCATCAAATAATCTTCATCCATAAAAGTCTAAAGTACTCTTTCTCCAGATCGAGTACGACAATTTATGTTACTTTATTTTGTTATCTCATTGATTTCTATCAACTGCGAATGCTAGACTATGCTTGATAAAAGAACCATATGAGGATTGGCGTATCCTAGTGTGTTCCATAGATTGCTTCCATGCCTGATCAGTATGGATGTTTAATGCATGGAACCACTGAGATATCCCGATGGTCATATGGTACTAGAATCGGCTAATGGTATTCAAAGAAGATATCCAATCTAGAAATGTCCAAGTAAGTGTCGCAAATTAAGGCATCCTTGCATTCGTAAAGTAAATGCGTCATTTATCTGACACGGGTATAGATAGATGAACTGGAGCTTGAGATTTGGAAAATCTCTGTAATCTCCTTGTGTCTTGATTATCTTCTCCAAAGACTACCCTGTTTACCTCCTGAGACAAGTAGAGTTAAGATTAACATCCCGCTTAGGGCTATAGTATCGTGAAATCTCCGTGACGATTAGTACCTCCAACTCGGGAATAATAGAAACCCTAGTTAGATGAATTTTAAGATAAAGGTTCTTAAAGCCTAATTCGTAATTCTAAGAGTTTCAATATTATTAGTTAGGAAAGACGGTTCTCTTGCTTATGCATTGGTTACCGCAACCCTATTTAGGCAACAATTAAGAATCGCCATCAGCTGCCGAGGATCGTCGATTTGTTCGACTAACCGTAAGGATTTGCTATTCCTTAAGATTGGTTTAGGCAGTAGTTGGAATAACCATCTCACCTTAAGTGAGTTTCTCTATAATAGCTGTGATAAGTATCAAGGCTGCTCCTTTGGAGACCTTGTATAGATGGGATGTTAGACATCTGTTATTGGACAGAAGTTTGGTAAGTCCAATTATCAGGATCTGAAAGTTGCTTTGGAAACAACAAATAAGATCATACAAATTCATAATCATCTGAAAGTTGCCAGTAATCAGCGGAAAAATCAAGGATTGATGAAAGTCGCAACCCTCTTGAATCCTTAATAAGGAATAAAGTTCAATTGAAGGTATCAGCCTAAGAAGGGTGTGCTGGATTTTCAATTTATAGGGCTAGTTAAGTTCTGATATATAGAATCATTCGAGGAAATCGAATATATCAAGATTGGTAAGCTACAAGCTAAAACTTACCTGAGGAGCTTGATGGAAATCAATATGTTCCACAACTGTGATCTAAAGATATGTATAGACAATAAGTCAAGAAGCATTGTCACATAAGGATATGCAGACTAATGAAAATTTATGGTTTGATGAGAAACCTGTGTAGATTAAGAATCGACAGGTTAAGATGCTCCGAAAGAGAGTACGTACCTATTGTATAGGTCAACTGAGATGCCCGCAGAGGCCCAAATATGCTATGGAGGATAAGTCCATGATACGTCAGAAAGTACTTCCACTACTTTAGCAAATCTCAAGGTCGAGATTTCTTTTAAGGGGGTGAGGATGTAACACCTCGTAAAATCACGTCCAATAATGTATTGACACGTGTAATAAACCCTAATAAAGTCAAACGTTGAATTTGAGGGACTAATTTTGCGAAAAATCAAAAACTTTGATTATACAAGGACTGGAAATGTTAACATGCTTATTATAAGCCTCTGAATAACGTTACACGGTAATCATGCTCACACATGAGCAACTTGTTGATCAAGAGTAGCCGTTTGCATAATTAATTGAAAGTTTGCGCGATGAAGGGTTAAAAGCGTCAACATGTTAATTCTTACCTCTGAGTGACCTTTTAACAAACTGAGAGCTTCATGATAATTGATTATACTCTCGGGAATGCCTAATATTGGCCATTAAGGGCTTTTATGCCTATAAGTAAAGTTACGCGCAACTTTGCAAGTTAGAGGGACTAAAAGTGTCAATATGTTTAATTATACCTCTGAATGACCTTTTTATAAACCCGAAGCATCGCTATGTTTAATAATACTCTCAAGAGTGCCTAACATGGATTAGATAAGGCTTCGATGCTATTAAACGATGATATACGCAAGTTTACGCATTAGAGGGACCCAAAAGCGTCAACTTTTGAATCTACGCCTTTTGGTGACCATTTAAGCAAACGAGAGCGTAGTAATATTTAAAAACAAGCTTGGGAATACCCATTATGGACCATGGAAGGCTTGGATATCATCAAATGACATTTCGCGCTACTTTGTGCGATTTAAGGGACTATTTACGTCAAACTGCAAAAGTATACCGATTCGTATGGTATCGAACCTTCCGTAATATGATCATAAGTTAAACATGCCCTAAATATCCTTTACATAGCTTAAAAATAGGTTAGAGGTGTTTGGTGCGCAAAAATAACCTTATTTGATCAACAGGGACTAAAAGCGTCAAAAAGTGCATAAGTTTGCATTTTCGAGCATATCTACGTCCTGAATATATATCCGGACATCCAAAAATTTATATAACCATTAAAATATTGTATTTTAGTGATTGGCATGACAAAATTCCATTCGTCGCTTAATTTGGATCGTTTTTGCGTTCGTTACGACTTCCGTCGTAATTAACCGAACAACGCAACCGTACGACCAAACGAGCCGACATCCGAGATGTTTTTGAGTATATTTTAAGTTCCCTGTACTTTAACTTTATTTTAGAGCCTTGAAATGGGGTTAACGGGGCTTAAAAGTGCCAAAAATCAAGTTTTACAAGTGCAGTGACCATTTTTGAAATTTCTTGCAGATACATTGAACTTGGTCCATTTTTGAGGTTTTGATGGTTTTAACCCATGGTTTTGCACCCTATGGGCTGGTATTTGATGGTTTTACATGTTCCCATGGTATTCTAAAACCTTGGGCACAAGTGTAAAGTCAAGATTTAAGCACGGTTTACGAGGAACGATCCTAACGGTTTACCGAAATCTATATAAACCCAACACCTTCATTCTCATTCCTCACAATCTGATTCAAATAGCTCTAAGTTGGGGTTTAACACTTCATACCTGAGCAATTCGAATCAAGATCTTCCTAGCTAAGACCCTTTGTAAGCTTCTTTCGTTCTTTTATGCGTTTTTAAGAGGGAAAGTCAAACAGTGTTTGACTTTCTGCTTTGACCAGTCAATGGTCAACACGAACTTCGTTTGAACTTCATAACGTGAGCGTAATCACGATGGTTATAGTCTCCTGTGACTATACCTACTGATTACCACGTTATTTAGGCTTAGTGACGAGTTATAGTTTCGGTCAAAATGCGCGTTTATGCGTATTTTGCAAACAAACTATTTTTGGGTATCAAGACCCTTTGTCTTGATATCAAACTTGTTTTCTAACTTCGTTAAACATGTTTTAACATGTTTAACTCGTCACTTTAGGTTTAGTGCTTATGTAGGGTCGTAAGATAAGCGGTCTAAACAACCGCTTAGACTTTCGAACTAGACCCGTTTAGTCGATCATTAGGATCCGACCAAACACAATAGGTGACCATAGTTGTATAGGGAATAACCTTCCGAGGTTATACCTTATGGTCACTTCATTTAGTTAGTTGTATGATAGGTAGTTTATATGCCTTAGGTAAATGACCAAAATACCCCTACGGGGCTTAATTTGAGTTTAAATTCGTTTTGGGCATATTGGAAGATATCCTGCTGATATCACAACATATTTAAGGCATATTAACTTAGGAAACCTGTTCATGACTCATTTGGTTACCCGTTATGCATTTATCGCATTCGGTACGGGTTATGTAACTAGTTTGCATAAATTAACCGAAACGGGTTAAACCTTATCATTTTTACTTCAAAATCCAGAATGTGTTTAGTTTACCCATATTATACAAGTCTTCAAACTTGTTGGGTCTAAACCACACTCTAATCCAGTCTTCGCTTAATCTTGCGTTTGAACTGTATACCTTTCTTTAAAACTAACCGGTCTAAGTTTAACTTAAGTAAGACCCGTTAGGAATCTAATAGGTTAATTAAAACTTTCGTTCCAGATTTAGGAGACCAGTAAAAGATACTTGCACTTGCTGATTTGTACGGGTGGGATAAATTTATATAATTTGCTCAGGTAAATACTTTTAACTTATTTTCCCTTATACGGGCTTGGGGTACGGTATATAAAATACCTCTTGGTCGGGTATTAAATTTTTAATCGTATGAAGGTTAAATTATTGAGATAACCCGTTTAATCTATTTTGTTTGTTTAAAGCCTTTGGGGGGTTAATGACCGTGTCCTGGATATCCTCGGCTCGTTCATTGAAATGGCCACGACTTAAGCACGGGGTGTAGGCATACACCTGCCGGTGCGTATATAAAAAGATATAATCGCCTGTTCGAGAATAACTCGCCGCGGGATTATATTATGTGGTGTGTCTCTTAATCTTTAACCCGGTATTCAGCCCGGGCTACTGAACGTATAACAAACATATAATTCTTTTACAAGTTTATTTTTAAATAATTATCTCAAGTTATAAAAGATATTTTGTGCCTTGTGCATTCAAATCAATTTTTTTAAACATTTTCAAAATGAGTCGGTTAATTGTATTTACCAGTGAAAACTGACGTATTTTCCAAAAATGTTAAGTGCAGGTACTAATCGGAATAGGTTGGCTACTCCTAGCATCAATAAAGAGTCTTGCAAGCTTAGATGTTTATAAATCTGCTGAACAGTGTTTCTTTTAACTTTGATCCGCCTGTTGATCCTTTACAACCGTTTTTGTAATAAATGATATTACTTCCATTCGGTTTGTAATGTTTATAACTTTCGACTTCCGCTGTGTATATAATCTGTGATAAATTGTCTATGATGATATCAACTACGTCACGATACTCCCCACCGAGCCCACCTTTAATACGTGGAAATATCGGGGTGTGACATTGTGTCCCCGGCAACGGCGCCAAAAACTTGATGTGCGTGAGTGTTATTATATTTTAATGTATATTTTAACCCCTTTTTACACGTTAGCCAAGTTTTAAATTTATAAAACATGATATTTTACTAACACTAAACACACATATGGGCAAGTGCACCCATCGTGAGCGTAGTATAGTGTTGGCAAGATACCGAGGTCGTCCAAGGACACAAGAGCTTTTAATACTGGTTTATCCTCAACGTCTAATCAAATCAAAAGTTAGAAAAAAGGTTTTTAAACTAGAAAAATAAAAACTAACTAAAATGATGAAAAATAAAATAAAAATAAAAACAGATAGACAAGATGAATCACTTGGCTCCGACTCGTGTTTAGTGTAACCTTTGATTATTTCCGCACTTTTGCACTTTTTAAGAGATTATCTTAGTTATTGTAGTAGGCCCCTCTTTTGAAGGTGACATTACCGTCAACCCAGTAGTTTGAGTCAGCAAGGATACAATCCTAAAGGGTCGGATTATTGAAAGATAATTAATTAAGTTATTAATGCATATTGTGGTAGGCCCCTCTTTTGGAGGTGACGTTACCCTCGGCTAAGTAGTCTGAGTCAACAGGGATACAGTCCTAAATAGCCGGGTTAAAGTATTAATAGTAGCTTACATATGAGGGGATCAAAGAGTTTGGACCCCCGCCATCCAATACCAGTGGGTATTGATGGAGGTCCTACTAAATTTGACCAAGGTCCTTGCAGGATCTATACACTGAACAACGCAAGACTATTACCAAACCGTTCCCTTAACCCCCGACCAGGTAGCCAACATATCTCCATATAGACCGTGGAGATATGAATGGTGAAAATCTTTTATTTTATATAGACAGTAAAATAATGCCAAGACACCACGGACAAACGATAAGGAAGAATCACCTTCAACATAAGAAACTAGTTATTAAAGTCATTAATACATAACCAAGTAAAAAGTGCGAAAAGATTAAAAATAAAAAGAATTACACTAGACACTAGTCTTCACCAAGTGATGTAAGAGACTTAGGCAAACATGGCCTTTGATTGTCAAGAACTCTTACGATTAATCTTGGATCCCGAGACGACTCACACACTCTACGATGGACGATGGATGATGGTGTTGTGATGGTGGTGGGTGGTGGGTGAAGTGTGAGAGAGGTGGTGTGCCAAGGGATGGTTTGCAAATGAGCCAAGCACCACTATTTATAGCCTGAATAGAGGCTCGGGCACTGCCCCGTGTCCACCTTCTTCTCTGTCTTCATTAATTGTAGTTTGTCGGCATTAGTTGACCACGCCCCCGTGTCCGCTGGGCACGACCCCGTGTGCAGAAGCGTATCTGTACTATCAAGATTTCCCCATATTCTGCAAATCTTAGAGTTGACCATGGCCCCGTGTCCGCTGAGCACGACTCCGTGGTGGTTGATAGAAGCTTCTACATCTTTGTCTTTTCTGCTGACACTTGGGCACACCCCCGTGCTCATTGAGCACGGGGCGTGTTCAGCCTTCTTTTCTCTTGTTTTTCTTGGGAAGATGCTGTCAGGGAGGCTGGGCATGCCACGTTTGTTTCTTTTTTTGTATTTATGTTAGATTTAGCTGCCTTTTTGCTTCTTTTGTTCATTTGAGCTCATTTAATCCTGAAAATACAAAAGGAAGACAAAAACAGACTTTTTCCAACATTAGTACTAAAAAATGGTTAGTTTTATGGCACAATTGATGTAATTTATATGTTGCATTTTGTGCACATCAATCCTTCACAACAAAACCAAAAGGGTCAAATTCAATAGAAAGTAAATTATCGGTTGTTAAGCGACGAATAGATATAAGGATTTTAAGAAGGTTGGGAGCGTAGAGGACATTATTTAATTTGAAAGGTGGGAAAGGTGGAGGTAGAGTTTGATTGCCTTGTCCAATGACCGGGATGGTCATGCCATTACCAACTATTATTTGTTTGTTAGTGCAGGGATTAAAAATAGACGGGGAATGATTACCTGGTAGTTGCATATGTCCGGTAGCTCCAGTGTCCATAAAACCAACCGGTTCGGTCTGCTGATTCATTGAAAGGGTGTAGAGTGCCTGCGCGATATCAGTGGGTGTTGGGTTGTAAGAAGCCATGTGTGCCTGATCGGGTCGAGGCCCAAGAATCCCCTGACCGTTGGTGGGTCGCGATGTAGAGGGGTAGGGACAAGGTGGAGAAGGGTTGATGTGTGGGCTAAGATGTTGGGCCTGGTTAAGAATAGAGGCCCATTGTGTTGATGTCCAATTTTGAGGAAAGATGATGTAGGGGTGCTGTGGGGCAGGCGAGTAGTTGTAGTTGGTGTTTCGGCTTCTGGTGGTATTCTGGTTGGTCGAAGCACGGCCACGGCCGCGGGACTGGCCACGTCCTCGAGGATAATATGGCCGAGAATCAGGAGGCTGCGAGGATTGAGTGGCAGATGACATAGTGGTGCGGGTTTGGGTATGAAGGGCCGTGGCAGTTTGGTTTGAAGAGTGTAATGCTTGATTTGCCTTGGTGGTTTCACTAATGCACAGTTGGGATCTAACCTCAAGGAAGGAGGGGAGAGGTTTGGTGTTTTGGATAACGGTTTGCACAGTCTCGTACTGTTTAGTAAGGCCAGCCAAGGTTTGAAGTACGAGGTCTGATTCATCGATCGGAGCGTCTACACTTTCAGTAACCCATACTAATGCTGATTACACTATACTAATGCAACACACTTTTTGGTTTTATATTTCTAACGAGGATATTTACCCCGTACTACGTGCAGTAGATTCGGCACGTAACCCAATAGAAAGAATAGACTAGCAAATTGTTTTTTAGTGGCGAATGAAATAAAGGCCTAGCTACTTGAGGTAACCCGATGATAAAAGTCGATCTCATACGCCCGAGAATACAGACAACTTTGGATAGCCCAAGCCCACCATCTCCGGTTTCAGAAAAAATCCATCATCCAAAGACTTACTACAGTAAAACCCGATTGTGATGGATTCAAACTTGAGACCTGTGGCCTCAAGCTATAACTCATTGACAAATTTAGCAACTTATACTTTCTAATTTACTTCAATGTCTTTGTATAATATAAAGAGTGAATTGCAAGTTTTATCCTTTATTTATGTACCTAATTTTAGGCGGCGTTCTTTTTCTTTAAAATTGACGAGTTTTGTACATAATGTTTCCAAATCTTGCACGGTATGTCCTTTAGCCCTAACGTAATTAATTTTTTCTGTTAAATAATGTAACACAAGGGTATTTTAGTCTTTTATCAATTATTTAAAAATATTTTAATAACTAAAACACAATTAGATTTAAATAATTAGTACAATATATAATACACATATATATCCCCCCTCTCTACACCAGTCTCTCTCTCTCTCTCTCCCACGACAATTTCTTTGATCAGCCCTCCACCGCCACTCTCTCTAAGCTAGGGTTTCCAGACATAAGCTCCGACCTCGATTCATTCCAGAAAAAAGCTCCGCCGTCCATTCTCTGGCAAAACCACCGCCGCAATACCACCAATTCTCCATTCTCCGGCTATCCATTCCCCGGCAAAACCACCAATTCACAACTAACAAACTATAAACAAACTCGATTTCAGACGGCAGTGAGGATACCACCGATTCACTACTGACAACGAAGGAAGACGACAGTGAGGATACGGCGGAGGAAGACGACGGCCATGGCTTGTTTATTATATGTTATTCACGTAAGTAGTGAATTTGGACACTTGGGGTTACGTTTCAAGAACAACTGAAGCCATTTGGGATAATTTTTTGGTTCAGGTATTACGTCGAGCACCTGTTGTGCATCTATTTGCTTCTTTTTTCTTTACATTTCAGATTGAAGAACCATTTATTAAATGGTTGATGGCAATAATTTCTTAACTTTTGTTTAATTATGCTTGTTGGGTTCTTGCCATTTGGTACGTTACATAAGGTTTGTGATTATATACACATAGAGTTAAAATAACAGATTTATGTGAAGTTCTTAACTTTAATAGTTTATATGTTTTGGTTCTGATCACATTGGTTATAGAACAATGAGTTAGGTTGTTGGACTCTTCCCTTCTGGTGAAGATGGTTGTGGAGTTGGTGGTAAAGGGGTCGGTGGTGGTGGTTTGGCAGGTTTATTTAAATTATTTACATAATTCGCCCTTAAAAAGATGAAATGACAAAATTACCCTCATGTGCCTTGCACATGATCAAATTTAACATAAGTAGTTAACTGAGTTATGGCTAAAGGACGTAACATGCAGCATTTGAAAACATTAAGTGCAAAACTCATCAATTTTAAAAATAAAGGACACCGCCTGAAATTGGATATATAGATAGAGGACAAAACTTGCAATTCACTCTAATATAGAATTTTAATTAGATAGACAAACGCGAAGAAAATACTGTAACATGATTTTGGAGGATAATGGACGCGCAATTTACGAGTACTATGAGGAGGTGAGTCAACCAAATACTGTAGAAATAAATAATGAAGCGAACGCAAAGGATATTTATGACAATGTTACATATCACAATATTCAAGCTGATTTGGTTGAACACATTTGAAGTGTTCCATGAAACGACTTTGTCGAACACGATAATTAAAAGTTTATGTATTTTTTTTATTTTTAAGTAATGTTAGATTTCACTTTATTTAATTTTTTTAACTTTATGTAATTTACTATATATATAACAACTAGCTGATGCCCCGCCCGCGTTGCGGGGCGATGGCCGAATAATGAGCGAGTGTTAGGCAGCTTATTGACACGAAAAACAATTAAATCGAGTCAACCAATTAAAACAAAACACTTTTATAGTTTTGATAAAAAAAAAATCAGCAAAATTGTAATTTTTAATTGAGGGAAATTTGTATTTTTTTACTGGGGTAAAACAGTAATTTGCTAAAAGCTAAATTGATAGCAGTACTGTAAATTTGAGCCAGGGGCAAAATTGTAAATTTTCACAGGGGCAAATTCGTAATTTTGAACTTGAGTAACAACGTAATATAAATCTGAACTAAGGGCACAATCGTAAACTTAAGCTGGAGGCAAAAACATAATTTTATTTTGAACCAAGGGCAAAATCGTAATTTTGCGTTGGGGACAAAAGCATAATTTTATTTTGAACCGGGGAAAAAACGTAATTTTGAACTGAGTGCGAAATCATAATTTTTTAAACGGTGAAGATCACATTTTTGAATAGAGGGCAAAATCGTAATTTTTAGCTGGGGCAAAAACAGATTTTTATTTTGAACTGGGGGCGAAAAGGTAATTCTGAGCTGAGGGCAAAACCACAATTTTATTTTGAATCGAGGGGAAAATCGTAATTTTGAGCTGGGGACAAAAGCGTAATTTTATTTTGAGCTGGGGACAAAACCATAATTTTAAAGAGGGGCAAAAACGTAATTTTAAAATGGATATAAAATAATAAACTGGTTGGTACAATGCGGGAGTGCCAGGTAAAATCGTAATTTTGAATTGAGGGGGAAATCGTAATTTTGAGATGGGAAAAAATCGTAATTTTATTTTGAGCTGGGGGCAAAACGGTAATAAAACGTAATTTTAAAATGAATATTAAACAATAAACTGGTTGGTCCAATAGGGGAGTGCCAGACAGCTGCCTGACACTATTGCCCCATTTGGTAAATGGGCAAAATCGTAATTTTGCGTTGGGGCAAAAGCATAATTTTATTTTTAACCGAGGAAGAAACGTAATTTTGAACTGAGTGCGAAATCATAATTTTTTAAACGGGGATAATCACATTTTCGAATAGAGGGCATAATCGTAATTTTTAGCTGGGGCAAAAACATATTTTTATTTTGAACTGGGGGCAAAAATGTAATTCTGGGCTGAGGGCAAAACCACAATTTTATTTTGAATCGAAGGGAAAATCGTAATTTTGATCTGGGGACAAAAGCGTAATTTTATTTTGAGCTGGGGGCAAAACCATAATTTTAAAGAGGGGCAAAAACGTAATTTTAAAATGGATAAAAAATAATAAACTGGTTGGTCCAATGCGGGAGTGCCAGACAAAATCGTAATTTTGAATTGAGGGGGAAATCGTAATTTTGAGATGGGAAAAAAACGTAATTTTATTTTGAGCTGGGGGCAAAACGGTAATAAAACGTAATTTTAAAATGGATATTAAACAATAAACTGGTTGGTCTAATAGGGGAGTGCCAGGCAGCTGTCTGGCACTATTCCCCCACTTGATAAATGTATATGTAGGAAATTTGGGTAGATTTTATGAATAGTGTTTTTCTTTATTTATTTTATATATATTTTTTTGTCTTTTAGTGTTTTTAAGGTTGTTTTTTAGTCTCTCAAGTTTGTATGGTTCACTTGGCCCTTGAAGTTTTGTGTTTTTTTTTTTTTAAGTTTTTAAGTTAAAACTTTCTGGGTATAAATTTGAGTTTGTCTATATTTTACACTAGCTCATGGTATAAATTCGTTTTGTTTTTGCCTAAGTTTTACGTCACATGACGTTATAAATTCACGTTTTTATTTTATGATTTTTCCGGTTTTGGTTGCCGTTTGTTTATTGCTTAGTACAGTTTTACGAACCCTGCACCCGCATTAACACAAGTTTTTTTTTTTAGTTAATGTTATTTATTTATCTAAAATTTTTGTGTTTTTTTAATTTAATTGATTTATTTTATTTTTTAAATATAAAACAAATACAAAAAATGTATATCACGTATCACACCACGCCACCCTTTCACTCCCTGTTCCACCTCGGAATTTTTTGCTTCACGTCATCTTTCTGATAGTTGCTGACGTGACTGTCACATGACACTTCACGCCCTTTTTTCAAGCCTTTCCACTCCGTATGGTCTCACAAATTTTTTATTTTATGTGACATAATCTGCATAACAGCTCTTGATATGTGATGATCTGATATGCAACATAACTAACTTGATAAAGAACGATGAATCAATACGGCTGCAAACAACAAAGTTTGAAACGTACCCCTAAATCACGAAACCGGTCCAATTGGGTTCGTATTGGTGGCTTAATTTTCACATAGAAACACATATAAGTGCATTACACAATGAAAATTCATGAAAAACGATCAACAAATGACCCAAACCAAATCTGACTCGCACCGAACAGTGGTTTTCATGAAAAACGATCAACAAATGACCCAAACCAAATCTGACTCGCACCGAACAGTGGTTTTAGGTTTGGACTCGGTTACCAAACGAGCCAAATACCGACCCTATATTTCACCGGTAGGGGTCTGACTGCAGGATTTTGGGTCTGTTGGTGGACCTCTTTACATTATTATGTTTGGCCCACACTATAAATGTTCATAAAGATATTTTTCAGATTTAAGGAACTTCTATTACAAAATTGTGTTTGGCCCACACTATAAATGTTCATAAGATATTTTTCAGATTTAAGGAACTTCTATATAATAATTTAAAAACATGATCTCATAGCAAGATGCTATATAGAACCCAGCTGTTACATCCATTTTGGCTTTACCCTCCTCCTCTTAATTTAGATTAAATTTATTTCGGGAAATATTTAATTTCGGTTTACATATATAATGTAAACTTGTTTCCGTTTTTCTTAAATCATCAAGTTTATCCTTACTTTTTTTAAATGTATTTTTGGAAATATCTAATAGCACTTTCCATTTATAAAAGTTGAGTTCTCATCTAGTGGAAGGTCTAACACGGCAGTTGTGATGAGTCAACTATAGCATTAATGACTTGGCTTGTTGAAGACTTATAACAGATTGAATCATCAGTTCTTCATAGAGGTGTTCATTATTCATGAGGATTTGTAGTTTCTTCTTTGCTTTATTTCTAATTCTCATGTTATCTTGCTACTCACCCACTGCTCAGCCTCCTACAGCAAATCTTTCCACTACATGGACCAACAATGAATACCTGAGCATTGTCTCTCGCTCCATGCTAATTAGACTAACCAATGAAACATCAGTCATCTGTGGCTTCTCTTGTGAAGGGAATTGTACCACTTTCATCTTTTCCATAATCACAAATCCAAACCACTCTGCAGAGGTCGTTTGGTCAGCCAACCGTAACAATCCTGTCAGGGAGAATGCGACACTGAATTTCACAGCAGCCGGAGACTTGGTGCTAAAGGATGCAGATGGAAGCATAGTTTGGGCCACCAACACTGCAGGAAAATCAGTTGCTGGCATGAACCTAACGGCTACCGGAAATCTAGTGTTATACGATCACCAGAACTCAGTAGTTTGGCAATCTTTTGATCACCCAACAGACTGGTTGTTACTTGGGCAAAAGCTGTTTACAGGCCAACAACTGATATCTAGTGTTTCGGATACCAATTTGTCAGAAGGTATGTATTCTCTCCAAGTCACGGATAAAGGTTTAATTGGCTATGTTAAATCAAACCCACCTCAAGCCTATTACAGTATGTTGGTCCATGGCAATGACACAAATAAAGGAAAAAAATACATTAGGTTCTTGAATAGGAGTTTGTCACTATTCATTCATTCTTCCGAGCCAAGTCGTGACGATTTTATTTATATACCTGAAGCATCATCAGCATTGTCTCAGTATATAAAACTGATGCCAGATGGGCATTTGAAAGTGTTTGAGTGGGGAAGAGGGGCATTAGATGTAACAGAGGTACGAGATCTTACCGAATCTTTGGTTTATGGATACTGTACTTATCCTTTGGTTTGTGGAAGAAATTCCTGTTAGAAATATTAAACTTAGCATATATTATTTATTAGTGTTATTTAGTTAGTATAACTAGATCATAAGTTAGTAATTAAGTTAGATATTATTTAGCGGTTAGTAACAGGTTTGTCGGTTGACAAACCGTCACCACCACCGTATATATATGATGTATTATCTATCGTTTACATTTACTAAGATATTTTAAGAAATATCCATTCATGTTTCTCTGTTTTTCTGTATCTCTGTACGTATACGTTCATATCAAACACACACAAACACGAATACCATGATGATGATGTTAACGATGATAGAAGTATCACCGACTTCCGCTGTCCGGATTTCTAACAATTCCATTTGCTCAACTAAACAACAATGTAGTTGTCCCGAAACAAAATATTTCAGACCGGTGAACAATCTACAACCCAACCTGGGTTGCTCTGAAAACACTCCACTCACATGTACTACAAAAGATCAACACTTTATCACACTCACGAACATCAGCTACTTCACTGCCTACGCCTCGACTGCCGATATGAAGAGGGTGAATATGAAGACTTGCAAAAACGCATGTCGAAACAACTGCTCATGCAAAGCAGCTTTTTTCCGATATGGTTTAAATGCTTCAAGTGGAGACTGTTTTTTAGTTTCAGAGATACTTACAATGAAGACTGTTACTCCATATGACCGTAAAGCTTTAGCTTTCTTAAAAGTCCAAAAGGTTAGATCACATCATGTTGCACGAGTCGTAGGCTCAACGATTGGAACTTTTGTGCTTCTACTTCTTGTGGCCATAGGGTTTATTATGTACATAGTCCACAAGCGAAAAGGGGATGCTGAAATGGAAGACGAGTATTTAGATCAAGTTCCAGGAATGCCGACTCGGTTTTCTTATGAAGATTTGAAAATCGCGACAGAGAACTTTAGTAAAAAGCTTGGTGAAGGAGGATTTGGATCAGTTTTCGAAGGTGTTCTCGAAGATGGCTCGAAGATTGCAGTAAAATGTCTTGAAGGCCTTTCACACATGAAGAAATCATTCCTAGCTGAGGTTCAATCCATTGGCAGCATTCACCATGTTAATCTGGTCAGACTTAGAGGGTTCTGTACATGGAAATCACAAAGATTTCTAGTGTATGACTTCATGTGTAACGGGTCTTTAGATCGGTGGATCTACCATGGATTTCGGGAGCAAATACTCGAATGGAAATGCAGAAAGAAAATCATTCTTGATATAGCCAAAGGTTTAGCATATCTCCATGAAGAATGTAGGCAAAAAATCATCCACCTTGATATCAAACCTCAAAACATACTCCTAGACGACGATTTCAATGCCAAGGTATCTGATTTCGGGCTGTCTAAGCTCATTAATAGAAATCAAACCCAAGTGATGACCACGATGAGAGGAACCCCTGGGTATCTCGCTCCAGAATGGTTGAGCTCAGTTATCACGGAAAAGGTGGATGTGTATATGATCGATGTCGTTTGGTCGGTCAAAAAATATTTATAAAAAGTTCCTAAATACCTTAACTAGTTAGGGTAAGTAGGGTGTCGGTCCACGAGGAGTATGTGGTCAGAATTGGTTTTCTATCTAAATTAACTAAATAAAATAATTAATTGATTAGTTTGGTTGTTTTTTAGAAAATAAAGTCTAAACTAACGTGATATAGAAAACAATAGTGGTAAAGGTAACCTCCTCCAAACTTCAGGTTCTAGGTTTACAAAATCTCAGTTTAATTCAATAATTGACACCACATAGACATAGCGTGGGAAAGTTGATTAGTTTGATTGGTTACTGAAAACGGGTCTTTGTCATCAGATCTCTTATAAGTCAATTAACCCTATTCACTAGCGTGAATCAACCTACTCTATGTCACCCAATCCGCTACAAGGTTTTGTCATCAACCGAACAAATTGTAAAGTAAGGACTCAAAAACACAAGCAAATAGTTCAAACAAAATCAACACATCAAATTACTTATAAAGGTTTGTCAATCCAAAAGTAATTCCAAACATGAATAAAACTGAAATTAAATAAAACCTAACTGAACCATCTGTCTGGAGGAAGCCACGTATGATTTAGCCGCTCATGATGCTTGTCCGATCAAAAGCTTGGTTGAAGGTTGAACTCATGGTCGATTCGATGTTTGTGCGGATGATGAATGGTCGATGATGATGTGTTCCCCCCTGTTGCCGTCAATAGTATGCGTGTGTGATATTTTGATGTTGCCGCCCCCAAGTCAGCCCACATGTGCCGTCCAGTCCTTCACCTCTAGCCCAATGTTGATGCCCAATCAAAATAATCCCTCTTAGGAATATGGCGTCCCACATGTTAATTAATGTTATTGTTTTTTCGTGAATCCAAAAGAAACCAAAGACTCCCCTTCATGTGCATATAACCACCAAACAATTAATGTTGGATGATGATGTTCTTTTGACTTCATGTACAAGACCCCAACAATCCTTCTCCCTTGTGCACATGATTGGCTCTTTTCGTTGGCAGCCCACTATTAGCATAATATTGTTATGGGTATGTTGATGATGAAAGTGATCCAACTCACATGCGTTGTCGGCCCAATAAAAATCCTCCAAGAGTCCACTAAGTCATGATGATCTTGTTAACTAAAACTCTAGTCCACGTGATGTTAGATGATGATGAAATTGTTTGTGAATTCCCAATATCACATGATGCCTTCCTTATGCCATCCAACAAAACCACATGTGTACGCTCCAACTTACATGCACCGTAGGCTACGGGTTAAAACATAACTTACGTTTTATAGTTTCTGTGTCTTTTGTTTGCTCACCATATTACAACCGTAGGTTATGCCTTGATACCGTAAGTCATGTTCCCAACATGTTGGAAGCTTTTATCTCATCCAAACCCAACCGTTAGCGTACGTCGTATCTTTTAAACCCACGTATTGCTGCTTGCCACTTTCAGTTAATGACCAAAGAGCCCTCGAACTATCTTGCGATCCGAACAACTCCCGTTCTTGTTCCGTTTCATCACTAACCACTTTAAATTCACCGAATTACGCGATTGACCTGTAAAATCACGAACACTCGTAGTTACTACATTCACGGCACGTAGTCGCTTAAAACACAATAAGACACGTAAAATAAGCACGTTAATACTCAGGTTTCACACTCTCCATCAGTATAGCTTTGGAATCGTTCTGTTAGAGATCTTGTGTGGAAGAAAGAATTTTGACCGATCTCAGCCAGAAGAAGAAAGCTGGCACTTACTCCGTGTTTTTCAAAAATGTTGGGAGCAAGATACATTCTTAGATATGGTCGACAAAAACAGTGAAGATATGCAAAACAATGCTACGGAGGTTGTGGAGATGATGAAAATGGCTTCCTGGTGTTTACAGACGGATTATACGCGAAGGCCTTCAATGTCATCAGTGGTTAAGGTGATTGAAGGAGCAATGAATATTGAATCAAACATGGATTATAACTTCACAGATCCAAGACTACAGAATAACAATAGTCAGGAGAAAGATTTGACACCGTTGCTGCCTTCTATTCTATCTGGGCCAAGGTGAGTATATCTTTTCTATGTTTCTGTATTTTGTTTTGTAGACGAATTGGTCTTCAATTTTTTTTTTAACAATAAAATAATATATTTCGACAAAATGCACTTTACATCAATATCGCAGGTAAGCGAGCAACAAGCTGCGTCGCTACCCCTTTCTGGATAGCAAACCCTTGTACTGTAATTTGCATTTATGCTTGTACTGTATTACATTTGGTGTGAGTACAAATGAAATGGTTATAATAAAGTCAAATTATTATGCTTTTAGCTGCTATGATTAGCTCTTCAGGTATCGATGACTCTGCCAGGGGTGGACCTACATAAGTCCGTGGGTGGGCGGCCGCACCCCTTGAAAAAAAAATTTAGTGTTATTTTTCGCAAAAAATCCCGACCGCACCCCTTGAAAAATTTAGACCGCACCCCTTGGAAAATTCTGACCGCACCCCTTAGAAAAAAAAATGTTAGAAATTTATATAAAAAAAAATTGTGAACACGGATTTAAACCCGACCCAATTATGTAAACAAATCTCTTTAAATAAAATTTGTATTCCTGTAACCCAACATCAAGCCCAATTGAATAAGTTTATGGTAAAACCCAACCCAAATAACAAAATCAATTAACAAAACATAACCCAATTACCCAAATAAACCCAATCGGCCAATCTACCTTTCATCTCTCCCGCCCTCCCCTCTCTGCTGCAGCGACCAAGAAAGAAGAAGGATCAACCTGCAGACAGGCTTCGATCGACCAGGTACCACTCCTTGATTTTATTCTTCAAGAGTTTTGATAAGGTTTTTGAATTTTGATAGGGTTGTTGTCTTGTTGAATGTTGATAATTGATAAAGTTGCTGTTGTAAAGTTACGGCAGTCGGCAAGTCGGCAAATGGTTTATTAAAAAAAGGTTGCTGACTTGCTGTTGATTTATAGCCATAGGTTCAACTTGATTAATTGATTTCATTATTAAATGTTAAATTTAATATTTAATAATAAAATGTTTATATTGGAATTTGGATCATCTTCCGATTGTTGATTAAATATTAAATTGTTTATTTTGTATGTGATTAATAGGCACAATGAGTAAAGATGTTATGGCGCGATTTCTCAACAAGAGGAAAGCGGATGAAATTGGATCATCTTCCGATTTTGTTGATGTGAATGATCTTCCCTCGGATCCTCATGATCGCAAGGCGATAGCATCATACAACGTGAATCAACGAGATGATGTTAGAAGGGCATACCTACTAAGAGGACCATGTCAACCAACGGGTATTAAATATCCACCATCAACGTTTCAAGGTAAAGAGTTGAGAAAATTCAAACAAGAATGGTATGACCGAAAGGAATACAAGGGATGGTTAGAGTATAGTATAAAATCGGATCGCGTGTTTTGCTTATATTAACCCAAGATGGCCAAGAAGAAAAACGAACATCTCAAATCGGCACTATTACGAGTATGATTGCTTCAATGCGGTTCTAGATTTGCAAATTCAAGAATTTGGGAACCGTTTTAACGAGGTAACATCGGAACTACTTCTTTGTATCAGTTGTTTGAGTCCGTGTGATAATTTTAGTGCGTTTGACATTCCAAATATACTAAAGTTAGCCGGAAAGTATCCATATGATTTCGATGAAGCCGAAAAACGAAGGCTTCCGGTTCAACTCGGAAACTACATTGATTTTGTGAAAAAAGATAAACAATTCGCCAACTTGGATGGTTTGTCAAGTCTTGTAAGGTTAATGGTTTCAACAAATATTCACGTAACTTTTACATTGGTATATCGTTTATTGAAGCTTGTTCTCGTATTACCCGTCGCAACCGCAACCGTTGAAAGATGTTTTTCGGCAATGAAGAATGTGAAGACCGACTTGCGTAATCGGATTGGCGATGAGAATTTAAGTGATAGTTGTATATGTTATATAGAGAAAGACTTGCTTAAGAAAGTACCTCTAGATGATGTTTTGGATAGATTTCAAAAAATAAAAACCCGTAGGGCGACTTTTTAAATATGTTTGTAACAATATTTGACGCGTTTTTGATGATTATATAAATTTAAGTTTGATGTTCTTTTTTTACATGACCCGACCCGACCCGAACCGGTTTTTTTATGTATGTATCTAGGCGGCTAAAATTTTAAAAAAATTTCTGTACCCCCATGAAAAAATTCCTGGGTCCGCCACTGGACTCTGCCATCCTCTTAAGAGGAAACAATGGAGCTCTTTAACTTTTCTTAGCTCCATTTTTCAAATCAATGGTGTGTTTATTACCTTTGAACCTTAGTCCGTTTGATCGCCAATTGAGACTATCTGGTCAGGCACATCGCAATATTGAATCTCACTGCTGCCAACAGAGACGATCTGTTTCTTGAATGGAGTTCGGCATGGATCATGAGCTCTCCTGAGAAACGGGCCTATTTTTTTGTAAATAAATCAGACTATCATAAATTTGGTGACAATTAATTAATAGGTAAAATCAGAGCTTTTGCAGTTGAAGCCGGGCCTATTTTTTTGTTGGCCTTAATCTTGAACATCAAAATAGAAGTCGATTAGAAAGTAATATATGTATTAGTGTATTACAGAAAATCAAACTGTAAAAGTCAAAGTATGTATCAGGGTCAGTATCACAGGTCAAAAGGTATTTATTTTACCCACCATATAACTGTCATTAGACAATTAAAAAACTGTCAATAACAATGAATAAAAATACCTGTCAGTGTCATTGGTATAGCAATGTTGTGTATGCGTTTTATGGTATAGGGGAAGGTTCATTTAAGAAGAAAAATAATAAAATGGTACAATTGTAAAACATTAAATAGTTTTTTTCTCATCTCATTTATTATTATGTTTGACTAATTAATTAGTCATTAAGACTATAATCCTTCACACTAAATATTTCTGCCTACACACATCAAAAGTTATTCTACACATTTCGAAATTTATCCTACACATATTGAAATTTAATTCTACACAACTCGTAATTTATCCTACACGCCTCGTATTTATCCTACACTATAAATGAATTTTTATTTTTTATTTTTTGTGAAAAATATATATCTTAAAAATAAGTTACAAATTTAATATAGTTAGTTATTAAAGATGAAACTACCAATTAATGATGTATGTAAGTTTACTAATATACCCTTATAGTTACATTAAGTACAAATATTAAATGAAGTCTAATGAAACATTCCTATTGGTTGAAATTTCTTCTTTTTTCTTCTTACAAAGAATTTCTTCTCATTTGAACCATCCACTTATGGTATAAATTCTTTTAAATTTCGTGTTTGTATAATTTGTGTGCTTGTGTATTTTTGTGTCTTTGAGTGATTCCTCATTTTTCACTCTCATATTGAAACTATCTATGTTTGCATATATAAAGTACAAATACTAATAATAGGATACATAACATCAAGATAGTCACGATTACATGATACCGAACTGATTGAGGAATTGGTAGACTCCTAAAATTATTTGACCAGATCATTAACTTTAATGCGCTTGTTGATAATTCCCGGCGAAGTAACAATAGGTGGATCAGTTCATGGAACCTTAACCATTTATGGTGTGATTATAGCCTTCTTAATCACAATGGTGGTGTCCTGAAATGTGCTATACGAGTTACCCAATATTTGGATGGTACGGATCCTATGACCCGCGCCCCTCTCATCCGTGTGATTTTTCACATGGAGATGTGGGCTTTGTCCAAGAGGCCATTGTGGGTTTGGAGTGCTGCCTTTTGACAATCATTCACGAAGAATTTGGAACCACCCATGACCCCAGCCCTCAACAATAAAAACTAGACACAACATATTATGTTTGCAATTGAGAGCGATCTTATGTAGTTACAAAAGCTTGTGGCCACTGGTTACGGGTGTGGGTCTAGCTTGTGATTGGTTTGATTTTCAATAAAAAAATATATGAGGAAATTATGATTTTGGCCCATGTGGTTATATCACTTTTACCCTTTTAGCCCAAAATGAATTTTTTAACATCTGAGCCTCCAACGTCTTTTTTTCTAACCCCTTTGATATAACCACAGGGGATGAGTTAAGTCTGTTTAGTTATAAGTTTAAACGAACATATAAATGGGTGTTTCGTTTTTTGTATTGGAAATATTTTGGGTCGGGAAATTCAGTGCTGCTACCCGGTACCATTTGCTCATCCCTAATCAAGGTTACCGTACGAACAACGGTATCGTAAAAATTTTATTTGTTGATTTTCTTTAACTTCTAATTTTTTCTTTTTTTAGTTTCAAGGGTAGGGATGAGCTCGGTGCCAACCGATACAGAATCGGTACTAATACCGAAAATACCGGTTACGGTATCGGTATATGAAGGTAAAAAACGGTAGTGAACCGGCACCAGGAACCCCAGAAGTCGGTACCGAATTGGTACTTAAGATCTTTCGGTTTGGCAAATTTGGTAACAGTACCCAGAACAATTTGCTCATCTCTGACCACGGGTTTCATACGAACAACATTGTTACCATACAACTTTTTTGGTTGATTTTCTTTCGGTTATCTTTTAGTGTTTTTTTCTACATTTTTTTTTAATTCTTGTCAGCAGTTACGTTCGCAACACGCTCGTAGTGATTTCAAAACACATATAAACACAGACTAAATAACAAAAGAAAGTTGCGGCGAACTTCTTTAAACCTAGTTATAATTCATAAATCTAATGATACATTATATCTCTCTAATTATAAATAAAAATGGGTGTTGCTAAATGTACCCACTTTACTACTAAACGTTTCCCCTCTTTCAACTTTTACATTAATGCGATTTAAACCCTTCTGTTTTTTTTTTTTTTTGTCATTTTGTTTTCTTTAATTATTATTATTACTAATTTGTTTTTAAAGCGTTATTTTATTTAAAAAGAATTTTTTATTCGTTTTCTTATGTTTTAAACTGAAGCTTTTTTTTATTCGTTTTTCTACGTTTTAAACTGAAGCGAGTCATTTTAGTTTTGAACTGATTTATTTTTTGTTCATAATGGGAGAGCCTTTACACCCAATATCCTCTTCTTGTCCATTCATGAGATGGGGAATGGATATAGTAGGAAAGCTTCCCAAGGCGCCAAGAGGAAATGTGTTCATGTTAGCCACGACTGATTATTTCTCTAAGTGGATAGAAGTAGAAGACTTTGCCCAAGTTAGAAAAAAGGAAGTTATATCATTCGTTAAAAAATATCATTACTAAATTTGGAATTCTTTCCGAAATTGTTTGTGATAATGGCTCCTAGTTGATTGGGAGTCAAACTACTAACTTTTGTGACAACTGGGGATTAGGATGATAACTTCAACACTAGTCCACCCACAAGCTAATGGTCTGGCAGAATCATCCAACAACATCATCATCATCATCAACTTGAAGAAGAAGTTTGGATCCAATAAAAGAAAATGGGCAGAAGAGTTATCATATGTCTTATGGGCTGATAGAACAACTCCGAAGAATGCCACGGGTCAAACTCCATTCTCTCTAGTCTTTGGAGCTAAATCAGTGATCCCCACAGAAATGGTAGTCCCTACAGCCAGAACAAACATCCGTGATCCTGAAAAAAATGTTGAGAGCCTAACTCAAGATCTGGTAGGAGGTCTTGGTAATGTTTTACTAATTATTCCATAATATGTTTTACTTATTATAAGGAAAGGATGTTAGGTTTTTAACTTCCAATTTTATCAAGTTTTAAGTTTTTGCAGAATTTTTAACATCTTTGACTAAGGATCAAGAGATTGGCCACCTCTCCAAGGTTTTTCGGGCTTGTCCCCAGTTTAATATATCTATTACCTTCTAAGGTTTAAAGGTTTTCACCTTTCACACGAATTGAGTTTTGACACTGCCAGTAGCGCACGTTATCCAAGTATAGTTCGAGGCAATGGGACCAGTACCCGCTTTAGGGGCTGACATTTTCATTGATGTTGGCTATATGTAGGATCCTAAGTATAATGGTAGACGTACCATGTCGCAACCCCCGATCCCTTATCTGTCCCGGGAACGGGCGGACGCGAACTCAGTGGTGGTGGTATCAGGTTTCGTTAATTTGGCAGCGGAATTTACATCAGGACCGTAGTTAGGAAATGTTTATCAGAGTAAAACCACCATAATTTATATTAATAAACACATGGGTAAAACCCAAATTTCTTATTACAATACATTTGTAGGGACAAACCCTATTTTATTGAATTTAAAACATCGTTTATTAGGTAACTTTTATAGCCACTTATTTTCCAAGCCGTCAGTGCTCTCGAGCTGGCTTTTTCCCAGTTGGCTTTCACATTGTGTTACCTGAAACATGTTTTAAAAATATTTTGTCAGCGGGAAATACTGGTGAGTGAATCCCAGTTTAATCAAGAAACATTTTATCAATTAACACAGTATTGAGAGCGATCCCATTGTTTATTTCTACCCAATTACTCAATCAGTATTGTCAATCCTTGACTTGTGGGTCATATTACTCATTGGCTAACTCGTTGTCCAATGGTAACGTACTGTCATTCCGACTTACTACTCGCAAGTAATAAATTTTGTATACAAAACCCCATAATACCGGCAGTAATTAAAGAACTACAAAGACTCAATCACTGCTTAATCGCATTGTAAAACATTTAAGGTTTTGTAAAACATTCCAAAAAGGTTAACAAAAAAAGGATAAACTCACTTTGCTATCTTAGACTTCGAGTAAGGGTTTCCTGGATATTGTAGGTCCACCCGGAGGATCGAGTAACCTCTATTCCATGTTTTCCGACAAACCCGAGAGTGCGGAATCCAAGCGGGTAAGTTAAACCAAGTGACGAACACGTAAGACACAACGATTCAACGATTAACACTCCATTGTATTAATCTAGAAAACAGTTACAATACAATGTTTACAAGATGTTCTCATAAACTCTCAGTGTGTGTGTGTGTGTTTACAGTGTTCGCTCTCAAATCTATTCAGACTTGTCTCATCTGTGTTCTGTCTGTTATCTGTGTATATATACTGAACCATGACGACGAAACACTTGAGAGTCGACGAAACAACTGTTTCGTCGACGAAACACATGTAAAATTCATCAAAGTCGACGAAACACACTTGTTTCGTCGACCTACATGTTGTCAAATATGGGTTCGGCCCAGTTGAAGTTTCTGCCCAGTTGAAGTTTCTGCCCAATTGTAATGGCCCAATCGTAATGGCCCAATCATGTATTCTGCTTTTAAATGGATTGGCCCAAAATACATGTACATGCACGTACATGAATTCATAAATATGCAGATTGTAAGCCTTAGTCAAACAAGTGACATCATCATGACATCATCATGATGATGTCATGATGATGTGTAAACGGGAATAGGTTGCGGCTCTCCGTGCTTCGCGTGTCAAACTCTGGGGCGCACGACGGAGGAATGTCGTGACGTCGGGCTTGAGCCGAACCTAACCGGGTCGAATCGAACCGAACCGAGTCGCGTCTACATAATATGTATCAACAGATATAATCTATAATTTATACAAATGTACATTGGTTAGTATCATAACCCTTTGAATTTATTAATGATACCCTCCCCGAGACGGTATTCCAATAACTACGTCGGGCAGAACCACGACAGTTATTACGGAACCCTAAATCAATCGGGCAGCGTAACTATTACGAAACTGGGGTTATAATACTTACAACGGAGCAGAACCTCACTAATTAGGGGTATAATACCCGACTATAATACCTCTTCTACAGAAATTGAGATTTGAGAATTGAGAATGAGCGACGGAAAACGTAAACTGATGCGTTCTATTTATAGTTGCAAAACCCGATTCTCACGCGACCCGCGTAAAACACAAGCCAGGGTTACGCGGCCCGCGTCAACCCTGGTCAACTCTATAGCTTAGCTGAGTCGATGAGTAGGTCCGCCACGATGTCGACACGTGTCGGCTCAGGATGTCTCCGCATTTCATGATCTCTCGCGGTCCGCGTCGATTAACAAAGACTCTTACGCGGCCCGTCTTAACTAAAGGAATCAGCGGAGTCAAGTCCAGTCTTGATACCGCCCGCGTAAAAGCATGGGGTGGGTCTACGCGGCCCGCCTTAGCTTAATATTTCTTGTTTTTAATTTATTTTGTAAACTATAACATATTCCGGGCTCGGTTTTCACCTACGGGGTGTAATATAAAACATATTGGAACATTCTAAATTATACTAGAGTGTTAGATATATTATGAGGGTGTCGGTTTTACCGAGGGTTGTTACATTCTCCCCACCTTATTTTAGAGCTCGTCCTCGAGATCTACTGGAATAAGTATGGATATTTTCTTTTCATTTCTGACTCGAGTTCCCATGTGTATTCAGGTCCTCTTTTGGAGTCCCACTTCACTTTGACTAGAACTAGTCGCTTATGCTTGAGATTCTTGACTTTCTTGTCTTCAATCTGTAGAGGTCTTTCTACAAACTTGAGTTGTTCATTTACCCCTATATCCTTAAGAGGTACTATTAGTGATTCGTCAGGTAAACACTTTTTAAGATTAGATACATGAAACACATCATGTATTCCTGCCATTTCCTCTGGCAGTTGTAGCTGATAGGCTACAGGTCCCATTTTTCTAATAATCTTAAAAGGTCAACATACCTGGGACTTAGCTTTCCCCGTTTGATGAATCTTACCACTCCTTTCCAAGGAGAGACTTCCAATAATACTTTATCTCCTACTTGAAATTCCAAGGGTTTGCGTCGGTTATCGACATAGATCTTTTGTCGATCACGTGCTGCTTTCAGTCGTTCCTTGACTTGAATAATCTTGTCGGTTGTTTCTTGTACAATCTCAGGTCCAGATAGTTGTTGTTCCCCAATTTCTGCCCAACAGACTGGGGTTCGGCACTTTCTTCCATAAAGTGCTTCGAATGGTGCAGCATTGATACTTGTGTGATAGCTATTATTATAATAAAATTCTATTAAAGGTAAGTGATCGTCCCAATTACCTCCAAAATCGATTACACAGGCTCTAACCATGTCCTCCATTGTCTGAATTGTTCTTTCGCTTTGTCCGTCTGTTTGTGGGTGATAAGCCGTGCTCAATTTTAACTTGGTTCCCATTGCTTTTTGGAAACTTGACAAAAAATGAGAGGTAAATCGACTATCCCTATCAGAAACAATTGATAAAGGAATACCATGTAAAGAAACAATTTCATTTACATATAATTTAGCTAATTGTTCCATGCTAATTGTTTCCTTCATTGGTAGAAAATGAGCTGACTTGGTTAGTCTATCTACAATCACCCAGATTGTATCATTTCCTTTCTTGGTTTTGGGTAATTTAGTAACAAAATCCATTGTTATCCATTCCCATTTCCACACTGGTATTTCTAATTGCTGTAACAAACCTGAGGGTTTCTGATGTTCAGCTTTGACTTGTGAACAAGTTAAACATTTAGAAACATAGGTTGCTATGTCCTTTTTCATTCCTATCCACCAGAAATATTTCCTTAAATCCTGGTACATTTTATTACTTCCTGGATGCTTCATATATTTAGACTTATGAGCCTCTTCTAGTATATGATGACGTATGTTTCCTAATTTTGGTATCCACATTCTCTTTTCATGGCATCTCCAAATTCCATCTGTTCCTTGTTCTAATTCTTTTAACATACCTTTTAGCTTTTCAGTATCTTCCTTGATTACTGATTCTTGTGCTTCTCTTATCTGATCATTTAAATCTACTTGCAGATTTAATTTAAGAGAACGTACCCTTTTCGGCTTTTCGTGATACTTTCGACTTAAAGCATCTGCCACCACATTTGCTTTTCCTTCATGATATTGGATATCACAATCGTAATCACTAAGAAATTCCATCCAACGTCTTTGCCTCATATTCAACTCCTTTTGTTTGAAAACATACCTTAAACTCTTATGATCGGTAAATATGGTAAACTTACTACCATAAAGATAATGTCTCCAAATCTTAAGAGCAAAAATTATAGCTCCTAATTCTAAATCATGTGTTGAATAATTCGCCTCATGATTCTTAAGTTGTCTAGATGCGTAAGCTATAACCTTCTGACGTTGCATCAACACACATCCATAACCTAATTTAGAAGCATCACAATAGACTACAACAACAACCATACCCAGTAAGTCCCACGAATAGCAGAGCTATTTATAGGGTCTGGGGAGGGTGGTTGTTGTTGTTGTACAATAGACTACAAAGTCTTCAGTTCCTTCTGGTAATGCTAGTATAGGTGTATGGGTTAATCTTTGCTTAAGGATTCTAAGGCTTCTTCTTAATCCCCATTCAAACTTAACAGATTTACAGGTTAGCTTAGTTAAGGGAATGGCTATTCTACAAAAATCTTTAATAAATCTTCTATAATAACCGGCCAATCCTAAGAAACTTCTAACCTCAGTTGGTGATTCAGGGGTTTTCCATTTAGTAATTGCCTCGATCTTGGTTGGATCTACATGAATTCCTTCATGATTGACTAGGTGTCCAAGGAATTGTACCTGTTCTAACCAAAATTCGCACTTTGAAAACTTCGCATAAAGCTTTTCCTTTCTTAACAAACTTAAAAGTGCGTGCAAATGTCTTGCATGATCCTCTTTATTCTTAGAGTAAATTAGAATATCATCTATAAATACAATTAGGAATTTATCCAAATATGGCTTACATATTCGGTTCATCATGTCCATAAATGCAGCTGGGGCATTGGTTAAACCAAATGGCATGACAGTAAATTCATAATGACCATACCTCGTTCTAAATGCAGTTTTAGGAATGTCCTCTTCCTGTACCTTTAATTGATGATTTCCTGATCTTAAATCGATTTTAGAGAAAAATCGAGCTCCTTGTAGTTGATCAAACAGATCATCTATTCTTGGTAATGGACACCGATTCTTAATCGTGACCTTGTTTAATTCACGGTAGTCAATGCACATACGCATTGATCCGTCCTTCTTTTTAACAAACAGTATTGGCGCTCCCCATGGCGAAAAACTTGGCTGTATAAATCTCTTTTCCAACAATTCGTCCAATTGTTTCTTCAGTTCCTGCATTTCGGCGGGTGCCAAACGATAAGGTGCCTTGGCAATTGGTGTTGTTCCTGGCAGCAGGTGAATTCTGAATTCAACTTCTCTATCTGGAGGTTGCCCTGGCAATTCTTCTGGAAAGACATCTGAAAACTGCGATACTACTGGAATGTCTTTTAAATCTTTTCCTTTAGTGTTAGTGATTATGGAAATCAAATACACTATAGAACCTTTTCTTATACAACTTGCAGTTTTCATCACAGAGATAAATTTTGTAGACCTAGAGGGTTTATCTCCTTTAATTGTGATTGTTTTACCTTTTGGTGAATTTACTTGAATTAACTTTTGATCACATAAAATATTGGCTTTATTGGCTATTAACCAATCCATTCCTAAAACAACATCAAATCCTGCCAGATTCATGGGATATAGGTTTGCTATAAACTTCTGATTTAAAATTTCTATTCTTGCTCCCTGCAAGATTTCAGAAATCTTAATAGTTTCTCCGTTAGCCGTTTCTACTAGACATTCTAGTGGTAGTTTAGTTAATGACTGATTTAGAATTTTGCAAAACGAAGTATTGATAAAACTTTGGTTCGCACCAGAGTCAAATAATACTTTAGCAAATATATCATTAACTAAAAACGTACCAGCTATAACGTCTGGGATCATCTTGGCTTCTTCTACAGTCAGAACAAATGCTCTAGCATTTTTAGTATTCTTGTTGTCTGGAGGTGGAGCTAATTTTGGGCAATTAGGCTTGATATGGCCTTGTCCTCCACAGTTGTAGCATATCCTGCTGTTTTTCTTCCTGCAGTCTTCTTCCTTATGTCCCGATATTTTGCAAAAGTTACAGTATGCAGAGCATCTTCCTGAATGCTTTCTTTTGCAATTCCTACAGTAAGGTGTAGAGGTAGAACCTATATTTTTTCCACGATTAAAATTTCCAGAACGAAATTCTTGTGTGAGCTTTTGGGTTAGGTTCCTTCTTTGATCCTCTTCTCGGGTACGGACTAATTCATCAGTCAAGGTATTAGCTAGTTCTACAGCTTCTTCTATGGTTTGAGGTCTAGTTGCCTTGACTACGTGTCTTATTTCCCCAATTAATCCCCAAATATAACGGGAAATTAACACTGGTTCTGGTGAAGCAAGGGTTGGCACTATTCTAGCATATTCAAAGAATATTTTAGTGTATCCTTTACTATCCACACCAGTCATCCTAAGGTTTAGGAATTTGTTTGCTATCTGTTCTTTTTCATTGGGTGGGCAGAATTTCCTTTCTACCTTGTCCTTAAATTCCTCTCATTCCATATTGTAAGTTCTATCACTTCCTCTTGTCTGGAGGATAGTGTTCCACCATTCTAGTGCTGCATTCTTAAACAGATTAGAAGCAAACAATATTTTATCTTCTTCAGCACACTTACTTATCCTTAAGACTGCCTTAGTCTTCTCTATCCAGCGTAAGGTTGCAATAGCCCCTTCATTGCCCGAGAATTCCATTGGTTTACAAGACCAAAATTCTTTATAAGAACAACCATAAGGCATGGTTCTTCTTCTTTTGGGAATAGGCATTTGAAGTATAGGTCCATTGTTCACGCTGTTTTCGGGTTCGATCGGTCGCTTACTGCTATGCTTACTTTTATTATTCGCTTCCTGAATATTTTGAATAATAAATGGCATGGCATCTATAATTCCTTGTGCCACAATATGTTGAACGGCACTATTATCCATTTGGTTTTCGTTGTTATGGATGCTTGGATTCTCATTAACCACGTTAATGTTACTCTGGTTATCGTTATTCAGATTTCCTTGTTTTCCTTCGTCGGCCATCTGAATTTTAAACATTTATCCCATATTAATATCACAAATAATATCTTAAGATAGTTAATCATCTAGCCAAAAACGTAGATCATTGCTACTTACTCTATTCATATACTATTATGCATCTATTACACACTAGTACTGAAATAAAAATTACAATACCAACAGAAATAGAATCACACTAATAGTAATATGCATCCGTACACACATATTTTATTTTATTTTTATTATTATTACTACCATCTCCTCCATTCTCACATTCACGGATATGGATTTATCCAAAAATCCATATTGCGTTTGTCGTATTTCCATACGAGACGCTCTCCCACCTGACGCATTCTCTCACTGCTCTCTAAAATTTCCTCCCCGAAAGTCCTAAGTTCTTGGACGTTTTCTGCACTCATTGGGGGTGCAGGTTCTCGGACTGGGTTTGGAATCTGGGGTGCGGGTTCCTGATATGGGGGTGACAGTTCCTGAAATTGGTAAGGATCCTCTAAAATCTCCCTAATATATTCATCTTGGTAATAGGGATCCAAAGGGTCCATACCTGGGTAGGCTTCTATGTTCTGCATGGGTGGATAATCCTGGATAGGGTAACGTTGCACAAAATCCCTATTGTCATCCCACCAGGGGTCGTAATTCGGGTCTAGGGGATTTGGTGCAGGTTTCCTAGGAATTTCTTCTGGGTTAAAGTCGTGCATCTCCACTTGGTTTTCTGGGTTTTCTATTTCCATGGGTTGTTCTGGGTTTTGTGGTTGTGTGGCTACTAGTTGTTCCAGACTTGGGTCAGCAGCAGTTGTAGCTAGGATATGGAAATTAGCTAGGCTTCTATTAAGCATATCTTGCGTATGGGCATCTGTCTCTCGCTTAATAGCTGCTAAAGCCCTTTGCTGTTACAATTTTTGCATTCTCTTCCTACGAGCAAAAGCTTCTTTACTGAACCATCCTCGTTTCTTATTAGGAAATGGTTCTTCAGATTAAGCTCTAAAAGCAAATATCCCGTCTTCCTGATCAGCAGTATACCCAGAGAGGGTTGGCTGTGATGATGTACCTTCACTCCTAGGTGAATCAGATAATTGACAATTCATATCTGATGGTTCTTGATCACTCATACTGAAAACTAACAAATAGTCAAATAACACATAACAATTAATTACAGTTTTGCACGTATTTCCGGAATTATTTCCTAACACAAAATTTAGAATTTAAGTGTCAGCAGAACACTTTTTTGGCTCAGACCAGTGGCTAGGCTCTGATACCACCTTCTGTCGCAACCCCCGATCCCTTATCTGTCCCGGGAACGGGCGGATGCGAACTCAGTGGTGGTGGTATCAGGTTTCGTTAATTTGGGAGCGGAATTTACATCAAGACCGTAGTTAGGAAATGTTTATCAGAGTAAAACTACCATAATTTATATTAATAAACACATGGGTAAAACCCAAGTTTCTTATTACAATACATTTGTAGGGACAAACCCTATTTTATTGAATTTAAAACATCGTTTATTAGGTAACTTTTATAGCCACTTATTTTCCAAGCCGTCAGTGCTCTCGAGCTGGCTTTTTCCCAGTTGGCTTTCACATTGTGTTACCTGAAACATGTTTTAAAAATATTTTGTCAGCGGGAAATACTGGTGAGTGAATCCCAGTTTAATCAAGAAACATTTTATCAATTAACACAGTATTGAGAGCGATCACATTGTTTATTTCTACCCAATTACTCAATCAGTATTGTCAATCCTTGACTTGTGGGTCATATTACGCATTGGCTAACTCGTTGTCCAATGGTAACGTACTGTCATTCCGACTTACTACTCGCAAGTAATAAATTTTGTATACAAAACCCCATAATACCGGCAGTAATTGAAGAACTACAAAGACTTAATCACTGCTTAATCGCATTGTAAAACATTTAAGGTTTTGTAAAACATTCCAAAAAGGTTAACAAAAAGAGGATAAACTCACTTTGCTATCTTAGACTTCGAGTAAGGGTTTCCTGGATATAATCTATAATTTATACAAATGTACATTGGTTAGTATCATAACACTTTGAATTTATTAATGATACCCTCCCCGAGAGGGTATTCCAATAACTACGTCGGGCAGAACCACGACAGTTATTACGGAACCCTAAATCAATCGGGCAGCGTAACTATTACGAAACTGGGGCTATAATACTTACAACGGAGCAGAACCTTGCTAATTAGGGGTATAATACCCGACTATAATACCTCTTCTACAGAAATTGAGATTTGAGAATTGAGAATGAGCGACGGAAAACGTAAACTAATGCGTTCTATTTATAGTTGCAAAACCCGATTCTCACGCGGCCCGCGTAAAACACAGGCCAGGGTTACGCGACCCGCGTCAACCCTGGTAAACTCTATAGCTTAGCTGATTCGATGAGTAGGTCCGCCACGATGTCGACACGTGTCGGCTCAGGATGTCTCCGCGTTTCATGATCTCTCGCGGCCCGCGTCGATTAACAAAGACTCTTACGCGGCCCGTCTTAACTAAAGGAATCAGCGGAGTTAAGTCCAGTCTTGATACCGCCCGCGTAAAAGCATGGGGTGGGTCTACGCGGCCCGCCTCAGCTTAATATGTCACACCCCAAAATTTTCAGAGAATTGGCGTGACTGGACTGGTATTTTCTTTGCACAGCGGAAGCAAATAATCTAAGTCTTTTAGAAATTGAACGCCACTAAGTACTCGTATCTCCAATGGTTCTCCTATTCCAACCGTGCCTTGCCTTAAAATGCAACCTGAGAAAGAAACATGCAAAAAAGTCAACATAAAGTTGAGCGCGTCCATAGTTTGTTTGTAAAAGATTTGAAATAAATGTTTTGAGTTGTGAAAGATTTGAAATAAATCTTTGGAATAACCGGTTTTTGAAATAGTATTGAGAAAACGAATTTAAAAATCATTTTCTTGCCAAGTTATATGGAAACGTTGTGTTTGTAACACAGTATGTTCATAAAAACCATGCATTTGTAAAGTCTTGTATTTGTAATGTTCGTATAACCGTCAATGCCCACGCTGACTTTGACTTCATACCCGCATAATCCTATGCTTTGAATTTTGTATAAAACATGGTACTTAATTTGTATGAACAAGTATTTCTTTGTAAGTATATAATCCCTGGTATGTAGCAAATAAGGAAAAAGAGATCACCAATGGTTTGCAAGGCCATTGATATGTGTGAAGTGCCGTAGGAAGACTCAAACTTAGCGGATTTTGCGTTGGGCACAAAGTCACCCCGAGGTCCGTTCTGCTGGGCCTGGGGCTGGCCTCGCTACACCCAGATACATCTACCGCTTACGTCCCTCGGTCCTACAATGAGGATTAATGGCCTCCAGTTCCCGCCTACTCACTCACATGATCTGTACGTCCTAACCCTCCTTACGCTAAACATACCATGTGTAAAAAATGTCTGTAATCCTTTTGTAATATGTCTATATGTATGAAAATCCATGGTCTCCCCGACCGTAAATCCCTGGTCTCCCCGACCGTAAATCAATCACATTTCGAAAATAAGCATTTGTTTTGTAAAAACCGGTATGTTTAGTATAAACCTTTCATAAATCATTTGAGCTTCTTGAAATCCCTTCATAATATGATTTAGAAATATGAGTTTTGCATTTGTTCAAAACTTTTTATGTTTTTGAAAAACGTGCATGTCTTTCCACCCCGAAAACATTTACAAAAATGTAAAACAGTAAAAAGTGGGGGTTATGAACTCGCCTGAATATTCCCTGTGCAAAGCTAGGTAATTACGACTTCGATGATGTCGTTTCCAAGAATTGACTTGCTAGCGTGCATTCTACAATATTCCTAACACGGAATACCTAATAAGTTTCTAAATAACATAGTAGCTAAACTACGTGTCATCGAGCTCTACCGAATCGTTGACCGAACGATTTGACGGTAAATTGTCAACTTAAAAGAAGCGAAGAAGTTATACTTGTTAGCTCGTTTTAAGAAGTCGTATGTTGATATAAAGGAATATTCGTATGAAAGTAATATATAATAAATTTGTATTATATATTACGTCTTGTATATACATGCCATAATATACGTATACGCCGTTTCGGCGTTTGTAACAAATATAAAAAGTTATATTTATTTTGCGAAAGTATTATCGAGTTTGTTTGAAGTTTGAAATAAATAGATAAACTATATCTATTTTATAAAAGAATTCGTGTCGTTTATTACTTCAAATAAATATATAAACTATATTTATTTTGGCAAAACAATCGTCGTGCCGTTTGATATTTGAAATAAATATAAACTATATTTATTTTGATGAAACGAATTCGTGTTATGCGATGCTTGAAATAAATAAATATATATACTATATTTATTTATAAAAAGATTCGAGTTCGTTTGAAATAAATATAATAATAACTATATTTATTTTGCTGTCGAAATATTTTTCGTATCGTTGTTCTCGTAAGTTGTAAGTTGTGGTCAGAAGAAACTTTATATTTGTATCTCGTTTTATAAAAGTCGCTCAAAAAGCACGTTTTGTTTTATAATAAAACTTGGATTTTCTCGAAAAACGGGCAGAGTTTCCCCTGTTTTTGGACGCCCCCGGTAACTAAAGTGTCGATATTTTTATCAAAAAGGCAACCAATATTCAATCAACAATATATCACTTTGACCAATATTTCAAAAAATGTAAAATATAATCATGTCGGTTCGAGCTCGTTATCACGCATAATTAAAATAAGGAATAGTTAACGAAAATAATCGCGGTTTAAACCATTACCCAAAACTCTCGTTGTTATGTTAACTGAGCTGACCGGCTGATCGAGTCAACCGGGTTGACCGAGTTGACTCGCTGAGTTGACTGGGTTGACTCAGTTTGACTGAGTCGATCCGATCCGCTTCATAAGTTGCTTCGAACCATCCGAGCCGAACCGCCTGACCCGAACCGCCTGACCCGAACCGTTGACTGCTGACTTTTATTGACTGACCTTGACCGAGTTGACTCGGTTGAGATGACCGAGTCAACCGAGTTACACCGAATCGAATCGAGTTAAGCTGAGATACTCCGAGTCGAACCGAGTTGAGCCAAAAATCGGATCCGCTTATCCCGAACCTAAACACCCGAGTCAAACATAAACCGGACTAAACTTTGAAACATCAAATCTGAACCGAAACTAACCTGAATAACCTGAATTTGAACCAATCGGACCCGAAACCGGTGTATTTCGCCGGATAAAGAAAGTGCCCGGCGGTCAAAGGCACCGACCGCCGGTTCTCTCTCTCTTGGTCTCTCTCTTCACACCGCCGCACGCCACCACCAGCTGGTGGTGGCAGCCGATTGTCAGAAACAGAGGGGAGGGGTTAAAATAGGTGGGTGTCGGATCAGACCGTCGGATAAACGGAAGGACCGGCGGTCCGTGTTTTCTCCGGTGACCGAACAAGAGCAGGGGGGGTTGCGTATGGATGATGAAGAAGCTTACCGGAAATCATCTTCACCGTCACCGCCGGGACACCTCGCCGGAGCTCCGCCTGATGTTCGCCGAGAGGGAGAGAGAGCAAATGTGAGGGTGTGTGTTGTGTTGAGTTTTGTCTGTGTGTATATAGTTGTATATGTAAGATCGAGAGGGAGAGACAGGATTGTTATGTGTGTTTAGGTTAGTATGCAGACAAAGGGGAGGGTCAAATGTATTAATAGGGTAGGAGAGTTTTATTGACCCTTGGTGCATTCAAATTGTATTTTGGTCAATCATTTTATCCTTAGAACTAAGATCTATTGTAGAGATTCATTAGGATTTTTGACAAGATTTTGTAGATCTTGTGTATTATGCATGGGTTTAGGCTTGTGGGTGTTGGGCTTGGGTCCAAGGCCCACAAGCCCATCTCATGAGTAAATGGCCCGTAATTCATACGAGACCCGTTGTCAATCCTGAACTTCGTTTAACATCCAAAAATCTAAAATACACAAAATACGGTCGGTAGTCGTTGTTTGCACGCCCATTTTGTCGACTGCAGTAATAATCGCCAAAGAAAAATGTATCGTTGCCGTTTATTTTTTATTTTTTATGCGTTTTTCGAGCTGGTTTCGAATGTAGTCACTAAAATATAATTACAAAGCTAAAATATATATCGTAACAATTTAATATTTTTCGGCGTTGTCAGTATTCTGTTCGGTTTCAATCCGTTGTCGTTTGTCGTTGCGCAGTTGTTTCGAAAATCACCATATGTGCACTGTAGCGCCCGATAAGCGTTCCTAGGCACTTCAAAGACCTAATTAAGTTAATTTCCGTTTTAAACTCTATTCATTATCGCGTTAATCACTTGTTAACCATGTAATTAGGAGCCGTAAATCACCGGTTGTCACATTCTCCCCCTGTTACAGAAATTTCTTCCCCGAAATTTAGACTATGTTATCTCTTCAGAATTGTGTTGTTCGCAGGTAAGTCCGAATAATAACAAAGTGAATGACTCCGTAATCAAAACAAGACTTATTCGAATCATGATATTCCTCAACAATAAGAACCCAATGGTTTTAAAAGAAATGTGTTTCAACAATTGATGTCAAAGGAAACAAGACGTAATGATACAGTCACCAGTGCAACTAAGTTATCAAGGATCCAACAATGAACAGGAACTTCGACCAATCGAATTCCATATGAATGTTTATAACATGTAAATGAGTTCTAGAAGCAATAACATCCACTAGATGAACTTAGAATCAACAACCTCAAATATAATAGTCTGCATGAAACGCTCGATCGTGATCAGCACAAGCTGCAAGTTATACCGACGCCACAAGGTGTCGCAATGAATGAAACAATTCAATAATAGGGGTGATCGAACAAGTATCACCTGTCTTTTGCATGAAGCACTCAATCATGATTAGCCCAAGCTACAAGTTTGTACTGACACCACAAGGTGTCATAGAGATTTAAATTATTCAATAATAGCGGTGATCAAACAAATTCACCTTGTTTGAAATCAAGTGGATTTGAAAGTTTGTTTCAAATGACATTATCTAATTTTCAATTGAAAATGGAACATCAAAGAAATGATGTTTTCGATCGAAGACGAAGAAACAATAAATATCGGGAAATATTCGATCGATGTTAAAAGAACCGTTAGGAGGTGCACCGGAATATGAAATGAATTTGGTGTACCATCGTCTTAACACACGATTGTGTTAAAACTGTTTTAAGATGATAATTCAAAGCGGATTTAAAACAAATCAATAAATAAATATTTAAATCCGTGCATGAGATATGTAAACGAGTTTAGCGCAAGATTCAAGTAAGTGTAAGTACCTCCACAAGGTGTCGAAATCGATAAACAATTTAGTGGAGTCGAATTCCAACAAGTTTACTTTGACTCGGAACAAATGAAACGCTTGTTGAAACGAATTTGAATATGATGTCTTCAATACATCGTATGGTGTTCTGAATTGAATACGTGAAGTGAGCAAGTTCAAACAATTGAACTTGGTTTCGGCGCAATCCGACAGTAAATACATGTATTTATAAGAAAGACTTTCGGCATGGTCACAACGAAAAACCATGTATGTATCTTGAAAAGAGAATGAATTTCAAGAAAATGTGTTGACTGGATAACAAAGGAGCCAACAAGTACAATAATGTGGGTCATTCGAATCACAAATCAATAATTAGATTTAGCGAACTTTAATGAAACGCTTTATTCGAAACGGGACCACATGCGTAACAAACCGATGCATGCGTAACATATAAATTTTCAAGAAATGAAGCAAATGAATATTCGCCATACTGAAAGAAATGATCGTGACACAATGACCATTAAGAGGAGTAGAGATACGAAAATCTACTCATTAAACGTGAAAGTCGAAATTTCAACAAAAGAAATTTGAGGACTTTACCTGGGGTTGCATGTGATAACCAGTTGTTAGGTGACATTACCATGGAATGTCGAACATAGAGTATTCGTCGTTATTGAGTCAGGGGGAATGCGGAGACATACATCTTCTCCTGGGCGTGTTTCGATTCATTTTCAGGACCGCGTGCCAAGCCACCGCTTCCTGGCCGATAGTTTCCGTGCTGACAGGATTAGCATCATCGCTGAAATGCTCCATCGTGTCTTTTCAAAGGCCTCGCCTTGATAGTCGTATGTGTCGTACTTCAACCTCCGTTGATGTATAGCTTAAGTTTCACGTATACCTGTGCACTAGCGTTTCATTTCGCGTAGAATGTGATGTACTCCGACATCCGTTGACGTAAAATTTGAGTTTCATGTATTCTCGTGCGCTAGCGTTTTGTTATGCGTAGGCTGCCTGCTCGGGAAGTTAAATATTATAGACAATATGGATAACAGTGTGTGCCCGAGTTAATATTCGCGGTTCCTACGTGATGACCTTTAATAAACACACACATGCACAAATAATCAATCATATAATCAAATAAACATGTTAGTCACCAATAAGCAATCAAGTAATTCCCCTAGTCCCACTAGTCTATCCTCCCAGCCTCTCAGATTGAACTTCCTAGTCCCACTAGACTATCCTCCCAGCCTCTCAGACTGAATCTCCTAGTCTCTCAGACTACCTTCCCAACCTCTCAGACTGAATCTCCTAGTCTCCCGACCAGATCCAGCCACCCGGCTGAATTCCCTTTTCCGAAGGTCTTAAATGCATGTTTCCTAAACTCTCAGAGTGTTGTGTACTGTATGTAATTCTTTTGTGTATCGTGTATAAAACATCACAATAGCGTATGTTTGAAAACAAAATTTTGACTGTTTGTTTTCGGCAACGGTTGGAGACCATATTCGAGTACTGGGCGTTCTGTATGTATTTAACGTCTTAATAGTCTAAGTCCCAGAGAAAAGTGAGGTTAGAGCCTAGGTATCACAACATAAACCTAATTCCCTGTAACCTATAGCTCTGATACCAATCTGTCACACCCCGAAATTTTCAGAGCATTGGCGTGACTGGACTGGTATCTTCATTGCACAGCGGAAGCAAATAATCTACGTCTTTTAGAAATTGAATGCCACTAAGTACTCGTATCTCCAATGGTTCTCCTATTCCAACCGTGCCTTGCCTTAAAATGCAACCTGAGAAAGAAACATGCGAAAAAGTCAACATAAAGTTGAGCGAGTCCATAGTTTGTTTGTAAAAGATTTGAAATAAATCTTTTGAGTTGTGAAAGATTTGAAATAAATCTTTGGAATAACCGGTTTTTTAAAATAGTATTGAGAAAACGAATTTAAAAATCATTTTCTTGCCAAGTTATATGGAAACGTTGTGTTTGTAACACAGTATGTTCATAAAAACCATGCATTTGTAAAGTCTTGTATTTGTAATGTTCGTATAACCGTCAATGCCCACCCTGACTTTGACTTCATACCCGCATAATCCTATGCTTTGAATTTTGTATAAAACATGGTATTTAATTTGTATGAACAAGTATTTCTTTGTAAGTATATAATCCCTGGTATGTAGCAAATAAGGAAAAAGAGATCACCAATGGTTTGCAAGGCCATTGATATGTGTGAAGTGCCGTAGGAAGACTCAAACCTAGCGGATTTTGCGTTGGGCACAAAGTCACCCCGAGGTCCGTTCTGCTGGGCCTGGGGCTGGGCTCGCTACACCCAGATAGATCTACCGCTTACGTCCCTCGGTCCTACAATGAGGATTAATGGCCTCCAGTTCCCGCCTACTCACTCACATGATCTGTACGTCCTAACCCTCCTTACGCTAAACATACCATGTGTAAAAAATGTCTGTAATCCTTTCGTAATATGTCTATATGTATGAAAATCCATGGTCTCCCCGACCGTAAATCCCTGGTCTCCCCGACCGTAAATCCCTGGTCTCCCCGACCAAATCCCTGGTCTCCCCGACCGTAAATCAATCACATTTCGAAAATAAGCATTTGTTTTGTAAAAACCGGTATGTTTAGTATAAACCTTTCGCCACAGTTGTAGCACGATCCAGGCGGAAAGCGAGCTTGAGCAGGATTGGCTTGTGGTTGGTTTGGACCACTTTGGTTTGGGGTAAATCGACAAGCATTTGCCAGGTGACCGAGTCGCCCACATGATGCACACAAACGACACTGTAGGTGAGCTAAGTGGTGTGCATTACATTTGTCGCATATTGGTGCTGTTCCCTTGTATTGCTTCTTAACAGGTGGTGTTGCCACCTGGATGGGTCTTGTTTGATTTGGTACTGCTGTAGTTGGGCAAACCCTTGCCGTATGACCCATAAGTCCACAAATTTGGCATTTGCGGCACTTCACGTTAGCCTGATGATGAAGGCTACATTGGTTGCATAAGGGTGCAGTTCCGTTGTATGGCTTCCTAGCAGGGGGTTGAGCTGGTTGGTCGGGGACGGCTTTACCATTGTGAGCGACCATGGCGAAGTTCTGAGAAGCCTTTTGCTTTTTTGACTTCTTAGGGGATCGTTCATCCATGGTCTTTGATTCCTTGATTGGTTTCTTGGCTGGTGGTGCCGTCACTTGGCTAGGTCTTGCCTGTTTTGGTGCAACCGCTGCGGGATTCTTTGAAGCTTTACGTTTCTTTGGTTTTGGTGAAGGCTTGGCTTCCGTCTCCTTTGGTGATTCTTGAGTGGCTTCATTCTGGAGACGATACATGGCAGTAGCTAATTCGACAGTCTTCAGGACTACTTCGCCTATTCGCTGGGCAAATTTGGCAGTCTGCTCGGATATCTGGGCGTCATCGTAATGGAGAGACATTCTAGAAGAAAATGAAAGACATAGGAAGAAACAAGTGAAACGTCATCGGGTAAACAATACAGAATGGCAATGCATAAGAATTTGCGATCATTTGTTTGTTACCTAAGGCAAACAAATGAGATGGTGACTAATCAAAGTGAACGGATCATATTAATGTATCATTGAAGACATGCTCGCCTATAAGTGAACACTCACCCCAAGAGTTCCCAGGTAAGAGTGACTGGTCCGATACTGCGGATTTGTACGAACACTCTAGCCTTCGACAGAAAACTCAGGGTTCAGGCATTCACTCTTCCAGTTTGCACGTGTTCACATTATACGACCCAAACTTTGACGAGATTTTTGAAAATTCAAAGGGGTTCAAAACCATATAACAGAGGGTTCAAAACCTTACAATAGAGGGTTCAAAACCTAGTAATCCATCATCCTAGAACAGATGATTAGTTTTCAAAGCGGTTTTGAAATTTATGTTCTTGTTGTGGTTGTCGCCTAAGGATAGGTGGCAGTATTGTTTTATGACTAAACATAAGTAAACTCACGTTAGGGTCCTAGAAAGGTTATAGACTAGGTCAAAGCATTACAAATAACCTAATTCCCTATAACCATGAGCTCTGATACCAACTTTTCTGTCACACCCCGACCACGTAGAACAACAAAACGTGGCGGAAAACGTCGGGGAGTGTTGTAACAGAATCATTGTTTCATAACACATGGAAATTGAAATATTGTTTTATTGAATAAAATAGTTACAATATCTTGACAATCAAAGAAACATAACATAAATAACTAGTCTTGCATCTTTTATTGTCGCTAAGGCCCAAGTCCGCCTAAGTGTATCTTGATAAATCCTATGCATCATATCCTGAAACACATGTGAAAATAGGTACGTCAGCATAAAAATGCCTGTGAGATACATAGGTTTAAGAAAATAGGATTCATGACTTATTGTTTAAGAAAATGTTTAGTCAGGAACCTTGTAATTTGATTTGTCTTGTAAATCATTTGAAAAACGATAAGATCAGATGATATGTATAAGTAAGAGAATAATGTATGGTTAAATGAATAACCATATAAAAATGAGTTTGTATAATTTAAGTTGTTTGTAAAACAATGTATTGTGAAAAGTATGTTATTTGTATAAAATGTTATATGTCCAAATTGAAATGATTCAAATAACGCTACGATATGTAATACCATACAATCACTTATATATAGGAAGTACCAGCGGCGTATCCACCATGCTTGTATCATATTACACACGCCTCGTTACTCAAATCACTTACCCAAACAAACCACCAATGTAAGATGTCTATGTTTAAACCAATTGCCAAACGTATTGAATAATATGTCAAAATGTTTATGTCAATATGTAAATCATGTAATGTATAACCAATGTCAATAATGTTTATGTGTCAAATGTAAATCATGTAATGTGTAACCAATGTCAATAATGTTTATGTGTCAGATGTAAATCATGTAATGTGTAACCAATGTCAATAATGTCTATGTGTCAAATGTAAATCATGTAATGTGTAATCAAAATGATATGTATGGCTAGTGAAATATATCAACTAAACCATATGCACAAAAAACAAAGTATTGAACTAAACCATATGCAAGCTATACTGATACAAATATCTATGCAGTATTGTGAGAATCCATACATCCAAGCCTTGAGACTGTGGCGATAAACCCTTAAACAAATTAAAGGTCTATCTTGTTGTAAATGTATATCGAATTCGGTCATTCCTTTCATCCCCACCTACCCAGGATGTCCGGAACGGGAGTTGTCAATTCCTATGGTACCACTACCTACTAACGAACGGCGTGATCAGTGTTAATGAATGTATATTGATCCATCAAAACAATCCAAATATCATATCAAAATGTAAGCATGTGATGAAAACAACTATACTAAGTATGCAACAAATGAACATACATAGCATGTGATGTGATGTGAAACGATGTACTAAGTATGAACTAAATGGACATACATAGCATAAAATGCAATGTAAGACAATGAAATCATGTACTATAAATGTACTAATGAACATAGCAAGTATATGATGTGAAAACATGGAAAGCACGAAAGTAACAAGTAGGCACATGTGTTCCACCCCAAAATGTTTGGAAAACAGTAAAAGAGGGGTCTATGCACTCACTTGAGATTGCTCAGAAGTCCTAAGATAACCACCAAGAAATGCTAGAGATCACGGAATCAAACGGCACCTAATATAGGTAACTATGTTAATAAATCGGACCTAATATCGGAGGATCGGATAGAATGAGGGTTCGTAAACCAAACGAGTATGGAGACTCGTGTAATATGATTTAACAAAGCCCACATACTAAAACGAAACTTAACCTAAGTGTTTGTGACCCATTACGACCCGTTTAGGTAGATTATGCTACTTTAATGCGTCGTTCGCGTAAAACGCGTTCGGAATGCCTAACTAGTCCTATGACAAGTAAAATATGCCTTAACATGTCTAATATGGTTGTCAAATCAGTTTAGATGTCAAAAGTTATGTTACATACGTTTAAAACGAATTTTGGCATTAAAGGGGTATTTTGGTAATTTACCTAAGGCATATAAACTACCTATCATACAACTACTTAAACGAAGCGACCATAAGGTATAACCTCGGAAGGTTATTCCCTATATACTATGGTCACCTAATGTGTTTGGTCGGATCCTAATGATCGACCAAATGGGTCGGGTTCGAAGGTATAAGCGATTTATTAGATCGCTTAGCCTTACGACCCTAGACAACGTGGTAATCAGTAGGCATAGTCACAAGGGACTATAACCATCGTGATTACAATCACGTTGCGAAGTTCAAAAGAACTTCGCATTGACCATAAACTGGTCAATGCAGAAAGTCAAACAAAGTTTGACTTTCGGACTCGAAAAGCAATAAAAGAACGAAGGAACACTTACAAAGGGTCCCCGAATGCTAATCTAGATCAAAATAGCTCAGGTATGAAACAAAGGTTTCAACTTAGAGCACATAAGATCAGATTCTTGTGAGGAAAAGTGAAGGGTGGAGGTGGGTATTTATAGTTTTTGGTTCACCGTTAGGATCATTTCTTGGAAAAGGGGGCACGATCTAAGCCGTACACTTGTTGGAAAGTTGTGGTAACTCATTTGCCATCCACCATAAGAGTTTGACACTTGGCACTTGGCCTTTGGAGAGTGTTAAGGGCTGTTAAAAGCTAAAAAAAAACGTTTTTCTGCATCTGGCCCCTACTTAAGGACCTAGTTTGGCAGATTTACAGTTTCAGTCCCTGTAACCTCAAAACTTGGTTTTCGATGCGTTTTTTTGACATGTTTAAGCCCCGTTAACCCCATTTCAAAGCTCTAAAATGAAGTTAAAGTATAGGGAACTTAAAATGTGTTCAAAAATATCTCGGGTGTCGGTTCGTTTAGCCGTACGGTTACGTTATTCGGTTAATTACGACGGAATGCGCATAAGCGCGAAAAAATGATCCAAATTGCGCGAAGAATGGATTTTTCTCATGCCAAACACTAAAATAAAATGTTTTAGTGCTTACATAAATTTTTGGATGTCCGGATGTATTCAGAACGTAAGTTATGCGCGAAAGTGCAAACTTGTGCACTTTTTGGCACTTTTAGTCCCTGAATGACCCAAAAGTTTATTTTAGCGTACCGAACACCTCAAAGCCTATTTCTAAGATATGTAGAGGATATTTATGGTATGTTTAACTTATGGTCATGTTCCGGAATGTTCGTTACAGTTAAAATGGCATACTTTCGCAGTTTGTCAACTTTAGTCCCTGTAAGCGATTTAACTTGATTTTTGCCATACCAAAGCCTTCAAAACTTATTTCTAAGTTATGTAAAGGTTGTTTAAGGTATGTTAAGCCTATTTCACTATTCCGGAGCGTTCGTTGCATTAAACGGGTTATATTTACGCATCAGTGCGCGTATAACCTTCTAGAAAGCGATTTAAAGCTTGAAATCGAACAAGAATTGATAATGTGCAAAGGATACACATATTTGTACATGTTACAAGTATGAAATACAATATTTATTTGATACAGTATTTGTTTGATGACCGTGGAGGCACAGGTGTTACAGTCTCCCCTACTTTAGGAAATTTCGTCCCGAAATTTTATTTAGAGGAAACTTGTGAGAGTTTAAAACATGAAGTTGAAAAGATCGAACAACATTGGTTAGGTTTCTGAACTTCTAGTAACTTTAATAACATCATGCTTGCAATGTAAGAGGGATACTTATATACAAGTATATGAAGCGTCATTGGTGCGTCCACCGTACCTCCATTACATCGTTCTCATTTTGTTATTGTTGTCACTATCGGTTCTTACACATAATAAATCTTACTGTGGTTACCGTGCACTGAATCTCATAATTATGTACGCGTCCATAATTAGACAATTCCATGCATAGTTCACACAGTCTATTTTATAATGTGTAGAGGAAAACCAATGAACAAACCTGTGATGAGTGTGACTAGGCCACCATAGAGTCCTTTTAATTAAATCAATAAATGATCTAAATAGACTATCAAGGAGTCTGTTCAGCTACATCACTAGATGTCGTCCTTTAACCAAATTGTGAATAAATCTTTTTTTTTTTACTAGACCACTAAAGGGTCTCTTATTAATCATGAAGTGGTACTATATAATCCAAGGGTCTTAACTATTACATAGAAGCCCATTAAGGATTTAAGGTAGTACCTTTTGACTATCCTGCTACGAATCCCTCATATGAAGATATGAAAGATCCTGCGAGGATTTGGATAACGAATATCTAGAGTATAAAGACACAAAATGCATAAAAGAAAACACAAGATGCATAAACACATAGTCATATAACCACAAAGATTGTTTGATCTAGATCTTTAATTTGTTAATTTGTTTTGCTAACAGAGTGCATGTATTTAAAGCACACTAGGAATCCATCTCGTGGATTTCATTTGGTACTTTAAACATTATCAAGAATCTAACTATAAAGATAGAAAGATTTTTAAAAGAAAAATTCGATTTCGATTATAAGGAACCGAAATGTTCGAATTTAGGTACATAAGGAATCCAATCAAGGACTCTGATTTGAATGATAATCATCCACAATGGTCTAAATGTGAAGATAAAAAGATCCCATATGGATTTTAGAAGTTGAAGATGTTTTGAAACTTTTTACTGGATGTGCTTAAGTCAAAACATGAAATAAAAATGCTTATGAAGTTGAGATGCTAGATATGTCAAGGCGACATATGAAGCGAAATTTGAAAGTTAAGTCAATGTATGTGAAAAATATTTTTGGAAAACTATGCATGGGGTTCTAAAAAAAATGTGTTCAATGTTTTTGAAACCTTATATATAATACTTTTGAAATCATAAAGTAGGTGTACTAGGTAAGTATATTTATAAAAATGTTTTAAAATCATGCGAGATGAATTTTGAAATTATGTATAAGGTTTTTGAAAGACATGAATGATGCTTTTCGAAATCATGCACTTGATAAGAAAATGTAATGTGTTAATATTGTTTTCAGACTATATGAAATATTCTGAAATTATGAAAGTTGTTTTTGAAAACATAACCAATGTTTTTGAAATAACATAGACAATGCATTTGAAAAAAAATTGTTTTCAAACTATATGAAATGTTTTGAGATCATGAAGATTGTTTTTGAAATACCTGTACTGTGTATGTTGAAAAATCGAAACGTAATGGGTATGAAATTTGAAAATACCCTTAGTTATCTAACCAAAGATTCGAAGGCACAGATGTGCTGAAGCATGATTACTCATAATGTCACTTTATTTTCTGTACTTTGTTTCTTAGAGTGAAACGAGTACTTAAAATTTTCGAGGGAATCATGAGTGATCATTTGAAAGAGAGAATCACAAGAGTAGTTTGTAAGGAACATAGTTCCTTAATACAGGTATTATAGGGAAATGCCATAAACACATGTGATTATACTTGTATATCAGAATTGCGAACAACAACTTTTATTTATGAACGAGAAATATTGTTTCACAATACACGAAAACAAAAGAAACCAAGGCATAAGACAACAACATCCTTTGTTCAGCCGAATGCTCATCCAAGGGTTGGATTTGCATTAGCAAGCTTTGGGCATTTGTTCCTGAAATGGCTTGTCTCGCCACAGTTGTAGCACGATCCAGGCGGAAAGCGAGCTTGAGCAGGATTGGCTTGTGGTTGGTTTGGACCACTTTGGTTTGGGGTAAATCGACAAGCATTTGCCAGGTGACCGAGTCGCCCACATGATGCACACAAACGACACTGTAGGTGAGCTAAGTGGTGTGCATTACATTTGTCGCATATTGGTGCTGTTCCCTTGTATTACTTCTTAACAGGTGGTGTTGCCACCTGGACGGGTCTTGTTTGATTTGGTACTGCTGTAGTTGGGCAAACCCTTGCCGTATGACCCATAAGTCCACAAATTTGGCATTTGCGGCACTTCACGTTAGCCTGATGATGAAGGCTACATTGGTTGCACAAGGGTGCAGTTCCGTTGTATGGCTTCCTAGCAGGGGGTTGAGCTGGTTGGTCGGGACGGCTTTACCATTGTGAGCGACCATGGCGAAGTTCTGAGAAGCCTTTTGCTTTTTTGACTTCTTAGGGGATCGTTCATCCATGGTCTTTGATTCCTTGATTGGTTTCTTGGCTGGTGGTGCCGTCACTTGGCTAGGTCTTGCCTGTTTTGGTGCAACCGCTGCGGGATTCTTTGAAGCTTTACGTTTCTTTGGTTTTGGTGAAGGCTTGGCTTCCGTCTCCTTTGGTGATTCTTGAGTGGCTTCATTCTGGAGACGATACATGGCAGTAGCTAATTCGACAGTCTTCAGGACTACTTCGCCTATTCGCTGGGCAAATTTGGCAGTCTGCTCGGATATCTGGGCGTCATCGTAATGGAGAGACATTCTAGAAGAAAATGAAAGACATAGGAAGAAACAAGTGAAACGTCATCGGATAAACAATACAGAATGGCAATGCATAAGAATTTGCGATCATTTGTTTGTTACCTAAGGCAAACAAATGAGATGGTGACTAATCAAAGTGAACGGATCATATTAATGTATCATTGAAGACATGCTCGCCTATAAGTGAACACTCACCCCAAGAGTTCCCAGGTAAGAGTGACTGGTCCGATACTGCGGATTTGTACGAACACACTAGCCTTCGACAGAAAACTCAGGGTACAGGCATTCACTCTTCCAGTTTGCACGTGTTCACATTATACGACCCAAACTTTGACGAGATTTTTGAAAATTCAAAGGGGTTCAAAACCTTACAATAGAGGGTTCAAAACCTAGTAATCCATCATCCTAGAACAGATGATTAGTTTTCAAAGCGGTTTTGAAATTTATGTTCTTGTTGTGGTTGTCACCTAAGGATAGGTGGCAGTATTGTTTTATGACTAAACATAAGTAAACTCACGTTAGGGTCCTAGAAAGGTTACAGAATAGGTCAAAGCATTACTAATAACCTAATTCCTTATAACCATGAGCTCTGATACCAACTTTTCTATCACACCCCGACCACGTAGAACAACAAAACGTGGCGGAAAACGTCGGGGAGTGTTGTAACAGAATCATTGTTTCATAACACATGGAAATTAAAATATTGTTTTATTGAATAAAATAGTTACAATTTCTTGACAATCAAAGAAACATAACATAAATAACTAGTCTTGCATCTTTTATTGTCGCTAAGGCCCAAGTCCGCCTAAGTGTATCTTGATAAATCCTATGCATCATATCCTGTAACACATGTGAAAATAGGTACGTCAGCATAAAAATGCCTGTGAGATACATAGGTTTAAGAAAATAGGATTCATGACTTATTGTTTAAGAAAATGTTTAGTCATGAACCTTTTAATTTGATTTGTCTTGTAAATCATTTGAAAAATGATAAGATCAGATGCTATGTATAAGTAAGAGAATAATGTATGGTTAAATGAATAACCATATAAAAATGAGTTTGTATAATTTAAGTTGTTTGTAAAACAATGTATTGTGAAAAGTATGTTATTTGTATAAAATGTTATATGTCCAAATTGAAATGATTCAAATAACGCTACGATATGTAATACCATACAATCACTTATATATAGGAAGTACCAGCGGCGTATCCACCATGCTTGTATCATATTACACACGCCTCGTTACTCAAATCACTTACCCAAACAAACCACCAATGTAAGATGTCTATGTTTAAACCAATTGCCAAACGTATTGAATAATATGTCAAAATGTTTATGTCAATATGTAAATCATGTAATGTATAACCAATGTCAATAATGTTTATGTGTCAAATGTAAATCATGTAATGTGTAACCAATGTCAATAATGTTTATGTGTCAGATGTAAATCATGTAATCTGTAACCAATGTCAATAATGTCTATGTGTCAAATGTAAATCATGTAATGTGTAATCAAAATGATATGTATGGCTAGTGAAATATATCAACTAAACCATATGCACAAAAACAAAGTATTGAAGTAAAACACGGTTTAAATCAAAGCTATGTTTTGTGGAAATGCAAGCTATACTGATACAAATATCTATGCGGTATTGTGAGAATACATACATCCAAGCCTTGAGACTGTGGCGATAAACCCTTAAACAAATTAAAGGTCTATCTTGTTGTAAATGTATATCGAATTCGGTCATTCCTTTCATCCCCACCTACCCAGGATGTCCGGAACGGGAGTTGTCAATTCCTATGGTACCACTACCTACTAACGAACGGCGTGATCGGTGTTAATGAATGTATATTGATCCATCAAAACAATCCAAATATCATATCAAAATGTAAGCATGTGTTGAAAACAACTATACTAAGTATGCAACAAATGAACATACATAGCATGTGATGTGAAACGATGTACTAAGTATGAACTAAATGGACATACATAGCATAAAATGCAATGTAAGACAATGAAATCATGTACTATAAATGTACTAATGAACATAGCAAGTATATGATGTGAAAACATGGAAAGCACGAAAGTAACAAGTAGGCACATGTGTTCCACCCCAAAATGTTTGGAAAACAGTAAAACAGGGGTCTATGTACTCACTTGAGATTGCTCAGAAGTCCTAAGATAACCACCAAGCAATGCTAGAGATCACGGAATCAAACGGCACCTAATATAGGTAACTATGTTAATAAACCGGACCTAATATCGGAGGATCGGATAGAATGAGGGTTCGTAAACCAAACGAGTATGGAGACTCGTGTAATATGATTTAACAAAGCCCACATACTAAAACGAAACTTAACCTAAGTGTTTGTGACCCATTACGACCCGTTTAGGTAGATTATGCTACTTTAACGCGTCGTTCGCGTAAAACGCGTTCGGAACGCCTAACTAGTCCTATGACAAGTAAAATATGCCTTAACATGTCTAATATGGTTGTCAAATCAGTTTAGATGTCAAAAGTTATGTTACATACGTTTAAAACGAATTTTGGCATTAAAGGGGTATTTTGGTAATTTACCTAAGGCATATAAACTACCTATCATACAACTACTTAAACGAAGCGACCATAAGGTATAACCTCGGAAGGTTATTCCCTATATACTATGGTCACCTAATGTGTTTGGTCGGATCCTAATGATCGACCAAATGGGTCGGGTTCGAAGGTATAAGCGATTTATTAGATCTCTTACCCTTACGACCCTAGACAACGTGGTAATCAGTAGGCATAGTCACAAGGGACTATAACCATCGTGATTACAATCACGTTGCGAAGTTCAAAAGAACTTCGCATTGACCATAAACTGGTCAATGCAGAAAGTCAAACAAAGTTTGACTTTCGGACTCGAAAAGCAATAAAAGAACGAAGGAACACTTACAAAGGGTCCCCGAATGCTAATCTAGATCAAAATAGCTCAGGTATGAAACAAAGGTTTCAACTTAGAGCACATAAGATCAGATTCTTGTGAGGAAAAGTGAAGGGTGGAGGTGGGTATTTATAGTTTTTGGTTCACCGTTAGGATCATTTCTTGGAAAAGGGGGCACGATCTAAGCCGTACACTTGTTGGAAAGTTGTGGTAACTCATTTGCCATCCACCATAAGAGTTTGACACTTGGCACTTGGCCTTTGGAGAGTGTTAAGGGCTGTTAAAAGCTGAAAAAAAAACGTTTTGCTGCATCTGGCCCCTACTTAAGGACCTAGTTTGGCAGATTTACAGTTTCAGTCCCCGTAACCTCAAAACTTGGTTTTCGATGCGTTTTTTTGACACGTTTAAGCCCCGTTAAGCCCATTTCAAAGCTCTAAAATGAAGTTAAAGTATAGGGAACTTAAAATGTGTTCAAAAATATCTTGGGTGTCGGTTCGTTTAGCCGTACGGTTACGTTGTTCGGTTAATTACGACGGAATGCGCATAAGCGCGAAAAAATGATCCAAATTGCGCGACGAATGGATTTTTCTCATGCCAAACACTAAAATAAAATGTTTTATTGCTTACATAAATTTTTGGATGTCCGGATGTATTCAGAACGTAAGTTATGCGCGAAAGTGCAAACTTGTGCACTTTTTGGTACTTTTAGACCCTGAATGACCCAAAAGTTTATTTTAGCGTACCGAACACCTCAAAGCCTATTTCTAAGCTATGTAGAGGATACTTATGGTATTTTTAACTTATGGTCATGTTTCAGAATGTTCGTTACAGTTCAAATTGGCATACTTTCGCAGTTTGTCAACTTTAGTCCCTGTAAGCGATTTAACTTGATTTTTGCCATACCAAAGCCTTCAAAACTTATTTCTAAGTTATGTAAAGGTTGTTTAAGGTATGTTAAGCCTATTTCACTATTCCGGAGCGTTCGTTGCATTAAGCGGGTTATATTTACGCATCAGTGCGCGTATAACCTTCTAGAAAGCGATTTAAAGCTTGAAATCGAACAAGAATTGATAATGTGCAAAGGATACACATATTTGTACATGTCCCAAGTATGAAATACAATATTTCATTGATACAGTATTTGTTTGATGACCGTGGAGGCACAGGTGTTACACGTCCCTCGGTCCTACAATGAGGATTAATGGCCTCCAGTTCCCGCCTACTCACTCACATGATCTGTACGTCCTAACCCTCCTTACGCTAAACATACCATGTGTAAAAAATGTCTGTAATCCTTTTGTAATATGTCTATATGTATGAAAATCCATGGTCTCCCCGACCGTAAATCCCTGGTCTCCCCGACCAAATCCCTGGTCTCCCCGACCGTAAATCAATCACATTTCGAAAATAAGCATTTGTTTTGTAAAAACCGGTATGTTTAGTATAAACCTTTCGTGAATCAGTTGAGCTTCTTGAAATCCCTTCATAATATGATTTAGAAATACGAGTTTTGCGTTTGTTCAAAACTTTTTATGTTTTTGCAAAATGTGCATGTCTTTCCACCCCGAAAACATTTACAAAAATGTAAAACAGTAAAAAGTGGGGGTTATGAACTCGCCTGAATATTCCCTGTGCAAAGCTAGCTAATTACGACTTCGATGATGTCGTTTCCAAGACTTGACTTGCTAGCGTGCATTCTACAATATTCCTAACACGGAATACCTAATAAGTTTCTAAATAACATAGTAGCTAAACTACGTGTCATCGAGCTCTACCGAATCATTGACCGAACGATTTGACGTATGTTGATATAAAGGAATATTCGTATGAAAGTAATATATAATAAATTTGTATTATATATTACGTCTTGTATATACTTGCCATATTATACGTATACGCCGTTTCGGCGTTTGTAAAAAATATAAAAAGTTATATTTATTTTGCGAAAGTATTATCGAGTTTGTTTGAAGTTTGAAATAAATAGATAAACTATATCTATTTTATAAAAGAATTCGTGTCGTTTATTACTTCAAATAAATATATAAACTATATTTATTTTAGCAAAACAATCGTCGTGTCGTTTGATATTTGATGAAACGAATTCGTGTTACACGATGCTTGAAATAAATATATATACTATATTTATTTATAAAAAGATTCGAGTTCGTTTGAAATAAATATAATAATAACTATATTTATTTTGCTGTCGAAATATTTTTCGTATCGTTGTTCTCGTAAGTTGTAAGTTGTGGTCGAAAGAAACTTTATATTCGTATCTCGTTTTATAAAAGTCGCTCAAAAAGCACGTTTTGTTTTATAATAAAACTTGAATTTTCTTGAAAAACGGGCAAAGTTTCCTCTGTTTTTGGACGCCCCCGATAACCAAAGTGTCGATATTTTTATCAAAAAGGCAACCAATATTCAATCAACAATATATCACTTTGACCAATATTTCATGAAATGTAAAATATAATCATGTCGGTTCGAGCTCGTTATCACGCATAATTAAAATAAGGAATAGTTAACGAAAATAATCGCTGTTTAAACCATTACCCAAAACTCTCGTTGTTATGTTAACTGAGCTGACCGGCTGACCGAGTCAACCGGGTTGACCGAGTTGACTGGGTTGACTCAGTTTGACTGAGTCGATCCGATCCGCTTCATAAGTTGCTTCGAACCGTCCGACCCGAACCGCCTGACCCGAACCATTGACTGCTGACTTTTGTTGACTAACCTTGATCGAGTTGACTCGGTTGAGTTGACCGAGTCAACCGAGTTACATCGAATCGAACCGAGTTAAGCTGAGATACTCCGAGTCGAACCGAGTTGAGCCAAAAATCGGATCCGCTTATCCCGAACCTGAACACCCGAGTCAAACATAAACCGAACTAAACTTTGAAACATCAAATCTGAACCGAAACTAACCTGAATAACCTGAACTTGAACCAATCGGACCCGAAACCGGTTTATTTCGCCGGATAAAGAAAGTGTCCGGCGGTCAAAGGCACCGACCGCCGGTTCTCTCTCTCTTGGCTCTCTCTTCACACCGCCGCACGCCACCACCAGCTGGTGGTGGCAGCCGATTGTCAGAAACAGAGGGGAGGGGTTAAAATAGGTGGGTGTTGGATCGAACCGTCAGATAAACGGAAGGACCGGCGGTCCGTGTTTTCTCCGGTGACCGAACAAGAGCAGGGGGGTTGGGTATGGATGACGAAGAAGCTTACCGGAAATCATCTTCACCGTCACCGCTGGGACACCTCGCCGGAGCTCCGCCTGATGTTCGCCGAGAGGGAGAGAGAGCAAATGTGAGGGTGTGTGTTGTGTTGAGTTTTGTCTGTGTGTATATAGTTGTATATGTAAGATCGAGAGGGAGAGACAGGATTGTTATGTGTGTTTAGGTTAGTATGCAGACAAAGGGGAGGGTCAAATGTATTAATAGGGTGGGAGAGTTTTATTGACCCTTGGTGCATTCAAATTGTATTTTGGTCAATCATTTTATCCTTAGAACTAAGATCTATTGTAGAGATTCATTAGGATTTTTAACAAGATTTTGTAGATCTTGTGTATTATGCACGGGTTTAGGCTTGTGGGTGTTGGGCTTGGGTCCAAGGCCCACAAGCCCATCTCATGAGTAAATGGCCTGTAATTCCTACGAGACCCGTTGTCAATCCTGAACTTCGTTTAACATCCAAAAAATCTAAAATACACAAAATACGGTCGGTAGTCGTTGTTTGCACGCCCATTTTGTCGACTGCAGTAATAATCGCGAAAAAAAAATGTATCGTTGCCGTTTATTTTTTATTTTTTATTTTTTTATGCGTTTTTCGAGCTGGTTTCGAATGTAGTCACTAAAATATAATTACAAAGCTAAAATACATATCGTAACAATTTAATATTTGTCGGCGTTGTCAGTATTCTGTTCGGTTTCAATCCGTTGTCGTTTGTCGTTGCGCAGTTGTTTCGAAAATCACCATATGTGCATTGTAGCGCCCGATAAGCGTTCCTAGGCACTTCAAAGACTCAATTAAGTTAATTTGCGTTTTAAACTCCATTCATTATCGCGTTAAACACTTGTTAACCATGTAATTAGGAGCCGTAAATCACCGGTTGTCACATAATATTTCTTGTTTTTAATTTATTTTGTAAACTATAACATATTCCAGGCTCGGTTTTCACCTACGGGGTGTAATATAAAACATATTGGAACATTCTAAATTATACTAGAGTGTTAGATATATTATGAGGGTGTCGGTTTTACCGAGGGTTGTTACATACCATACATCCGTTCCTAAGGTTTTGGCATTTTCATGTCACTCACGATGGGTTAGTCGCCAGGATGGGTCGTACCCCAGTAATCTTAGGTTTCTAACGTTTTCACAGTAGCTCAAGTTTATTTGGGCTTGTCCCCAGTTTGTTGGGCTTGTCCCCAGTTTGTTGGGCTTGTTCCCAGTTTATTTTGGCTTGTCCCCAGTTATTTTGGGTTCATTCCCAATTGTTTGGCTCAGTCCCAAGTTTATTTTCTTTACAAGTTCTTGGAGCTTTAAATTTATACAAGTTCTGAAACTAAGGATCCTGGATCCTTGAAACTTTACTTTCTGCAGTTTATTTATTCCATAGTCATTTATAAGGATTTAGGATCCTAACTTGGGTTCTCTGGTATGTTGTATACTAACTTTTTCTAAGCTGCGAGTTGTCTCTTTTCTTTTTGGTTAAGGATCAATGATTCACATTCGTCCAAACACTTCAAGTTTTTTTTTATTAAAAGTTTAACATTATCATTAGATTTCCAATAACTTTCCAGTTGATTGGCGATGATATTTTGGAAAACAGAGACTTTGGCAGGGTCTGTGACCTCTTTTACCATCTTGATTTTTTCCTTCAAGATCACAATTGCAGCAGAGACTTTGGCCTCCTCAGTGATCTCCAACCGATCATTGTTAGCCTTGATTTCAGCTATCAAAACCTGCTTCTCCAAAGCCTTCACCTCTTTCTCCACCTGGGAGACCCTTTTGTCTTTAGCAGTAGCCATGGCCTAGAGGTCCATCAAACCCTCTTCAGCCTCGGCCAAGCGTTTGCTCTGGATGGCTTGGATTTCAACAAGTTTCTGCAAACAATAAAGGATAACAATTAGAATTGGTGATCCTTAAAATGAATTCCAGAATTGAGAATCAATGATGCTTACCTCAAAGATGAAATCATGGATCTGCTGTTCAATATGGGGAGCGTCACCAGATGGTTCACTTGTCTTCTTCCTCTTGGTCCCGAACTTGGCACGAGTAGTCATGCTTTTGACCTCCGTCTGGCTTGGGCCTGTGGCTAGCTCCTTCTTGATAGATCAGGGAGACATGATGCCCTCAACCTCTCCTAGGGCAAACCGGGAAGTAGACTTTGATGAGGATTTGGCAACACCTACAAGGATAAAACTCAGATAAGTATTCATATTTTGTTTTAATTTAACACTTATGTACATATGCACGGATACTTACTTGACATGGTGTAGGAGGCAGAGGTGGCTTCTTCTAAATCTTTAACCTTTGGATGAAATGTTCTAACAGTTGAATCCAGGGCCCAAAAGGCAGCAACCCTTTTAGCCGTGGCAGAGTATCACTCAATGTAGCAAAGCTGGTCACTGCATAAATAAGAAAATTAAGGATCAGTTATCCTCTTTAAAAAGAAAGGAATTTTCTACAGCTTTATCATAAGGATCCTAAATCCTACCCTTCAAGTTCCACTTTTTAGGAAGACTATTCCCATTGGGAATGGAGTCTCTCCAGACAAAAAAGAACTGGTTTCTCCAGTTGGTGTCATTTTTAGTGGTTTTCAGAAGTGGATGGGGATGCTGAGGCTAAGCTTTAAAGAGGAACCGATGGGATCTGTGGCTAACAGGGTTGTATAAGTGATGAAGCTCGGTGAGACCAAGGCTTAAACCCTCCTTGCTGATGATTTGCTCTAGGGTATACGGGGGAAATTGTTAGGGATAGATTTTTAATAATTGTGGATCACATATCCTTACATCATCCTGGATCATTGATCCTTAGCGAATGGTGCAGGAAGACTGAGGATCCCGAATCCTTATTATTATTCTAACGATTGTTTCCTACGTTATAAGCTTCATTTTGCATGTATCTTACGAGTGGACTCATTCTAACCTGGAATATCGGGGAATATGCTCCTCTTCGAGCATGTGCATGAGGCTGCGGACCGTTAATGATGAACGTGGATGGCTAGCTTGATTTTCGGATAGTTTGTTAGCTAGGATATCTTAGATATTTGAAAGGGGTGTTGAGCTTGAATAGATAACAGTTTTTTTTACACTACACACACTCGCATACATACTCTCTATGAAGAAACACCGGATCTAAAATGATCGGATTCAATTAGATCTGGGGGTAGGGTTTCTGTATAAAAGGGTTAATCCTCTCGTCGATTGCCATATGGAGCTACTTCACCAAAGAAAACTGCAAAACAGAAAGCCATTAGACTCTCCACGGGGAGAATGATGGTTCTCTTCGTGACCACCATCCGGCGTGAGAATAAGTACAGTGATCTCAAAGAAAAAGATGAAGTAGTAAGAGGTGAAAGTATGTGAGAGTAGATTGTGAGATCATACCTGAGTTCCCATATTTATAACCAGAGTTTTGGCGCCAAAAAGGTTACGGAGGTAATGACGGGGTTATCTCTTCCGTTACAGTTATCTAGTTTTTCGGTAATCAGTTATTTATACATTCATTCACACGGATCGTGGATCTGATCAACGGCTGGGGAGATGCCACGTGGAAAGTGGTTTTATGTAGATTTTTCTTCATCATCGTGATTTAGATAGGCGTCTGGGATGCTGCCACGTCACATTCGGTTATAACCCAATGAAGCCATGCACGATGATCATTTAAGTTCTTCTGGAAGGTCTACAGCTGTAAACCATTACCTTTGCCACGTGTCTATTCTGTTAAAACAGAAAAGATTCCTTTCAAGTCCTTATCTCATGCGCGCAGAGATGTTCAAGACTTGTCTTTTGTTAACTCTTCAAGCTTAACTGTACCCTTGCGCAAGCCCGCGCAAGGGTGTTAGTTGAATATTTGTCTTTCCTTTTTTCGGTGCATGGTCATCGAAGGCTGATCCTTCCAAACCTTGTTCAGAACCACTGCGGTCTTGTTTCGAGAGATTTTGGAATAAAGTTATGGTATGGTCCTATGCGCTTGCGCAAGGTTTTTGGGACCATACCCCTTCAAGTCCCCCAGTCCAGTGTTGCTCCTATGCGCCAATGGCAAGTAGGTGGAGCACTGAACTAAAAAAATGAAGTGTGCGCTTTTGTTGTTGAGCGTTGGGCCAGTTGCTTGGCGTGGGGTATGAAGAAACTTCTTGTAGAAGATATATATTTTTCTTCAAGCTGAAGTTTTTATAATTTGAATTTTGAAAATGTTTGATTTATGGCAGGCAAGTTAGTGCAAGGTACTGTGCTTAATGTGGACATGTGACGGTTTTGTGACAGGCTGTCACCCATGTCAGACGTCAAACATTAATTGGGCGTCGCCAAACGTGGTTTCTACACGCGCGTGAAGCCCCTTCTTGTTCCCCACTCACCTTTATTGCCTTGATAACCGTGTTTTCCTGAAAAAGGGGTTTTACAGTTTTCGAGAGCATTAATGGCGATGAGTATATATACTCTTGTGCAACTTTCTCTTTAGGCACTTGTTTGTGAAACCTTTTTATCTTCACAGTTTGCTGTAAAATTCGAATTTTGTCGATCTGTTGACTCACCTAGGCTATAAATACACGAAGCTACCCTACCCTAAAAGTGTACCCGTCGCGCCACGCGACATGGACGGTTTTTCAGTATAAAATCGAGGGGTTTGGCACTTGCATGGCTGCGTTGGTTCGACGTTCAAACTCGTTTTGTACACTGAGTTATTCATTTTTTGTTCAAAAAACACACACTAGCACGAAGCTCTGCTGCGACAACAGGGTAATAACTCGATCACTACTATGATATAATGTCCGATCGATTGAAACCGATCTGATGGATGTTTAAGTGCTGCCCGAATATGGGCCATACTTTGTCATTCGTCGTGAGGGTTTTGATTTCGTGAGCTTATCGTAAATGTTGTATTAAGTTACTGACCTAGTTTCGTGTGCATTGTTATTTAAACTAGGTTACAAGGTTAAATCAGTAGGCAAGGTTCTGTCCGATTAAATTTGCAATGTGAGTCATTCTCTTTTTATCAAATTACTTTAAAAAACCCTAAATGTTTTCCAGTTATATTTTGCAGTGATTAAGTCTTTGCTAATCTGTAATTACTGGCAATATGTGGGGGGTTTTGTGCACATTACTACTAATGATTTATCACTTTAAGTGGGCGAGCCAAATTAGTGATATGTCCACAGTCATAGATTCGGTCGAGTGACAGCTGAACCATATAATTATATGATAGGGGCAAATATAAAAACCCTTAATGCTGTAAATTTATAACAATGTGTCTTTTGTGCAAATTGAGTGACTCGCCAGTATTTCCCCGCTGATAAAATATTTTTAAAACATGTTTCAGGTGATCTGCTGTGATCCAGGAAAAAGTGTCATGTAGCACTACCAGCTTGAAGAAGTGGCTTAATAAAATAAATCAATATGTTTTGTAAAACAAAGGACTTCCTTGTGAAATTTCCTTTATTGTAAAGTATGGGGGTTATTCCCAAATTGTAGAATAAAATAATTGGGCATTTTCAAGTTTAAAACGATCCTATTAATATTTCCGCTGCCAAACAAAATACAACTACCACGGGTTTTCTGTCCCGCGGCTTCTGGACCGGGTCACACCGGGCCGGGGGCAGTGATAGAAAAAGGTGGCATCAGAGCCACTGATTTAAGCCAATTAAGTATTTAGAAATACTTAATTTTCCTAGTTGCCATTCTGTGATTTTGTGAAAATTTGATTTGCAATAAATAAAATTTTAACTTAAAATTTGTGTGTTTCTTCATGTGTGCTAACAGCATGAATGAACTATTGGAGGCACTCCGAAACTTTATTATCCATAGCACAGATATTGATATCACAGGAAATCCATCTTGCTACCAGGCTGATACTGAAGAGCCAATAGTATTCCAGGCCCAACCTCAGGAGAAACCCAAGTCGAAAAAGAGAAGGAGAATCATAGGCTGGAGACGCGGACGGAGGAAGAAGCCAGCTTTACAGAAGGTTAAAAAGACTGAGGATCCAAGGGATAAAGGAAAAGGAAAGGAGATCAGAGAGAGTTCAGGGCAAGCCTAGGAAATGCCACCGTGGGAGGAGCTGGATCGTAAACTGGCAAATAGCGACCTCATCGGACCTGCCGATGAAAACCTCTTCAATTACCCAGCTGAAGTACTACTTCCAGTTAATCTAGAGCCTATTATCCCAGATCCAGTTATCAACCCTCGACCTCTACAAGGAGACCTGGAAGAATGGTGGACCACTGGCTGGTAATTTCAGAATCTCTTGAATAACCCTAACACCTTTTTCCCCCAGTTTGACCCTGAGCCTGCACCAAACCCACCTACGAGCATAGAAAACTTGACTGAACTCCGTCACTACGGCGAGGAACTGGTGGACGCAGGGAATCGAATTCGGGAAGTAGGGGAACAGATCTCCTGGAAATACGACGAGAGGGAACGTCGTTTCTGAAGGGCCAGCTGACGGGGATCGTATGTGGTTGTGTGGTTACGTGTTTAATAATAATAATAATAATAAAAAATATAATTATGTAAAATAACTTAAAATAAAACTTTTGTAAGATAACTGGTGTGTTCGGATGCCTACAAATATATAAAATATGAAAGTCGCAATGTCGACAATTTTGGCTATACATGTTGACATGGTTATATGTGATTGCTTTATTGCGTTTGGTTGTTAATTATTCTGTGCCAATAATTTATATATATTGTTAATTATCAGATGGAACACACTGGTAATGAACCAGTTAACGAGGTTAACCAATCCGAGCAAAACAATGAAGATCACTTTCTTAATAGGCAAGATATAGAAAACATCGTTGCTCAGGGAATAGCCAATGCTATCCCAGCAATCGTCGCTGCGGTCAAAAGCCCTGCTGAGCCTTCACAAGCTCACCCCAGTAAACGCATGCGCGACGATAATTTCAGTAATAGTGTTAACGGATGCGGCAATAACGACAACTTGATTCAGGCCCCAATACTTAAGAAAATGAAAGTTGCAACACCTGGTTGCACCTATAAGGAATTTCTTGCCGGTAAACCTGTCGAATTTGCAGGCAATGAAGGGGCAACTGCCGCGCTACGTTGGTTGGAGAAAACCGAGGCAGTAATCAAAATAAGTAAATGTGCCGAGGAGGATAAGGTTATGTATGCTTCTCACCTTTTTCAAGGAAGAAGCATTAGAATGGTGGAATACGGTGTTACAAGCCAAGGGAAGTGACATGGCCTATGCCATGAATTGGGAAGAGCTTAAGCATCTGGTGGAAAGGAAATTCTGCCCCGAATATGAAAAGGAACAAATGGCGAATAAGTTCCTGAGCCATCGAATGGTAGATGTTGACTGTCGAGGGTATACTTCGAAATTCTTCGAATATGCCAGAATTGTACCAACCCTGGCCTCGCCAGAACCGGTACTTCTCTCTCGCTATATTTGGGGTTTAATTAGCGAGATTCATGATATCGTTAAAGCTGCAAGGCCCCGCACAATTGACGATGCAGTGGAATTGGCCAACACTCTAACTGACGGGCTGGTGCGTACACGAGAAGAAAACAGGAAAAAGGAGTTAGCCCAAAAGATTACCCAAGGATTTCGGGTGGGTAATAATAGCAACTTCAAGAGAAAGGGGACTGGGTCTTCTTCCACCCCGCCATTCTGCGGAAATTGCAAAAAGAAACATTTTGGAAAATGTAGAGAAAATTGCAATTTCTGCAAAATTTCGGGCCATTGGGAGGAGGAATGCAAGAAGAAATTAAAGGTCTGTTACAACTGTGGGGAAGCTGGGCATTTCAGACCAGAATGCCCTAAATTGGTCAAACCAGCGGATAACAAGGCCAAACCTGCTGAAGGAACTAACAAGAAGAACGCAAGAGCCTTCCAATTGACCACGCAGGAAGCCGAACTGATTCTTGACGTAATAGCTGGTACGTTTCTGGTACACAACGTTTATGCGAAAGTATTATTCGACTCTGGGGCAAACCAAAGTTTTGTAAATACTTCTTTCTGCCAAGCTCTTAAGCTACCCTTAACCAAACTTAGGCAGATTTATACAGTAGAGATGGCAGACGGGAACTCTGTTAACATAGATACGGTTTTGCAAAAAAGAAAATATAGAACTTTTAGGTCATACATTTTCCGCAAACCTATTACCTATGAATTTAGCTAGATTCGATGTCGTATTAGGAATGGATTGGTTAGTAGCCAACCATGCTCGAATCCTTTGTGATAAGAATTCCATAGAAATTCTTAAACCATCAGGAGAAATAATCGTGGTTACAGGAGATAAGCCAGGTAAATCAATGAAGTTCATTTCTGTAATGAAAATTGCTAGTTATGAACGAAAGCAAGGAATAGCGTATATGATTTCGGTAATCATTAGCACTAAGGGTAAGGAACTTAAGCAAATTCCTGTAGTATCAGAATACTCGGATGTGTTTCCAGAAGAACTACCAGGATTACCACCAGATAGGGAGGTAGAATTTAGAATTCATCTAATTCCTGGAACTACGCCCGTAGCTAAAACACCCTACCGGTTAGCACCCACTGAAATGTTAGAACTGAAAAAGCAGTTAGATGAATTGCTAAGTAACGGATTCATACAACCTAGTTCATCCCCTTGGGGAGCACCAGTGTTGTTCGTATAGAAGAAAGATGGTTCGATGCGAATGTGTATCGATTATAGGGAATTGAATAAGGTTAAAATTAAGAACCGATACCCATTGCCTAGGATTGATGATCTTTTCAATCAACTTCAGGGGGCTAGATATTTTTCTAAAATAGATTTACGCTCCGGATATCATCAGTTGAAGGTACAAGAAGAAGACATACCTAAAACCGCTTTCAGAACGAGGTATGGTCAATACGAGTTTACAGTTATGCCTTTTGGATTAACAAATGCTCCTGCAGCATTTATGGACATGATGAATAGGATTTGTAAACCGTACTTGGATAAATTTGTAATTGTCTTCATTGATGATATACTTATTTATTCCAAAAGTCAGGACGAGCATTGTAAGCATTTGCATGCACTCTTAACTCTGTTAAGAAAGGAGAAGCTTTATGCCAAATTCACGAAATGTGAATTTTGGCTGCAGGAGGTGCAATTTTTAGGACGCATGGTGAATCATGAAGGTATTCATGTAGATCCATCCAAAATAGAAGCGATCACCAAATGGAAGGTCCCGCAATCAGCTACGGAAGTTAGAAGTTTTCTAGGATTAGCTGGGTACTATAGGCGCTTCATTAAGGATTCCTCTAATATAGCGGTACCATTAACTAAGCTAACCTGTAAAACAGTTAAGTTTGAATGGGGACCTAGGAAAATACCCCAATCCTTGCCTTACCCGAAGGGACAGAAGATTTTGAAGTTTATTGTGACGCTTCTAAACTTGGATTAGGATGTGTGTTGATGCAACGCAAAAAGGTAATTGCGTATGCCTCAAGGCAATTGAAAAAGCACGAAGAAAATTATACGACTCATGACTTAGAATTAGGAGCAATAATTTTTGCCCTTAAGATATGGAGGCACTATCTGTATGGAAGTAAGTTTACAGTCTATACGGATCACAAGAGTTTAAGGTACATATGTAACAACCCGCACTTTTGTGCGTTGTTACTACTCGATATACTCGTTACGCCTGGCACCAGAGATTCGGATCATAATGTAACTATATTGTATATATCGCTATTCGAAGGATAATCGCATATTTTCGAAATACAATATCACTATACTACATTATTATCACAAACACAAACACTCACAATGACATTGAGTGAGGACCTATTCTACCCTCCTCGGTGGCCGTGATGTGTCAAAACGCAGACAATTAACGCTAACAAGGACTCTCGGGTGAGTGCTATAGCTCCAGTCGTCGTGACGATGATGACAGTACGGGTGAATAGTACCCCGTCAGTCTTTGTGGCACAAAACACAATAACGTTCACGATGACATCAAGAAAGGACCTATACTACCCTCCTTGATGGCCGCGAAACGTCGCTAATAATCGCATACTCGAAACAAAAACCGATTGTTAATTATCGAAACTGTGGAAAATGGATACGTGAATACGACCCTTAGTGATATATACATATATATAATAATAATATAACTCACCTATAGAAGCACGCACCTCAAAAACTATTAAAAACGAAGAAATTCATCGCGTCAGGATAGCCATCCGGACGGATGGGCAATCCGGATCTGTGACTCCCTTCTCCTCTTTTCGCCTATAAATAGCCTGCCACACCACTGTTCAAGTGATGTGACAGCTCCCACTCGACCAGACACGCTTCGAGACCCTTTTCTCTCGATTCCTCGCGGTTCCGGTAAGATTTCAACCTAGAAACTTGTACTTTTATGATCTACACTCCCTTCTACATCATTCTAACTTTTAAAACTCGATTTCTAACCGTGAAATCTGCTGACTTGAGGCGTTTTGAGGTGATGTCACCAAGAGTTCTTATGAACTTCAAGTTGTGACCTCATCCCACCCTAAACAACTCAGATCTGGGTGATTTCCACATGTTTTGATAACAAATCTCACCCAAATCTATGTATCTAACCAAGGCACTATGCGATTTCTAGCTAAACATGGGAAACCGTCAAGAACGGCCAGATCTGATGGAACGGAGTGATTCCCGACCATTAGAGCGGGTCGGAACTGATGGAATTTCAAGTGTTAGTACGAAATTACACTGTCCCGGTAACTCCGCTCGTATTCCTTCCGTTAAACACTCAGAAACAGTGTTCAAAATGCGAAACAGACGTGTCATCCGCATGAATCACCTGCCATCCGGACGGATCACATGTCATCCGGACGGATAACTTGTCATCCGCATGGATAACATGTCATCCGGACGGATAACATGTCGTCCACACGGATAACAGGTCGTCCGCACGGATAACATGTCGTCCGCACGGATAACAGGTCGTCCGCACGGATAACATGTCGTCCGCACGGATGAGCACCATACGACTAGACCAACTCACCATTCAAACGAATGACCATCCGACCGGATTTCCATCCGATCGGATAGTCACTAAGCGCGCATCATCCAAACGAATGGCCATCCGACCGAATGGTCAATAGTCACCTGTTTCACCCGCCACCGTTTAACGCACTCTCATTCGATTAGGCTAACTCAGACGCAACCCAAATCAAGCTGTGTCTACTTACCGACTACGCACTGTGAGTATACTTGAACCCTTTTTAATCGTATTTTGGGTGTAACATACGTTTCTAGCAAATCGAACTTATCAAACGAATTATTCAATCAATCGAATTATCACTTGCGAATAACTGTTATGCATAGATATACGTGATGCTAGTTGCATATGTGCTAGGGCTTATACTCGCGATGTCCCACCATGACTAGTATAGTACTATTGTGCCCGACGGGGTCTAGTTTGCCATCGCATATTCGAGCATCGAGGACTTAGTTGGTAGTATCAGCTTTGTGAGTATATATGTCGTGTGTTACGTTCTTGCATATGGAAATTCGCTACACTTTTATCTATTACGCTATACATATCAAACCTGTATACTCGCCAATACTTTTGTATTGACAAATATTTTAACGTATGTTGCAGGTTAGATCGCAGACTACATCAAATCAAGCTAGGAGGTCTAGAAACCCAACTAAATTCTAGGTTGTCGGATTTGTATTGTTCGAGAGGACAAGAAATCTGTGATAACTTACGTGATTGTATTATTTGTTAGTATGGGATAACGAATGTATTAAATATTATCGCAATATAGTTGTTATGGATTCTCTTGAGCAATCTGATTCGCCTAGTGCCGCGCCCCGATGATTCCGCCATCGGTTGGGGTGTGACAACATATTTGGGCAAAAAGAATTAAACATGAGGCAAAGAAGATGGATGGAAATTCTAAGTGACTACGATTGTGATATTCAATATCACGAAGGAAAAGAAAATGTAGTCGTAGATGCCCTAAGTCGTAAGTATCATGAAAAGCAAAAGCGAGTCCGTGCTCATAGATTAAATCTACAATTAGATTTAATGGAACAACTACAGAAGGTTCAAGTAACAGGAATTGAGGATGATGCTGAAGGAATGAAAGGAAGAATAAAGGAATTAGAGCAAGGAGCTGATGGAATTTGGAGATTACATAAAAGAAGGATTTGGGTACCTAAGCAAGGAGAGTTAAGAAATAAGATTTTAGAAGAAGCCCATAAATCTAGATATACCATGCACCCTAGAAATAATAAGATGTACCAAGATTTAAGAAATAACTTCTGGTGGATAGGAATGAAAAAGGACATAGCTAGATATGTATCTAAGTGTCTAACTTAGTCACAAGTTAAGGCAGAACACCAGAAACCTTCAGGGTTATTCCAACAATTAGAAATGCCTATTTGGAAATGGGAACTAATAACCATGGATTTTGTTTCTAAGTTTCCCAAAACCAGAAAAGGTAACGACGCAATTTGGGTAATTGTGGATCGATTAACCAAATCAGCTCATTTCCTTCCCATGAAGGAAACTTTTAGTATGGAAAGATTAGCCAAGTTATATGTAGACGAGGTAGTATCCTTACATGGAGTCCCACTCTCTATTGTATCGGATAGAGATAGTCGTTTCACTTCACATTTCTGGACGAGTTTCCAAGAAGCAATGGGGACACGATTGAATTTAAGTACTGCATACCATCCCCAAACAGACGGACAAAGTGAAAGGACGATTCAAACCCTGGAAGACATGCTCAGGGATGTGTAATAGATTTTGGTGGAAACTGGGATGACCACATACCCTTAATTGAATTCTCCTATAACAATAGTTACCATTCAAGCATTGAAGCTGCCCCGTTCGAGGCATTGTATGGACGAAAGTGCAGAACTCCAGTTTGTTGGGCAGAAATAGGAGAAAGCCAATTATCTGGTCCTGAAATCGTACAAGAAACCACCGACAACATAAGTCAAGTCAAGGAAAGACTAAAGACTGCTCGAGATCGTCAGAAGAGTTATGCAGACAATAGACGCAAGCTGTTAGAATTTCAAGTTGGAGACAAGGTATTCTTAAAAGATTCTCCATGGAAAGGGGTAGTTCGGTTCAGTAAGAAGGGAAAACTAAGTCCAAGCTACGTAGGACCATTCCCAGTAATCCAACAAATAGGACCAGTTGCTTATCGCTTACAACTACCAGAAGAACTAGCTGGAGTACATGACGTGTTTCATGTATCTAACCTCAAGAAGTGTTTGTCCGACGAATCCCTGGTAATACCTCTCCAAGACATAGAGGTAAATGAAAAGTTAAAATTTGTAGAGAGACCACTTCAGATAGAAGATAAAAAGGTCAAGTTTCTCAAACACAAAAGACTAGTGCTGGTCAAAGTCAAGTGGGATTCAAACAGAGGACCTGAGTACACTTGGGAACTGGAAACAGAAATGAAGCGAAAGTATCCCTATTTGTTCCAGTAAATCTCGAGGACGAGATTTTAATAAGGTGGGGAGGATGTAACAACTCTTGCCAAAAATTATTATTTCTTATTTTATTATGTCCATTAGGAAACCCTAATTGAGACCCTCAAGTAATATTGCATGACCCTTAATTTTTTTCAGAACAGTTGGAACTAGGATCTGGGCCCCCTAATACTCAGGGGGGGGGGGGTATTCCCTAATTGATATTATCTTCACAGTTTGCTGTAAAATTCGAATTTCGTCGATCTGTTGACTCACCTAGGCTATAAATACACGAAGCTACCCTACCCTAAAAGTGTACCCGTCGCGCCACGCGACAGGGATGGTTTTTCAGAATAAAATCCAGGGGTTTGGCGCTTGCATGGTGTTAGGGCCCCCGTCCCGGTTTTACCCGGTCTAGGAGCCGCTGGACAGAAACCCATGGTATTTATTATTTGATTTGACAACGGAAGTTTAACATGATCTTTTAAAACTTGAAAATGCCCAATTATTTTATTTTATAATTTGGGACACACCCCATAATTTACAGTAAAGGGAATTTCACAAGGAAATCCCTTGTTTTACAAAACATGTTTAATTATTTTACTGAGCCACCACTTTAAGCTTGTTAATGCTCCGTAGCACGTTTTCCTTGATTCACAGTAAGTCACCTGAAACATGTATTAAAAATATTTTATCAGCGGGGAAATACTGGCGAGTTACTCAATTTTGATAAAACGACACAGAGTTATAAATTACAGCATAAGAGCGATTACAATGGCTACTATCTTATTTTTATCAGGCGCCATGTCACACCCTGGTGACGATGGTCATACCACTATTGGGTCCTTTCACCTAAGTAGTGATGATTATCACTGTTAGGTTCGTTTACCTAACCGTGAGAAATTAGTAATGTGCACAATACCCCACTAGCCAGTGATTCAAGATAACCACGACTTAATCCCTGTAATCATAACTTTTGAAAATAATTTGAGTATTGTAAAACAATTGATAAAAAGAGAATGACTCACATTGCAAGTTTAGACGGGCAGAGTTTAGCCTACTGATTTAGCCGTGTAACCTAGTTTAAATAACAACGAACACGAAACTAGGCCAGTGACTTAATACAACATTTACGATAAGCTCACAAGATCAAAACCCTCACGACGAATGACAATGTATAGCCCTAATTTGGGCAGCACTTAAACATCCATCGGATCGGTTTCAATCGATCGGACATTGTATCGTAGCAGTGATCCAGTTAATACCCTGTATTCGTAGCAGCGTTTCCCTAAGTAAAATCACGAATTTGAGCAGTATACTTCGTCTTTTGAAAAGTTTTTCCAGTGCAGATGAACTGCTCATGTCCAACTCATTTATAGCCAGATTTTAGGTTTTTACGCGGCCTGCGTAAACCTTAACTTGAATTTTACGCGGCCCGCGAGGACCCCTAGTCTACGTGTAGGGCTAGCGTGTCATCAGTAGGTTCGCCACGTGGCTGCCATGTGGCCTGTAACGCTTATCCGGTCAACCTAAGTTTGACACGGCCCGCGTAAGCCTATGCTTATATTTTCGCGGCCCGCCTGAAATCAAAAAGCCTTATTTTCTTGATTTTTCATGTGCATTAGGGTTTCTACGGTCCGGGTTTTCAATTACGGGTCAATTTGGGGCATTTTCGTAGGTCCTTACATCCTCCCCACCTTATTTAAAATCTCATCCTCGAGATTTACTGAAATAAGTGAGGATACTTTCGCTTCATCTCCGATTCCAGTTCGCAGGTGTATTCGGGTCCTATTTTTGAATCCCACTTGACTTTGACCAATACCAAAGTTTTGTGTTTGAGAAACTTAATCTTTTCTATCTTCCATTTTAAGCGGTTTCTCCACGAACTTCATTTTTTCATTCACCTGTATGTCTTTAAGAGGGACTACCAGGGATTCGTCTGATAAACATTTCTTGAGGTTGGATACATGAAATACGTCATGTACCCCGGCTAACTCTTCTGGTAGTTGTAAGCGATAAGCAACTGGTCCTATGCGTTGATTTACTGGGAATGGTCCTATGTATCTTGGACTCAGCTTTCCTTTCTTACCGAACCGAACTACTCATTTCATTTCCAAGGAGAAACTTTCAAGAGTACCATGTCTCCAACTTGAGATTGTAGTGGCTTGCGTCGATTGTCTGCATAACTCTTCTGGCGATTTCGATCCGTTTTCAGTCTTTCCTTGATTTGAGTGATCTTGTCGGTGGTTTCTTGCACGATCTCGGGACCCGATAATTGGCTTTCTCCTATTTCTGCCCAACAAACTGGAGTTCTGCACTTTCATCCATACAGTGCTTCGAATGGGGGAGCTTCAATGCTTGCATGATAACTATTATTATATGAGAATTCGATTAAGGGTAGGTGGTCATCCCAGCTTCAACCAAAATCTATCACACATGCCCGGAGCATGTCTTCCAGGGTTTGGATCGCCCTTTCACTTTGTCCGTCTGTTTGAGGATGGTATGCAGTACTTAAATTTAGTCGGGTTCCCATTGCTTCCTGGAAACTAGTCCAGAAATGGGAAGTGAAACGACTATCCATATCCGATAAAATGGAGAGTGGGACTCCATGTAAGGATACTACCTCGTCTATGTATAATTTGGCTAATCTTTCCATGCTAAAGGTATCCTTCATGGGTAGAAAATGAGCTGATTTGGTTAATCGATCCACAATTACCCAAATTGCGTCATTACCTTTTCGGGTCTTGGGTAACTTAGTAACGAAATCCATGGTTATTAGTTCCCACTTCCAAACAGGCATTTCAAATTGTTGGAGTAATCCTGAAGGTTTCTGGTGTTCTGCTTTAACTTGCGAACAAGTTAGACACTTAGATACATATCTAGCTATGTCCTTTTTCATTCCTATCCACCAGAAGTTATTTCTTAAATCTTGGTACATTTTATTATTACCAGGATGCATGGTATAACTAGATTTATGGGCTTCTTCAAAAATCTTATCTCTTAAATTTCCTTGCTTAGGTACCCAAATCCTTTTCTTATGGATTCTCCAAATTCCATCACTTCCTTGCTCTAATTCTTTTATTCATCCTTTCATTCCTTCAACATCATCCTTGATTGCTGTTTCTTGAATATGCTTCAATTGTTCCATTAAATCTAATTGTAAGTTTAACCTAAGAGCTCAAACTCGTTGTTGTTTCTCATGATACTTACGACTTAGGGCATCTGCTACTACATTTTCCTTTCCTTCGTGATATTGAATATCACAGTCGTAGTCACTTAGAATTTCCATCCATCTTCTTTGCCTCATGTTTAACTCTTTTTGCCCAAATATATATCTTAAACTCTTATGATCTGTATAGACTGTAAACTTACTACCATACAAATAGTGTCTCCAAATCTTAATGGCAAAAATTATGGCTCCTAACTCTAAGTCATGCGTCGTATAATTTTCCTCGTGCCTTTTCAATTGCCTTGATGCATATGCAATTACCTTTTTGCGTTGCATTAACACACATCCTAATCCTAGCTTAGAAGCATCACAATAAACTTCAAAATCTTCTGTCCCTTCTGGTAAGGCAAGAATTGGGGCGTTTGTTATCTTTTGCTTCAAAATCTTAAAAGCCTCTTCTTGTCTAGATCCCCATTCAAACTTCACGGCTTTACAGGTTAGCTTAGTTAATGGAACAGCTATTTTAGAAAAATTCTTAATCAATCGTCTATAGTATCCGGCTAATCCTAGAAAACTTCTACCTTCCATAGCTGATTGCGAGACCTTCCATTTAGTGATCGCTTCTATTTTGGAGGGATCTACGTGAATACCTTCGTGATTCACCATGTGTCCTAAAAATTGTACCTCATGTAGCCAAAATTCACACTTCGAGAATTTGGCGTAAAGCTTTTCTTTTCTTAACAAAGTTAAGAGTGCATGCAAGTGTTCACAATGCTCATCCTGACGTTTAGAATAAATGAGTATATCGTCGATGAAGACAATTACGAATTTATCCAAATACGGTTTACAGATCCTATTCATCATGTCCATGAATGCTGCAGGAGCATTTGTTAGTCCAAAAGGCATGACTATAAACTCGTAATGACCATACCTAGTTCTGAAAGCAGTTTTAGGTATGTCTTCCTCTTGTACTTTCAATTGATGGTGTCCGGAGCGTAAGTCTATCTTAGAAAAGTATCTAGCTCCTTGCAATTGATCAAAAAGATCATCAATCCTAGGTAATGGGTATCGATTCTTAATTGTAACCTTATTCAATTCCCTATAATCGATACACATTCGCATCGAGCCATCTTTCTTTTTCACAAACAATACTGGTGCTCCCCACGGGGATAAACTAGGTTGTATAAATCCTTTGCTTAACAATTCATATAACTTGTTTTTCAATTCTAGCATTTCGGTGGGTGCTAATTGATATGGTGCCTTGGCTATCGGTGTAGTTCCAGGAATTAGATGAATCCTAAATTCTACTTCCCTATCGGGTGGTAATCCAGGTAGTTCTTCTGGGAATACATCCGGGTATTCTGATACTACTGGAATTTCCTTAAGTTCCTTACCTTTAGTGTTAATGATTACCGATATCATATACATTCCTTGTTTTCTTGAATAACTGACCATTTTCATTACTGAAATGAATTTCAGTGGCTTACGTGGCTTATCTCCTGTAATCACCACTAATTCTCCTGTGGGGGTATGAATTTCTATGGAATTTTTATCACAGAGAATTTGAGCATGGTTGGCTACTAACCAATCCATTCCTAACACAATATCGAATCCGGCTAAATTCATAGGTAACCGGTTTGAAGAAAATTTATGGCCTAAGAGTTCTATTTTTTCTTCTCGCAAAACCTTATCTATGTTAACAGAATTCCCATCTGCCGTTTCGACAGTAAAAATTTGTCTAAGGTTGGTTAAGGGTAGGTTAAGAGCTTGGCATAATGAAGTATTTATAAAACTTTAGTTTGCACCAGAGTCAAATAATACTTTTGCATAAACGTCATAAACTAGGAACGTACCAGCTATCACGTCAGGGATTAGTTCTGCTTCTTGGGTAGTCAACTGGAATGCTCTTGCATTCTTTTTGGTAGTTCCTTCTGTAGGTTTGGCTTTGTTGTCAGCTGGTTTGACCAATTTGGGGCAGTCTGGTCTAAAATGTCCAGCTTCTCCACAGTTAAAGCAGATTGTTGATTTCTTCTTCCTGCAATCTTCTTCTTGGTGTCCTGGAATCTTGTAGAAATTGCAATACCCTTTGCATCTTCCAAAATGCTTTCTTTTACAGGTATTGCAAAATGGAGCGGTAGAAAATTGCCCGGTTCCCATTTTCTTGAAATTACTACTATTACCCACACGGAATCCTTGGGTAATCTTTTGGGCCACTTCCTTCTTCCGGTTTTCTTCTCTTGTGCGTACCAGCCCGTCGGTTAAGGTGTTGGCTAATTTCACTACAACATCAATTGTGCGGGGTCTCATAGCTTTGACGATATCACGAATCTCGCTAATTAAACCCCAAATATAGCGAGAGATAAGTACCGGTTCTGGCGAGGCCAGAGTGGGCACAATTCTGGCATATTCGAAGAATTTCGAAGTATACCCTCGACAGTCAACATCCACCATTCGGTGGCTCAGGAACTTATTTGCCATTTGCTCTTTTTCATATTCAGGGCATAATTTCCTTTCCACCAAATGCTTAAATTCTTCCCAATTCATGGCATAAGCCATGTCACTTCCCTTGGCTTGTAACACCGTATTCCACCATTCTAATGCTTCTTCCTTAGAAAGGTGAGAATCATACCTAACCTTATCCTCCTCGGCACATTTACTTATTTTAATTACTGCCTCGGTTTTCTCCAACCAATGTAGCGCCGTAGTTTCCCCTTCATTGCCTGCAAATTCAACAGGTTTACAGGCAAGAAATTCCTTATAAGTGCACCCAGGTGTTGCAACTTTCATTTTCTTAAGTATTGGGGCTTGGATCACGTTGTCGTTATTGCCGCCTCCGTTAACACTATTACTGAAATTATCATCGCGCATGCGTTTACTGGGGTGAGCTTGTGAAGGCTTAACAGGACTTTTAACAGCAGCGACGATTGCTGGGATAGCATTTGCTATTCCCTGGGCAACGATATTCTCTATATCTTGCCTATTAAGAAAGTGATCTTCATGGTTTTGCTCGGATTGGTTAACCTCGTTAACTGGTTCATTATCAACGTGTTCCATCTGATAATTAATAATATATATAAGTTATTGGCACAAAGTAAATAACAATCAATCACAATAAAGCAATCGCACATAATCACGTTAACACGTATAGCCAAAATTGTCGACTTTGCAACTTCCATATTTTTATATATTTTAGGATGCATCCGTACACACCAAATATATTACAAAAGTTTTATTTTAAGTTATTTTGCGTAGTTATATTTTTGTTAATATTTATTATTTTATTATTATTAAACACGTAACCACACAACCACATACGATCCTGTCAGCTGGCACTTCAGAAACGACGTTCCCTCTCGTCGTATTTCCATGATATCCTCTCCCCCACTTCCCAGATTCTATTTCCTGCGTCCACCAGCTCCTCGCCATAGTGACGGAGTTCAGCCAGGTTTTCTGTACTCATAGGTGGGTTTGGTGCAGGCTCATGGTCAAACTGGGGGAAAAAGGTGTCAGGGTTATTCAAGAGATTCTGAAATTGCCAGTCAGTTGTCCACCATTCTTCTTGCTCTCATGGTAGAGGTCGGGGGTTGATAATAGGATCTGGGATAGCAGGTTCTAGATTGACTGGAAGTTGTGCTTCCGCTGGGTAATTGAAGAGGTTTTCATCGGCAGGTCCGATGAGGTCGCTATTTGCCAGTTGGCGGTCCAGCTCCTCCCATGGTGGCATTTCCTGGGCTTGCCCGGAACTTTCCCCGATCTCTTTTCCTTTTCTTTTATCCTTCGGATCCTCAATCTTTATAACTTTCTGTACCGCTGGTTTCTTCCTACGCATACGCCTCCAACCAACGAGTCTTCTTCTCCTTTTCGGTTTTGGTTTCTCCTGAGGTTGGGCTTGGAATACTATTGGCTCTTCAGTATCAGCCTGGTAGCCAGTGAAGATACCGGTGGTATCCATATCTGTGCTATGGATAGAAATGTTTCGGAGTGCCTCCGACAGTTCATTCATGCTGATAACACACATGAAGAAACATACAAAATTTAAATTAGATTTTTGTTTATTATAAATTTAGTTTTCACAAAATCATAGAATGGCACTCAGAAAAATTAAGTATTTCTAAATACTTAATTGGCTTAAATCAGTGGCTCTGATACCACATTTTTCTGTCACGGCCCCCGTCCCGGTTTTACCCGGTCCAGGTGTAACATCTAGCTTGTAATCATTATGAATAGTTCTGTTATCAATAAAACAATGTTATTTGATCCCAATGTTTGTTTGGTTGTGTTTTACATTTTTCATGTTTTGACTTTTATTCAATTCCAAACTCTACATCGCTTTCTGGAGAGTTATACGCAAACTGGTGCGTAAACGTAATCAGTTTAATACGAAAAATACTCCGGAACATCAACATATACTTAACATACCTTAAATAACCTTTACATAACTTATAAATAAGTTTTGAAGGCTTTGGTATGGCAAAAACAAGTTAATTCGCTTACAGGGACTAAACTTGACAAACTACGAAAGTATGCCAATTTGAACAGTAACGAACATTCCGAAACATGACCATAAGTTAAACACACCTTAAATATCCTTTATATAGCTTAGAAATAGGCTTTGAGGGGTTCGGTGTGCTAAAATAAACTTTTGGGTCATTCAGGGACTAAAAGCGTCAAAAAGTGCATAAGTTTGCATTTTCGCGCATAACTTACGTTCTGAATACATCCGGACATCCAAAAATTTATTTAAGCACTAAAATATTTTATTTTAGTGTTTGGCTTGAGAAAGATCCATTCGTCGCGTCATTTGGATCGTTTTTCGCGCTTATGCACATTCCGTCGTAATTAAGCGAACATCGCGATCGTACGACCAAACGAACTGACATCTGACAAATTTTTGAGCATGTTTCATGTCCACAATGTTTAGGCATCATTTTAGGGCCTTAACGTTGGCTTAACGGGCGTTAAACGTGTCGGAAATGGCTTAAATACGTAACATGGACCAAAACTGTCATTATTGAAAGTTTGTTTATGATCAGTCAGGCCATGCGGCCCGCGTGAGTTTTATGTACATCTTTACGTGGCCCGCGCAGGCTCCCAGATCAAATAAGATCAATTAGTCAGCAGATTTCAGCTGATTAACTCTCATCCACACACTCACACTTGCCTTTTCAGCTCATAAGAGGCCATTTTTAGTCACCACAACTTTCCAACAAGTGTACGCACGAGATTCGATCACATTTTCCAAGAAACGATCCTAACGGTTCGGGAAATCCTATAAATACCCATCACATTTTCACTCATTCCTCACAAGAATCTGATCTAAAAGACTCTAAGTTGGAACCATTGTTTCATACCTGAGTTATTTTGATCTAGATTAGCATTCGGGGACCCTTTGTAAGTGTTCCTCCGTTCTTTTATTACTTTTCGAGTCTGAAAGTCAAACTTTGTTTGACTTTCTACGTTGACCAGTTTATGGTCAATGCGAAGTTCGTTTGAACTTCGCAACGTGATTGTAATCACGATGGTTATAGTCCCTTGTGACTATGCCTACTGATTACCACGTTGTCTAGGGTTGTAAGGGTAAGCGATCTAATAAATCGCTTATACCTTCGAACCCAACCCATTTGGTCGATCATTAGGATCCGACCAAACACATTAGGAGACCATAGCATATAGGGAATAACCTTCCGAGGTTATACCTTATGGTCGCTTCGTTTAAGTGGTTGTATGATAGGTAGTTTATATGCCTTAGGTAAATTACCAAAATACCCCTTTGATGCCAAAATTCATTTTAAACATATGTGACATAACTTTTGACATCTAAACTGATTTGGCGACAATATTAGGCATGTTAAGGCATATTCTACTTGTCATAGGACTAGTTAGGCGGTCCGAACGCGTTTCACGCGAGCGACGCGTGAAAGTAGCATAAGCTACCTAAACGGGTCGTAAGCACTTAGGTTAAGTTTCATTTAGTATGTAGGCTTTGTTAAACCATATGACACGAGTCTCCATACTCGTTTGGTTTACGGACCCTCATTCTATCTAAATCTTCCGATTTAGGTCCGGTATATTAACATAGTTACCTATATTAGGTGCCGTTTGATTCCGTGATCTCTAGCATTGCTTGGTGGTTATCTTAGGACTTTTGAGCAATCTCAAGTGAGTACATAGACCCCTCTTTTACTGTTTTCCAAACTGTTTTGGGGTGAAACACATGTGCCTACTTGTTACTTTCATGCTTTCCATGTTTTCACATCATATACCTGCTATGTTCGTTAGTACATTATAGTACTTGTTTTACATTACATTTCATGCTATGTATGCCCATTGTGTACGTGCTTAGTACATTGTTTTACATTACATTTCATGCTATGTATGCCCATTGTATGCGTACTTAGTACATTGATTTACATTACATTTCATGCTATGTATGCCCATTGTGTGCGTACTTAGTACATTACTTTACATTACATTTCATGCTATGTATGCCCATTGTGTGCGTACTTAGTACATTGTTTCACATTACATTTCATGCTATGTATGCCCATTGTGTGCATACTTAGTACAGTTGTTTTCATCACATGCTTACATTTTGGTATGACATTTGGTTTGTTTCAATGGAACAATACATTCATTAACATTAGCTACGCCGTTCGTTAGTAGGTAGTGGTACCATAGGAATTGACAACTCCCGTTCCTGAAATCCTCGGTTTGTTTGGATTGGAAGGAATGACCGAATTCGATACACATAACTTAGATAAACCTTTAATTTGTTTAAGGGTTTATCGTCACAGTCTCAAGGCTTGGATGTATGCATTTTCACAATACCGCATAGATGTTTATATCAGTATAGCATGCACTTGTTCCACAAAACATAACTTTGATTTAAACCATGTTTTACTTCAATACCTTGTTTTTGTTCATTTTACATATGGTTTAGTTGATATATTTCACATACCATACATGACATTTTTGGATACACATTACATGATTTACATTAGACATAAACATTTTGACATTGATATACACAATTCATGATTTACATTAATCACAGATATTTGATATAGTTTACACAATAACATTTTTGACATTTGATTTTACATAAACAATTTACATTGGTGGTTTGGTTTGAGTAAGTGATTTAAGTAACGAGGCGTGTGTAATATGATACAAGTATGGTGGATACGCCGCTGGTACTTCCTATATATAAGTGTTTGTATGGTATTACATATCGTAGCGTTATTTAAATCATTTCAATTTATGACACATGACATTTTATACAAATAACATACTTTTTACAAGACATTGTTTACAAACAACTTATCTTACACATACTCATTTTTACATGGTTATTCATTTAACCTTACATTTATTTATACATATCATCTGATCTTATCGTTTTTCAAATGATTTATAAGACAAAGCAAATTACAAGGTTCATGACTAAACATTTTCTTAAACACAAGTCATGAATCATATTTTTTTCAAAACCTATGTATCTCACAGGCATTTTTATGCTGACGTACCTATTTTCACATGTGTTTTCAAGAGCTTTTCCATAGGATGATGATCGTGACACTAGGGCAGACCTGTGCCTTAGAGACTAAAAATGAAGATAAACTAGTTTAATTATGTTATGAACACTTTGTTTCCTGTTTAAGACAATATAACACTCTTGTTTAATAAATAAAATATAACTTTGTATGCCATGGTTGTGAAACAATAATTCTGTTACAACACTCCCCGACGTTTCCGCCATGTTTTTGTATGTTCTACGCGGTCGGGGTGTGACACCTGGAGCCGCTGGACAGAACCCGTGGTATTTATTATTTGATTTGACAGCGGAAGTTTAACATGATCTTTTAAAACTTGAAAATGCCCAATTATTTTATTTCATAATTTGGGACAAACCCCATAATTTACAGTAAAGGGAATTTCACAAGGAAATCCCTTGTTTTACAAAACATGTTTATTTATTTTACTGAGCCACCACTTCAAGCTTGTTAGTGCTCCGTAGCACGTTTTCCTTGATTCACAGTAAGTCACCTGAAACATGTTTTAAAAATATCTTATCAGCGGGGAAATACTGGCGAGTCACTCAGTTTTGATAAAACGACACAGAGTTATAAATTACAGCATAAGAGTGATTACAATGGCTACTATCTTATTTTTATCTGGCGCCGTTTCACACCCTGGTGACGATGGTCATACCACTATTGGGTCCTTTCACCAAAGTAGTGATGATAATCACTGTTAGGTTCGTTTACCTAACCGTGAGAAATTAGTAATGTGCACAATACCCCACTAGCAAGTGATTCAAGATAACCACGACTTAATCCCTGTAATCATAACTTTTGAAAATAATTTGAGTATTGTAAAACAAATGATAAAAAGAGAATGACTCACATTGCAAGTTTAGACGGGCAGAGTTTAGCCTACTGATTTAGCCGTGTAACCTAGTTTAAATAACAAGGCACACGAAACTAGGTCAGTAACTTAATACACCATTTACGATAAACTCACTAGATCAAAACCCTCACGACGAATGACAAAGTATAGCCCTAATTTGAGCAGCACTTAAACATCCATCGGATCGGTTTCAATCGATCAGACATTGTATCTTAGCAGTGATCGAGTTAATACCCTGTATTCATAGCAGCGTTTCCCTAAGTAAAATCATGAATTTGAGCAGTATACTTCATCTGTTGAAAAATTTTTCGAGTGCAGATGAACTGCTCATGTCCAACTCATTTATAGCCAGATTTTAGGTTTTTACGCGGCTCGCGTAAACCTTAACTTGAATTTTACGCGACCCGCGAGGACCCCTAGTCTACGTGTAGGGCTAGCGTGTCATCAGTAGGTTCGCCACGTGGATGCCACGTGGCCTGTAACGCTTATCCGGTCAACTTAAGTTTGACGCGGCCCGCGTAAGCCTATGCTTACATTTTACGCGGCCCGCCTGAAATCAAAAATCCTTGTTTTCTTGATTTTTCATGTGCATTAGGGTTTCTGGGGTCCGGGTTTTCACTTACGGGTCGATTTGGGGCATTTTTGTAGGTCCTTACACATGGCTGCGTTGGTTCGACGTTCAAACTCGTTTTGTACACTGAGCTATTCACTTTTTCGTTCAAAAAACACACACTAGCACGAAGCTCTGCTGCGAAAACAGGGTAATAACTCGATCACTACTACGATATAATGTCCGATCGATTGAAACCGATCCGATGGATGTTTAAGTGCTGCCCGAATACGGGCTATACTTTGTCATTCGTCGTGAGGGTTTTGATTTCATGAGCTTATCGTAAATGTTGTATTAAGTTACTAACCTAGTTTCGTGTGCATTGTTATTTAAACTAGGTTACAAGGTTAAATCAGTAGGCAAGGTTCTGTCCGATTAAATTTGCAATGTGAGTCATTCTCTTTTTATCAAATTACTTTACAAAACCCTAAATGTTTTCTAATTATATTTTGCAGTGATTAAGTCTTTGCTAATCTGTAATTACTGGCAGTATGTGGGGGTTTTGTGCACATTACTACTAACGATTTATCACTTTAAGTGGGCGAGCCTAATTAGTGATATGTCCACACTCATAGATTCGGTCGAGTGCAGCTGAACCAGATAATTATATGATAGGGACAAATATAAAAACCCTTAATGCTGTAAATTTATAACAATGTGTCTTTTGTGCAAATTGAGTGACTCGCCAGTATTTCCCCGCTGATAAAATCTTTTTAAAACATGTTTCAGGTGATCTGCTGTGATCCAGGAAAAAGTGCCATGTAGCACTACCAGCTTGAAGAAGTGGCTTAATAAAATAAATCAATATGTTTTGTAAAACAAAGAACTTCCTTGTGAAATTTCCTTTATTGTAAAGTATGGGGGTTATTCCCAAATTGTAGAAAAAAATAATTGGGCATTTTCAAGTTTAAAACGATCCTGTTAATATTTCCGCTGCCAAACTAAATACAACTACCACGGGTTTTCTGTCCCGCGGCTTCTGGACCGGGTCACACCGGGCCGGGGGCTGTGACAAATCTCATTCGATATTAATTCGGTGCATAAGAAGTTGAATCGTGGCTTAAATGGTGTTTATTGGGTGGTGGATCACGCTGATACCTGTTAACGATGAAGATGATAATGAGTTGCAACTTTAGCTCTGTAATAACCATAAATTTAAAATTATTATTCTAGGAATAAAAAGAATAACAGTAATTTATAAATTACCCACTAGAAAACCGTAATTAAGACGCCCAAGTAATTCTGTACAAACCCTAGAATTTTCAGAATCAGGATTAGGGCCCCTAAAACTCAGGGGGGTATTCCCTACTTGATAATTATCTTAATAACTTGCGGACGAAGTTGAATTTAATGATTCCGTCGACTCAGCTAGCCTAGTCCCACGCGTGGCAAACCTATAGTGAAAACATGTCCCTTACGCATCGTAGGGGTTTAAAGCCTACGATGCGCAGGCTTAATAGAGTCCCATACGCATTGTAATGCCCATAAATTTAAAATCATTATTCTAGAAATAAAAAGAATAACAGTAATTTATAAATTAACCACTAGAAAAAAACCCTAATTAAGACGCCCAAGTAATTCTGTACAAACCCTAGAATTTTCAGAATTTTCAGAATCAGGATTAGGGCCCCTAAAACTCAGGGGGGGTATTCCATACTTGATAATTATCTTCATAACTTGCGGACGAAGTTGAATTTAATGATTTCGTCGACTCAGCTAGCCTAGTCCCACACGTGGCAACCCTATACATAAAATAAGTTCTCCTGCTGCCCACATTAGGGTTATACTTTGTCGTTCCTCGTTAATTCGATGGATGAGTTTAAGTATCATACTTTGTCGTTCGTCGTTAATTCGATGGATGAGTTTAAGTATCGCACTTTGTCGTTCGTTGTGAGAATTTGATCTCGTGAATTATCGTAAAGGCTGTATTAAGTTACTAACCTAGTTTGTGTGCATGTTATTTAAATTAGGTTAAAAGACTAATCAGTAGTCTAAACTCTGCCCGTATAAATCTAAAATATTAGCACAAGGTAGCTTCACTTTGGAGTTATTAAGGTACGGATCCTTACCCCACTCCTTATTGCTTCATATTCAAATTGTTATAAACCACTAAATTACTATATATTTAAAAAAACTCCTCACGTCTTTGAGTATCGATTCATTTGACAGTCCGTTCGAATTCTATTCTAATCATTTGATTTAAGCTTTCATATCATGCGATAGTATTATGTTGTTATACTCATTATCGCATGTTCCAATATATGTTCCGTTTTGTTATCAAAATAAGTTTTATAAGTTATGTGAATAAGATCATTTGTACTCTGATACCCTGAGTATCGCTTCTCGTGGAGTGACCCACGAGCATGTTGTTGCGGCATCGACATCATGTGCTCCATCCGTGACGGAGAGATCAGTTCACGGCGTCTCTTAAGTCCAAGTGTGGTACATATAAGCTATTAGGAGGCGTATGGATCGATCCTAGAATTTAAGTTAATGAGGTGGATAGGAGGTATGCCAACTCGCCATCTCGTGTGATAAGTATGCAGGAGTAGCTACCTGTGTATTGTCACGTTTTCAGTTTGCTCATGGGTACATCCGTAAGATATAATTATGAAATTATGTTCTTGCATCGTATCATTTTCGAAAATAAGTTTCCTCCGAATAACATTGCATATAAAGCGTTATTTGTTCTTTGAGACTATAATTCCGTACTGAGCATTCGGCTCATTCCGTATAAATTTTGTATTTACAGGTCAGCAGGTTACTTTGGGCGGGGAAAAGAGAGAAGAATAAAGTCTAGGAATAAATCTGAAGATATTAGTTAATCAAGCCGGATGTCTTCATTTGTATATTAAACTTAAGTTTAGTGGTCGTATGGTTGTATCCTTGTCAAATAAATAAATGGAATTATGACTTTTGTTTATGATACTACTGTTATTGTGACACGTCAGCCCTTGCGGGTTGGGGTGTTACAGCTATGGTATCAGAGCAAAGGCTCTTTCCTGTAGAAAACTTGAAGATAGTAATAAAAACCTGTGAGGAATGGGTAGATATCTATGAAAGGATTCAACTTGATCTCTTATTGGGTTTAATTCCTTTGTCTATTCGTATAGATATGCCTCCTCGTCGTCCGCTACGTAGGAGTACTCGTACTAACCATGTACGTAACAACACTTCTTCGAATGAGACTCCAGTTGATCCAAGCATAATTAATGCTATCAACCAGGCTGTTGCCGGGTTGCTTCCAAACCTGGTTGCTCAAACAGCTGAGGCCGTTATTCAACAAACTCGTCATCCAGCAGGCACTAACACTAATCCAACCTCTGGTGGTGAAACTCGTGAGAATACCACAAACAATACTACTTATAGTATAGACATATGGATTAGTAAATTCCAAAAACAAATGCCGAAATCCTTTAGTCACGCTAATAATCCAGTCGAAGCAAGGAACTGGATAGCTCATATTGAAAATATCTTCGGAGTTCTTGGAGTTCCGGAGCAATACAAAGTTAGACTGGCTACCTACAAATTTGAAGATGACGCACAAACTTGTTGGGAAGGATATAAGCAAGTCAAAGGAGGGGATGATTTTGACGCTAGTCTTTCATGGGTCTACTTTCGTAATATCTTTTACGACAAGTATTTTTCAACCGCTGATAAAGAAGCTTATATCAGGGAGTATGCAGTGATTCGACAGGGAAGTGATGAACCAGCCTCTGAGTTCATTACTCGATTTTCAAGGTTGGCTAGTATTGTAGGAGACGTTGCAGGATCAGCAGAAGTCCAAGCAGAAAAATGCAAGTGGGCAGTTAATGATCGAATTCGGAAGTCGATCATGTACATGAAATTTAAGGATATCACTGAAGTTGCTGATGCAATCAAAACTTTTGAATTCGAAAGGAAAGAATTCTTATCTCGAACTGGGGATAATAAGAAGAGAAATAGGGAAGGACAATTTAAGCAGGAAATCGGCCAATCATCCACTACTCCACAGCATCAAGACAGCAAAGTGCAAGGAAATCAAAACTCTGGAAATCAGGCACGTCCATGGCAAGCTAGACTGCAAAACCTGAGGCCTGCTCAAAACCAGATTCAGTTGTATGCAGAACCTATTAGAGCTCAACCACTGAATCAACATGTAAACCCAAATCAAATTACATATCCTCTATGTAATATTTGTGGTAAGAGACATCAGGGCGTATATCACCGAAGTACAGGAGCATGCTTTAGATGTGGCCAAACTGGACACATGATCAAGGAGTGTACCAAGAAAGACACTAGGAAGAATAACCGACCAAACGTTGCACCACCCAATGTTGGAGGAAGAGCTTTCACACTTTCTGCTACTGATGCTGCTAATGTCCCAGGTAATGTGTCGGGAACCCTTCAGCTTGGTAAACATAGTATCTATGTGTTATTCGATACAGGAGCGACTCATTCTTTAGTATCCCATTCGTTTACTAAGTATCTTCCGATAAGACCAACTCTCTTAAATCATACCTTAACCATTTCCACTCCCATGGAAAATTCATCCGTAATCACTTACATATATAAAGATTGTCCGATCCGTATTGAATCTATGGTGTGTAAGGCAGACCTATTTCCAATACATATGTGTGACTTTGATGTTATTCTAGGAATAGATTGGTTGTCTCGACATCACGTAACTATAGATTGTCATTCTCGCCGTGTTATTTTCGGTGATCTTCATCATCCTGATATTATATATCAGGGAACTCAAGCTCATAAATCTCTTAAGATTATCTCTGCGCTTAAGGCTCGAAAATTCATATCAAACGGTTGTACTGGATTCCTAGCATCGATTAAGGATACTTCTGCTAGTGTTAAGAGTATCGATAGCCATTCCGTTGTTCGTGAATATCCTGATGTATTTCCAGATGAATTACCGGGATTACCACCTGACCGTCAGGTAGAATTCACCATCGACTTGATCCCTGGTGCCGAACCTATTTCTAAAGCTCCATACCGTATGGCTCCAATGGAACTGAAGGAGTTGAAGGAACAATTGCAAGAATTGTTAGATCTAGGATTCATAAGACCCAGTGTTTCACATTGGGGTGCTCCGGTCTTATTTGTGAAGAAAAAAGACGGTAGTATGCGTTTATGTATTGACTACCGAGAGCTGAACAAGATTACTATTCGTAATCAGTATCCTCTGCCTCGCATTGATGATCTCTTTGATCAACTTCAGGGGGCTCAGTTCTTTTCAAAAATCGACCTGAGGTCCGGGTATCATCAGCTAAAGATCAAGAATGATGATGTTCCCAAGACCGCCTTTCGTACTCGATATGGTCATTACGAATTTTTAGTTATGCCCTTTGGGCTAACTAATGCACCCGCAGTCTTCATGGATTTGATGAATCGCGTATTTCACAAATTCCTAGACAAATTCGTAATTGTTTTTATCGATGACATCCTAGTGTATTCTAAGAGTCACGAAGAGCATGAAGCACATCTACATGTAGTACTTGGAACCTTGCGGCAAGAGAAGTTGTACGATAAGTTTTCCAAATGTGATTTTTGGCTTAGCCAAATAGCATTTCTAGGTCATGTCATATCCGCAGAGGGAATTATGGTAGACCCAACAAAGGTTGAAGCTATTACAAAATGGCCAAGACCTACTTCTGTTACCGAAATACGAAGTTTCTTGGGTCTTGCTGGCTATTACCAAAGATTTGTTGAAAGATTCTCGGTAATTGCTTTACCACTCACAAAACTCCTAAGGAAAGGGGTGAAGTACTCATGGAATGAGGAACAAGAGAAAAGCTTTGAAGAATTGAAGAAACGACTCGTATCCTCTCCGATACTCGCTCTCCCTTCTGGATCAGGAGGTTACCAAGTCTATAGTGATGCCTCAAAGAAAGGATTAGGTTGTGTACTAATGCAACATGGGAAGGTTATCGCTTATGCCTCCCGTCAGTTAAAACCTTATGAAGTTAACTACCCTACAAATGATTTAGAACTAGCCGCAGTCGTCTTTGCACTTAAGATTTGGCGACACTATCTGTATGGTGAAAGTTGTGACATTTTTACCGACCACAAGAGCCTCAAGTATATATTTACGCAGAAGGAGCTAAATATGAGGCAAAGAAGGTGGTTAGAACTTTTAAAAGATTACGACGTAAATATTCAATACCATCCAGGCAAAGCCAATGTTGTAGCTGACGCATTAAGCCGAAAGAATTCCGGGACTATATCTTGCTTACAAATTCAGCCTCGTATTAGGAAAGATCTCGAAAGGATGAACATTTGGCTTCAGGTTAGTAAATCTGATGGATATCTAGCTAGAATGCAGATTGAACCCGACCTCATATCACGGATCAAAGATGCACAAAAGCAAGATGGAGAACTTTGGGCAATTGTGCAAAATCTTGAGGTGGGTAAGCAATCTGAATTTCGTATAGACCATCATGGGGTGATTTGGTGCGGTAAGAGACTTTGTGTACCCAATGACTCCAGCCTTCGTGAGTCGTTGTTAGCCGAAGCTCACAGCTCACCATTTTCAATTCACCCAGGATCTACTAAGATGTATAGAGATTTAAGACATAACTTCTGGTGGAATGGCTTGAAGGAAGACGTTGCTCGATACGTAAGTAAATGCCTCACTTGTCAACAAGTGAAAATTGAACACAAACGAGCAAGCGGTTTGTTGCAGCCATTGGATATTCCCATATGGAAGTGGGATGAGATCACAATGGATTTTGTTACCGGTTTGCCTAAGACATTCAAGAAGAATGATGTTATATGGGTTGTTGTCGATAGATTGTCGAAGTCAGCACATTTTCTACCGATTCAGCAAGGATTTTCGGTTAATAAGTTATCCGAAATATTTCTTCAAGAAATTATTCGACTCCATGGCACACCATCTTCCATTGTTTCCGATAGAGACCCACGTTTCACCTCACGATTTTGGAAAGGTTTTCAGGCAGCTTGGGGTACACGACTGAAGTTTAGCACGGCTTTCCATCCACAAACAGATGGGCAGTCGGAACGCACGATTCAGACCTTAGAAGACATGCTCCGAGCATGTGCACTTGAATGGTCTGGAAACTGGGATGAATATTTATGTCTTGTTGAGTTCGCTTACAACAATAGTTGACAAGCAAGTATTGGCATGGCACCTTTTGAGCTTTTGTATGGTCGGAAATGTCGAGCACCGATATGCTGGGATGAAGTTGGAGAAAAGATTATTGAAGGGCCAGAACTAGTTCAGATTACAAATGAAAAAGTCACTATGGCCCGAGAAAAACTGAAAGAAGCTCAGAGCAGACAAAAGAGCTATGCAGATCAAGATAGACGACCACTCGAATTTAAAATTGACGACCACGTTTTCTTAAAGGTATCACCTTGGCGTGGCGTTCGTAGATTTGGAATTAAAGGGAAGCTTAGTCCCCGTTTCATCGGTCCGTTTGAAATCCTTGAAAGAGTTGGAGAAGTGTCATATCGACTGGCGTTACCGCCTCAGTTCTCTCACGTTCATAACGTTTTTCATGTCTCCTCGTTAAGAGGATATAATTATCATCCACTTCATATCATTAGTTATCCGTTACTTACACTTCACGAAGATTTGTCATACGAAGAGGAACCAGAAGCCATCTTAGATCGACAAGAAAAGGTTTTGCGTAGGAAAGTAATTCCGTTTGTTAAAATCCTTTGGAAAAATCACTCTGAACACGAAGCAACATGGGAATCTGAAGAATCTATTCGTTCTCTATACCCTAATCTATTCTAGTAATAGAATTTTAGTCAAGTAACGGTAAATCTTGCTCTTTGATATATGTTCATTTGTTTCTGTTTACGGTCATTTATGCTTTACCTTATGTGAATATATCTTAGCTATGATTAAGCATATTTATGTAGGAAAGATCAGTACCAATAGTCACTCTATTATCTATAAGTCTCCATTGACTTTTCGTACGGTAAGATATTTTATTAAGATGCGTTATAAGAGGACCATTAGGGCACATATATAAGGTAATTGACAAGTATAGTCATGACCTTAGTTATGAATTTCAGATACACATGTGTGTTTAGGAGATTCTGGTTATATAAGTTAATAACTCTGCTATGACAGTTCCGTTTCTGTTACTTATGCGATAGGTTATATTCTTATTTGAAAAATTTCGAGGACGAAATTTCTTTTAAGGGGGTAATAGTTGTAATGCCCATAAATTTAAAATCATTATTCTAGAAATAAAAAGAATAACAGTAATTTATAAATTAACCACTAGAAAAAACCCTAATTAAGACGCCCAAGTAATTCTGTACAAACCCTAGAATTTTCAGAATCAGGATTAGGGCCCCTAAAACTCAGGGGGGGTATTCCCTACTTGATAATTATCTTCATAACTTGCGGACGAAGTTGAATTTAATGATTTCGTCGACTCAGCTAGCCTAGTCCCACACGTGGCAACCCTATACATAAAATAAGTTCTCTCGCGGGCCGCCTCAAGTTAAGCTTAAAACTCACGCGGGCCGCCTAAGGGTCAAAATTCACCTATAAATAGAGGATGTTGGCACTTGATTCTGGGCACAAAAACGACGATCAAACTCCAAAATTACGCTGAGTTATTGTCCGATTACTACCAAAAACACTAATTAAGTATAGCGGGGTGCTGCAGAACAGGGTAATAACTCGATCGCTATTACGATTCATTGTCCGATCGATCAATATATCCAATGGATGTTTAAGTGCTGCCCACATTAGGGTTATACTTTGTCGTTCCTCGTTAATTCGATGGATGAGTTTAAGTATCGTACTTTGTCGTTCGTCGTTAATTCGATGGATGAGTTTAAGTATCGCACTTTGTCGTTCGTTGTGAGAATTTGATCTCGTGAGTTATCGTAAAGGCTGTATTAAGTTACTAACCTAGTTTGTGTGCATGTTATTTAAATTAGGTTAAAAGACTAATCAGTAGTCTAAACTCTGCCCGTATAAATCTAAAATATTAGCACAAGGTAGCTTCACTTTGGAGTTATTAAGGTACGGATCCTTACCCCACTCCTTATTGCTTCATATTCAAATTGTTATAAACCACTAAATTACTATATATTTAAAAAAACTCCTCACGTCTTTGAGTATCGATTCATTTGACAGTCCGTTCAAATTCTATTCTAATCATTTGATTTAAGCTTTCATGTCATGCGATAGTATTATGTTGTTATACTCATTATCGCATGTTCCAATATATGTTCCGTTTTGTTATGAAAATAAGTTTTATAAGTTATGTGAATAAGATCATTTGTACTCTGATACCTTGAGTATCGCTTCTCGTGGAGTGTCCCACGAGCATGTTGTTGCAGCATCGACATCATGTGCTCCATCCGTGACGGAGAGATCAGTTCACGGCGTCTCTTAAGTACAAGTGTGGTACATATAAGCTATTAGGAGGCGTATGGATCGATCCTAGAATTTATGTTAATGAGGTGGATAGGAGGTATGCCAACTCGCCATCTCGTGTGATAAGTATGCAGGAGTAGCTACCTGTTTATTGTCACGTTTTCAGTTTGCTCATGGGTACATCCGTAAGATATAATTATGAAATTATGTTCTTGCATCGTATCATTTTCGAAAATAAGTTTCCTCCGAATAACATTGCATATAAAGCGTTATTTGTTCTTTGAGCCTATAATTCCGTACTGAGCATTCGGCTCATTCCGTATAAATTTTGTATTTACAGGTCAGCAGGTTACTTTGGGCGGGGAAAAAGAGAGACGAATAAAGTCTAGGAATAAATCTTAAGATATTAGTTAATCAAGTCGGATGTCTTCATTTGTATATTAAACTTAAGTTTAGTGGTCGTATGGTTGTATCCTTGTCAAATAAATAAATGGAATTATGACTTTTGTTTATGATACTACTGTTATTGTGACACGTCAGCCCTTCCGGGTTGGGGTGTTACACGCATCGTAGGGGTTGTAGTGCTACGATGCGTAGGGCTGACCAAAATTCAACTATAAATAGAGGACATTGGCACTTGCTTCTTGGCACTGAAACGACGAAAGAATTCGTAAAATTCTTCGAGTTATCGTCTGTTTACCACAATTAACAAACACTAATCACTAATTAAGTATAGCGGGGTGCTGCAGAACAGGGTAATAACTCGATCGCTATTACGATTCATTGTCCGATCGATCAATATATCCAATGGATGTTTAAGTGCTGCCCACATTAGGGTTATACTTTGTCGTTCGTCGTTAACTCGATGGATGTTTAAGTATCGTACTTTGTCGTTCGTCGTTAATTCGATGGATGTTTAAGTATCGCACTTTGTCATTCGTTGTGAGAATTTGATCTCGTGAGTTATCGTAAAGGCTGTATTAAGTTACTAACCTAGTTGTGTGCATGTTATTTAAATTAGGTTAAAAGACTAATCAGTAGTCTAAACTCTGCCCGTATAAATCTGAAATATTATCAAAAGGTAGCATCACTTTGAAGTTTTTAAGGTACGGATCCTTACCCCACTCTTTATTGCTTTATATTCAAATTGTTATAAACCACTAAATTAATATATCTTTTAAAACTCCTCACGTCTTTGATTATCGATTCATTTGACAGTCCGTTCGAATTCTATTCTAATCATTTGATTTAAGTTTTCATGTCATGCGATAGTATTATGTTAGTTGTACTCATTATCGCATGTTCCAATATATGTTCCGTTTTGTTATGAAAATAAGTTTTATAAGTTATGTGAATAAGACCATTTGTACTCTGATACCCTGAGTATCGCTTCTCGTGGAGTGTCCCACGAGCATGTTGTTGCGGCATCGACATCATGTGCTCCATCCGTGACGGAGAGATCAGTTCACGGCGTCTCTTAAGTACAAGTGTGGTACATAAGGCTATTAGGAGGCGTTTGGATCGATCCTAGGATTTATGTATAAGGAGGTGGATAGCGGGTATGCCAACTCGCCATCTCATGTGATAATTATGCAGGAGTAGCTACCTGTGTATTGTCACGTTTTAAGTTTGCTCATGGGTACATCCGTAAGATATGATTATGAAATTAAGTTATTTGAATCAAGTTTCATCCGAATAACAATTCTATAAAGCGTTATTTGTTATTTGGGCCTAATATTCCGTACTGAGCATTCGGCTCATTCCGTAAACTTTTGTATATACAGGTACGCAGGTTACTTTGGGCGGGGAAAAGAGAGAAGAATAAAGCCTAGGAATAAATCTGAAGATGTTAGTAAATTAAGTCGAATGTGTCCGCTTGTATATTAACCTTAAGTTTAATTGTCGTGTTGTTGTATCCTTGTCAAATAACTAAATGGAATTATGACTTTTGTTTATGATATCACTGTTATTGTGACAATTCAGCCCTTCCGGGTTGGGGTGTTACAGCTATGGTATCAGAGCAAAGGCTCTTTCCTGTAGAAAACTTGAAGATAGTAATTAAAACCTGTGAGGAATGGGTAGATATCTATGATAGGATTCAACTTGGTCTCTTATTTGGTTTAATTCCTATGTTTAATCGTATAGATATGCCTCCTCGTCGTCCGCTACGTAGGAATACTCGTGCTAACCATGTACGTAACAACACTTCTTCGAATGAGACTCCAGTTGATCCAAACGTAATTAATGCTATCAACCAGGCTGTTTCCGGTTGCTTCCAAACCTTGTTGCTCAAACAGCTGAGGCCGTTATTCAACAAACTCGTCATCCAGAACGCACTAACATTAATCCAACCTCTGGTGGTGAAACTCGTGAGAATACCACAAACAATACTACTTATAGTATAGACATATGGATTAGTAAATTCCAAAAACAAAAGCAGGAAATCGGCCAATCATCCACTACGCCACAGCATCAAGACCGCAAAAGTGCAAGGAAATCAAAACTCTGGAAATCAGGCACGTCCATGGCAACCTAGACTACAAAACCCAAGGCCTGCTCAAAACCAGATTCAATTTTATGCAGAACCTATTAGAGCTCAACCACTGAATCAACATGTAAACCCAAATCAGATTACATATCCTCTATGTAATACTTGTGGTAAGCGACATCAGGGCGTATGTCACCGAAGTACAGGAGCATGCTTTAGATGTGGCCAAACTGGACACATGATCAAGGAGTGTACAAAGAAAGACACTAAGAAGAATAACCGACCAAACGTTGCACCACCCAATGTTGGAGGAAGAGTTTTCGCACTTTCTGCTACTGATGCTGCTAATGTCCCAGGTACTGTGTCAGGAACCCTTCAGCTTGGTAAACATAGTATCTATGTGTTATTCGATACAGGAGCGACTCATTCTTTAGTATCCCACTCGTTTACTAAGTACCTTCCGATAAGACCAACTCTCTTAAATCATACTTTAACCATTTCCACTCCCATGGAAAATTCATCCGTAATCACTTACGTATATAAAGATTGTCCGATCCGTATTGAATCTATTGTGTGTAAGGCAGACCTATTTCCAATACATATGTGTGACTTTGATGTTATTCTAGGAATAGATTGGTTGTCTAGACATCGAGTAACTATAGATTGTCATTCTCGCCGTGTTATTTTCGGTGATCTTCATCATCCTGATATTATATATCAGGGAACTCAAGCTCATAAATCTCTTAAAATTATCTCTGCGCTCAAGGCTCGAAAATTCATATCAAATGGCTGTGCTAGATTCCTAGCATCGATTAAGGATACTTCTGCTAATGTTAAGAGTATAGATAGCCACTCCGTTGTTCGTGAATATCCTGATGTATTTCCGGATGAACTACCGGGATTACCACCCGACCGTCAGGTAGAATTCACCATCGACTTGATTCCTGGTGCCGAACCTATTTCTAAAGCTCCATACCGTATGGTTCCAATGGAACTGAAGGAGTTGAAGGAACAATTGCAAGAATTGTTAGATCTAGGATTCATAAGACCCAGTGTTTCACATTGGGGTGCTCCGGTCTTATTTGTGAAGAAGAAAGACGGTAGTATGCGCTTATGTATTGACTACCGAGAGCTGAACAAGATTACTATTCGTAATCAGTATCCTCTGCCTCGCATTGATGATCTCTTTGACCAACTTCAGGGGGCTCAGTTCTTCTCAAAAATTGACCCGAGGTCCGGGGATCATCAGCTAAAGATCAAGAATGATGATGTTCCTAAGACCGCCTTTCGTACTCGATATGGTCATTATGAATTTTTGGTTATGCCCATTGGGCTAACTAATGCACCCGCAGTCTTCATGGATTTTATGAATCGCGTATTTCACCAATTCCTAGACAAATTCGTTATTGTCTTTATCGATGACATCCTGGTGTATTCTAAGAGCCGCGAAGATCATGAAGCACATCTACATGCAGTACTTGGAACCTTGCGGCATGAGAAGTTGTACGCTAAGTTTTCCAAATGTGACTTTTGGCTTAGCCAAGTGGCATTTCTAGGTCATGTCATATCAGCAGAAGGAATTATGGTAGACCCAACAAAGGTTGAAGCTATTACAAAATGGCCAAGACCCACTTCTGTTACCGAAATACGAAGTTTCTTGGGTCTTGCTGGCTATTACCGAAGATTTGTTGAAAGATTCTCGGTAATTGCTTTACCACTCACAAAACTCCTAAGGAAAGGGGTGAAGTACTCATGGAATGAGGAACAAGAGAAAAGCTTTGAAGAATTGAAGAAACGACTTGTATCCTCTCCGATACTCGCTCTCCCTTCTGGATCTGGAGGTTACCAAGTCTATAGTGATGCCTCAAAGAAAGGATTAGGTTGTGTGCTAATGCAACATGGGAAGGTTATCACTTATGCCTCCCGTCTGTTGAAGCCTTATGAAGTTAACTACCCTACACATGATTTAGAACTAGCCGCAGTCATCTTTGCACTTAAGATTTGGCGACACTATCTGTATGGTGAGAGTTGTGACATCTTTACCGACCACAAGAGCCTCAAGTACATATTCACGCAGAAGGAGCTAAATATGAGGCAAAGAAGGTGGTTAGAACTTTTAAAAGATTACGACGCAAATATTCAATATCATCCAGGCAAAGCAAATGTTGTAGCTGACGCATTGAGCCGAAAGAATTCCAGGACTATATCTTGCTTACAAATTCAGCCTCGTCTTAGGGGGGATCTCGAAAGGATGAACATTTGGCTTCAGGTTAGTAAATCTGATGGATATCTAGCTAGAATGTAGATTGAACCCGACCTCATATCACGGATCAAAGATGCACAAAAGCAAGATGGAGAACTTTGGGCAATTGTGCAAAATCTTGAGGTGGGTAAGCAATCTGAATTTCGTATAGACCATCATGGGGTGATTTGGTGCGGTAAAAGACTTTGTGTACCCGATGACTCCAGCCTTCGTGAGTCATTGTTAGCCGAAGCTCACAGCTCACCATTTTCAATTCACCCAGGATCTACCAAGATGTATCGAGACTTAAGACAGAACTTCTGGTGGAATGGCATGAAGGAAGACGTTGCTCGATACGTAAGTAAATGCCTCACTTGCCAACAAGTGAAAATTGAACACAAACGAGCAAGCGGTCTGTTGCAGCCATTGGATATTCCCATATGGAAGTGGGATGAGATCACAATGGATTTTGTTACCGGTTTGCCTAAGACTTTCAAGAAGAATGATGTTGTATGGGTTGTTGTCGATAGATTGTCGAAGTCAGCACATTTTCTACCAATTCAGCAAGGATTTTCGGTTAATAAGTTATCCGAAATATTTCTTCAAGAAATTATTCGACTCCATGGCACACCATCTTCCATTGTTTCCGATAGAGACCCACGTTTCACCTCACGATTTTGGAAAGGTTTTCAGGCAGCTTGGGGTACCCGACTGAAGTTTAGTACGGCTTTCCATCCACAAACAGATGGGCAGTCGGAACGCACGATTCAGACCTTGGAAGACATGCTCCGAGCATGTGCACTTGAATGGTCTGGAAACTGGGATGAATATCTATGTCTTGTTGAGTTCGCTTACAACAATAGTTGGCAAGCAAGTATTGGCATGGCACCTTTTGAGCTGTTGTACGGTCGGAAATGTCGAGCACCGATTTGCTGGGATGAAGTTGGAGAAAAAATTATTGAAGGGCCAGAACTAGTTCAAATTACAAATGAAAAAGTCACTACGGCACGAGAAAAACTGAAAGAAGCTCAGAGCAGACAAAAGAGCTATGCAGATCAAGATAGACGACCACTCGAATTTAAAATTGGCAACCACGTTTTCTTAAAGGTATCCCCTTGGCATGGCGTTCGTAGATTTGGAATTAAAGGTAAGCTTAGTCCCCGTTTCATCGGTCCGTTTGAAATCCTTGAAAGAATTGGAGAAGTGTCATATCGACTGGCTTTACCGCCTCAACTCTCTCACGTTCATAACGTTTTTCATGTTTCCTCATTAAGAGGATATAATTATCATCCACTCCATGTCATTAGTTATCCATTACTTACAATTCACGAGGATTTGTCCTACGAAGAGGAGCCAGAAGCCATCTTAGATCGACAAGAAAGGGTTTTGCGTAGGAAAGTAATTCCGTTTGTTAAAGTCCTTTGGAAAAATCACTCTGAACACGAAGCAACATGGGAATCTGAAGAATCAATTCACTCTCTATACCCTAATCTATTCGAACAAATAGAATTTTAGTCAAGATAACGGTAAATCTTGCTCTTTGATATATGTTCATTTGTTTCTGTTTACGGTCATTCATGCTTTACCTTATGTGAATATATCTTAGTTATGATTAAGTATGTTTATGTAGGAGATATCGGTACTAATAGTCACTCTTATTATCTGTAAGTCTCCATTGACTTTTCGTACAGTAAGATATTTATTAAGATGCGTTATAGGAGAACCATTAGGGCACATATGTAAGGTAATTGACAAATTATAGTCATGACTTAGTTATGAATTTCAGATACACATGTGTGTTTAGGAGATTCTGGTTATATAAGTTAGTAACTCTGCTATGAAAGTTCCGTTTCTGTTACTTATGCGATAGGTTATATTCTTAATTGAAAAATTTCGAGGACAAAATTTCTTTTAAAGGGGTAATAGTTGTAATAACCATAAATTTAAAATTATTATTCTAGGAATAAAAAGAATAACAGTAATTTATAAATTACCCACTAGAAAACCGTAAGTAAGACGCCCAAGTAATTCTGTACAAACCCTAGAATTTTCAGAATCAGGATTAGGGCCCCTAAAACTCAGGGGGGGTATTCCCTACTTGATAATTATCTTAATAACTTGCGGACGAAGTTGAATTTAATGATTCCGTCGACTCAGCTAGCCTAGTCCCACGCGTGGCAAACCTATAGTGAAAACATGTCCCTTACGCATCGTAGGGGTTTAAAGCCTACGATGCGCAGGCTTAATAGAGTCCCATACGCATCGTAGGGGTTGTAGTGCTACGATGCGTAGGGCTGACCAAAATTCAACTATAAATAGAGGACATTGGCACTTGCTTCTGGGCACTGAAATGACGAAAGAATTCGTAAAATTCTTCGAGTTATCGTCTGTTTACCACAATTAACACACACTAATCACTAATTAAGTATAGCGGGGTGCTGCAGAACAGGGTAATAACTCGATCGCTATTACGATTCATTGTCCGATCGATCAATATATCCAATGGATGTTTAAGCGCTGCCCACATTAGGGTTATACTTTGTCATTCGTCGTTAATTCGATGGATGTTTAAGTATCGTACTTTGTCGTTCGTCGTTAATTCGATGGATGTTTAAGTATCGCACTTTGTCGTTCGTTGTGAGAATTTGATCTCGTGAGTTATCGTAAAGGCTGTATTAAGTTACTAACCTAGTTGTGTGCATGTTATTTAAATTAGGTTAAAAGACTAATCAGTAGTCTAAACTCTGCCCGTATAAATCTGAAATATTATCACAAGGTAGCATCACTTTGGAATTTTTAAGGTACGGATCCTTACCCCACTCTTTATTGCTTCATATTCAAATTGTTATAAACCACTAAATTAATATATCTTTTAAAACTCCTCACGTCTTTGATTATCGATTCATTTGACAGTCCGTTCGAATTCTATTCTAATCATTTGATTTAAGTTTTCATGTCATGCGATAGTATTATGTTAGTTGTACTCATTATCGCATGTTCCAATATATGTTCCGTTTTGTTATGAAAATAAGTTTTATAAGTTATGTGAATAAGACCATTTGTACTCTGATACCCTGAGTATCGCTTCTCGTGGAGTGTCCCACGAGCATGTTGTTGCGGCATCGACATCATGTGCTCCATCCGTGACGGAGAGATCAGTTCACGGCGTCTCTTAAGTACAAGTGTGGTACATAAGGCTATTAGGAGGCGTATGGATCGATCCTAGGATTTATGTATAAGGAGGTGGATAGCGGGTATGCCAACTCGCCATCTCATGTGATAATTATGCAGGAGTAGCTACCTGTGTATTGTCACGTTTTAAGTTTGCTCATGGGTACATCCGTAAGATATGATTATGAAATTAAGTTATTTGAATCAAGTTTCATCCGAATAACAATTCTATAAAGCGTTATTTGTTATTTGAGCCTAATATTCCGTACTGAGCATTCGGCTCATTCCGTAAACTTTTGTATATACAGGTACGCAGGTTACTTTGGGCGGGGAAAAGAGAGAAGAATAAAGCCTAGGAATAAATCTGAAGATGTTAGTAAATTAAGTCGAATGTGTCCGCTTGTATATTAACCTTAAGTTTAATTGTCGTGTTGTTGTATCCTTGTCAAATAAATAAATGGAATTATGACTTTTGTTTATGATATCACTGTTATTGTGACACGTCAGCCCTTCCGGGTTGGGGTATTACAAGCTCGGTAATGTTAAGTGACTAAAAAGTTGGGTTTCATTGTGGTCGATGCCGCAGAGCAACTGGTTAAAGGTGTTGTCGTTCATCGTTGCTACCCGGGTTTGATCCTTAGGCAGCACACTTTTTTTTGGGTTATTGGATTTTATCACCTCTAACTATTGGCTATTGGCTACTGCCACCCCCAACTACCATTTTGACGCCCGCCACCCCCAACTTACACCTAGTGTGTTCTGTCACCATGTCGTTAACTGATCACTAACTTTTGATCATGTTACTATACTTTTGGGATGTCCTAAGATCCCTAAAACCTTCCTAAGATCCCTATGACACCCCCAAAAGTATAGTAACAAGATCAAAAGTTAACGACGTGGTGACAGAACACACTAAGTGTTAAGTTGGGGTTGACGGGCGTCAAAGTGATAGTTGGGGGTAGCAGCGGCCAATAGCCAATAGCCAATAGTTAGAGGTGATAAAATCCAATAACCCCTCTTTTGTTTAGTTTCAGCAACTAAAATTTATTATAACTAATATAATCCTTAACTCAGCATGACTTGATACACAACTCAGCTGGTCAAGTCTACGTTTGTTGACCTGGGTGCCGCGGGTTCGAAACTTGGGAGAGGCGTTTCTTTTTCCTTCAATTCGTTTAAAGTTTCAGTTTATTGCCACAAGGTCCCTGCACTTTGTAAGGAAAAAGAAACGCCTCTCCCCCCTTCATTTATCTAACCTGACTAATAAATGTTTAAACTATATTAACCAACCAATAAATTTTAAAACCTTATTAAAAATACTTAACCGCTCTAACTCAGTTTATATATAATAATAAACTTTGTTAATCACTTTCTTTTGTAAAGTTTAACAGACTAACGAATTTCAATTCTTATTCATATTTTCCACCTTATGGTTATTTGTTTTTAATTAAATCAATAAACAACTATTAACAAAGATTATAATAAATTCGCATTTATTCGAATATTTTGGATCGGTTTACAATACAAGTCGGGTTTCGGGGATCCGTTTTTTACGGATGTTACAACCGCTGCCTTTTTGGCTTTGTCCCTGCCTTTTTTACGTCGTTTATATTTATCTGACATCGTGTGTTGATACACTTTTTGTGGACGCGACTCGGTTCGGTTCGACTCGGTTAGGTGCGGCTCAAGACCGACGTCGCGACATTCCTCTGTCGTGCGCCCCAGAGTTCGACATGCGAATCACGAAGAGCCGCGAACCTTCCCGACGCCACATCACCATGACATCACCATGATGATGTTATGAGAAGACTTTTTCATGTGAAAATGGCATGTCCACGTGAATTCAAGAGGTGTGAACAAATTAGTTGCTGCCAATTTAATCTGTTTCTGTTTATAACTTGACGAAGAACCAGATTAGAAGTCCACAAAGAACCAACTCCTTGAAATGCTCCTGACGAAGAACCTGCATGTGAACCTGACGAAGAACTGTTATTACATATGACGAAGAATTGATAACACATTATGGCGAAGAACCTGGTCTTGTGGCGAAGAACCTTGTGACGAAGGATCATCTTCATAGATCAGAAATTGTGGCGAAGAACCAAGTTCTCCGTCGTCCCAAGTTCTTCGCCGGAGTCCTTCGTAGGCTGCAAGTCCTTCATCGGCTGCAAGTTGTTTGTCGACCTGCACTTTATATATATATTCACAGCAGACAGAAGTAAGATAAGACACACACCAGAGAACACACTGTGAGAGACACAGACATGAGAGAACAGAGTGAGTTTGTAAGAGCTATAACATTGTGTAATCCTTGTAAACAAAACTCTCTGGTTGATCATACATCTGAAGCTTTAAACGTTGTATCGTCTCTTTGTTTTGTTTTGTGTCTCGATCTCCGTTTGCTTACCCGGTTGGATTCCGCACAACCGGGTTTGTTCGTATCACAAGGATTAGGCAACTAGATCCTCCGCTAGTGGACCTACAAGTGGAATCAGAGCGGAGGCACTCATCCTTGTTAAAACCGAGTCTTTGTGTCGAGATTTCAAAGCTTGAGTCTTGACAATTCTATGGTTAAATCTTTGAAAATCATACCATTTTGTTGTTAGTTCATATAAAAACCATTGTTAGATCTCATGCATATGTGATAAGGTTTGGTTTTTAGTGAAGTTCCTTGCAAAATTTGTGTTCGAAAATTTTTTAGTTGGCCGGAAAACTCATATTATTCACCGGAAAACACATAAACTCGTCGGAATCTTCAAGTGTTCATCAGTTTCTTCATCATTTCTGGGTTTGATGTGTTTGTTGAATCATTGAAAGGTTATTATTACATATTTATTTGAAATATTAGTCTTTTAAAATGATGATTGTTACTTGGAAATTGTGATGAAAAACATGGGTGCTTGAAAGTTGGCTTACCAACCATATGTGTGTCAGAGGATAAGGCCTCATTGTTTTATTTAAAATATCTTTATGTCTGCACACATTAGTCAATGAAAGACTATTATTCATTTTTTTTTTGTTTTTGACGAAAAACTTGATCTTTCGTAAAGTTATTTTGGACGAAAAATATATTTTTCATCAGGTTGTCTTGGACGAAATACTCAGTCTTTCGTAAAGTTGTTTCAGACGAAAAACCCTATTTTTCGTCACTTTGTCCTTTACGAAAAACCTTAGTGTTTCGTCATTTGGTCATTTACGAAAAAACCCTTCTTCGTCATATTGGGCCTTTCGCAAAGAACATAGTCTTTTGTGGGTTTCACTTCAAACTTTTTAACAGAAGCTTTGTAATTCATTGTTAACAGTTTGTTTTGAGATTTTTAAGCTGGTATCTTTGTTCCTACATCTAAAATGAGTTTAGATTGGTGGGGTATTCCATCTAATACGGAGAGCAAGTATTCGAGCAAGGGTTTATCTCCATCATGGGCCAAATCTCCCGCACCCGCATCTTCGTCAGTTCCATCTTAAACGAATCAAATTTCGACAAGTCAATGGGCATTCGTTTCCAATCAAAATCAAAGTATTCAAAGTATACTTTTAAGCGAAAGTGAAACCAGAAGCATTAATCGTCCACCGAAGCTCATGCACATGAATGAATATCCTGGATGGGAAGAAAGATTCCATACGTCTATTCTTGGACAAAACACGAAATTGTGGTTATGTTTTACTACAGATTTCGATCAAGCACTTGATGTTGCCGCTTCAACTGCCGCGACATTTGCAGATCTTACGGTAGACGAGAAGAAGAAATATGATTTGGAAAAGAAAGCTTTTTCTATTCTAACTCAAGCGTTGAGCAAGGATATATATCATCAGTTAGTCAGCTTCAAGATGACAAAGTGGTTATGGGATGCATTGAAGACGAGAGGTCTAGAAAATGAAGCGTCACGCAAATTGCGACATGATCTCCTCAAGAAGGAGTTTGATGGCTTCACATGTATGGAAAGGGAATCTTTGGGAGACTTGACAAGTCGATTTTATCACTTCTTGACTGAGTTAAATAACTTTGGGGTAGTAGTGACTCCAGAAGAAGTTGTCATCAAGTTTGCCGACGCATTACCAGCTCAATGGAATGGTTTCTTGGAAATCTTGAAATACAATGGCACTTTGGCTGCGACAAACATCAATGATTTCGTTCAGCTCTTGGAGAACAAAGATCAAGAAGAAATCAGGAAGGCCAAAAGGATTCCAGTGCAACAGAATCCTGATATGTATTATGGAAACTGTGGAGGTTCTAGCACTGTTGCAAGACCTGCTCCACATGCTCAGCTTCAAACTGCCTTTGTATCAAGAGATATGTACGGAAATCCACTACCAGTTTCCTCAACTCAAACGGCTTTTGTCTCAAGCACTGACATGTATGGAAATCCACAACCAGAAGTCTCAAAGCAAAGCTATCAATATACCGGACCAAGAGATATGTACGGAAATCCACTACCAGTTCCATAACAAGCTTGTTATGGAAGCACCTCATCTGCTGGTCAGTCATCTAATCAAAATACAGTTCGGCTCGACACTTCAAATTTATCGAAAGTAAGTGTTGAAGTAGCTAAAGATTATATGGAGCTATTAAACACATTGGTGAGCGCGTATTGTGGGTTAATAGCAGGTCAGATTGGAAACATCAATCTGACATAAGAAGATTATCATCAGATTGATAAGGAGGAAATGGATATGATGGACATCAAATGGGCTTTTACTAGTGCGGTTAGGCGAGATAAAGACTTCATGGAATGGACTGGTAGAACCAGCTTGGAAAGCAAGAAAGACACCAAGTATGGGTTCGATAATGTGACAACTGTCAAAAATCCAGGTATCCGTATAATTAATTAATCTTGATTAATGCATAATGACTGTGCTGAACTACAAATTAACTACTTTCTGATTACTGCCATACATATACATGTGCATCATACATTATTTAATGTCATACCAATATTGCATGAAAGCTATATTGCCTGAATGATGTACAAAGCACAGTTAGCACAGTAAACGGATAAATCAGCAAATGCTGACAAAACTCAGCACATAAACAGACAGTGTTTTGAGACCCAGTATAAGCCAGAAACTAAGTACTACACTAGTATACAGTGTAGGGAAGTAAGGATCACAAAACTGTTTTTCTAGGTGATAGTTTAAGTGCCGGAAAGTGCCTAAAACTCACCCAAAGTGCTGAATTCAGTAAAAATTCAGCATAAATCAGCATTTTAACACATTAATATTAAGCAGAAACATGATAAAATGGTCCTGAATGCTTTCCTAAGTGTCGGGAATTAAAAGTGTCACAAAAGGGTACATAAAGAACACTAACTGCAAGTTTAGCACTTTAACGAATCAGTATCCAACCGAACAACCGGACACTACCCGAAACACCAAATTTACACTAGAAGCATTGTTTTAACATTTCCAAGCTAGTTATGATCCCCGAACATCATAACACCCTATAAAATATCAAGTAACTAACATAACTAACTAACACTTGATATTTAACCTTAAAGTAACTAGTATGGTTAAAGCCTACTCTACTACCCCCCCCCCCCCCCCCGCACCTATAATCGGCCATACCTCGCTACCATGCTTCAAGATTTCCTTTCATTATTTAAATGGATTGTGTTCCCTTGTTGCTAGCATAATATACAGAAGATAAAGAGCTAGGATGGTTATAAGTATAACCCTTTGATCATAACCATCATAATCTCACACACACTTCACACTTGATCTCCCTCCCTCTCTTGCTCTCACTCTCGGCCGAACACAAGCACCACTACCACCACTTTCAATCACTCATCTTCATCCATTCTAAGATCAAACAAGGGTGTTAGAAGCAAGATTAAGGAGCTTGGTGGCTTTGGATCTTGAAGGACCTTCTCTAATTGCTTTTATCCACTCACTTTCTACTCTTGAATCATCCCTAGCCTTGTGCTAGTGGTAAGATCCTTGTACACTCTATGTTACATCTATTTTAAGTGGTTAATGATGAATCATGATCAAAAATATCAAGAACACTAAAGAATCATATGAAGTAAATATGAATATAAGCTTATTTAGTAAAGATATCTTCATGAATATAAGTTGTTATGCTTGTTGATCTTTGATTGTTTGTAGAAGTGATGTTAATCATCATAAGGTCTCGCTAAATCATGATTTAAAACATAGTTTAGCAAGATGTGAAAGTATAAATTCTTGTAGGATGATGGATCATCCACACTTAAAGCATGAACTTGAAAGAAATAATGTTTTCTTGAAAAACCATGATTAAAGTCAGTTGTTGATCATATGGATCTAAATATTTATGAAGGATTTCAAGGAAACCAAGTTAAAAACATAAGTTTCATATAATCTTGGTTCTTACATAAACAAGACTTGTTTTTAGGGATTAACCAAGTGTAGAAACACTTGTGTAACAAGAAAATTTCATGAAGAAACATTTTTGTAAAACAAGATTACAAGTTGTAAACATCTAAATTCTCTAAGAATGATGTTTTTATATAAACAACCACACTTTAAAAGGTAACTAAACTCACTAAACACACTACCAAGTTACTACAAATTTTCATAAACTTTCAAGTTCATAAAGTGGTAGATTAAGCATGGTTTTGGCAAATTGGTAAGTGTAAATTGTTTAGAGTTGATTGTGAATTGATTGTGATGATTTTTACAAAAGAAAATGATATCCTTGAAAGCATGGAAACCTCCATTTTTAGGGTAAACTATGGCAAAATTTTCTAAAAATATTAACACTTAGAAAAATATTTTAAACAAATATTTACAAGTGTGTTTTAACCATGAGATTTCCATATAAACGTTGCCATAATTTTTGTTGCAAAAATATATGTATTGGAGGTTGGATTTTATAAATAAAAGTGGTTAAATATATATTTAGAATATATATACAATGAAGACACACATGTGTGATTATTTGTATACTTTGTGTAATAGTTATATTATTTTAGGACTTGAAATAATATAACACATCAAAATACCAAGGATTACCATCCAAAATATTACCAAAAATCCCAAGGAATAAGTATATAAGTTACACACAAAATATTGGCGAAACCGAACAAGAGATGTAACTTACAAAATATTCCGGAACTTGATTCATAAGTATACTTTGGTAAATAAATTTTTGGATACAAAGGAATGAAAATGTGATTTTTCACAATTACTTCAAGAGTATATCATATTTTGACAAGAAGGAAATATATGATTTTTGGTGAATAAAAATATATATGTGTTTACTTGGAATTTGTAGAAGATATATTATTTTTGGGAAAAATATATATTTTCTTGAGTAAACTTAAAATAAATTATTTTTGGATAAAAATAAGTTTAGTTATATTTTCTAAGTTATACTTAAAAATATATTATTTTGGAACTACAAATATTTTTGCCAAAAGAAAAATTATAAATAATTTTTCTAAGTGATACTTCTTAAATATATATTTTGGAAATATATATGTTAGTGGACTTTTATTAGAAATAACATTTCGGAAAGTATAATATAAATTTAAGTATATGAATACTCAATGAATGCAATAAAATATGTATTCTCAAGCGTATAAATACTCACCGGAATACGACACCAAAACATGGCAAAAATATACAAATAGAAGAATACGAATACACATGTATAAGATACCCCCATCCTTGGGAAGGAAATACAAGTATTAATACTTGGGAAGTGTTAAGTTAATATATATGTTTAACAATTATTCCAAAATTTAATAAATATAATTTAAGTTAAAATATTAACTATTTTGACACTAATTATATGACTTGGAATAATAACAAAGGCATAAAAGAAACGTAACTCAGAAACGCTAACACTAAGTCAAGGCACGGCCTGTTCGTCTAATAGACATTAGTACGTTGTAGGTAGTCGTGTTCACCGGAGAAGTGCGAGTTACGATTGTTGAAGACGCAAGACTGTGAGTTTCGTGTTCCCCCTTTTCTTTAATTGTTTTCAGTTTTTATAACTTTGGGGGTGAAGTACATGTTACAACTGTTCACAAACTTTATTATTTGGTATGGTTAGCTAAGGAAGGGTACACTTAGATCATGTGAGTGGTGGGCATAACGCTTAAGGCCATCAATCCTCGTTGTAGGACCGAGAGATATGAGTGATAGATCTATTTGGGTGTAGCGAGCCCCGCCCATGTTGGACCAGGGTTGGCCCATGGGTAGACTATGTCTTACAGCCGGAAGCCCGGTGCAAATTTTGCTAGGTTTAAGCTACCTGCATCACGTCACACATATCAATGGCCTTGCAAACCATTGGTGATCTATTTTTCCTTATTGCTTTCATACCGGGATTTATAAACTTACATACATACATACAGTGATTTTCAAAGGTTTATTCATACACACAAACAAACACACGAACTCGCTCAACTTTTGTTGATGTTTTCAAAATACATGTATTTCAGGGAATTAGTAAGTGGATCTGGCGGGCGTTGGAAGTTTCATGCTGCGTTGTGAATAAAGATGTCATCCATGGTTTTGAGGTTTTGGTTGGGTGTCTTATTCCCGGACGAGACACATCTTCCAAACCTTGGTTTTATTTAATGTCGTTTGATGAGCCCTTAGTGAACTCTTAAAACAATTCGTATGGTTTGTAAAACTTGTAGTTGAAGTCTACATTTTAAAACAATGTTATTATGTTTTAAACTTATTTAATGGATGACAAATCTATGATTTTATCATATAGTTGTTGTTATGATTGAATGCAATGGTATTAAGAAAGTCACACCATAATCACGCTTCCACAAAAGTCAGGGTGTGACAGATAAACAGTCACTCAAGTGCTTTAATTGTGGTGAAAGAGGTCATTTCAAGAGAGAATGTACAAAGCCAGCTCAGCAAGGGAACCAGAATCCATTCAGAAATTAAGGCAATCAAGCCAACCAGCAGAATCAGAATCAAAATAGGAATAACGAGCGTACGTTGATGCCTGTGAACAATCCAAATCAAGCAGGAGCATCAAATGCCAACCAGGCTCTTGTGGTACAAGTCAATGAAGGTTGTGACTGGTCGATTCAGTTGGGAAGTGATGTTCAGGATGGAACAGCTTGTTTTGCTGAGGTTATCAAGGACCCGAAACACGCCAGTGGTGGAGAATAATCTGAAGATGAAGACAGTTCTGGTTACAGTAGAAGCTCAGATGAAGAATCCTCAACTTCAGGCGATGATCATTTGGATGAAACGTTAAGTGTGACAGTCGATGCAGATATTAATGAATTGTGGGAGGAGCTGAAGCAGGGAATCATAGAAGATCAATCTTGGTGGATGAAGCTGCTTATTCTTCTTCTTCTTCTTCTTCTTCTAATCATTCAGCCTTTATGGCTAATGTTGGCGGTTCATCAAACCAGGTATGTGTCGATGATCCAACTTCTGATAAATGTGATAAATGTGTTAGTTTAGGTGATAAGTTGTCGGACTTGCAAAGCAAATATGATGATTTGCAAAGCAAGTATGACGTGACACATATCCACAATCAAAAGTTGATAGTGGATCTTTTGAAATGCAAAGAGGCCAACATGTTTTATGAAAACCATGAAAAAGAGTTTAAAACGGTGATTAACAATTTAAGAGAAGATAAAACCGAGCTAACTAAAATGGTTTCAAGAAAACAAACTGACATAAACTGTTATATCAATCGTCTCGAGGTCATGCAAAAAGAGTTAGCCTGTGTAAAGTGTGAAAGTGAGGCGATCCAGCTTAAGCTAGATAGTTATTCAAACTCTAGGTATGTGCTAGATCACATCATTGACATACAGAAAGAGAAAAAGGATGTCGCGTGCATTGGATATAAGAAATGTCCACCACCTGTTAGACACAATTATGATGCAGTGCCTGATGAGGAGAATAGAACTTATTTTGAGCAATCTGTTCCTTTAGACATTGAGGAGTTTGCAACCGGACTTGGATACAAAAAGGAAGTATCATCAGATTCGGATGTGTCAACAGTTACAAGTGTGTCAACTGTTGAACAAAATCTGGATCCTCTAGTTGTTGTTGAGGATGCTGATTCTTCAGATGATGAATCCGATAATACTGACTCAACACAGTCTGATGCGGTAATCAAAGAAGAGGACATACCTCTCGAGAATCATATTTTATGTGAACCTCCCGCAAAACCTGCTAAGGCTGTTCTGGTCGAGTCCACATCTACAAAAGAGTCTGAGACTGTGAATTTGCTGTACACTCTTGTTGGTGATGATAAAATCCATTCTGACAAAATTTTCCGATTAAAAATGTAAATCAATCTTTAATCAGTAAAGTTTTTGAAGATTCGACAGGTAGGTTTTTGGGAAAGTCGAGTTCACATTTTGTGGTAACACAGTGCCCTTCGATTCCAAAAACTGAAGTTCAAAAACAAAATGGCAATCAGAAATTACCAACAGTGAAAAAGCAGCAAAATCATACCAAACCAAAAGGTAAAGCAACGACTCAAGGTCGAAAGGAACCGAACCAAAAGAAGAACAAAAAGGTGAACTTTGTGAAATCAACGGGAACAGATAAATTGGAAACTTTTGCAAATAAATCTAACTTAGATCATGTCAATCAAGTTACATTTTTGAAAAGAAATGAACAAAACAGTTCAAAACCAAGTACCTCGGGATCACAAAGTTCATCAACAAGACAGTCACATGATGTTTCGGGGTTTATTGAACGAAGATCATGTTTTGAGTGTGGTGAAATTGGACATATCATCCGAAATTGTCCATATCTTCATAAACTAAAAGCTAAAGTTGATGGTCCCCATGAACAAAATTACCGAATGCGATCTGTTTCTTCAAAACACGATCCCCGCCTTGTAAAAGAAAGGGAAAAGAAACAGAAACGCCAACAAGTCAAGGTAATTGAGAAGGCAATTAAAAATGACGTGGTTCAAAATGTGGTTCAAAAACAACATGTCTCTGTCAAACCAGAAATTTCTAAAACTTCAAACAAACAAGAAGTTAAAATTTCAAACAATTAAACTGGTAAAAATCAACAGACATGGAAACCTAAATTGACCACGAATTCAGGGGGAACATCACAATTTCCAAACCATCGAAAAGTTGAAGTAACTTTTGTCGATGAAAATGGAAGACCCAAGACCACAATGGCTTGGGTCCCCATCTCCAACTAATCATGTGAGTTCATGTGCAGGATGTTCCAGGAGGAACTTTCAGCAGTCATTGGATTGTTGATAGTGGGGCATCCAGGCACATGACCGGCGACATGAAGCTTCTCTTTGACGTTAAATCTATTAGAAGAGGTTATGTTGCTTTTGCTGGAGATAAAGGCAGATATATTACTGGTGAAGGAATGGTATCCAACGAGGTTGTAAGCTGTAACAACTCTCATTTAAAAATACTATTTCTTATTATAATTTTTCCAATAAGAAACCCTAATTGAGACCCCCAAGTAATATTGCATGGCCCCTAAAATTTTCTGAACAATCGGAACTAGGATCAGGGCCCCTAAAACTCAGGGGGTATTCCCTAATTGGTATTATCTAAATAGTTCGCTGTAGAAATCGAATTTTAACAAACCGTCGACTCACCCAAGCTAGTTAGACACGAGGCAACCCTATGCTAGAGGGGGTGCCCTCACGCCACGCGACAGGCTCTCGCGCCACGCGAGGGAGCCAATTTTTCAGTATAAATGTAGGGCATTGGCACTTGCATTTTGGCGTTGGTTCGACGTAAAAACTCGTTTTGTACGTCAAGATATCCTCTGTTTACTCCAAAAACACACACAAACACGAAATTCTGCCGTGATAACAGGGTAATAACTCGATCACTGCTAAGATTTAATGTCCGATTGATAAAAACCAATCCGATGGATGTTTAAGTGTTGCCCGTATTTGGGCTATACTTTGTCATTCGTCGTGAAGGTTTTGATCTCGTGAGTTGTCGTAAAAGTTGTATTAAGTTACTGACCTAGTTTTCGTGTGCATTGTTATTTGAATTAGGTTAACCAGGCTAAAATCAGTAGGCTAAACGATGCCCGACTAAATCTGCAATGTGAGTCATTTTCTTTTTACCAAAGTGCTTTACAAAACCCTAAATGCTTTCCAGTTATAATTACAGGGATTAAGTCATTGTAATCTTCAATTACTGCCAGTATGTGGGGTTTTGTATACATTACTTGATACTCATCACCATTGGACAACAGGTTAGCCAATGGGTGATCTGACCATAGTCACAAATACTGTCGAGTGACAAATACCGATTTGGGGTAATTGGTAGATAGAAACAATATAATCACCCTTAACACTGTATATTATAACAATGTGTCGTTTTGTGTAACTTGAATGACTCGCCAGTATTTCCCTGCTGATAAAACCTTTTTAAAACATATTTCAGGTGATCTGTTGTGATCCAGGAAAAGTGCCGTGTAGCACTGCAAGCTTGAAGAAGTGGCTCAATAAAATAAAGAAACATGTTTTTGTAAAAACAGGGATTTCCCAGTGAAATCACCTTTATTGTAAATCTTGGGTGTTATTCCCAATTTGTGAAATAAAATAAATTGGGCATTTTCAAGTTTTAAAAGATCCTGTTAAAATTCCGCTGCCAACATAATAATTACCACGGGTTTCTGTCCCGCGGCTCCTGAAGCGGGTAAAACCAGGCCGGGGGCCGTGACAGAAAAAGGTGGTATCAGAGCCACTGATTTAAGCCAATTAAGTATTTAGAAATACTTAATTTTTTTCTGATTGCTCTTTTGTGATTCTGTGAAAATTTATTTTACAAAATTTTAACTAAGAATTTTTGTGTGTTTCTTCACATATGCTAACAACATGAATGAGTTGTCTGAAGCTCTTCATAATATCACTATCCATTCTGCTGAAATGGAAGTTTCCGGGAATTTTTCCGGTTATTGGGCCGACACTGATGAACCTATGGAATTCCAACCCCAACCTCTGGAGGAACCAAAGCCGAAGAAAAGAAGAAGATTCGTGGGCTGGAGGCGTGTGCATAGAAAGAAAACAATGGCACAGAAAGTCAAAAAGACTGAGGATCCGATGGATAAAGGCAAAGGAATAGAGATCGGGGAAAGTTCTAGGCAAGCCCAGGATATGCCATCATGGGAGGAGCTAGATCGTAAATTGGCACTTAGTGACCTCATCGGACCTGCCGATGAAAACCTTTTCAATTTCCCAGCGGAAGCACAACTTCCAGTTAATCTAGAGCCTGCTATCCCATATCTTATTATCCACCCACGACCTCTGCCAGAAAAGCTGGAAGAATGGTGGACAACTGACTGGCAATTTCAGAACCTTTTGAATAACCCTAATACCTTTTTCCCCCAATTTGACCCTGAGCCTCCACTTCACCCACCAATGAGCCCCGAGAACTTGGCTGAACTTCACCACTATGGCGAGGAGCTGCTGGATGTAGGAAATAGAATCCGAGATGTGGGGGAGAGGATATCATGGAAGTACGACGAGAGGGAACGTCGTTTCTGAGACGTCAGCTGAAGGGGATGGTGTGACTGTGTGGTTGTGGTTGTATAATAACAAAAGAGTTAACTGCCATTTTCGTCCCTGTGGTTTGGTCACTTTGGCCATTTCAGTCCATTTCTCAAAAATGCGCCATTTTCGACCCCCACGTTCTGGAAAGGTGCCATTTCAGTCCAAAAATCATAACCCAGTTAAGTCAGTTTGTTAATAAGGACTGATTGTGTAAATTTTTAACATAAAGGACTGATTGTGTAAATTTGAACACCACCACCACTAGCCCTGCCACCACCACCACCGCCACCACCGCCACCACTGCCACCACCGCCACCACAGCCACTGCCACCACCACCGCCACCATCTTCATCTTCATCACCGCCCGTCTTCTTCAATCACTCCGACGGATCTCCTCCGATTCGGTCTATATCTTCAGATTCGGTCTATATCTTCAGTAATCCATTAGATTTCGCTCGCTAAACATCACTGGATTGTATTCGTTTGCCTTGTTGCTAATTGTTACGAACTAGAATTTTATATGTAATCGATTGTTACAAGTTAAATGAAGCTAGGTAACGTACGGGTTGAGTAAACTTCCTGTTTGTGTTTATTTGAATCTGTATCTTCAGAAAGCGATTAGGTTTGGCTTAGTGAACAGTTCTGGATTGTTGTTTGTTTGCTTTGCTGCTAATTGTAAGTAACTTTTATCTAGCGTTCTTGATTTCGGAGTTAGATTGTAGATTTGATTTTTCACGACCAAGAATTTTATATGAACTAGATGTTTGTTAATCAAATTTGTAATCGATAGTTAGAAGTTGATTCAGCTATACAAGCTAGGTTCTGTTTTGACTGAGTCACTGGACGCATGTAATCAACAAGAGATTAAGCGAAAGTCAAGAATTTGTTAGGATGAATTATGTAAACTTTCTGTTTCTGCTTACTTTGCTTACACTCTCTAATCTCTGTTTTAATTTATATCTTCAGTAATCAATTAGATTCGGTTTACTTAACAATACTTGATTATTTCTCGTTTGCGTTGCTGCTAATTTGTGTAACTTGTATCTAGCATTTATAATTTTGGAGTTAGATTGTAGATTTAATTGGTTACGAACTAGAACTCTCTATGAACTGCAACTCTCCTCCGGTCATCTTCTCCGCCAGCCACCCATTCATCCTGTAACACCGGTCATCTTCTTCTGCTCACCTCATTCATCACGTCCAAACCTCCAAGTCATTATCTTCATATCATTATTCATCATCATCGATCATCATCTGTTATCATCATCATCGATCATCATCGATCATCATCGACCTTCATCATCATCATCGCGATCTTCATCATCATCATCATCAGAAGATGATGGTCTGACGAGAGAGAGAGAGAGAGAGAAGGAGGCGGGAGAGAGAGAAGCCGACGGTGGGGGGTGCCGTTTTTCCGGTGAGTTGCAGGCGGCGGCAGTGGGGGTGGTGGCGTGGTGGCTGTGGTGGCAGCGGAGTGGTTGTGGTGGCAGTGGCTGTGGTGGCGTGGTGGTTGTGGTGGCAGCGGACTGGTGGTAGTGGCAGTGGCTGTGGTGGCGTGGTGGCTGTGGTGGCAGAGGAGTGGTGGTGGTGGTGGCGGTGGTGGTGGTGGCAGTGACTGTGGTGGCGGTGGTGGCTGTGGTGGCGGTGGTGGTGGTGGTGGCGGTTGTGGTGGTGGTGGCAGTGGCTGTGGTGGCGGTGGTGGGAACTGGTGTGGCGGTGGTGCCATTTCAGTCCATTTTTCAAATATTTATACATTTTACTTAAATGGTCCCTTATGTTACAAATTTACACAATCAGTCCTTATTAACAAACTGACTTAACTGGGTTATGATTTTTGGACTGAAATGGCACCTTTCCAGAACGTGGGGGACGAAAATGGCGCATTTTTTAGAAATGGACTGAAATGGCCAAAGTGACCAAACCACAGGGACGAAAATGGTAGTTAACTCATAACAAAATAATAATAATAATAATAATAATAATAATAGTAATAAAAATATAATCGTGTAAAATAACTTAAAATAAAACCTTTGTAAGATAACGGGTGTGTACGGACGCATAGTAATATATAAAATATGGAAGTCGAAAAGTCGACAATTTTGGCTATAAGTGTGACGTGATTTTTGTGCGATTGTTTTGCATTTAGTCGTTATTTATTTTATGCTAATAACTTATATATATTAATTACCAGATGACACACGCTGATAATGACCCAGTTAACGAGGTTAACCAATCTGAGAAAAACAATGAGGACCATTTTCTTAATAGGCAAGACATAGAAAACATCGCCGCTCAAGGAATAGCCAATGCTATTCCAGCAATCGTCGCTGCGGTTAAAAGTCCTATTGAGCCTTCACAAGCTCACCCTAGTAAACGTACGCGCGACGATGATTTCAGTAATAGTGTTAACGGAGGCGGCGATAACGACAACTTGATTCAAGCCCCGATACTTAAGAGAATGAAAGCTGCAACGCCTGGTTGCACTTACAAGGAATTTCTTGCTTGTAAACCTATCAAATTTGCAGGCAATGAAGGGGCGATTGCAGCACTGCATTGGTTGGAGAAAACCGAGGCAGTAATTAAAATAAGTAAATGTGCCGAAGAAGACAAGGTCATGTACGCGTCACATCTTTTTAAAGATGGGGCACTAGAATGGTGGAATACGGTGTTACAAGCCAAGGGAATCGATGTGGCCTATGCCATGAGTTGGGAAGAATTTAAGTGGCTAGTAGAAAGAAAATTATGTCCCGAATATGAGAAGGAACAAATGGAAAATAAGTTCCTGAACCACTGGATGGTGGATGTAGACTGTCGAGGGTACACTTCGACATTCTTCGAATATGCTCGAATTGTGCCTACTCTGGCTTCGCCAGAATCGGTACCTATTTCTCGCTATATTTGGGGTTTAATTAGCGAGATCCGTGATATTGTCAAGGCTGCGAGACCCCGCACGATTGATGATGCGGTGGAATTAGCTAACACTTTGACTGACGAACTGGTGCGTACACGAGAAGAAAACAGAAAGAAGGAACTGGCCCAGAAAATTTCCCAAGGATTTCGTATGGGTAATAATAGCAATTTCAAGAAAAGAGGAATTGGGCAATGTTCCACTCCGCCGTTCTGCAGGAACTGTAAAAAGAAACATTTTGGCAAATGTAATGAAACCTGCAACTTTTGTAAAGCTATAGGACATCGTGAAGAAGATTGCAGAAAGAAAACAAAGATCTGCTATAACTGTGGAGAAGTTGGGCATTTCAGACTAGAATGCCCTAAATTGGTCAAACCAGCAGATAACAAGGTCAAACCTGCTGAAGGGACTAACAAAAAGAACGCAAGAGCCTTCCAACTAACCACGCAGGAAGCCAAACTAATTCCTGACGTAATAGCTGGTACGTTCTTAGTTCACAACGTTTATGCGAAAGTATTATTTGACTCTGGTGCAAACCAAAGTTTTATAGATACTTCATTCTGTCAAGCTCTTAAGTTACCCTTAACGAAACTTAGGCAAATTTTTACCGTAGAAACGGCAGACGGGAACAATGTTAACATAGATACGGTTTTGCAAAAAGAAAATATAGAACTTTCAGGTCATAAATTTTCTGCAAATCTATTACCCATGAATTTAGCTGGATTCGATGTCGTATTAGGAATGGATTGGTTAGTAGCCAACCATGCTCGAATCCTTTGTGATAAGAACTCTATAGAAATTCATGCACCCACAGGAGAAGTAATCATGATTACAGGGGATAAGCCGCGTAAACCCATGAAGTTCATTTCAGTAATGAAAGTTGCTAGTTATGAATGAAAGCAAGGAATAGTGTATATGATTTCGGTAATCATTAGCACTAAGGGTAAGGAAATTAAGGAAATTCCTGTAGTATCAGAATACTCGGATGTATTCCCATAAGAGTTACCAGGATTACCACCTGATAGGGAGGTAGAATTTAGAATTCATTTGATTCCTGGAACTACACCCGTAGCTAGAGCACCCTACCGATTAGCACCCACTGAAATGCTAGAATTGAAAAAGCAGTTAGATGAATTATTAAGTAAAGGATTCATACAACCTAGTTCACCCCCGTGGGGAGCTCCAGTGTTGTTTGTGAAAAAGAAAGATGGTCCGATACGAATGTGTATAGATTACAGAGAATTGAATAAGGTTACAATTAAGAATCGATACCCATTACCAAGGATTGATGATCTTTTCGATCAACTTCAAGGAGCTAGATACTTTTCTAAGATAGATTTACGCTCTGGATATCATCAGTTGAAAGTACAAGAAGAGGACATACCTAAAACTGCTTTCAGAACTAGGTATGGTCATTACGAGTTTACAGTCATGCCCTTTGGACTAACAAATGCTCCTGCAGCATTTCTGGACATGATGAATAGGATCTGTAAACCGTATTTTTATAAATTTTTAATTGTCTTCATCAATGATATACTTATTTATTCCAAGAGTCAGGACGATCATTGTGAGCATCTACATGCACTCTTAACTCTGTTAAGAAAGGAAAAACTTTATGCCAAATTCTGGAAGTGTGAATTTTTGCTACAGGAGGTACAATTTTTAGGTCACATGGTGAATCACGAAGGTATTCATGTAGATCCCTCCAAGATAGAAGCAATTACCAGATGGAAGGTCCCACAATCAGCTACGGAAGTTAGAAGTTTTCTAGGATTAGCTGGATACTATAGGAGCTTTATTAAGGATTTTTCTAAGATAGTTGTGCCATTAACTAAGCTAACCTGTAAAGCAGTTAAGTTTGAATGGGGACCTAGACAAGAAGAAGCTTTTAGAATTTTAAAGCAAAAGTTAACAAACACCCCAATTCTTGCTTTACCCGAAGGGACAGAAGATTTTGAAGTATACTGTGATGCTTCAAAGCTAGGATTAGGTTGTGTGCTGATGCAACGCAAAAAGGTAATTGCGTATGCCTCAAGGCAATTGAAAAAGCACGAAGAGAATTATACGACTCACGACTTAGAGCTAGGAGCAGTAATTTTTGCCCTTAAGATTTGGAGACACTATCTGTATAGAAGTAAGTTTACAATTTATACAGATCATAAAAGCTTAAGATACATATTTGGGCAAAAAGAATTAAACATGAGGCAAAGAAGATGGATGGAAATTTTAAGTGACTACGACTGTGATATTCAATATCACGAAGGAAAACCAAATGTAGTCGCAGATGCCTTAAGTCGTAAGTATCATGAAAAGCAAAACCGAGTTCGTGCTCTTAGATTAAGTTTACAATTAGACTTAATGGAACAACTGAAAAACATTCAAGAAATAGCAATCAAGGATGATGCTGAAGGAATGAAAGGAAGGATAAAGGAATTGGAGCAAGGAGCTGATGGAATCCGGAGATTCCATAAGAAAAGGATTTAGGTACCTAAACAGGGAGAATTAAGAGATAAGATTTTAGAAGAAGCCCATAAATCTAGGTATACCATGCATCCTGGTAATAATAAGATGTACCAAGATTTAAGAAATAATTTCTGGTGGATAGGAATGAAGAAGGACATAGCTAGATATGTGTCTAACGTGTTCACAAGTTAAGGTAGAACACCAGAAACCTTCAGGGTTACTCCAACAATTAGAAATGCCTGTTTGGAAATGGGAACTAATAACCATGGATTTTGTTACTAAGTTGCCCAAAACCAGAAAAGGTAACGACGCTATTTGGGTAATTGTTGATCGATTAACCAAATCAGCTCACTTTCTACCCATGAAAGAAACCTTTAGCATGGAAAGATTGGCAAAGTTATACGTAGATGAAGTAGTATCCTTATGTAACACCTGTGCCTTCACGGCCATCAAACAAATACCGAACCAATGAAATATTATATTTCATACTTGGGATTGGTAAAAATATGTGTATCGTTTATACATATCAACTCTTGTTCGATTTCAAGCTCTAAATCGCTTTCTGGAAGGTTATACGCGCACTGATGCGTAAATATAACCAGTTTAATCCAACGAACACTCCGGAATAGTGAAATGGGCTTAACATACCTTAAATAACCTTTACATAACTTAGATATAAGTTTTGGAAGGTTTGGTGTGGTGAAATCAAAGTTAAATCGCTTACAGGGACTAAAGTTGACAAACTGCGAAAGTATGCCAATTTGAACTGTAACAGACATTCCGGAGCATGACCATAAGTTAAACATACCATAAATATCCTTCACAAAGCTTAGAAATAGGCTTTGAGGTGTTCGGTATGCTAAAATAAACTTTTGTGTCATTCAGGGACTAAAAGTGTCAAAAGTGCACAAGTTTGCATCTTTACGCGTAACTCACGTTCTGCATACATTCGGACATCCAAAAATTTATGTAAGCATGACTACATTATATTTTAGGGTTCGCCTTAAGAAAAATCCGTTCGTTTCGTCATTTGGATCGTTTTTCGCGCTTATGCGCATTCCGTCGTAATTAAGCGAACATCGCGTTCGTACGGCTAAACGAACCGACATCCGAGATATTTTTGAGCATGTTTTAAGTTCCCTATACTTTAACTTCATTTTAGAGCTTTGAAATGGGGTTAACGGGCCTTAAACGTGTCAAAAATGGCCAAAATACAGTTCAGGGACCAAAACTGTAATTCTGCCAAACTTGCACCATACGATGCGTATGGTATGTATACCATACGATGCGTATGGGGTCTTCTGACCAGATGCAATGTTTAAACAGCCTGTTTTCAGCAGAATTAACCACATCCACATGTTCCTAATTATCTAGTCATTAGATAAGGATGGCATTTTTAGCCACCATAAGGTTCCAACACATGTACGGCCTTGATCGTTTCCCCTTTTCCAAGAAACGATCTCAACGGTGGACCGAATACTATAAATACCCCACCCCCCATTACTTCAAATGCACTAGAATTCTGATTTTGAGAGCTCTAAGTTGAAACCATTGTTTCATACCTGAGTTCTTGAAGTCGGGATTAGCATTCGGGGACCTTGGGTAAGTATTCTTTCGTTCTTTTCCTTATTTTATTGCTTTTCGAGTCAGAAAGTCAAACTTTGTTTGACTTTCAGCGTTGACCAGTAATGGTCAATGCGAAGTTCGTTTGAACTTCGCAACGTGAGTGTAATCACGTTGGTCATAGTCCCTTGGGACTATGCCCACTGATTACCACGTTGTCTAGAGTCGTAGGGTAGGCGATCTAATAAATCGCCTATACCTTCGAACTCGACCCATTTGGTCGATCATTAGGATCCGACCAAATACATTAGGTGACCATAGTAGGTAGGGAATAACCTTCCGAGGTTATACCCTATGGTCACATCGTTTAAGTAGTTGTATGATAGGTAGTTTATATGCCTTAGGTAAATTACCAGAATACCCTTTTCATGTATAATTGGTAATTAAGCATATGTAACCTAAACCTTTGTCATATAACTGATTATGTAACATGTTTAGGCATATAACACTTGTCATAGGACTAGTTAGACGGTCCGAACGCGTTTCACGCGAACGACGCGTTAAAGTAGCATAAGCTACCTAAACGGGTCGTAATGGGTCGATAGCAATTAGGTTTGGTTTCATTGTAGTATGTAGGTCTTGTTAAACCATATCATATGAGTTCCAAAACTCGTTTGGTTTACCAAGCCTCATCCTATCCGATCTCCCGATTTAGGTCCGGTTTATTTATATAGTTTTAGATTGCCGATTGATTCCGTGCTCCCTCAAGCTTTGTTTGGTTGTTGTTCAAGACCTCCAAGCATTCTCAGGCGAGTACATTCTTCCCCTATTTTACTGTTTTCAATTGTTTTGGGGTGACTCATATGTGCTAAATGTTTTCAATGTTATAACAATAGTTTCAAAAACAATTAAGGCGATTTATACAAAACTAATAACGATTTCATAAAGTGAACAAACTTGTTGGTTGTAGTTACATAACATATGACATTCATTAGCAATGATCAAGCCGACCAGTATTAGGTTATGGTACCATAGGATCTGACAAATCCCGTTATTTACTGCACCCGTGGTTATGTGTGGGTGTTGTGGGTAGCGACTGAATCTGTAAGTGTTAACTTACCCTATGGAGGTTTGTTAATGCGAATACGAGAAGCGACGAAATCGAGAAGCGACGAAATCGAGAAGCGACGAAAACGAGAAGCGACGAAAGTCAAGAAGGTTTGAATGTTATTAGCGAGACGACCACATAAGTAGTTTCACGACCTAAAACGAATTAAACGATATACGATTGGTTTTCACACGATGTTTTAACGATTGGGTAACGATTGGGTAACGATTGGGTTTTCACACGATGTTTTAACGATTGGCTATACATATTACATGATTTACATTTGACATGAACATTTCTTTATTGGTTTGGTTTGATTAAGTGATTAAGTAGCGATGCGTGTGTAATATGATACAAACATGGTGGATACGCCGCTGGTACTTCCTATATATAAGTGTTTGTATGGTATTACATATTGTAGCGTTATTTGAATCATTTCAGTTTGAGACATAGAATATTTTATACAAGTAACATACTTTTCACAAGACATTTATTTACAAACAACTTATCTTATACAAACTCATTTTTACATGGTTATTCATTTAATCATGCATTATTCTCTTATTTATACATATCATCTGATCTCATGGTTTTCCAAATAATTTACTAAAACAAATGTTTTTGGGTTAAGAGTCATGGCTACGAGGTTTTACAAATTATAACCCGCTTGATTTGAGTTGGTTAATTAAGTTGCAATATTATACTCTTTTCAAAACAAGGTTTTTAAATAAAGTATTGCAACATCTAAACTAGCCATGATTTCGACACTCCTACAAAACCTATGTACTCGCCAGCATTTCTTTGCTGACCTCGTTTTCACATATGTTTCAGGTATTGTTGGATGATATCGATTGATAAGATGCATGCTCACATAGGACTGGACAAGGCCTTAGTGACTAAATAACAATGATAGACTATGTTTAAATAGTGTATTTAGATTTCCAAACGATGTAATTATTCAATGATTAATAAAACGAAACACTTTTGATATCCATGGTTATGAAACATTAATTCTGTTGCAACACGCCCCGATGTTTCCGCCACGTTTTGTATGTTCCACGTGGTCGGGGTGTGACAGAAAAGATGGTATCAGAGCCAATGGTTATAGGGAATTAGGTTATTAGTAATTAGTAATGCTTTGACCTAGTCTATAACCTTCTTAGGACCCTAACGCGAGTTTACTTGCGTTTAGTCATAAAACAATACCGTCGCCTATCCTTAGGCGACAACCACAACAAGAACATAAATTTCAAAACCGCTTTGAAAACTAATCATCTGTTCTAGGATGATTGATTACTAGGTTTTGAACTCTCTATTGTAAGGTTTTGAACTCTCTATTATATGGTTTTGAACCTCTTTGAGTTTTCAAAACTTCGTCAAGGTTTTGAGTCTTAAATAATGTGAACACGTGCAAACTGGAAGGGTGAATGCCTGTATTCTGGGTTTTCTGGCTAGGCAAGCACTTCGTATACATCTCATCAGACGCGAGACCAGTTGTGCTTACCTGGGAATTCTTGGGATGAGTGTTCACTTATAGGCGAGCATGTCTTCGCGATACATTATTTTTGACCCATTCACTTTGAATTGTCACCATCTCATTTGTTTGCCTTAGGTAACAAACAAATGATCACAATTTTCATTCGTTACCATTCTGTATTGGTTATCCAATAAACCTTTCACTTGTTTCTCCCTATGCCTTACTTTTTCTTCAAGAATGTCTCTTCATCACAATGACGCCCAGATATCTGAGCAAGCAGCCAAAAATTCGCTCAGCGAATAGGCGAAGTAGTCCTGAAGACTGTTGAATTAGCTACTGCCATGTATCATCTCCAGGATGAAGCCACTCAAGAGTCACCAAGACAGGCAGGACCTAGTCAGGCGACAACACCATCAGCCAAGAAACCAATCAAGGAATCAAAGACCATGGATGAACGATTCCCTAAGAAGTCAAAGAAGCAAAAGGCTTCTCAGAACTTCGCCATGGTCGCTCACAATGGTAAAGCAGTCCCCAACCAACCAGCTCAACCCCCTGCTAGGTGTATGACTTTTCCTATGATACCTACATCAAGGAACTATGCACCTTACAAACTACTCTTGTGATTTCTCTCTTTCAAATGATTGCTCATGATTCCCTCGAAAAATTTTAAGTACTCGTTTCACTCTAAGAAACAAAGTACAGAAAATTAAGTGACATTATGAGTAATCGTGCTCTTCGCACATCTGTGCCTTTGAATCCTTGGTTAGATAACTAAGGATATTTTCAAATCTCATACCCATTACGTTTTGATTTTTTCAAACATACACAGTACCAGTATTTCAAAACAATCTTCATAATCTCAAAACATTTCATATAGTTTGAAAACAATTTTTCTAGATACATTGTCTATGTTATTTCAAAAACATTGGCCATGTTATCAAAACCAACCTTTCAAATTTCAAAATATTTCATATAGTCTGAAGACAATATTAATACAAAACATTTTCTTATCAAGTGCATGATTTCGAAAAGCATCATTCATATTTTCAAAAACCTTATACATAATTTCAAAATTCATCTCACATGATTTTAAAATATTTTTGTAAAAATATCTATCTAATACACCTACTTTATGATTTCAAAAAGTATTATATATAAGGTTTCAAAAACGTTAAACACATTTTTCTTAAAAGAACCCCATGCACAGTTTTCAAAAATATTTTCCTTGTACATTTACATAACCTTCAAATTCTGCTTCATATGTCGCCTTGACATATCTAGCATCTCAACTTCATAAGCATTTCAACTTCATGTTTTGACTTAAGCACATCCCGTGCAAGATTTCAAAACATCTTCAACTTCTAAAATTCATATGGGATCTTTTTATCTTTACAATTAGATCCTTGTGGATGATCATCATTCAAATCAGAGTCCTTAATTGGATTCTTTATGTACCTTAATTCGAACACTTCGGTCCCTAATAATCGAAATCGAATTTTCTTTTTGAATCTTTCTATCTTTATAGTTAGATTCTTGAAAATATTTAAAGTACCAAATGAAATCCACGGATTGGATTCCTAGTATGCTTTAAATACCCATGTCCAAAGATAACAAATTAAACGATTATACGAATAAGCGATTATGCGACTATGTGGTTATGTGTTATGTGTTCTCCTTTATGTTTTTGTGTGATCCGATTTTCAAATCCTCATAGAACCTTTCATATCTTCATATGAGGGATTCATAGTAGGATTTTCAAAAAGGTACTACCTTAAATCCTTATGGGCTTCTACTTAGTAGTTAAGACCCTTGGGTTATATAGTACCATTCCATGATTCATAAGAGACCCATTTGGTGGTCTAGTCAAAAAGATTGATTCACAATTTGGTTAGAAAAACGACATCTAGTGATGTAGCTGAACAGACTCCTTGATAGTCTATTTAGATCATTCATTGATTTAATCAAAAGGACTCAATGGCGGTCTAGTTACACTCATCACAGGATTGTTCATTTGGTTTTCCCCTACACACTATAAAATAGACTGTGTGAACTGTGCAAGGAATTATCTGATTATGGACATGTACATAATTATGAAATTTAGTGCACAGAAACCCAGTAAGGTTTATTATGTGTAAGAACCGATAGTGACAACAATAACAAAATAAGAACAATGTAATGGAGGTACGGTGGACGCACCAATGACGCTTCATATACTTGTATATAAGTATCCCTCTTACATTGCAATCATGATGTTATTAAAGGTTACTAGAAGTTCAGAACCCTAACCAAAGTTGTTTGATCTTTTCAACTTCATATTTTCAAGCTCTCACAAGTTTCCTCTAAATAAATTTCGGGACGAAATTTCCTAAAGTAGGGGAGACTGTAACACCTGTGCCTTCACGGCCATCAAACAAATACCGAACCAATGAAATATTATATTTCATACTTGGGATTGGTAAAAATATGTGTATCGTTTATACATATCAACTCTTGTTCGATTTCAAGCTCTAAATCGCTTTCTGGAAGGTTATACGCGCACTGATGCGTAAATATAACCAGTTTAATCCAACGAACACTCCGGAATAGTGAAATGGGCTTAACATACCTTAAATAACCTTTACATAACTTAGATATAAGTTTTGGAAGGTTTGGTGTGGTGAAATCAAAGTTAAATCGCTTACAGGGACTAAAGTTGACAAACTGCGAAAGTATGCCAATTTGAACTGTAACAGACATTCCGGAGCATGACCATAAGTTAAACATACCATAAATATCCTTCACAAAGCTTAGAAATAGGCTTTGAGGTGTTCGGTATGCTAAAATAAACTTTTGTGTCATTCAGGGACTAAAAGTGTCAAAAGTGCACAAGTTTGCATCTTTACGCGTAACTCACGTTCTGCATACATTCGGACATCCAAAAATTTATGTAAGCATGACTACATTATATTTTAGGGTTCGCCTTAAGAAAAATCCGTTCGTTTCGTCATTTGGATCGTTTTTCGCGCTTATGCGCATTCCGTCGTAATTAAGCGAACATCGCGTTCGTACGGCTAAACGAACCGACATCCGAGATATTTTTGAGCATGTTTTAAGTTCCCTATACTTTAACTTCATTTTAGAGCTTTGAAATGGGGTTAACGGGCCTTAAACGTGTCAAAAATGGCCAAAATACAGTTCAGGGACCAAAACTGTAATTCTGCCAAACTTGCACCATACGATGCGTATGGTATGTATACCATACGATGCGTATGGGGTCTTCTGACCAGATGCAATGTTTAAACAGCCTGTTTTCAGCAGAATTAACCACATCCACATGTTCCTAATTATCTAGTCATTAGATAAGGATGGCATTTTTAGCCACCATAAGGTTCCAACACATGTACGGCCTTGATCGTTTCCCCTTTTCCAAGAAACGATCTCAACGGTGGACCGAATACTATAAATACCCCACCCCCCATTACTTCAAATGCACTAGAATTCTGATTTTGAGAGCTCTAAGTTGAAACCATTGTTTCATACCTGAGTTCTTGAAGTCGGGATTAGCATTCGGGGACCTTGGGTAAGTATTCTTTCGTTCTTTTCCTTATTTTATTGCTTTTCGAGTCAGAAAGTCAAACTTTTTTTGACTTTCAGCGTTGACCAGTAATGGTCAATGCGAAGTTCGTTTGAACTTCGCAACGTGAGTGTAATCACGTTGGTCATAGTCCCTTGGGACTATGCCCACTGATTACCACGTTGTCTAGAGTCGTAGGGTAGGCGATCTAATAAATCGCCTATACCTTCGAACTCGACCCATTTGGTCGATCATTAGGATCCGACCAAATACATTAGGTGACCATAGTAGGTAGGGAATAACCTTCCGAGGTTATACCCTATGGTCACATCGTTTAAGTAGTTGTATGATAGGTAGTTTATATGCCTTAGGTAAATTACCAGAATACCCTTTTCATGTATAATTGGTAATTAAGCATATGTAACCTAAACCTTTGTCATATAATTGATTATGTAACATGTTTAGGCATATAACACTTGTCATAGGACTAGTTAGACGGTCCGAACGCGTTTCACGCGAACGACGCGTTAAAGTAGCATAAGCTACCTAAACGGGTCGTAATGGGTCGATAGCAATTAGGTTTGGTTTCATTGTAGTATGTAGGTCTTGTTAAACCATATCATATGAGTTCCAAAACTCGTTTGGTTTACCAAGCCTCATCCTATCCGATCTCCCGATTTAGGTCCGGTTTATTTATATAGTTTTAGATTGCCGATTGATTCCGTGCTCCCTCAAGCTTTGTTTGGTTGTTGTTCAAGACCTCCAAGCATTCTCAGGCGAGTACATTCTTCCCCTATTTTACTGTTTTCAATTGTTTTGGGGTGACTCATATGTGCTAAATGTTTTCAATGTTATAACAATAGTTTCAAAAACAATTAAGGCGATTTATACAAAACTAATAACGATTTCATAAAGTGAACAAACTTGTTGGTTGTAGTTACATAACATATGACATTCATTAGCAATGATCAAGCCGACCAGTATTAGGTTATGGTACCATAGGATCTGACAAATCCCGTTATTTACTGCACCCGTGGTTATGTGTGGGTGTTGTGGGTAGCGACTGAATCTGTAAGTGTTAACTTACCCTATGGAGGTTTGTTAATGCGAATACGAGAAGCGACGAAATCGAGAAGCGACGAAATCGAGAAGCGACGAAAACGAGAAGCGACGAAAGTCAAGAAGGTTTGAATGTTATTAGCGAGACGACCACATAAGTAGTTTCACGACCTAAAACGAATTAAACGATATACGATTGGTTTTCACACGATGTTTTAACGATTGGGTAACGATTGGGTAACGATTGGGTTTTCACACGATGTTTTAACGATTGGCTATACATATTACATGATTTACATTTGACATGAACATTTCTTTATTGGTTTGGTTTGATTAAGTGATTAAGTAGCGATGCGTGTGTAATATGATACAAACATGGTGGATACGCCGCTGGTACTTCCTATATATAAGTGTTTGTATGGTATTACATATTGTAGCGTTATTTGAATCATTTCAGTTTGAGACATAGAATATTTTATACAAGTAACATACTTTTCACAAGACATTTATTTACAAACAACTTATCTTATACAAACTCATTTTTACATGGTTATTCATTTAATCATGCATTATTCTCTTATTTATACATATCATCTGATCTCATGGTTTTCCAAATAATTTACTAAAACAAATGTTTTTGGGTTAAGAGTCATGGCTACGAGGTTTTACAAATTATAACCCGCTTGATTTGAGTTGGTTAATTAAGTTGCAATATTATACTCTTTTCAAAACAAGGTTTTTAAATAAAGTATTGCAACATCTAAACTAGCCATGATTTCGACACTCCTACAAAACCTATGTACTCGCCAGCATTTCTTTGCTGACCTCGTTTTCACATATGTTTCAGGTATTGTTGGATGATATCGATTGATAAGATGCATGCTCACATAGGACTGGACAAGGCCTTAGTGACTAAATAACAATGATAGACTATGTTTAAATAGTGTATTTAGATTTCCAAACGATGTAATTATTCAATGATTAATAAAACGAAACACTTTTGATATCCATGGTTATGAAACATTAATTCTGTTGCAACACGCCCCGATGTTTCCGCCACGTTTTGTATGTTCCACGTGGTCGGGGTGTGACACCTTACATGGAGTCCCACTCTCTATTTAAGTACTGCATACCATCCTCAAACAGACGGACGGACAAAGTTTCCAAGAAGCCATGGGAACCCAACTAAATTTAAGTACTGCATACCATCCTCAAACAGACGGACAAAGTGAAAGGACGATTCAAACCCTGAAAGACATGCTAAGGGCATGTGTGATAGATTTTGGAGGAAACTGGGACAACCATTTACCTTTAATTGAATTCTCCTATAACAATAGTTATCATTCAAGCATCGAAGCTGCCCCGTTCAAAGCACTGTATGGAAGAAAATGTAGAACTCCAGTTTGTTGGGCAGAAATAGGAGAAAGCTAATTATCAGGTCCTGAAATCATGCAAGAAACCACCGAAAAGATCACTCAAATCAAGGAAAGGCTAAAAACGGCTCGAGATCACCAGAAGAGTTATGCAGACAATCGACGCAAACCGCTAGAATTTCAAGTCGGAGATAAGGTACTCTTGAAAGTTTCTCCTTGGAAAGGAGTAGTGCGGTTTGGAAAGAAGGGAAAACTAAGTCCAAGGTACATAGGACCATTCCCAGTAATCCAGCGAATAGGACCAGTTGCTTATCGCTTACAACTACCAGAAGAACTGGCTGGAGTTCATGACGTGCTTCATGTATCCAACCTCAAGAAATGTCTATCTGACGAATCCCTGGTAGTACCTCTACAAGATATAGAGGTAAATAAAAAGTTAAAATTTGTGGAGAAACCACTGCAGATAGAGGACATAAAAGTCAAGTTTCTCAAGCACAAACGACTAGTGCTGGTCAAAGTTAAGTGGGATTCTAAGAGAGGACCAGAGTACACTTGGGAACTGGAATCAGAGATGAAGCGAAAGTATCCTTACTTATTCCAGTAAGTCTCGAGGACGAGATTTTAATAAGGTGGGGAGGATGTAACAACTCTCATTTAAAAATACTATTTCTTATTATAATTTGTCCAATAAGAAACCTTAATTGAGACCCCCAAGTAATATTGCATGGCCCCTTAAATTTTCAGAACAATCAGAACTAGGATCAGGGCCCCTAAAACACAGGGGGGGGGGGTATTCCCTAATTGGTATTATCTAAACAGTTCGTTGTAGAAATCGAATTTTAACAAACCGTCGACTCACCCAAGCTAGTAAGACACGAGGTAACCCTATGCTAGAGGGGGTGCCCTCGCGCCACGCAACAGACTCTCGCGCCATGCGAGGAGGCCAATTTTTCAGTATAAATGTAGGGCATTGGCACTTGCATTTTGGCGTTGGTTCGACGTAAAAACTCGTTTTGTACGTCAAGATATCTTCTGTTTACTCCAAAAACACACACGAACACGAAATTCTGCCGCGATAACAGGGTAATAACTCGATCACTACTACGATTTAATTCCGATCGATAAAAACCAATCCGATGGATGTTTAAGTGCTGCCCGTATTTGGCCTATACTTTGTCATTCGTCGAGAAGGTTTTGATCTCGTGAGTTGTCGTAAAAGTTATATTAAGTTACTGACCTAGTTTTCGTGTGCATTGTTATTTGAATTAGGTTAACCAGGCTAAAATCAGTAGGATAAACACTGCCCGACTAAATCTGCAATGTGAGTCATTCTCTTTTTATCAAAGTTCTTTACAAAACCCTAAATGTTTTCCAGTTATAATTTCAGGGATTAAGTCTTTGTAATCTTCAATTACTTCCGGTATGTGGGGTTTTGTATAAATTACTTGATACCCGTCACCATTGGACAACAGGTTAGCCAATGGGTGATCTGACCATAGTCACAGATACTGTCGAGTGACAAATACCGATTTGGGGTAATTGATAGATAGAAACAATATAATCACCCTTAACACTGTATATTATAACAATGTGTCGTTTTGTGTAACTTGAATGACTCGCCAGTATTTTCCTGCTGATAAAACCTTTTTAAAACATGTTTCAGGTAACCTGCTGTGATCCAGGAAAAGTGTCGTGTAGCACTGCAAGCTTGAGGAAGTGGCTCAATAAAATAAAGAAACATGTTTTTTTGTAAAAACAGGGATTTCCCAGTGAAATCACCTTTATTGTAAATCTTTGGTGTTATTCCTAATTTGTGAAATAAAATAAATTGGGCATTTTCAAGTTTTAAAAGATCCTGTTAAAATTCCGCTGCCAACATAATAATTACCACGGGTTTCTGTCCCGCGGCTCCTGAAACGGGTAAAACCAGGCCGGGGGCCGTGACATAAGCTTTGATAAGATCAACTTTGTGCAACAACTTGATCACAATCTTCTCAGTGTTTCACAAATCTGTGATAAGAAGTTTTCAGTACACTTTGATGCAAATGGATGTTATGTGCTGAAACCTGGTTTCAAGATCCCCAAAGACTGGATTCTCTTATTTGCTCCAAGGATTAATGATTTGTATGTCCTTGATATGAGCCAAGCAATTACAACGTCTGCACAAGTAACTTGTTTCGTTTCCAAAGCCATAGAAAAGGATTCAATCTCTTGGCACAGACGGATGGGACATATTCATTTAAGAAGAATGAATTATTTGGATTCAATCTAATTCCGTGCGGAATTAGATTCCGCTTGGAATTCTAATTCCGCTTGGGACTATTTTATGCGGAATTAGGAGCCTATAAATGTAACATCCCGAAAATATAAAACTTTATATTAGAATTACAAAGTTTTAAATAAACAAGAATTTACTAACTAGGAATTTTAACCTAGTTAACTACAAGTCTAGAAATAACTTGAAATAGGGTTAAAATAACCAAAATTATTAGATAAACAAAAGTGGAGGGACCTAAGTTGTAGAACTTGAAACTATAATTGATTAAAACAAATTAAATAAAAACAAAACACGCAAATTAGTGTGCTTGGTCGATCAAAAAAAACCCAGGGGAGCGACCAGAAGTTCTCACCAAACCCTAACTCCACAAAATCGAACAATTGAAGGTTAAATTCTATCCCAAATCAAAATCCGAACACAGATTACTGATCCTCATCACAAGAGGATTACAAGGTATGTAAAATTTGACGAAAACTCTCAACTTGAAATTCTCTTGAAATTGGGAAAATCTGAAATTCATGGTTGCATGTTTGTTTTATGATGAATTAGGAACAACATACTGTCTAGGGACAAACCCTAGACAATTACAAGTTGAAATCATGTGAAATTTTAGTGAAAACTATGAACACCATTGTAGGTGATTAGTGGGTTATGTGTAAATTGATGAACACTAGGAAATTTGGGTGTTGTTCTAGTGTAATTTGACAATTTTGAAGTGATTTCAGGAATATAGAAGCTAACAATCATGTAAAATGGTTGATTGATGTGAAATTAGGTCTAAATGATAAGCTAGAAACTTGCTAAATGATCATGTAAAAATCTGCCCTTAAAGTGTTTGTGAAAATGCCTCAAAGAAGGCTTAAAGTTGAAATTCAAAGTCTAAACGCATAATTATGATGTTTTGGTGAATTATGCGATATATGGTTTAAAGAGAGTTCTAAACATGTCGTTAATGAACTCTATAGGAAAGGACGCAGGAGCGTCAAGCGGACAAGCGGGTGGCGACTCACATTTGAAAGGCCTACTTTGAAGGTATGTAACTTGACTCGTTACATTTGATATTTTGATAACTAGCATATATGTAGTTGAATTGTAGAATAGAAGTCGAGTTAAAATAAAGTGATAATGATCGCAATGTTGAATAATAGATAAAGAATTGTTTAGATCGCGTTGGTAGTCATCAAAATGGAGGATTTCATAGATGAGCCAAACGGGTCGAATAATCAAATGAAGTATGAGTATTGCTTCGTAATATGATTGATTGTCTTTGATTATTGATTGATAATTGACATATCAAATTACAAGAATTTAGTGTTTTGGGTTGTTATAATGAGAAATCCGAGAAATGGGTTTGGGCAAAACAAACAAAAAGCCAAAACATAAAGCTACAGGGACTACCATAAGTTACGGTGTCCACCGTAACTTATGGTAGAGATCAGGAAGCTTACGGTGGGTTTCTACTGGTTTACAGTAGACAGAAGTTTTAAGTGTCCACCGTAACTTACGGTAGATACCGTAAGTTACGCTGGAGTTCTGAAATTTCTATAAATGTTTGCATAACATAGTTAAATCGGATCCGTTTTAAACGTAGTTAGATTATGTATCATTTTTAAGTACTCTAATATAAATGTTTAATATAAACATTTCAGTTTCTAGGTATTCAAAGATCACGGATGACGGTCAAGAAAGCTTTTGAAGAACCGAACACAACTTTTGAAGCTTCCGCAATGTTTTTAACCTTTAATAGACGTTGTTTAAGGGTTGTAAACAAATTGTTTAAACAACTTTTAAATGTTTTCTTAGTCGTTAGTTGACTAAGGTCTTTGCTATGTATGATCTTTACTTATCAAATCTATGTTAATTAGGTATCTTTTATAAAATGATATGAACTATTATTAAATTCAAGTAAATTTAGACGGGTGTTACAGGTTGGTAATCAGAGCTTAAGGTTGTCAACAAAGTATTCGGTTCAAGCTTGATCGATCGTCCGGTAAGAAGTAACTTATTATGTTAACAAATTATGTCTTATGTAAGAAATGAGAAATGAATTGATGTGCATGGGAAGAGCGTGTTAACATACTCAAACCCGAAAAGTGCACCAAATGTGAACGGTTAAAGCAAGTTGGGAACTTGGCTAAACCGAAACAAAAGAAGCAATGTTATAAATGAAATGTTTAACGTTTAAATGTAAACATTTCAGTTTCAAGATGTCTGATGGAAACGATGATAATCCGGTGCAAACAAGCACCGAACAAATGAAAGAGATAATTGCCGAAGAAGTAGGGAAGGCAATTGAAGGAAGTCTATCCGGGTTTATAGACAAAATTCAAAACACGGTGTTGTCTCTTTTTGAAGAGCGAGTCAAAAGGTTGGAAGATAGTGTCAACCTTATAAAAGGAAAATCGAGAGAACGCAAGGGGTGTTCGTACAAGGAATTCATGGCGTGTAAACCGCCAATCTATAACGGGGAGGTTGACCCGATAATATGCCAAAGATGGTTAAGTGATGTCGAAGGGGTGTTTGAACGGACCCATTGTGAAGTAGGCGACTTTGTTGCTTACGGAAAGGGACAATTGAGGGGCAAACCCAAGGATTGGTGGGACAACAAAAAGAAGGAAATAGGAGCCGAAGCGGCAAGGGTCATGACTTGGGATGAGTTTAAGGTGCCGTTCCTTAAACATCATAGTCCCAAAGCGGTTATCATTAAGATTAAGGAAGAATTCATCCAGTTAAGGCAAAAGGGTGAAACAATTGATAAGATCACTGGCATCTTCATGGATAAGCTGAGATTTTGTGACGAGTTAGTCACCACTGAAGAGCAAAAGATATACTACTATTACAACATGCTGAGTGCTGAATACCGGGAGTTTATGACTCCCTCAAAATATGAAACTCTCACAGAAATCATCAACACCGCTCGGGAGCGGGAAATTGAGTTAAAGAAACAAGTTGAAAGGGGCGAGCGGAGGGCACAAGATGTAAATCTAAGCCCTACAAAGAAAGCTAGAACTGCTGAATCGGGGAAGAAGGTAGAGGCTAAAGGCGGGTCGCCAAGTTGTAAGGTATGTGGAAAGGGGCACAAGGGTGAGTGCCGCTTCAAGGATAAGCCATGTCCGGTATGTCGGAAGACGGGGCACACTGCATCGCTATGTCCCAGAAAAGTTTCTGTTTGTTACAAATGCTACCAACCCGGTCACAAAAAGTCTGAATGCCCTGAGTTGGTTGGAAAGAGAGACACAAAAGAGTCTCCAGCAGAAGCCCCCAAAGCGAAGGCTAGGTCCTTCCAACTTACCGCGGCTGAAGCAAAAACAGAACCCGATGTGGTCTCAGGTATATTCACAATTAACTCAATTCCAGCACGTATATTGTTTGATACGGGTGCGAATAAATCCTTCATTTCGCATGGATTTATTCGACATCCTTCATTTGTGTTGACAAAGTTATCTGTGCCCTTAGAAGTAGAAATAGGGGACAACAAAAGTTTCATAGTTTGTGACGTTTGTCGAAGCTGCAAATTAAGCATAGATGATGAAGAATATTTGATAGATCTAATCCCGATGTCAGTGGGAGAATTTCAAGTAGTCGTTGGGATGGATTGGCTGTCTCAGCACCAGGCGAAGGTCGTGTGTTTCCGTAAGGAGATAAAGCTAATATCTCCAAGCGGGAAACACGTCACTATCTATGGCGAAAAAGGAGGCAACCCAATAGTATGCTCAATGTTGAAAGCTCACAAGCTTATGAAGCGAGGATGCAAGGCATTCATGATATACGCAAATGAGCCAGAGAAAGAACCACGGAAGATTGAAGATGTACCGGTAGTACGAGACTATGAAGATGTGTTTCCGGAGGATTTACCGGGGATACCGCCTGAACGGGAAGTAGAGTTCGGGATCGAATTGATTCCGGGCGCAAAACCCGTAGCTAAAGCACCATACCGACTCGCGCCATCAGAATTACAAGAGTTGATGTCCCAAATTCAAGACCTGCTTGACAAAGGATTTATAAGGCCGAGTGTGTCTCCTTGGGGCGCACCGGTGCTGTTCGTGAAAAAGAAAGACGGGAGCATGCGGATGTGTATCGATTACCGGGAGTTAAACAAACTCACGGTAAAGAACCGATACCCGCTTCCGAGGATAGATGATTTATTCGACCAATTACAAGGTGCGAACTGGTTTTCAAAGATTGACCTTAGATCGGGGTATCACCAACTAAAGGTCAAGGAGGAAGATGTGCCGAAGACGGCTTTCCGCACGAGATACGGACATTACGAATTCCTCGTGATGTCATTTGGGCTAACAAATGCACCCGCGGCTTTCATGGACCACATGAACTGGGTTTGCAAGCCAATGTTGGATAACTCGGTCATCGTGTTTATTGATGATATTTTAGTGTATTCAAAAAGCGAAGCTGAACACGCACACCACTTACAAGAAGTGTTAGAGACACTTAGACGAGAAAGGTTGTATGCGAAATTCTCTAAGTGTGCCTTTTGGTTACGGGAGGTACAATTTCTTAGCCACATCATAAGTGCCGACGGAGTATTGGTGGATCCGTCAAAGATTGAGGCCGTGTCAAAATGGAATCCCCCGAAGAACCCTTCGGAAATTAGAATCTTTTTGGGGCTTGCGGGATACTATAGGAGATTCATTCAAGATTTCTCCAAGATTGCAACACCGCTAACAAAGCTAACCCGAAAGGAAGAAAAGTTCATTTGGGGTGTCGATCAAGAAAGAGCGTTTCAAACGCTAAAAGAAAAGTTAACTCAAGCTCCGGTACTGACATTGCCGGATGGGGACGAAGACTTGGTGGTTTATTCGGATGCTTCACTATTGGGACTCGGATGCGTTTTGATGCAACGGGCCAAGGTTATAGCTTATGCCTCGAGGCAATTAAAGATACACGAGAAGAAATATCCCACGCACGATCTCGAGTTGGTTGCGGTGGTATTTTCCTTAAAAATATGGAGGCACTACTTATATGGGGTAAAGTGACCATATTCACCGATCACAAGAGCTTGAAATACTTCTTCGATCAGAAGGAGTTAAATATGCGACAAAGGCGATGGCTAGAAACGGTGAAAGATTTCGATTGTGAAATACATTATCACCCCAGAAAGGCAAATGTGGTGGCGGATGCTCTGAGCAGAAAAGCGGACTATGTCCCAATACGTGTAAGATCAATGCAGCTCGTGGTGACCTCGGGTATACTTGAACGTATTCGAGAGGCGCAATTAGAAGCAGTGAAAGAGGAGAATTGGAAGAAAGAAAGAATAATCAGTCAGTTGAAAGATTTGTCGGATGGGGCTAACGGGTTGAAGACTCGATCCAGAAGGATATGGATTCCAAGTACTTATGGGGTGAAGACGCTTCTACTTGATGAAGCTCATAAATCCCGATATTCAATTCATCCGGGGTTGACCAGAGATGTACAATGATCTGAAACAAAATTATTGGTGGCCTGGAATGAAGAGGGATGTGGCGAAGTATGTGGAAAAATGCTTGACATGTCTACAAGTCAAGGCGGAGCACCAAAAACCATATGGCAAACTCCAACCGTTAGAAATCCCGGTTTGGAAATGGGAACATATTACAATGGACCTATTAACCAAATTGCCTAAGATAAATCGTGGTTTCGATGCCATATGGGTAGTGGTGGATAGATTGACGAAAAGTGCTCACTTCATTCCGATTCGTGAGACTTATACGTCAGAAAAGATGTCAGAAGTTTACACTAATGAGATAATAGAACGTCATGGAGTACCGGTATCCATCGTGTCTGATAGGGATACCCGGTTCACTTCAAATTTCTGGCGAGATTTCCAAGAGCAAATGGGAACCAAATTGTTCATTAGCACTGCGTACCATCCTCAAACAGATGGACAGAGTGAAAGAACAATACAAACATTGGAGGACATGCTACGGGCATGTATAATCGACTTTGGAGGAAGTTGGGATGTTCACCTACCATTGGTCGAGTTTTCATATAACAACAGCTACCACGCTAGTATTAAGATGGCGCCGTACGAAATGCTCTATGGTAGGAAATGCCGAACCCCGGTATGTTGGGGTGAAGTGGGTCCACGTGAACTCGCCCACCAAGATATAGTACAAGCCACTAATGAAAAGATTGATGTGGTACGGGCACACTTGAAAGCGTCTCAAGACATGCAAAAGGTATATGCAGATAAAAGGAATAGGCCAATCGAATTCCAGGTTGGCGACATGGCTATGCTAAAAGTTTCCCCATGGAAGGGCGATATTAGATTCAGAAAATGGGGGAAACTAAGCCCGAGGTTTATTGGGCCATTTAAAATCATCGGAAGGGTCGGCAAGGTGGCATATCGCCTTGAATTACCGGAAGAGTTGAACGGAATACATAGCACGTTCCACGTGTCGCAATTGCGAAAGTGTCTAGCTGACGAAACAGCTTATATCCATTACGATGATATCGAAGTGGATAATAGCCTGAATTATGCGGTGAGACCAGTGGAGATTTTAGATCGAAAGGTCAAGAATTTGCGAAACAAACACATCGATCAAGTCAAGGTCAAGTGGGAGCATAGGAAAGGTTCGGACACTACGTGGGAATCCGAAGAGGAGATGCGACGTCTCTACCCTATTTTGTTCGGTACGTAATTCGGTTTCGGGGACGAAACCCTTTTTAAGAGGGGTGGACTTGTAACATCCCGAAAATATAAAACTTTATATTAGAATTACAAAGTTTTAAATAAACAAGAATTTACTAACTAGGAATTTTAACCTAGTTAACTACCTGTCTATAAATTACTTGAAATAGGGTTAAAATAACCAAAATTATTAGATAAACAAAAGTGGAGGGACCTAAGTTGTAGAACTTGAAACTATAATTGATTAAAACAAATTAAATAAAAACAAAACACGCAAATTAGTGTGCTTGGTCGATCAAAAAAAACCCAGGGGAGCGACCAGAAGTTCTCACCAAACCCTAACTCCACAAAATCGAACAATTGAAGGTTAAATTCTATCCCAAATCAAAATCCGAACACAGATTACTGATCCTCATCACAAGAGGATTACAAGGTATGTAAAATTTGATGAAAACTCTCAAGATGAAATTCTCTTGAAATTGGGAAAATCTAAAATTCATGGTTGCATGTTTGTTTTATGATGAATTAGGAACAACATACTGTCTAGGGACAAACCCTAGACAATTACAAGTTGAAATCATGTGAAATTTTAGTGAAAACTATGAACACCATTGTAGGTGATTAGTGGGTTATGTGTAAATTGATGAACACTAGGAAATTTGGGTGTTGTTCTAGTGTAATTTGACAATTTTGAAGTGATTTCAGGAATATAGAAGCTAACAATCATGTAAAATGGTTGATTGATGTGAAATTAGGTCTAAATGATAAGCTAGAAACTTGCTAAATGATCATGTAAAAATCTGCCCTTAAAGTGTTTGTGAAAATGCCTCAAAGAAGGCTTAAAGTTGAAATTCAAAGTCTAAACGCATAATTATGATGTTTTGGTGAATTATGCGATATATGGTTTAAAGAGAGTTCTAAACATGTCGTTAATGAACTCTATAGGAAAGGACGCAGGAGCGTCAAGCGGACAAGCGGGTGGCGAATCACGTTTGAAAGGCCTACTTTGAAGGTATGTAACTTGACTCATTACATTTGATATTTTGATAACTAGCATATATGTAGTTGAATTGTAGAATAGAAGTCGAGTTGAAATAAAGTGATAATGATCGCTATGTTGAATAATAGATAAAGAATTGTTTAGATCGCGTTGGTAGTCATCAAAATGGAGGATTTCATAGATGAGCCAAACGGGTCGAATAATCAAATGAAGTATGAGTATTGCTACGTAATATGATTGATTGTCTTTGATTATTGATTGATAATTGACATATCAAATTACAAGAATTTAGTGTTTTGGGTTGTTATAATGAGAAATCCGAGAAATGGGTTTGGGCAAAACAAACAAAAAGCCAAAACATAAAGCTACAGGGACTACCGTAAGTTACGGTGTCCACCGTAACTTACGGTAGAGATCAGGAAGCTTACGGTGGGTTTCTACTGGTTTACGGTAGACAGAAGTTTCAAGTGTCCACCGTAACTTACGGTAGATACCGTAAGTTACGGTGGAGTTCTGAAATTTCTGTAAATGTTTGCATAACATAGTTAAATCAGATCCGTTTTAAACGTAGTTCGATTATGTATCATTTTTAAGTACTCTAATATAAATGTTTAATATAAACATTTCAGTTTCTAGGTATTCAAAGATCACGGATGACGGTCAAGAAAGCTTTTGAAGAACCGAACACAACTTTTGAAGCTTCCGCAATGTTTTTAACCTTTAATAGACGTTGTTTAAGGGTTGTAAACAAATTGTTTAAACAACTTTTAAATATTTTACTTAGTCGTTAGTTGACTAAGGTCTTTGCTATGTATGATCTTTACTTATCAAATCTATGTTAATTAGGTATCTTTTATAAAATGATATGAACTATTATTAAATTCAAGTAAATTTAGACGAGTGTTACAATAAATACCTCCCAAGCGAAATCATTTGTAACTTTCTGATTTCCGGTACCGAAGTGCTGCCGACATGTCATTTGATCTGGAAACTTGTTATAATTAATAAACAAGACAATTAAGTGTGAACAAGCTGTTTTCCAAGTCAATTCATCTGTTTCCGCCTTTTGAATTGATAAGAACTCTTCTGTGACCCAAACGAGTCAATCAGAAGAGTTCTTATCAATTCAAAAGGCGGAAACAGATGAATTGACTTGGAAAACAGCTTGTTCACACTTAATTGTCTTGTTTATTGATTATAACAAGTTTCCAGATCAAACGACATGTCGGCAGCACTTCGGTACCGGAAATCAGAAAGTTACAAATGATTTCGCTTGGGAGGTATTTATAGGCTCCTAATTCCGCATGAAACAGTCCCAAGCGGAATTAGAATTCCAAGCGGAATCTAATTCCGCACGGAATTACATCAACAACACTTTCAAGCGGAATTAACTCTTTCAAGCGAAATTACCTTTAAACCTATTTTCTCGAACTACGTGCCATGATCTAACATTCTAGTACAAGACTCGATATAAGACGAAGTCGACAGACGTAATGCACCAACAAACTCCCCCTCGGATGTTGACGAGTCTTCAGTGTCGAGTCTTCAACGTCTTCAGTCTTTGGGCTCTTTCTTCAAAGTATTTGACAATATAAGCATCCTCTATCCTCTTTTCTCTTTATCTCCAGGATCTCTACGTGGCTCTTGCATCAACAGACTCTTCTCCTTCGGATGTTGATATACTAGCAGACTCACCCCTTGAATTGTACTGGGATCGTAGTCTGGCTTTTACAGGTTCAAGATTGCAACCTGGCTCACATCCTGCTAAGGTTCTAGAATCACAACTTGGTTCTCTCATAGCCATAACCTGCACATTCTCTACCCAAAAGTAAATTTCCCAAATTAACACTTTGACAAATTTATTCTCTGCTTACCACTTGTAGACACAAACTAATCACATCATTATCAAGTATCATACAAAATGATTTAACCTGTTAGTCTCTGATGAACCACTTGTATGAATATCATTTTTCTAATCACAGACTCCCAAACCTGTTCGTCATGTTCAGCACTTCGGAATTTTGAAAATCAGCTTTTCAACATCAGTTGTCTAAAATCTTTTTTTAATTTTTCAAAATTTATGCTAAAACACTCCGAAAATCTTTTTGGATTTTTGATATAACAGAAATGAAATGCAGTAAAGAAATATTTACTTACAATATTTTTGTGAATTTGCGAAAGAGGATCATATCAGTTTTTGAGACAAATCACCAACACCGTTAAGCTTTAAACATTTTAAGTTCTAAACGATTTACTTAGATTGTCAGTATACTGATCCATTTAAATTTTCACACAAAGTTCAACTGTTTCGAGATACGAGATTAATGTTTTAAGATACTTAAACTCATTCGCGTGTCCCACCTCAGAATATACTCCCGTATCCAGATCCCAATATTCAGTCTTACAGGTAAGTATACCTAGATGATATCTGTAAGGGGTTAAATTGCAAAGGCCGTGAGAGCTCAGGTCAGAACTTCCGTTCAGCAGAGAGATGACAGCTTCGCCTTTTGGTGTGTCCCCTTTAGAGGATCTTTTCTTCAACAGCACATGATTAGCATTTTTCAATGTTTCATCATTTTTTATGCTGAGGGTAGGCTATATTTCAAGCAAGCGTAAAGTATTCTCCGGGGACTAGGCCATTGCTTCAGCAAAATCAGAAGTCCCGGGATAATACCCCAGATATCACTAAGCATAAAGACCTAGTATCTCAGAAAGAGGGGTCCTTCAAACAAGATTTCGGGGTTTACCCATATATCCGAGAGATGTTCCCCACGATATAAGCAAGTTTGAAATTTAGGTTTATATCTCGTCACAATCTACTAAATGTGCAAAAACCTACTGGCACATTATCAGTGAGACCGTTTATCACATTTTAACTTTCCAATTCTTTAGTATGCTGTGATAGTCCACTGATATACTATCATTTCCTCTTTTAAACAACAAAACTCAATTTTCATTTTATCATGTTTTTGTCTTTTTCAAATTTTCAAATGTTTTTGGATTTTCTGAAATTTCTTACTCCCCCTAAAATGCAAACACATTTAAAGGAAATTTGAAAACAAACTGTATAACCAATTTGACACTCTACCTGTACAGTTTAAAATGACAACATGATGTGAATTGCTTCAAATCGCCATTCACTTGGCATAAACAATCAGAACTCCCCCTGTCAACAAACTATTTTCCCATTGAAATTTCAAAACACTTAAGTTTGTTTTAATCAAATGGTTTTTCCGAAAAATAAGTTTTGTTGATTTTACCACTTGTAAGTTAGGGGTTCATCACATCGTTCTCCAAAATATCACTTGTAGGAAAAACAAGTACAATTTAATGTCCTTGATTTACCACTAGTAAGTGAAAACCTTCCTCAACCACTTGTAGGTTCACTCACCAATCAAAACCATTTGTAAATCAAAATATAACAATATAAAGATATCACCTGTAGATTTACCAACCAAACATTTTCAAGAATGATGCCGATTTCTGCTCCACGATTACCAACCTTGAAGCTCCAGCAAGTTAGGATTTCAGTTAGGAAATACTTTCCCCCAAGCCTGACCAGCCTTGGGAGATTCTGGTACACATCTATCCCACCAACATTTTGATTTGTAAAATTCTTTTGCACCTTTAAACTTTCCATCAACCATTTTCCCGAAAGTATGTTTAACTTTTCCATTAAACACCTTTTCAGCATCAAATTCTTTTTTACCAGCAAAGAATTGACCTGAAATTTCAGTTTTACCCACTTTCAACTTCAAATTTTCCTTTGGCAATTTAGGAAAATTTTCATCGTTCACCTCTGGAACGGAATTCTCATTCTTCTTCTCAACAGATAGCTCCTCTGATTTTATGGAATCAGATTCATTACTAGAACTTTCATCTGAATTTTTGACAACCCATTTTTGTTGGGATTGAACCCTACCAGAGGAACAGATAATATAAAGCCAAAACTAGGTCACAACAGTGGATTCACAATAAGCAGACGTTTACACTAAGCTCTCCTCTTGACAGTGGTTATCTATCTGCTGATACACTCTAAGTACTGCTCTGAAGAACAACTGATAAACCAAACACTGATGAAACAGCTAAAGATTGCAAAAAGGCAAACACTGAGCTCTATCTACTGCTGTCTCTTAAGTACTGCTGAATACCCAAACACTGCTCATTCAAAGACTGATCACCTTTTGAAGAAAGCACTGATGATTAAGTAATCAGTGCTTAGGCCACAACAGTGGAACGTGAACAGTGTTAGACTTGATTTGTATTTTGTTATCAATCAGTTGTTAGTCATCAATAGTTTGTATAGACCAGTGTTTATAGTTTGTTAGGCTGTTAGATGTCACTATCATGGTGACATCAGCTAAGGTACATCAGTAGTTTGGTTTGCCTATAAATATGACAGTACTCTGTACTGTTATATTTGATTCATTTTGAGAGAGTTCTTCTCCTCAATTCAATCCTTTCATCTTGTGCAACCAACTCTGAAGTATCAGGCTGAGGAGGAGTTTAGTCTGTAAGCTTGCATTGTAACCTTTTGCTTTTGATGTAATCTTTCGACTCTATGAAAAACAATTGTTTATCAAACTATATTCTCCTTTGATTGTGTTTACAAAGTTTGTTATTCATTTCCGTTGCACTTAAAACTGTTCATATCTATTTGATTATAAAATTTACACAAACTAAGCACAATCATGTGAGCCTCCGATCCTAACAATTGGTATCAGAGCTTGGACAGTCAAATTCGATCTAACAATCAATTTGACATAACGGTTCAGCTCAAAATTCATTGATACTAAGGTTGGTTGTATTTTGTTGAAAAACAGAGTATCGAGTAAATCATGTTCAAAGTGGTTAATCAAAAACTCTGGAAATCAACCAAGATGTCATATGACACACAAATTTCACACAACAATTGAATTCATGCACAAGTCACTCATAGTTTTCAGATCTGAAAACATATCTGTTAAACTATGGGATTATTTCATGTTTTCAAATTTGATTTCAATTGCTGTTATGAAAATTGTGATGTCACCTTATTAAAATGCTAAAGTATGAACCTCAGATTAACAAAAACCTATGTTCATAAAACATTAGTGTTTTTGTTAACTTAAAAAGAGGGGAATTAAAACTTTAGTCATTCAAATCTTATGTGTTGAAAACAGGTTGAGTTCCTCAAAAGGACAAAATCAACTATGTTAAAATACATTAAGAAAATTCACAAAAACTCAGAAGTGTGTCTATCTCAAAACTTTTGAAGTCAAAAGAAAAGAGTATAAACATAAAACACTTATGAGTCAAAGTTTAGGGTAATAATGGTCATTAAGCAATTATGTTCATTCATCTGTTCAGGAAAAGGTTTTGATTCCAATGAATGAACTCCAAAGAGGACTAGACAAATGTTCAAAAATTTATCCATGTGTCCTCATGATTGCAATCAACTGACAAAGAAAATGGTATCAAACAGTGGTCAAAATGTATTCATAATGTTCCACAAACTGCTGTCAAACCACTGATCATTTTTCATAAATTTGAGAATGTTCTGATTACGTTTTTTTTGAAAATATATCAGATCCTTTTTTATGTTGTTCTCAGAAAATCCTTTAATCATTTTTTTCTTCAAATGATTTTCTCGAATAACCAGGATATATTGTTCATTTTTTTTAATAATATATTTGGAACTTTTGCTTGTTTTTGTAGGCAATGGTTTCAGTTCCTGTCAGGATGTAATACCTTATTTTTGTTGGTATTATTGTCCTCATAAATGGGTCAAAAGGAAATGGTACATATGTCAAAATCATGTCATTCTCAGGTTTGCTCCTAAATTTTTATCAAAGGTTGATTGCTAACTGTGCTTGAATTACTAGGGTACTCATGTTTTAATTGAATATTAAACGAAAATGAGTTGCCTTAGCAAAAAGTTTTCATCATCTGGGGTACTAAACCACTGTCTTTCAAAATTGACATGTGGCAAAACCTTGAATGAAAATTTTCAAAAACTGCTGCTGAAACACTTGTCCTTCAGATCTGTACCATTTACCCTAACCACTGTTTTGTTCCAACGTCTGATCTCTAAACACTGTCCACTGCTGAAAGTTAACCACTGATCCCTCATTTTCTTGAAAAGCACTGATGTTCAAAATCAGTGTCTTATCCACTGATATGCTATCCACTGATAGTAAAAATCATCCACTGCCCACAATTTTTACCGTTGTAACCACTGATACTTGATACGTCAGTGGCCCTTAAAACAACTGTTCTCCATACTTCATCCATTTCATCAGTGTTTAACACGTGGTCAGTTTTTAGCCCTCATTTCTTAATAACCGCTGCCACATCAGCGATCATTTTTTTTCCCTAAATAAAACCCTGCCCTAAACCCCAAATGGGGTTTTACACTGTCGAATTGAATTCCAAAATTCTCTTCTCATAGCAGTTTCCAACCCTTCTTCTCAAAAACTTCAAAATCATTCTTCGTTCTTCTCTGCAAAAATGACAAAATCAAAGTCAAAATCAAAATCTAAACCAAAATCACCACCATCTTCAAAAGAGGTCGCTCAAACGGCCGAAGTATCCATCGAAATACCATACAAACAATCTCACAACTATTTGGGTTTACTCACAAAACTCAAAGATAATCACACTTTTGACTCCATCATTGATACAATATCTGCATCAAAGTACAAAACTTTGTTGACAGTAAATGCTCCCATTTATCTGCAAACCCAGAGAGAGTTTTGGAAAAAGGCGACGCTTGAAAAACAAGACGATAAAGTCATAGCCATTAACTCCTCGATACAGGGTAAAGTGATTCAAATCACACTACAATCAATCTCCGAAGTCTTTAAACTCGACGATCAGGAAGGTAAAATCTCTTTTGATAAAGCTGAGATGAAAACTGATTTCGTAAAAAGGGGATATGCAGAACAATCAAAGGTAGATACCTTACAAAAAGGTTATTTTCCTTCTGCACCTAGGTTTTTATTTCACACACTTTTGATGTGTGTTTCGAATAAAACAACATCGTTCAACGAAATACCATTAAAGATTCAATGCCTGGGATATGCTATTCTAAACAACAAAAACTACAACTACTCCCAGGAGATCTTTAATGACTTGATAAAAAATGTTGATAGCAAAGCATTTCTACTTTTTCCAAGATTTTTGAGTTATTATTTTGAACAAAAATTTGAAAAGGAAAATGTAAATTTGCTCAAACAAGGTGTTCATTGTCAAATAAAAAGCTTAACAAATGAAACATTTTCAAGGATGATGGCACCTATAAAAACAAAAGTAGAGGTGCCTGAGCAGAATTTAGCAGTTACAACTGCTCCTCAGACATCTGCTGCTGAGCCCACTGCTCCAGGTGATCAAAGCAGCACAACCACTGCTTTGAAACCCACACCTGACATCACCAAAAAGACCAAAAGAAAAACATCCAGAAAACCCACCAAACCCAAAACAAAGGCAACTCTGGAAGATGAGATCCCAGAGCAACTGCCAGTGACAACACAAAAGTCACCACAAACCACTGCTGCTACTTCCTCACAGCAGTTGGAAGAAAGATCTCAACCCATGCCTAAAACTCCTCCTGCATCCTCACAAAAGGATCAGGTTGTAAGCACAGGGACACCACAATATGAAGCTCTGAATCCACTCGGATCCATCTTCCTCAGTCCTGATCCCAAGGACATGTCTCTTTCAACTCCCATCCCCTCACCAATAATAATGCAACAATCCATGCTACCTTTGTTGCATGCAGCTGCTATAGCTCAGACACAAACCAGTTCCTCTCTATCACCTGTCACTGAGAGTATACCCCCATAGGTGACTAGGTCTGATGCTACTACTCCTGCTATCCCAGCAACAATTGAGGAGGTTACACCCCTTGAGTTACAAGTAACTCTCGGTGGTAGTTCAAGTGGAGCAGCAACTACAACTGGTGGATCAACAGATCTTCAGTTGGATAGTTGTTTCATAAGTAAGACTCCCTTGAAGGCAATTTCTTCCATGGCAACTTCGGTAACCACTAGTGAGTTGGATCTAACCACTGGTACCATCAAAGGTTTATCGAGTGCTGAAGAAAGAAGTCCCCAGTACCAAGAACAAGGGGCATCAATGGGTGATTTTTGGGACTCTGTTCCTAAGTCACACATGGATATAACCACTGCTGGTGGGGATTCAGATGATTCTACTAAAGTAGGTGATGATTCAAAATATCAGGAATTGACGGACAGAGTTGAAAAACTTGAAGATTCAGTTGCTGAAATAAAGAATATGGTGCAAGAGATTTTAAAAGCTCAAAAAGCACAAGCCACTGCTGTTCCTGCTCAAGCATCTGCACAACATGCATTTGCTGCAAATGAGCTTTGGAATATTTTCCAACCCATGCTTGAAAAACAGCAACAGATGGCTGATAAAAAACATGTTATTCATGTACAAATGCTGACCAACATGGTGGAATCACGGTTTAAAGACACTCAAGCAGATATAAAGGCTATAAAGGCTAGCATTCAAAGCACCTCTGGCAAAGTTCCGTCTTCCATATCATTTCTTGTTAACCCCCCTTCAGATAATGCCAAAAAGGGGGAGAATATCAAGCTATTGGGAAAAATGAATAAGATGGGAATAGAACATGGCCTTTGTATTGAGCCTGAAAAAGAAAAAGAAAAGCAGGTCTCAAAACCTGTTAGTCAAACAGCTGATACACCAGTAGTTACAAAAACTGTTGTCAGTAGCCAAACAGCTGCCATGTCATCAACACAAACACCTTCAACACACACCACTCAATCACAAACCACTGTTCCACCATCATCATTATCTACAATCATATCACCACCACTGCCTCCTGCCATAAAGCAGAAGACAGCAGATGTTACAACATCTGCTGTAATGACAACAGTGATTGAAACACCAGTTGTTTCAACCATTGTCAGTCAATCACAATCACAAACCACTGCTATCCAATCTCAAACCATTGATTCACCCAAAACATCATCTGCCCCTTCTTCATTAAAAAGGAGAAGGAATCTCATATCAGATGATGATTCACCACCACCATCACCACCATCAAAACTACCTCACCACTTCCGTCTCCTGCTCAAAAGCAGAAGACAACTGCTGACATATCAGCAGTTGTAATGACAACAGATGTTGAGACACCAGTTGTTTCAACAGCTGTTAGTCAGTCATCCACCACTGCTCTCACCTTTCCTACATCACAACCAAAGCTCTTCAACAGAAAAAGAAAGCCAATCCCTGCCGATGAGGGTATACATGATCCTAATGCTGCACAACATCCACTGGAACTTGAAGCTATCAAAAATGAGATGAGGCAATTCTATACAGAAGAAGATCCTTCAAAAAGAAGATTCTCCTCACTCATAGGCTACATGCCACCAGATGATATGGATGACTACCTCAAAATCAAGGCAAGGCAAGCTAAACTAAGAGCTAAAGTTGAGAGTGAACGTGAACGGTTAAGCGAAGATGGCATTGCTAAAAGACTGGAGTTCTACTTCACAAAAGTAAAGCAGATAGAAGAGTTTGCACAAGACCTAATCAAAGAAAAGGCTGATCAAAGGAAAAAGTTAAGAAAACAATATCTAGCCTACATCATGAAAGAGAAATTCTATCCTGCTGAAGAACAACAGTTCGAAGAATGGCCAATAGTCGCTCTAAAGCATGAGGCAGAAAGGATTGAGAAAATCAAGAATGACCTACAAAGAAGAAGAATGCTCCAAACTGGAGAAAATACAAAAAGCTCATCGCTGACCTAACTGTTGAGTATAAAAGAAAGAAAAAGGAGCTGGTGGATGCAAAAATGGATACTGCTGAAGCCATATCAAAATGGTCAAAACAGCAGACTGATGAAGCCTATGAAAGGCTAAAGAAAAGAAAGATAACTGTTTCAAGCACCTCAAAGAAGCATGAACAAAGAATGAAGCTTGAACAGCAGATAGAAAACCTCAAAACACTGTTCCGGTCTACCTTTGTGACAAACCAAGAAGAAAAGGAATAGTTGACCAGTGAAGAGGTGAAAGAAAAGGTGGTTGAGTACTTCTCAGAATCCATCATGAAAATGGGTCTAAAAGAAGAAAGCTCAGAAAAACTTCAAAACCTTTTTAAAGGGATGTTAACCAAACCTGCATCACCAAACACTTCAACAGACATGTCAGACATTGAAAGGCAGGAGCTGATTGAAAGAGAAAATGCAGAAGATATAGCTGCAGCAAATGATGTCATTGAAATGGCTTTCAAAAGAATGTCTGAAAGTCTACAAGTTTTCTCAAGGCCAATATCTCAAAGCTCATCTTCAAATAAATCTCTCCCAAGAAATCCATTGGGTTTAAAAGTACTAAAGTGGCTCTCTGATCAAAAGACCCACGTATTGACTCTGGTCAGATCCAATGGAGAGGTGAAGTATATATCAAGGAAAGAAGCACTAGGCCTTAGTGTTCAAGATTTGCAGGATCTCCTTGAACTTACACTGTGCCGGGATGAAGATGATATAAGTTCCAGAGAATTTGAAGCAGATTTTAAAAGAGAAGCAAAGGAACTTTTGATGAGGAATAAAGATCCAGAATAATGAATGGTTTTGGCATTATCTGTTCCAGGGGGAGATTGTTGGGATTGAACCCTACCAGATGAACAGATAATATAAAGCCAAAACCAGGTCACAACAGTGGATTCACAATAAGCAGACGTTTACACTAAGCTCTCCTCTTGACAGTGGTTATCTATCTGCTGATACACTCTAAGTACTGCTCTGAAGAACAACTGATAAACCAAACACTGATGAAATAGCTAAAGATTGCAAAAACGCAAACACTGAGCTCTATCTACTGCTGTCTCTTAAGTACTGCTGAAGACCCAAACACTGCTCATTCAAAGACTGATCACCTTTTGAAGAAAGCACTGATGATTAAGTAATCAGTGCTTGGGCCACAACAGTGGAACGTGAACAGTGCTAGACTTGTTTTGTATTTTGTTATCAATCAGTTGTTAATCATCAGTAGTTTGTATAGACCAGTGTTTATAGTTTATTAGGCTGTTAGATGTCACTATCATGGTGACGTCAGCTAAGGTACATCAGTAGTTTGGTTTGCCTATAAATATGACAGTACTCTGTACTGTTATATTTGATTCATTTTGAGAGAGTTCTTCTCCTCAATTCAATCCTTTCATCTTGTGCAACCAACTCTGAAGTATCAGGCTGAGGGGGAGTTTAGTCTGTAAGCTTGCATTGTAACCTTTTGCTTTTGATGTAATCTTTCGACTCTATGAAAAACAATTGTTTATCAAACTATATTCTCCTTTGATTGTGTTTACAAAGTTTGTTATTCATTTTCGCTGCACTTAAAACTGTTCATATCTATTTGATTATAAAATTTACACAAACTAAGCACAATCATGTGAGCCTCCGATCCTAACAATTTTTGTTTATTTAAATAGACATTTCTTTTGTAAAATCGTTTTGAAGTTTCACCAACTTCCAAAGTCGATTTATCAAACATTTTGAATTTTTCTTTTGATTATTCCGATTTACTAACATATTTCCTTTTTATTTCAGAATTAGAAGAAACTTCCTGTTTTAAATAAATGGACTCTTGACAGTTCCAAGCAATATGTCCAGCCTTTTGACACTTGAAACAGGTTCTTCTATCAACTCTTGGAGCAAATTTTTTCACATTCTTCTTTATTTCAGCAAGAAACTCTTGATTTGACTGTTTCTAGAATGGTTTCTTCTGTTCTTCTCCAGAACTTCCTCCTGAAATAAATTTTGTGTTTGGTTTATAATTTTTCTCATTTTTATAATTTTCTGAAGAATTAAAACCCAAACCTTTCTTTTTGAAATTACTGTTATGGTTTGGTTTCTTTTGAAAACCAAAACTAGAACCGTAACCCATTTTACTGTTTACTCTTTGTTGAATTCTTGAAGAAGTGTACTTATTAGGTTTTTCATGAAGATTTAAATCTTTTATTTCAGAAAAATTAATTTCGGTTAATTTGAAAACTTGTTTGATCATTTCAGATTTGACACTTCTTATTGGAAATTCCTCATCAGAATATAATTTGTCTGAATCATTCAAAGTATAAGCCACTTTGATTGATCCATCATTCAAATTAGATTTTGATAACAAGAATTCTTTATTGCAAAACCCGTTTAACCGGTGAACTCAGACTCTTTTCTGACGAACTCGGACTTTCAGATTTAGACTCCGAATTTGACTATTCATCCATATCCAACACCTGATCGACCACTTTCTTTAACAACTCAGACTCATGATCAGTGTCAGACGCTGTGAATGTGACATCAATATTGTCTGGTAATTCATCAATGATTTCAGACTTTAACTTGATGTTGAGAGCCTTATTTAAACGTTCCTCATTTGGCTTTCTGGGAGAATAACTTTCATAGATCGGGGGCGGACACTTGTTATACTTGACACTCTGTTTCTTACCAGTATCCGGATCTTCCTTTACTTTGTCTTGGAAAGCTTCAAGACCTGCAACAGTAGGATAAACTCGATCAATCAAATAATCACATGTTGTATAACTCAACAACAAACGTTTGATTCTTTCACTCTCAATCTTTTCAAGCTCTAAATCCTGCTTCAGCTTAGCACAATCTTCAATATACTCATTGATGACCTTTTACTTCGTCATTAATGTTGAGCTCATCATCGTCATTGCAGCATCAACTTCTTTGTTTATCTTGTTAAACCCATCAACTGTTTTGTTCAGAACATCATACGACTCCTTCACATACTTCACATCAGACAGTAAATTCCCTTTCATTTCTTCCAACTCACTAATCTTCTTGTCTTTCTCCTCACAATGTGTGCAAGACTCCACACATTTCTGACAAGGTTTAATGACTTCAACTATTTTTTCAATCTCAACAGTCTTTTCAACTTCAACAAGTTTCTCAACTTCAACAATTTTTTCTATCTCGACGATTTTCTCAACTTCAACTATTTTTTCTACTTCAACTATTTTCTCCACCACTTTCTCCACTTCAACAATTTTTTCTACTACTTTCTCAGTTACTGGTTCAACATTTGCTTCTTCAGCTTTCATTTTTTCTTTTTCATCAGCTAGTATTCTTGTTGCTTCCAGCTCTCTCCTCAATTTGGCAATCTTCTTCTGATTCAGCAACTCAACTTTATCTGCAAAAAACAAATTAAAATTGCCAGGATCTATGCCTTTTCTAGCTTTGTTAAGATATTCTTCCTCATCATCGGTATCAATATCACTTCCTAGATCTGGAAAAATCGGGATTCTTTTCTGACTAGCCTCATCTTCACCCAGAATTCTAGCAACAAGACCTGAACCAGGTGGAATGTATTTATCCCAGCTAAATCCCTCTGCAACAAATTCATCATCTTGATCGATTATCCCAAAACAAGCTCTTCTCTCTTGAATGGTACGTGCATGAGCAGTTTGTGGTTCTTTATCAATTTGTGGTTGTTGAACAATCTGATGAAAAATTGACTTTTGATAATAATCATTCTTTCCATCTTGTCTTCCAGTTGCTTCTTTGTTTTTGCATTCTCGTTTAAAATGGCCTTTTCCTTTGCAACGAAAACAAGTGACTTTCTATTTGTCAAACCCTATTGGAGATTCACTTATTCCCCGAAAATCATCTCTACCAGTGATTTGTGTAAATTTTTCTGCTCTTCGAATAGCACTGGCTAAACACCACTTCACATCCATCAACTCAAGTTCCTCTGCATCAATTTGGTCATAATCTTCTTTTGTAAGCATCGGGTTTCCAATTTTGCCAGCAATCAAACTTTCATATGATTCCAACATAGCACCGAGTGATGCCATGTGTTGCTTTGCTATTTCTGGAGACAAATTTTGACCATTTTGAATGTTCAAAGTAACATTACATTGAAGATTTGTTGAGTTCTGTCTATGAGGACTTGATGTTATATGATTTGGATCAAAACTTGAATACGAAGATGAAGATCCACCACTCTGTGTCACATTACTACCCTTTGTTCCAGACGAAGTATCAGCACTAAAACCAGTTTGGATCTTTGGGCTAGGGCTGGGGGTAGCCTCAAACTTGTTCCCTCTGTAATATAAACTGACATCTTGTTGAGCATTTGGATTCTTCATGGTTGTCGTTTTCTGAATATCCAACTCGTATTCTTCAATCTTTTGAATAAACTGTGCCAGATTCATATTCTCAGACTTCCTCATGTGTTTCACAATCACAGATAAGTTCCCCATTTTTGCTGTGGTAATGCATCAGCAAGTTTATCAACTCATTCATCATCATCTTTCTTAATGTCCAATCTTCCCATTTCCAATACCAGGTGACAATATCTATCAATGGTCATCTTAGTTGTTTCATGATCGAAAGCTGCAAACATATCAAATGTTTTCTTCAATAAATCTTTTTTGTTTTTAATCATGTCTGCACTTCCTTTGAACTTTTGAAGCAACGCATTCCAAATCGATCTAGCAGTATCCTCATGTTGAAGCAAAACAAAGATATCTTCTTTTACTGCTTGTTGTAGAAGACTAATCATCATTTTCTCACTTGTATACTTCAATTTATCACTCTCTGAAAAATCACAAAAAGCTTTTTCAAGCCCACGCTCGTTTTTCGGTTTCTCATAATCTTTGTGTAAAGCACACCATGCGTCAAACTTATATGCTTGCACCCAGTTCTCAAATCGATTTTGCCAACCTTTAAAATCTTCAATGAACATTAGCTTAGGTGGTTTTTGGTAAGTTCCTGTCTCATTTTCACTGTACACTGTTTCGGCAGCAGTAACAGGGGCAATCGGTGTCGCAAACGCATTGTAGAATTCCTCTTCCATGATTCGACAAATTTTTCACAAACACAAGTCTCAAAAACACAACTTCAAACGGAATACCAAACTCAAACGGAATCAAGTTCTGAAGCGGAATTAGATTTGAAGCGAAATTATCCCTTTCAAATGAAATCACTCTCAAACGGAAACACCTTTCAAACGAAATCACCTGATTTCGTTTGAACAAGCACACTTTCAAACGGAATATCAATTTGAAACGAAATTATCTAATTTCGTTTGAAACTACTCAAACGGAATTACACCTTGAAGCGGAATCAGGGAATTTCAAGCGGAATTAGGTCTACTTTTCAAGCGGAATAGCAAACTCAAGCGGAATTAAGTCCTAATCTCGTTTGAAATGCTGCTGACATCATCTTTTTCGATTTGGTTTTCAAACGGAATTACGATTTTTACCAGTTTTAGATCGAATTAAGGTCCAGTTTTTTCAAGGATTCGTTAAAACACAGTTTTACTTATAATATGTGAAATTCAGACCATTTTGACCGTAAAATTTTGTGAATATTGTAAAAGAAGGTATAGAAATCAGAAATAATGGTTGGTTTGGCAAGAACTCTTCTTCCTGAGCTCTGATACCACTTGTAGGATCGATCTGTGACCCAAACGAGTTAATCAGAAGAGTTCTTATCAATTCAAAAGGCGGAAACAGATGAATTGACTTGGAAAACAGCTTGTTCACACTTAGTTGTCTTGTTTATTAATTATAACAAGTTTCCAGATCAAACGACATGTCGGCAGCACTTCGGTACCGGAAATCGGAAAGTTACAAATGATTTCACTTGGGAGGTATTTATAGGCTCCTAATTCCGCATGAAACCGTCCCAAGCGGAATTAGAATTCCAAGCGGAATCTAATTCCGCACGGAATTACATCAACAACACTTTCAAGCGGAATTAACTACTTCAAGTGAAATTACCTTTAAACCTATTTACTCTAACTACGTGCCCTGATCTAACATTCTAGTACAAGACTCGATATAAGACGAAGTCGACATACGTAATGCACCAACAATTTCCATCTTCAAGACGTCTGTGTTTCATGCCAGAAAGGGAAGCAAAGAAAGAAGTCGCACCCTACAAAGAAAGTCAACACCGTGGCCGTTCCGCTTGAATGTTTGCACATGGATTTGTTCGGTCCTGTCAAGCATAAAAGCATTAGGAATGATCAGTACTGCCTCATGGTGACTGATGATTATTCAAGATTTTCTTGGGTGGCGTTTATGGCACACAAGAGTGACACTTTCCAAATTATCAAAAACTTGATCACAATGATTGAGAATTTGTATACTTTGAAAGTTAGACGGATACGCAGCGACAATGGAATCGAGTTTAAGAATCATGCCATGGAGGAGTTTTGTAGATCCAAAGGTATTCTTTACGAATTCAGTGCAAGTTACACTCCTCAACAGAATGGCGTCGCTGAGCGTAAGAACCGTACATTGATCAAAACTGCTAGGACTATGTTGGTAGAGTCCCAGTTGCCCATTCCATTCTGGAGTGAAGCTGTGGCCTCTGCATGTTACACGTTGAATCGAGTCCTTATAGTAAAAAGACACAACAAGACCTGCTTTGAGCTTCTTCACAAACGAAAAGCAGATTTACAATATCTTGAACCGTTTGGAGCTCCTTGCACAATGATTGATCCTAATGGAAAGTTTGGGGCAAAAGCAATTGAAGGATACTTTCTTGGGTATGCCACCCCGAACTTAAGAGTCTGGAATCTAGAGACAAAAAGGGTCGAGGAATGGTCTGAAGTCAGAGTACAAAGGCACACATTGCCAGTCAAATGTCCTGGTCAGACTTGGATGTTTGAGTACGATGACTTTTTTAATTCGATCAATATTGAAGAAGTTGCAGTAGATGTTGCGGCACAGATGTTTTTCGAGAGTGACAATGCAACAGATTCAGTGTTGGTTCGTCCAATTATTGTTAACAATCCAGGACCATATTCAGTGAACAATAATGCTCTAAACAATGAGGATTTTCATGATGCTACCTAACTGAATGAATCTTCAGAGGATGATGAATTTCTCGATGCAGACCAAGAAGTTGTACATGGTACTTCTAAGGCTACACCTCCAGTGGACGCCCCCAAAACAGCTGAAGCTACTGCATCATCCTCTTCGCCAGTTCAGGGTATTGATTTGGTTGTTGATCTTAATCTCAACAATCTGGGTACAAATATTCAAGTTCCAGATAATCCAGAAACAAGAATTCATAATACCCATCCACAACAAAACATCATTGGTAATGTTCAAAGTGGCATTTAAACGAGAAACTAGTTGCGAAACAACAACAATACAGGCTTGTATGCAGCTATTCAAGAGTTAGGTTTGCAGAATGATTGGTCCTTCGCATGTTATGTATCACAAGAAGAACCAAAATCTTGGAAAGAAGCTTTGAAAGATAATTCTTGGGTGGAAGCTGTGCAGGAAGAACTGCAACAATTCCAGAAGTTAGGTGTCTGGAAACTGGTTGAGAAACCTGAAAACTACAAGAGGATTGGTACCCGTTAGGTGTATAAGTGCAAAAAGGATGACCGTCGAGTAGTCATTCGAAACAAAGCAAGATTAGTCATTCAAGGTTTTCGTCAGATTGAAGGGATCGACTACAATGAAGTTTATGCACCGGTTGCATGTCTGGAAGTTATTCGGATCTTTCTAACCTATGCGTCCTTCAAGGGATTCAAGGTTTACCATATAGACGTGAAAAGTGCATTCTTACATGGTGTGGTTGAAGAAGAGGTGTATGTCGAACAACCTCCAGGTTTTGAAGATCCTATTCACCCTGATCGGGTTTGGTTGCTCAACAAAGCTCTCTACGGATTACATCAAGCACCGAGAGCTTGGTATGCAACCTTATCTAACTATCTGCTGGAGAATGGATTTGGCAGAGGTCTTATCGATTGCACTCTTTTCATCAAAGAACAAGATGGAGATCTTCTATTGGTACAAGTATACGTAGATGATATTATATTTGGTTCTACTAACGATGTTTTATGTCGGAATTTTGAGCATGTTATGCAGGAGAAATTCGAGATGAGCGCCATGGGGGAAATGACCTTCTTTTTGGGCCTACAAGTGCAACAAACGAAGTCTGGGAAATTCATCCATCAGACTAAGTACACCAGTGACATCTTGAACCGATTCAAGATGTCCGAAACAATGCCCATTGGTACCCCACTTCAGCAAAATCACGGAATTAATCCGGACTTGAAGGGTGAAACCGTTAACTCTTCATATTACCGTGCCATTATCGGATCTCTTATGTACCTCACAGCATCAAGACCAGATATAATGTATCCTACGTTCCTGCTTGCCCGATATCAAGTCAACCCGAGGGCCTCACATCTTGCAGGTGTGAAAAGGATTTTTCGCTATTTGAAGAGATGCTCGGACACCGGTCTATGGTACCCTAGGGATGATAGCTTTGACTTGATCGCGTTCAGTGATTCTGATTTTGGTGGCTGCAAAATCGACGGCAAATCCACAACGGCTAGATATCAGTTTTTGGGAAATCGCCTAGTCACATGGCAGTGCAAGAAGCAGACTTGTGTCGCTACATCAACATGCGAAGCTGAATACATTGCTGCCTCAAGTTGTTGCTCCCAAGTCATGTGGATTCAACAACAAATGCGCGACTACGGTTTTGAATTCCTAATTACTCCCATTTTCGTTGATAATTCGGCTGCCTTACAGATCACTAGAAATCCTGTGCAGCATTCAAAGACCAAACACATCGAAATTAAGTATCACTTCATACATGATTACTTTGATAAAAAGCTTATCGATGTTGTTAAGGTCCACACCGATGACCAACGTGCCGACCTTTTTACCAAAGCATTTGACAAATCATGATTTGACTTTTTATTAATGGTAAACGGCATTAAGGTCAAGCCAGAGTAAAACCAACATCGGAAAATCATTTTTGTAAATATTTGTTTGTGTTTTTCTTAATTTCTCGTACTCTTTGCATTTTAGGGGGAGTAAAAACGAAAAATACAAAAACATTGAAAATTTTTAAAAATCCAAAAACATCGAAAAATTTCAAAAACACAAAAACAATAGAAAAACAAAATTGAGTTTTCTGGCGAGCAAAAGAGAAAATGATAGTACATCAGTGGTCTGTCTAAACCTCTTTGAACCTTAAATGAAAAAAAGATAAGCAGCTCTATATAAAATGTATCGGTAGGCACACAATCATTTTAAAGTGTGCAGGGTGATATAAACTTTAATCGACTGAAGACCAGGTGGGAACCGCTCATTGGCATATGGTCTTAGTACCGAAATTTCATTTGAGAGATTGCCGAGGTTCTGAGATATGTGGTCTTTATGCTGTTTATCATCTGGGTATCATGATTGTTTCTTTTACCGAAATATAACGGAGACAAAGTCTAGATCTTCCATGATACCATACATACGTGTACATATTGCATACGACCTCAATAAGTGATCAACAATCACATGTCCAAACAAAATATGTGATAATATATCACAGCTTTCATGCAGGAGTCAAGTTCGTCTCTTTGTCTGTACGATGGTACTAACCTGTTCACGGACTTGCTCCTGTGCCCTCATGCATCGAATATCAAGTTCCTCATCAATAAGTGATTTAATCACATAGGGCTTGTATTCATCCAAAAATAAGTGATTATCTCACATCATATACGTTGAAAGCAGATGATAAATGGTATACTCACCAGTAAGATGAACTCTCGTGCATACCTTGATACGGGAATGTGTCGTGTGTGGATGAACACCGGTCGGTAAGTATAAATCATACCTTAACGTATCCCCTAATCGCGAGTACATCTGATAAGTTGAGCTTATGTGGATAACAATACCGATAATCGTTATAGGATGTTTATCTAATTGTTAACAAAATGAACAATAAGAATGTTTTGGCGTGACCGTACACTGATATGATTCTCTTACCCTCGAAACTCGCAAAAAGAATGTCTGTAAATATTTATTTACTGCTTCTCAGTTTCTGCATCTTTGTATATATTTATTTACTGCTTTCCGTCTTTACATTTGAAATATGCAAAAATACCAAAAAGATTTTAGGTGTGTTTTAATATAAACTTTATAAAAGCTAAAAAAGATTTTATTTCTAATTTCTTTTGATTACCCGATGTTGGAACTCGAGTCTTCGTTACCTGAAATCTGATCGAAACCAAAACCACTAAATCTTCATAAACGGTCAAAATTTGCAAGTTTTGAATGTTAAAAACCAAAATTGAACAATTTGTTAAACTTTCAAACGGTCGGACGGTAGTTGATTGAAAACTGGTCACATGTGTGTCGTTTGTTTATGTTAACTATATTCCAAGCGGTTGTTCTCATTACGCTTTTAGCTTTCTTGTTGTGCAGATGCGGCATCAGGACCAGCTAAAAGCAAAGAAAACGTGTTAGAAGACGAGCTTTGGAATGAAGACACGACATGAATGAAATCAAAGGATCAAGATGATCAAGTTGTAGCTGACCACTCATCAATACCAAAAGTATTGATGTTCAAAAGATTCGCGAGCATCATTCAAGGGGGAGTTTGTTGATACACTCCCTGTTTGAGTCACGTTAAGACCTTTTAAAGATCCGACAATGTGAAGAACGAACCATCACGAGCAGCATCCAGGGGGAGTTTTTTGATACACTTTGTGTGGACGCGACTCGGTTCGGTTCGACTCAGTTAGGTGCGGCTCAAGACCGACGTCGCGACATTCCTCCGTCGTGCGCCCCAGAGTTCGACACGCGAAGCACGAAGGGCCGCGAACCTTCCCGACGCCACATCACCATGACATCACCATGATGATGTCATGAGAAGACTTTTTCATGTGAAAATTACATGTCCACGTGAATTCAAGAGGTGTGAACAAATTAGTTGCTGCCAATTTAATCTGTTTCTGTTTATAACTTGACGAATAACAAGATTAGAAGTCCACAAAGAAGCAACACCTTGAAATGCTCTTGACGAAGAACCTGCATGTGAACCTGACGAAGAACTGTTATTACATATGACGAAGAATTGATAACACATTATGGCGAAGCACCTGGTCTTGTGGCGAAGAAACTTGTGACGAAGGATCATCTTCATAGATCAGACATTGTGGCGAAGAACCAAGTTCTTCGCCATCCCAAGTTCTTCGCCGGAGTCCTTCGTCGGCTGCAAGTCCTTCGTCGGCTGCAAGTTGTTCGTCGACCTGCACTTTATATATATATTCACAGCAGACAGAAGTAAGATAAGACACACACCAAAGAACACTGTGAGAGACACAGACACGAGAGAACATAGTGAGTTTGTGAGAGCTATAACATTGTGTAATCCTTGTAAACAAAACTCTCTGGTTGATAATACATCTGAAGCTTTAAACGTTGTATCGTCTCTTTGTTTTGTTTTGTGTCTCAATCTCGGTTTGCTTACCCGGTTGGATTCCACACAACCGGGTTTGTTCGTATCACAAGGATTAGGCGACTAGATCCTCCGCTAGTAGACCTACATCGTGCGTCCGAGCCCTCCGCATTATAACTTCCAGTCTTCGGGGTTTTTGTTCGTTTAGCGCTTGCAACCTCGTTCGCCCAGTTCTTATTGGTTCACATAACCTCCCATGCCCGGATATGTGGGAAAACGACCCGATGCTCATCTTCGTATCTATTCATCGCCTCTTTAAAAACGTTTTCGTCACTCCAACCACTTGGACGATTAACATATAAATTATTATAATAACCGCAAAATTGGTCACGACCGGATGCATCTTTCGCCACTTCGAAGCAACGGAATCGAGATCGCGATACGGACCTTGTTCCATAATCGCAAGGAATTTTGCTAGTATTTCTTTGCAAAAACCATCGCCGGTTTGATTGTTACCTATATTTTTAAAATGTAACAAAAGTTATATATTAAAAAATGTAAAGTTTATATCTTTAAAAAGTTTAAAATTTATATATTTTTTACATACCAACAATGGGGCATTTTGACGTGTTAATCCACACCTTAGCTAACGCCTCCTCCTCGATCTTTGACCAAGGTTGTGCCTTCGCTCTCGAAGTTTGATCACCGGCTAGACGCGCCGCTTGCTTCCCTTTTTCCATTTCGAGGTTTCGGGTTGCGTCTCCGGAACATATTCTTCAACTTCATCTTCTACGTGTTGAGACGATTCTACCCGTGGCGGTGAAGGTTGTGGTTGCGATTGAAATTGTGAGTTGCACGGGTTTTGCATTAGCATTTGTTGCATGGATTGCATTTGATTCATTTGAGCGAAAGCATTGGGGGTTTTTTGGAAACCCGAGAAAGAAAATTGTGATGCCGACCAACTTGGATCCATCTTTGGATAGTAGCCAGGTACCGAGAAAACGTTTCGGTTTGGGTTCGGGTTTACGTTTGGGTTTGGCTTTGTGTTTGGGTTTGGGTTTGGGTTGTTTGGATTGTATTGATCCATAGCCAAATTTATAAAAAAGATGGTCAATTTTATAAAAGTTGAGAGAGAGTTTGGGTTGGAATAGTTTAAAAATGGGGTGAAAGATGCGTATTTAAAGATAAAATGATAAGTACACTTTTTGTCCTTTATGTTTGTATCAGATTGCAGTGGATAAACATGGATGACTGTTAACTTCAATAATTACAATCACAATCCTCTATTTGTATAATCGATTACACCTTAAGTTCTTTAACACTAACCTAGTTTATTTTAAACATTAAATATGCTCACGTGCATCCATGTGAGGGCAATAAAGTCTTCTACCTCTGTATTTCCTTCACTTTCATCTTCACCTAGACTTCATATTCTTCATCCCACTTGAACTTCATCTTCTTCATCTCAACTAACAAAAATGCAACAAACCTTGCACACCACCAAATCTCTCCCAACCCACCACCACCACATCAATCGTTGGGATCCAACGTCGTATCTCCCTCATCTCGTTGATCCAACCGTCACACCAGATCTGTTCATAACACCACCGCCTTGTTCATCGAACCATCAGAGAGAAGGGGTTTAGAGATTTGGGGGTTTGCTTTAAAATCATAGGTACAGATACGGGCGGTGGTTTTGGTAAAAAGACGGTGGTTAGGGTTCTGTTGCAGAAGATCAATTGTGTTGTACCGGTACGTCGTCTCTTGTTTTCACTATGTTTTTATTTGGATAAGGGGTTGGCTTTTGATTGATGGTTGCTTTTTAAATCTCTAAGCAGAACCCCAATGAATATCTAACGAATCATGACTGAATCATGACTAAATTCCACTTTCATTATTGAATTGGAAATCAAACAGTTATTAATTTACAACAAGTAGGTTTCTCTGTTGGGGTCATTGGAAGAGAATATGTTCTACCTTTACTTGTAACTGGTGAATGATTTTGAACCACACAATTGTTTGTCAACTCATTTGGAACATGTCAGGATCTGAGGATCTATTGATTGTGCTTGTTTGTGAGATTTGAACAAATCAAATAGATATGAGTAGTTTTAAGTGCAGCGGAAATGAATAACAAACTTTGTAAACACAATCGAAGGAGAATATAGTTTGATAAACCATTGCTTTTCATAGAGTCGAAAGATTACATTAAAAGCAAAAGGTTACAATGCAAGCTTAGAGACTAAACTCCCCCTCAGCCTGATACTTCAGGGTTGGTTGCACAAGATGAAAGGATTGAATTGAGGAGAAGAACTCTCTAAAAACGAATCGAATATAACAGTACAGAGTACTGTCATATTTATAGGCAAACCAAACCACTGATGTACCTCAGCTGACGTCACCATGATAGTGACATCTAACAGCCTAACAAACTATAAACACTGGTCTATATAAAACTACTGATGTCTAATCAACTGATTGATAATAAAATACAAAACAAGTCTAACACTGTTCACGTTCCACTGTTGTAGCCTAAGCACTGATTGTTTGAACATCAGTGCTTTCTTCAAAAGGGGATCAGTCTTTGAATGAGCAGTGCTTGGGTCTTCAGCAGTACTTAAGAGACAGCAGTAGATAGAGCTCAGTGTTTGCCTTTTAGCAGTCTTTAGTTGTTTCATCAGTGTTTGGTTCATCAGTTGTTCTTCTGAGCAGTACTTAGAGTGTATCAGCATTTAGGTAACCACTGTCAAGGGAGAAGACTTAGTGTAAACCGCTGCTTATTGTGAATCCACTGTTGTGATCAGGTTTTGGCTTTACATTATCTGTTCCTCTGGTAGGGTTCAATCCCAACAATCTCCCCCTGGAACAGATAATGCCAAAACCTGTCATTATTCTGGATCTTTATTACTCATCAGAAGTTCCCTTGCTTTTCTTTTAAAATCTTCTTCAAATTCTTTGGAACTTGTGTCATCTTCATCCCGGCATAGTGTAAGTTCAAGGAGATCCTGCAAATCTTCAACACTAAGGCCTAGTGCTTCTTTCCTTGATATGTACTTCACTTCGCCATTGGATCTGACTAGGGTCAATACGTGGGTCTTTTGATCAGAGGGCCACTTTAGTACTTTTGAACCCAATGGGTTTCTTGGGAGAGATTTATTTTCAGATGAGCTTTGGGATATTGGCCTTGAGAAGAATTGTAAAGCAATATCCTGAACTTCGGACATTCTTTTGAAAGCTTCTTCTATGACTTCATTTGCTGCAGCTATATCTTCTGCAACCTCTCTGTCAATCAGCTCTTGTCTTTGTTGTTGATCAAGCTCACTGTCTGGGATATCTGCTGAACTATGTGGTGATGCAGGCTTAGTTAACACCTTCTTGAAAAGGTTTTGAAGCTTTTCTGAGCTCTCTTCTTTTAGACCCATTTTCTTGATGGCTTCTGTGAAGTACTCAGCTTCCTTTTCTTTTTCTTCTTTATCAATCAGCTCTTTCCCTTTCTCTTGGTTTATCACAAGACTTGGGTCAACTGTTGATGTGATCAGTGTTTTAAGAGCTTCCAGCTGTTGTTCTATCTTGTTGTAGTCTGGCCTTTTAGAAGTGCCTGAGACTGTTATCTTTCTTTTCTTCAGCCTTTCATAGGCTTCATCAGTTTGCTGCGTTGACCATTTTGATATGGCATTTGCAGTGTCCACCTTTGCATCCACCAGCTCCTGTTTCTTTTTCTTGTACTCAGCTGTTTGGTCATTGATGAACTTCTTGTATTTACTCCAATTTGGAGCATTCTTCTTCTTTTTAGGATTGCTCTTGATTCTATCAATCCTATCAGCTTCATGCCTTAAAAGCACTATTGGCCATTCTTCAAATTGGTTTTCTTCAGCAGGATAATTTTTTTCTTGCATTATGTATACAAGAAGTTTTCTTCTCATCTCTTTTCGTTGTTCTGCCTTTTCTTTGCTCAGCTCATGTGCAAAATCTTTTATTAGAACGACTTTTGTGAGCAGAAGTTCCAATCTTTCAGCAACGGCTTCATCACTTTGACCTTTACATTCAACTTGAGCTATTATCTTAGCCTGTCTTGTTTTGAGCTGAAGATACTCATCCATATCCTCTGGAATCATGAAGCCAACGAGTGAAGGAAATCTTCTGTTTGAAGGATCATCATCAGTGTAGAACTGCCTCATCTCATTTTTTATGGCTTCAAGTTCCAACGGATATTTTGCAGCAGTGGGATCATATTGGTCCTCATCTGGCTGGGTAAGTTTTCTTTTTCTGGTGTAGAGCTTTGCTGGTTGTGATGTGAGACTGGTGGAAACAGTGGTGGATGACTGACTAACAGCTGTTGAAACAACTGGTGTCTCAACAACTGTTGTCATTACAACTGCTGATATGTCAGCAGATGTCTTCTGCTTTTGAGCAGGGGATGAAAGTGGTGAGGTAGTTTTTGATGGTGGTGGTGAATCATCAGATATGAGAATCCTTCTCCTTTTTATTGTAGGAGAGGCTGATGATGTTGTTGGTGCCTTTTCTTTGTTGTTCTGCCTTTTCTTTGCTCAGCTCATGTGCAAAATCTTTTATTAGATCGACTTTTGTGAGCAGAAGTTCCAATCTTTCAGCAACGGCTTCATCACTTTGACCTTTACATTCAACTTTAGCTATTATCTTAGCCTGTCTTGTTTTGAGCTGAAGATACTCATCCATATCCTCTGGAATCATGAAGCTAACGAGTGAAGGAAATCTTCTGTTTGAAGGATCATCATCAGTGTAGAACTTCCTCATCTCATTTTTTATGGCTTCAAGTTCCAACGGATATTTTGCAGCAGTGGGATCATATTGGTCCTCAACTGGCTGGGTAAGTTTTCTTTTTCTGGTGTAGAGCTTTGCTGGTTGTGATGTGAGACTGGTGGAAACAGTGGTGGATGACTGACTAACAGCTGTTGAAACAACTGGTGTCTCAACAACTGTTGTCATTACAACTGCTGATATGTCAGCAGATGTCTTCTGCTTTTGAGCAGGGGATGAAAGTGGTGAGGTAGTTTTTGATGGTGGTGGTGAATCATTAGATATGAGAATCCTTCTCCTTTTTATTGTAGGAGAGGCTGATGATGTTGTTGGTGCCTTTTCTTTGTTGTTCTGCCTTTTCTTTGCTCAGCTCATGTGCAAAATCTTTTATTAGATCGACTTTTGTGAGCAGAAGTTCCAATCTTTCAGCAACGGCTTCATCACTTTGACCTTTACATTCAACTTTAGCTATTATCTTAGCCTGTCTTGTTTTGAGCTGAAGATACTCATCCATATCCTCTGGAATCATGAAGCTAACGAGTGAAGGAAATCTTCTGTTTGAAGGATCATCATCAGTGTAGAACTGCCTCATCTCATTTTTTATGGCTTCAAGTTCCAACGGATATTTTGCAGCAGTGGGATCATATTGGTCCTCATCTGGCTGGGTAAGTTTTCTTTTTCTGGTGTAGAGCTTTGCTGGTTGTGATGTGAGACTGGTGGAAACAGTGGTGGATGACTGACTAACAGCTGTTGAAACAACTGGTGTCTCAACAACTGTTGTCATTACAACTGCTGATATGTCAGCAGATGTCTTCTGCTTTTGAGCAGGGGATGAAAGTGGTGAGGTAGTTTTTGATGGTGGTGGTGAATCATTAGATATGAGAATCCTTCTCCTTTTTATTGTAGGAGAGGCTGATGATGTTGTTGGTGCCTTTTCTTTGTTGTTCTGCCTTTTCTTTGCTCAGCTCATGTGCAAAATCTTTTATTAGATCGACTTTTGTGAGCAGAAGTTCCAATCTTTCAGCAACGGCTTCATCACTTTGACCTTTACATTCAACTTTAGCTATTATCTTAGCCTGTCTTGTTTTGAGCTGAAGATACTCATCCATATCCTCTGGAATCATGAAGCTAACGAGTGAAGGAAATCTTCTGTTTGAAGGATCATCATCAGTGTAGAACTGCCTCATCTCATTTTTTATGGCTTCAAGTTCCAACGGATATTTTGCAGCAGTGGGATCATATTGGTCCTCATCTGGCTGGGTAAGTTTTCTTTTTCTGGTGTAGAGCTTTGCTGGTTGTGATGTGAGACTGGTGGAAACAGTGGTGGATGACTGACTAACAGCTGTTGAAACAACTGGTGTCTCAACAACTGTTGTCATTACAACTGCTGATATGTCAGCAGATGTCTTCTGCTTTTGAGCAGGGGATGAAAGTGGTGAGGTAGTTTTTGATGGTGGTGGTGAATCATCAGATATGAGAATCCTTCTCCTTTTTTATTGTGGGAGAGGCTGATGATGTTGTTGGTGGATCAGTGGTTTGAATATGAGTGGCAGTGGTTTGGGATTGTGTTTAACTGACAGTGGTTGAAACAACTGGTGTCTCAATCACTGTTGTCATTACAGCATATGTTGTAACATCTGTTGTCTTCTGTTTTATAACATGAGGTAATGATGATGATATGAGGGCAGTGGTTTTGGTGGTGTGTGATGGAGTGGTGTGTGTTGAAGAAATGGCAGCTGTTTGGCTACTGACAGCAGTTTTTGTAACCACTACTGTATCAGCTGTTTGGATGGAAGTTTCAGATGTTGTGATTTGAGGTGGTTTGGATGGCTGTTTTTCTTGCTCTGGTTCAGTATACACCCCATATTCTATTCCTTTCTTCTTCAACTTGATTTTCTCCCCCTTTTTGGCATTATCTACAAGGGGTGTATCCATGAAGAGGATGGAAGAGGGAACTTTTCCACCATGGGCAGTCTTTTGTATGCTGGCCTTAATAGCCTTGATATCTGCTTGGGTATCCTTGAATCTTGATTCCACCATGTTGGTCAGCATTTGTACTTGGATAACATGCTTTTGATCAGCCATATGTTGCTGTTTCTCAAGCATGGGTTTAAAAAGATTCCAAAGCTGATTTTCAGCAAATGCATGTTGTGCAGGTGCTTGAGCAGGAACAGCAGTGGCTTATGCTTTTTGAGCTTTGAAAATCTCTTGCACCATATCTTTAATTTCAGCAACTGAGTCTTCAAGTTTTTCAACCCTGTTCGTCAATTCCTGATATTTTAAATCATCACCCAAATTAATAGGATCATCTGATTTCCCTCCTGAAGAGGTTATACCAATGTGTGACTTAGGAACAGTGTTCCAGAAATCATCCATTGATGCCCCTTGTTCTTGGTACTTGGGACTTCTTTCTTCAGCACTTGATAAACCTTTGATGTTACTGGTGGTCAAAATAGGCTCACTAGTGGTTATCGATGGTGTTATAGAAGAAATTGCCTTCAAGGGAGTCTTACTTATGAAACAACTGTCCAACTGAAGATCTGTTGATCCATCAGTTGTAGTTGCCGCTCCACTTGAACTACTGACAAGAGTTACTTGTAACTCCTGCAGTGTAACCTCCTCAACTGTTGCTGGGATAGCAGAGGTATAAGCAACAGACCCAGTCACTTGTGGGGGTATACTCTCAGTGATAGGTGATAGAGAGGAACTGGTTTGTGTCTGTGCAATATCAACCGCATGCAACAGGGGTATTATTGATTGTGGTAGAATGATTGGTGAGGGTATGGGAGTTGAAAGAGACATGTCCTTGGGATCAGGACTGAGGAAGATGGATCCGAGTGGATTCAGAGCTTCATATTGTGGTGTCCCTGTGCTTACAACCTGATCCTTTTGTGAGGATGCAGGAGGAGTTTGAGGCAACGGTTGAGATCTTTCTTCCAACTGCTGTGAGGAAGTAGTAGCAGTGGTTTGAGGTGACTTTTGTGCAGTCACAGGCAGTTGCTCTAGGATCTCATCTTCCAGAGTTGCCTTTTTCTTGGGTTTGGTGGGCTTTTTGGAAGATTTTCTTCTGGTCTTTTTGGTAATGTCAGGTGTGGGTTTCAAAGCAGTGGCAGTGCTGCCTTGATCACCTGGAGCAGTGGGCTCAGAAGCAGATGTCTGAGTAGTAGGGGTAACTGCTGAAGTCTGCTCAGACACCTCTGCTTTTGTTTTTATTGGTGCCATCATTCTTGAAAATGTTTCTTTTGTTAAGCCTTTTAATTGAAATTGGACACCTTGTTTGGGCAAATTTTCATCCTCTTTTTCAAATTTTTGTTTAAAGTAGTAGCTTAGAAATCTTGGAAAAAGAAGAAATGATTTGCTATCAACATTCTTTACCATGTCATTGAAGATCTCCTGGGAATAGTTGTAATCTTTATTGTTTAAAATAGCATAGCCCAGGCATTGAATCTCCAATGGTATTTCGTTAAACGCAGTTGTTTTATTCGAAACACAACTTAAGAGTGTGTGAAATAAAAATCTGGGTGCAGATGGAAAATAACCTTTTTGTAAGGTATCTATCTACCTTTGATTGTTCTGCATAACCCCTTTTTGTGAAATCAGTTTTCATCTCGGCTTTATCAAAAGAAATTTTACCTTTTAGATCATCGAGTTTAAAAACTTCGGAGATTGATTGTGGAGTGATTTGAATCACTTTACCCTGTATTGAAGAGTTAATGGCTGTGGCTTTATCGTCTTGTTTTTCAAGCGTTGCCTTTTTCCAGAACTCTCTCTGGGTTTGCAAGTAAATGGGAGCATCTGTTGTCAACAAAGTTTTGTACTTTGATGCAGATAGAGTATCAATGATGGAGTCGAAAGTGTGGTTATCGGTAGGTTTTGTGAGCAAACCCAGATAATTATGAGGAGATTTGTATGGTATCTCGATGGGTTCTTCGGTCGTTTGAGCGACCTCTTTTGAAGATGATGGTGATTTTGGTTTAGATTTTGATTTTGATTTAGACTTCGTCATTTTGATGAAGAAGAATCGGAGAGAAATTTGGGAAGAAAAGGTTGGAAACTGCTTTGAGAAGAGAACTTTGGAATTCAATTCGACAGTGTAAAACCCTGTTTGAGGGTTTTGATCAGGGTTTTATTTAGGGAAAAAAAATGATCGCTGATGTGGCAGCGGTTATTATGATCTGAAGGCTAAAAACTGACCACGTGTCAAACACTGATGAAATGGATGAAGGGTGAAGAACAGTTGTTTTAGGAGCCACTGATGTACCAAGCATCAGTAGTTACAACGGTAATAATAGTGAAAACAGTGGAAGATTTTTACTATCCGTAGATAGCATATCAGTGGATAAGACACTGATTTTGAGCATCAGTGCTAGCCAGTAACATGAGAATCAGTGGTTGGCTTTCAGCAGTGGATAGTATTTAGTGATCAGATGTTTTAACAAAACAGTGATTAGGGTAAATAGTACAGATTTGAAGGACAAGTATTTCAGCAACTGTTTTGAGAATTTTCATTCAAGGTTTTTGCCACATGTCAATTTTGAGGGACAGTGGTTTAGTACCCCCAGATGATGAGAACTCTTTACTAGGGCACCTCATTTTCGTTTAATATCCAATTAAAACATAAGTGCCCCAGTAATTTAAGTACAGTTTGACAATCAACCTTTGATAAATGTTTAAAAACAAACCTGAGTAAGATATGATCTCGACATATGAACCATTTCCTTCTGACCCATTTATGAGGACAATAATACCAACAAAAATAAGGTACTATATCCTGACAGGAACTGAAACTATTGCCGACAAAAACAAGCAAGAGTTCAAAATATATTATTCCCAAAAAAATGAACAATATATCCTGATTATTCGAGAAAATCCTTTACATAAAAAAAATTAAAGGATTTTCTGAAAACAGCATCAAAAAGGATCTGGTATATTTCAAAAGAACACGTAATCATAACATTCTCAAGTTTATGAAAAATGGTCAGTGGTTTGACAGCAGTTGGTAGAACATTCTGAATACATTTTGACCACTGTTTGGTACCATTCTCTTTGTCAGTTGATTGCAATCATGAGGACTCATGGATAAATTTTTGAACATTTGTCTAATCCTCCTTGAAGTTCATTCACGGGAATCAAAACCTTTTCCTAAACAGATGAATGCACATAGTTGCTTAATAACCATTATTACCCTAACCTCTGACTCATAAGTGTTTTATGTTTATACCCTTTTTCTTTTGTCTTCAAAAGTTTTAAGATAAACACACTTCTGAGTTTTTGTGAATTTTCTTAATGTATTTTAACATAGTTGATTTTGTCCTTTTGAGGAACTCAACCTGTTTTCAACACATAAGATCTGAATGACTAAAGTTTTAATTTCCCTCTTTTTATGTTATCAAAAATACTAATGTTTTATGAACATAGGTTTTTGTTAATCAGAGGTCCATACTTTAGCATTTTAATAAAGTGACATCACAATTTTCATAACAACAATTGAAATCAATTTTGAAAATATGAAATAATCCCACAGTTTGACAGATATGTTTTCAGATCTGAAAACTATGAGTGACTTATGCATGATATCACTTGTTGTGTGAGATTTGTGTGTCATATGACATCTTGGTTGATTTACAGAGTTTTTGAATAACCATTTTGATCATGATTTACTCGTTACTCTGTTTTTCAACTGAATACAACCATCCTTAGTATCAATGAATTTTGAGCCGAACAGTTATGTCAAATTGATTGTTAGATCGAATTTGACTGTCCAAGCTCTGATACCAATTGTCAGGATCTGAAGATCTACTGATTGTGCTTGTTTGTGAGATTTGAACAAATCAAATAGATATGAGTAGTTTTAAGTGCAGCGGAAATGAATAACAAACTTTGTAAACACAATCAAAGGAGAATATAGTTTGATAAACCATTGCTTTTCATAGAGTCGAAAGATTACATTAAAAGCAAAAGGTTACAATGCAAGCTTACAGACTAAACTCCCCCTCAGCCTGATACTTCAGGGTTGGTTGCACAAGATGAAAGGATTGAATTGAGGAGAAGAACTCTCTAAAAACGAATTGAATATAACAGTACAGAGTACTGTCATATTTATAGGCAAACCAAACCACTGATGTACCTCAGCTGACGTCACCATGATAGTGACATTTAACAGCCTAACAAACTATAAACACTGGTCTATATAAAACTACTGATGTCTAATCAACTGATTGATAATAAAATACAAAACAAGTCTAACACTGTTCACGTTCCACTGTTGTAGCCTAAGCACTGATTGTTTGAACATCAGTGCTTTCTTCAAAAGGTGATCAGTCTTTGAATGAGCAGTGCTTGGGTCTTCAGCAGTACTTAAGAGACAGCAATAGATAGAGCTCAGTGTTTGCCTTTTAGCAGTCTTTAGTTGTTTCATTAGTGTTTGGTTCATCAGTTGTTCTTCTGAGCAGTACTTAGAGTGTATTAGCATTTAGATAACCACTGTCAAGGGAGAAGACTTAGTGTAAACCGCTGCTTATTGTGAATCCACTGTTGTGATCAGGTTTTGGCTTTACATTATCTGTTCCTCTGGTAGGGTTCAATCCCAACAGAACAACTTCAGAATTAACTGATGAGAATGGCATATGGATGGGTTAGGGGCGGTGGGTGTGATGTGGTGGTGGCCCGACTGGTGAACGGTGGCCGAAGTGGAGGTGGTGACGAGATTTGATGGTGGTCGGCAGCTGGGTTGCAGATCTGCGAAGGATGGGTGGTGGTGGTGACGAGATTTGCACATGGGTTTGTGAAGACGGGGTTGGCAAGATGAGGTGGTGGTGGCAAGATGTGATGGTTAGCGTTTTAGGGTTAGGAAATTGGGAAAGATGATGTGTATATGCAATTTTTTTGGTTTTATTTATTAAACATTTAAATAAAATAATGAATTAACAAGAATACCTTTAAGTGAATAAACTTAACTAAAAATTTTAATCTGGTTAGTGCTAAAGGACGTAGAGTGTAACGTGTTTTGCAAATAAAGGATTGTGACTGTAATTATTGAAGTTAAAGGCTATCCGTTGCAATTTGGTACAAACATAAAGGACGAAAGTGTAATTTACCCAAGATAAAATAATTAATTATTTTTTTTAAATGTAGCCGTTTGAGGGCATTTATTGCAATTTTTTTTAAATTAGGCGTTAAACGACAAATGTTTGAAAAAGGAGGACCGGCGCCAACGTCTAGGAGAGGACGGTGAAGACGGGATGGACCTAGGGGGCGGTGTGTTGGGGCATCGCCGGCCCTAGACCGCTCCCCATATCGTCTAGTCTTAGTGGTGGGTTAAAATTTTGAAAAATGAATTTATAGATCAATAACTAATTGAACATTAGCTTTATGTTTACTTTTTTTTTTTTTTTTTGAAATGTAAACTTCATTAAACAAACGCGGACCTCAAACCGAGGCGTTAAAACCGAACATTACGTATTAACAAATTTACTCCAATTAACCCATGACGTATATATGGATTTAACTCTACTTTTTAACCACAAAAAACCCACCGTCTTAACGTCGCACGAGATGTCCTTAAACTTGAAAATAAGCTTTCTGTTATTCTTAGTCACCCGTCAAGTAATTAATTCTTATTTTAGTTGAAAATAAATTTGTTTTATGAAACTATTATATAATTATCAATTTGTAACATGTTTTGGTAACATGGTGTTGTACCATTAGCTTAAATGGTGTTCATAGTAAATTGTACTTTTTCTCATAATGCAATAGTTATATATTATATAATTATTAATTTGTAGCATGTTTTGGCAACATGGTGTTATACCATTAGCTTAAATGGTGTTTTTAGTACATTTGTACTTTTTTGCATAATGCAATAAGTTATATAATTATCAATTTGTAACATGTTTTGGCAACATGGTGTTGTACTTGTACCATTAGCTTAAATGGTGTTCTTAGTACATTTGTACTTTTTTGCATAATGCAATAGTTATATAATTATCAATTTGTAACATGTTTTGGCAACATGGTGTTGTACCATTAGCTTAAATGGTGTTCTTAGTAAATTTGTACTTTTTCTCATAATGCAATAGTTATATAATTATCAATTTTTAACGTGTTTTGGCAACATGGTGTTATACTATTTGCTTAAATGGTGTTTTTAGTAATCAATCAATCATACCCAGTACAATCCCACAAATAGCAAAGCTACTTATAGGGTCTGGGGAGGGTGGGATGTAGACAGACCTTACCCTTATCCATAGGGATAGAGAGGCTGCTTCCAGAGAGACCCTCGGCTCGAAAACGAACAGCATGCCAACACACCAAGTCAAAAAATATAGAAATAAGAAGTCATCCTTACCAGCACAATACAATGTAAATCATGAATAATAGCATACAACATCATTTGGACATAAACACAAGAAGGCAATCACTGGAAAAGTCCCTTAAAGAATAAGAAAAACATACGTCCCTGAAATACACCTAAAACCTTAATGCAATATCCTCTAGAAGTCGTTAACCCTAATCCTACGCCTCCACGAAGTCCTATCTTGGACCATGTCCTCTTGTACTTTTTCTCATTATGCAATAGCAGTTGTATAGGCAAACTTCAGTGCACTAGAGACCAAACTAGGGATGAGCAAATGGTACCGGTATCAAATTTACCGAACCGGTTACATTTTCGGCTCTGACTTTTGACATTTTCGGTACCCGTATTTACCGGGTTTTACCTTCAAATACCGGTACCCACTTTTAGGGATTTTCGGTACCAAGCTCATCCCTAGACCAAACCAAAATCTTTCTTCTAAGTGTTATAGCCAAAGGTTGAACAGTTCATTAGGATATGCTGAATGAACTACTTGACTTTTCAGTCAATGAGATAATATTTTCATGAAGCTTGAAGTACTATTTTCTAAAGCCTTATCTTTCTCAGGATGATGCTAATCTAATCCAATATGAGAACATAGTTCAGAAGCTTTTGGAAATTAACGAGCGGTGGAGCACTACTAGAAAAGTAGCCAATTTACTACGGGATTTTGCTACGGAAAAAAATGCGTCACAAATTTTGACAAAATTGCGATGCATTTATAACGACAAAAAAACCCCATTTTTTTAAACAAATTTGCTTCACAATAATGACAAACGCTAATAACATATAATTTTGTCATAAAATTAAGTATCCAGTTATAAAATGCAGCCACACATCTTTTTCCTTTCACCCCTCAATTTTGAAAGTATCCTCTATTTTGAAAGTGCAGCAACATTTTTTTTTCAGATCTAGGGGCTGTTTGGCTAAGCTTATTTTAGTGACTTATTTACTTTTTGAAAAGTTAAAAGGTGTTTAGCTTAGCTTATTATGTGAAAGGAATACGTAAATAAGTCATTTCATTATGACTTATTTGCTTTTTAAATAATCAAATAAGCAAATAAGTCAAAAAAATAAGCTTAGCCAAACAGCCCCTAAACAACTTAAGGCCAGGAACATTACCAGTGGTGAATTCCGCTACCATCTACTCGGATCGCACCGCCAAAACCCTAGCCCGTACCGCTGCCACCATCGCCGCCAACGATGTAACCCTAGCAAACTACATCCGATTGACTCCAGACTCTTCTTCTTCTTCCTCTTCACAGCTTAAACCCTTGCCAACGAAGTAACCCTAGCAAACACCTTAAGTGAACTGACGGTTGAGAGCATTAGAGTTAACACTTCTTCGATTGACGGTACCTCTATTTTCCCCAATTTAGAAGCGTTAATTTTAAGCTATGTGACTTCAATGTAAAGGATCAATTTCATTAAATGTTGATAATTTTTGTCTAATATAAGTTGTTTGATGAACTGTTTTGCAGATTCGAAGAGAGAACTTATATTATGTGGTAAGTGTTTAGTATAAAAAATAAAACTGTTAGGTGTCTAGTTTGATTTTACGGAAGTGTTGATGAATCTGTTGACTACTGGTAGTGGTACAATTAGGTTGTTTTATAATGGAATTAATGAATGAAACTTGATCTTGATCTGTTGTGTTCTATATAATTGTATGTGTATTGCGATAATAATAGTTCGTATACTGTTCTGTTTAGCAAATTATTAGGTGTCTAGTTTGATTATATGGAAGTGTCAATGAATCTGTTGAGTACCGGTACAATTAGGTTAGTTTGATTCCGTGAACTAAACGGAAGTAGGTAACCAGTGAACAAACAAACATGAGCCGGTTGGTTTTCACTACCGTAACCGCTAAAACCTTTTTTATTGCCCCATTCGTCCTCTTCATTACACTTCAAAATTTTCAAATCTTCTTCTTGTGCTGCTTCTAGGGTTTCTACAATGGCGTCAGACTCATATTCATCTTCATCGGCATCATCGCCGTCTCCTTTGTCCGCCATTGATTTCCTCACTCTCTGCCATAGCCTCAAGGTATTTTTGTGTATTCGCAATATTTTGTGTAATGATTGTGTTTTGTTTTATGCGGTGTGTGTGTGTGACAGGAAATTTGTTACATTTGTGTAAAATAATGGTGAAATGAGTATTTATGTTGATGAGTTGTGTATGTGTTGAAGATGGTTGTTGTTTTGTGAATTGGATTTGAGTTGTCAAGCCCTAATTTGTGAAATAGGTTGATGTTTCTGCCATTGTTTTTCTTGTCTATTTGCTATTATTTGAAGGAATTATGGTGTTTTGGAATATATAAAGATACAAATTGTTTATCGATCAAACTATATCTTATTCGGTTTTTGGTTTCTGCATAGCATTTAGGTTGTCTGTTAGGTTGTCCATATCATAGTTTCGTTCTATGAGAAAAAAATGCACCGAGTGGCAGAATGATATCTTGAATGTAGAATTATATAATGTGACAGGGGCAGAATGATATCTTGAATGCAAAATTATATAATTTGAACAAAGTGAGTAGACTCTAATAAAACAGTGAGAATATCGGTGGTGTTTTCAATCATTTGTGTATCATAGTGTTGATTTGTAGTTAGTTTCCTCAATTTTGAAATAAGCTTATAGTCCAACCACTACATATTTTAAAGATATTTTTGAGGATGAATGCCACACATAGTAATAGATTGGCATCACAATTACGGTTGGCAAACAAATATGTACTATCTACAATCTACATAAGTCAAATGTATGTATGAAGAACTAAATTTAACTGCTCTATTAGCATATGCCATTTTGCATTTATAATTCCATATTGAAAAAAGTAGTGGAAAAGTTTTTACTTTGTCCTCCCAAAGTTGCAACCTTTGACTTGCACTGCTAGTTATTTGAAATGTATATGTTGACTATCTAAAGGAATTGGGTGGACCAATTCAGTTGCAATGGTTTGTTCAGATGATCTTGATTAGATAATATATTTTAAACGTAAGAATAACATAAAAAGTATAGTGTTTGTTTGTATAGTGTTTGTTTGATAATACCTCACGTGAGAGATTGATCGAGCGTCGTCCATCGGGAGAGGGTGTAATAATAATAATAAGTATAATAATAATCATAATAAATAAACTAATTTGGTTCTTATAAAATATTGTAGGTTTGTGAACGTGCATGGTGATGTTCATAAGAGTATCTCTCGTATACTACGTGAGCATCGTGATGGAGCTTGGCTCAGGTTCAAACAGGTTCCGCGGGAAGAAGTGGCTCGTATGTATGACCGATTTAGTGTAATATATTAAAAAATTATTTTCATATCTTATGCTTAATTGTTAAGTTTGCATTTTTTTACATTCCTTTTGTTTTTGCAGACCCGTTGGACATGGGATCCAACAAACGAAGAAGCAATATACGAAGGCTTTCTTAATGTGCTAAAGAGACGTTTTAGAGACATTACAATGCATTACATGGTGATCTAGCGGGTGTGCATCATCATGTGTTGATTACCAACGGTCCCAAGAAGAGGTAATATAAACTCAAGATTGCTTGTGTGAAATGTTATAATCTCTTTTTTAATGTTTTGAGTAAATTGCTATTTTAGTCCCTGAGGTTAATTGCCATTTTAAATGGCAATTTGAGACAAACCTCAGGGATTAAAATGACAATTTACTCAAATGTTTTTTTATGATGTTTTGGGGCTGCAATTTTGATGTTTTCGTTTTTGGATGCTTTTTTAATGTTTTTTTGGATATTACCTCACTAGAATCCTTATGAACATGACTTTCATATTATTTTTTTAAGTTTCTAATATCTTTGCCCTAACATATTTAGGCTCAAGCTATGCGAACACAATTGGAAGACATTCAAGCTCGTCTTGAAAATGAGACGAAGGTGAGAGAAGATCTTATGGCTCGTCTTGAAATTGAGAGAAAAGCGAGAGAAGATCTTCAACAACACATAAATGAAGCGGTGAAAAGAGAGCTACAAGACTTCATGAAGAATAGGCGTTCTAGTAATTCGTTATAAGTTGGTATCGTTTTAAACATATATGCATGCTAAGAGTTTGTTTTGTGGTTTAGACATACTAGATATTGCGTTATGGATGTTATAAGTTGGTTAGCTTTATTGTGGATTTTAAAACATGTTTTATAATTTTCTAGTGATTTGGTTTTGCATTTTTTTAGTAAAGTAAAATCTAAGTGCTTTTAGTTTTTTTTTTTTTTAAATGTTTCTTTACAAATGTGTTACAATCAAAGATCTGTTTTCTTACAAATGTGTTGCAATCATTAAAACATAACAACTATGAAATGCGTAGCAAAATTTGTGACACAATATTTTCGTAGGAATTATGTTAAAATTTGCGTAGTAAATGCGTGGTAATTAGTTTCCGACGAGGCTTTTTCCAACATCAAGGTTTTATTGCAGTTGTGTAGCAAATCTTAGTTTGTTACGCATTTGTGACGGAAATGCTTGTTAGAAAATGCCAAATTTCTAGTAGTGGAGCTAAAGAATATTCAATCATCAACATTTTGTAATTTAAACTTGTCTATATGTTTCATAAGGTAAACAACATTTTGTACTGTAATGTTGTTTACCATATGAAACATGTCTATATGTTTTTTTTTTTTTTTTTTTTTTTTTTTGTAATTTAACTTGATTGATGTTTTTTCAAGTTTTGAAATGTCATAAGTCTTACATTGTTAATCAACTTGATTGATGATTTTTTTTTAAGTTTTGAAATGTTATAGGTTTTACATGGTTAATGTTTAATATCTTTTTTATGTTTTGAAATGTCATAGGTTTTACATGATTAATGTTTAATATTATCTAACATTACCCGCCACAACGTTTGTACACGTCACGTCTTAATTTGTATGCCCCGGCCGCTACACGGCGGGGTTCCATCTAGTTAATACCAATTTACATTAATAAATGCAAATTTATATTAATTAAAAATGCTCAGACAAACAGTTATTATGATTACAAAGTTTTGGCTCCAAGTAGTGGTTGGTCCAACACGGTTGATTTAATAATGAGTCAACTATAGCATTGACTTGACTTATAACAGAGAGTATTTTGAATAATGCATTCATCATACAAGTGTTTATCAGTCATGAGGATTTCTAGCCAGTTCCTTCTTTGCTTTTTTCCTAGTTACTCACCATTGATCATGAACAACAAATACCCATCACTTCATCTCTTACTCTTCTTCTCCTTCCTGCTCCAGTCCCCACCGTCTTCCGCGATAGATTTCATCTTCAACTCCTTCAACTCTACCTCCATATCACTCTATGGCAACGCCACTATCCAATCCAACATCTTAACCCTCACTAACTCTACTCCTGATCAAATTGGTCGTGCCCTTTACCCGCACAAGATTCCCACAAAAAAGGCCTCATCACTCCTCCCCTTCTCCACCTCCTTCATCTTTGCCATGGCACCCACAAAAAACGTTACCCCTGGGCATGGATTCGTATTTCTGTTCACGCCTGTTACCGGGATTCAGAAAGCAAGCGCAGCTGGCTATCTTGGTTTTTCTAGCCAAGAAACTGATGGGGACACAGACAATCATGTGTTTGGTGTTGAATTTGATGTGTATAGGAATGAAGAGTTTCAAGATATTAATGATAACCATGTTGGGATCAATGTGAATTCTATAAAATCTGCTATTTCACATGTACCTGGGTATTATGAAGAGAGTGATGTGGGCTTCAAAACCTGGCAGCTTAACGATGGTAGAAACTATCAAGTTTGGATCAAATATCAAAATTTTACAATTGATGTGACTATGACTCCAGTAGGTGAAAAGCCCAGGGATTGTTTCATATGTGGCTCCAGATTGAATCTTTCTGATTATTTTAAAGATGAAATGTATGTGGGCTTTACTGCTGCAACCGGGCCATTGACTCAAAGTCACAACATACTGAGTTGGAGCTTTAGCAACTCAGATGATCCATTATGGAGTGACGGTTTGATTACAGAAGGGCTGCCGTCATTTGTGCTTGGTGTGCCTAATATTCCTGGTGAGCATAGTAATAAGTCAACAGGGTTCATTATTGGTTTACCTTTAGGGATTTTATTTGTTATGGTAACTTTTGGTGTGGTTGGTTTTATTTGGGTCAAGAGTAAGAAGAGCTCGGCAAAAGAGAGAGCAGAAATGGAGGAAGAGTATTTAAATCAAGTGCCAGGAATGCCAACTCGGTTTTCTTGTGAAGAGTTACAAATCGCCACAGAGAATTTTAGTAAAAAGCTTGGTGAAGGAGGATTTGGATTGGTTTACGAAGGGAGTCTCTTAGATGGTTCGAAGATTGCTGTGAAATGCCTTGAAGGCCTTTCGCACGTTAAGAAATCATTCCTAGCTGAGGTACAATCCATTGGCAGCATTCACCATGTGAACCTGGTCAGACTTAGGGGATTCTGTACTTCAAAATCACAACAATTTCTAGTGTATGATTTCATGAGTAATGGGTCATTGGATAAGTGGATCTACCATGTTGATCAAGAACACATACTAGATTGGAAATGCAGAAAGAAAATCATTCTTGATATTGCCAAAGGTTTAGCATATCTCCATGAAGATTGTAGACAAAAAGTCATCCACCTCGATATTAAACCTCAAAACATACTACTAGACAATGATTTCAATGCCAAAATATCTGATTTTGGGTTGTCTAAGCTTTTGGATAGAAATCAAAGCCAGGTGATGACTACAATGAGAGGAACCCCTGGGTATTTGGCTCCAGAATGGTTGAGCTCAGTTATCACCGAAAAGGTGGATGTGTATAGCTTTGGAATCGTTATGTTAGAGATCTTGTGTGGAAGAAAGAATTTTGACCGATCACTGCCAGAAGAAAGCTGGCACTTACTCCGTGTTTTTCAAAATTGTTGGGAGCAAGATTCATTGTTAAATATTGTTGACATGACCAGTGAAGATCTGCAAAAAGATGGTATAGAGGTTGTGGAGATGATGAAGATGGCTTCATGGTGTTTACAGACCGATTATACGCGAAGGCCTTCAATGTCATCAGTGGTTAAGGTGATAGAAGGAGCAATGAACATTGAATCAAACTTGGATTATAACTTCACAGATCCAAGATTACAGAAAAACAATAGTCAGGAGGAGTTAACATCACTGTTTCCCTCCGTTCTATCTGGGCCAAGGTAAGTGGATCATTTCTATGCTTCTGTATTATGTTTCTAGAGGAATTGGTCTTCATCGACTTTATTCGAACTAAATAGACTTTATGTGTGTACTGTATTATTTTGTTTGCGGTCATAGATTAAAATGGCTGTAATGAATTCGAGTTATTATGGTTTTAGTTGCTTATACTATGTCATTGTCCTGCATTCTGCTAATCTGCTTCACTGGTAATTATCAGCTCTTTGGAGGAAACAATAGACCACAGTTGGCAGTGACTTCTTCTATAGTGGAATATGCACCTCTTTACCAGTTTACCTTTTTGTTAACTGCCTTGTTCAATTCGAAGGTGTGTCTATTACTATTCAACCTCAGGTCGTTTGATCAGGCACAGTGCAATATTGAATCTTACTGCAGCCGAGTGTGACTATCCTTATACACCTTATAGTGGTACACCTGGAAATTATGTCAGATTAAGTCGGGTAATAAAATTGCATTATGGTCCATATGGGTCTATTAAAAATTCATAACTTACAAAACAGGTCAAATTGGTCTACTGAATATATACAAATATACAATAGGTTAAAATGGGTCATTGTTTTAAACTTGATAATTTAAAGCAGGTCCAAATGAGCAAAGCACCACTCTAGGTCGCCGCCTCCACCCTCCCACAACAAACACCAACACCGCCGCCTATCGCCATCAGCATCTATAAAAGCAAATATAGCTGATGAACCCATTTTTTTTTTTCTAAACAATCATTTCAAGACTTTTTTTTTTTAAACAAAACCATGATTCAAGTTTCAATACTTCAAAACAAACCAGCAACCACTCGTATGCAAACCCAAGTAGCAAATCATCTTATATAGATGGGTCATTCCACGACCTTTTTGTGTCACTTAAAGAGTGACTCGCATTGAATGACAAAAGTACGGCATCAAAAACCATGATTTAAGTTTAAATACTTTCAAAACAGACCAGCTACACTTGTATGCAAACCCGACTAGCAATATAGATGGGTCATTCCATGACCTTTTTTGTGCAACTTAGAGGGACTTTCATTGAATGACAAAAAAGAGGGTATGGACGATACAAAGACCTATATTTTAAGTGGGATGGAACGCTATCTTTGGTATGGAGAATGATCCTAAAAGACTGATATCCATTCCATATGGTGGAAAGGCTATATGTTTAAATTAAAGGCCTCAAAACATTTACACAGTAAATCAAAATTCCTCATTTCCTAGTTTCTACAGCATGCCTTCAACAGGCGGTGGTTCTTTCACATAATCCAAAGCATCTGGAAATCGGCTGGCTTTAACCCCTTTCTCAGCCACCAATTCAGAAGAGCAAGTTCGATCTTCCGCACCTGTAATAAATAGTTTAATTAAAATATATTTTCTGCATTTGGAGATCAAACAATCATAAATATGGTGACTATAGGTAAACTCAGAGCATCTGCAGCTGAAGATGAACCAAATTTTCACATGTATATTGACATTATCTTTGTGAGCATATAACTTCACAAAAAGTACTAACATTAAAAGGGTACATATAACATCTAGTCATGCCTACGTGATACGAAGATGATCCAAGACATGGTACTTGTATTTGGAGCAATGAGATAATCAAAAGTGAGCTAGAAAATAACTAGTTGAAATGGACATAATGGGCCGTAACATATGGACAAAAACGGCGTAACGGGTCTACAGTCCTTCGAGGTGTGCATTTAGTTTTTTTCTTTTTTTTTTGGCAAAACCGGCTCAGGTTGTAAACCGAGTAGGTTTGTTCTGTTTTGGTCAAAACCGGTTTAGATCGGTTTTTTGAAATGGTACCCAAAACTTGTAACGGTTGAAACTGTTTCAGACCCAACCCTATTTTTTAAAACGAGAGTAGGAACCGATATACAAACTGGCAGTTTGGAATCGGTTTGAGTGAAGGCGGTTTCATGTGTGGTATCAGGTCGAGTTAGGAACCGGTTTGGAAATCCAATCCGATTTTTTTATGTGCACCTCTGTTTGTGTAAAAATATTGATTTAATTTATATCCAGATTTGATTAGCTTTTATAAAATTAAAAACTAATATAATAATTTACTTTTTTTAATTTATTTAATTACTTATATATTATATAGAGTAGATAGATTACAAACTGTGGCTCTAGGGTTAATCAGGTAGTTCATAAACAGGTTCATAAACATACACACAAAAAAAAAAGACACAAATCCATATCAATATCCATTAAATATAACAAAATAGAAGATTCATTTACAAAGCCTTTTGCCCAAACTGAAATTTCTAAGAGAGAAAAGTACAGGTGTGGTGGGGTAGTCCGTAGTTGGGCTTTGAAGAAGACTGGGTCAACTGGAGAAGTTTTTATTATAAAAATACTAATCATCATGATTTACTCATTTAGAGCAAAACAGAACAAGTTAAATTGGTCAAATAAAAAAAAAGGAGTTGTCAAACTTTGATTCTTAAGAAGTTAAACTCAAGTCCTCAACTACAACTTTTGGTTTGTTAGTCCACCATTTCCATTGCCTGTCATTGTTTCTTCCGCGATCATGAACATCAAACACCCTTTGCTTTGTCTCCTGATCTTCTTCTCCTTGCTGCTCCAGTCGCCACCGGCTTCTGCCGTGAGTTTCATCTTCAACTCCTTTAACTCCACCTCCGTATCACTTTATGGCAACGCCACCATCCAATCCAACATCCTCACCCTGACTAACTCTACTCCTTCTCAGATTGGGCGTGCCCTTTACCCGCACAAGGTCCCCATGAAAAAAGGCTCATCGCTCCTCCCTTTCTCCACCTCCTTCATCTTCGCCATGGTGCCCACACAAAACGTTCTTCCTGGGCATGGTTTCGTGTTTCTATTCACACCTGTTACTGGAATTCAGGACACAAGCTCAGCTCAATATCTTGGTCTTTTTAGCAGAGTGGTTGATGGGAACTCAAGCAATCATGTGTTTGTTAGCGTTTCTAGGGTTTATGGAGTTTTGAGAGAATGAAGATTATGTTCATACGGATATGAATTGATAAAATGAAAAATATACAGGATGTTTATTACATATACTTGCAGCCGGGTATTAAAACCGCTGCATACTTAGTCTATATTAATATTAATAACATTTGTCACACTATCTAGGTTAATAATCATATATAAGTATATTTATCTAATACCCTCCCGTAAGCTAGATAGTTTCCATATTGAGACGAGCCTTCAGTCTGGAGAAATCTTTATTTTGCAGTGCTTTAGTCATGATATCTGCAGTTTGATCTTTCGTAGCACAGAACAACACTTCTACTTCTTCTTTCTTGATTAAGTCTCGAATAAAATGATACTTAACTCTAATGTGTTTGCTCTTGCCATGGTAAACTGGATCTTTTGCAAGACATATTGTGGACTTGTTGTCACAATAAATGGGTATTGGATATTCTGTTTTTCCTTGAATTTCATCAAGAATACCTTTTATCCAGATTGCTTGACATCCGGCTAAAGACAAAGCCATATATTATGCTTCTGTTGATGATAACGCCACAACTTTCTGTTTCTTAGATTGCCAGGAAATCGGACTTGACCCTAGAAGAAATACATGACCTGAGGTGCTTTTACTGTCATCTACATTTCCTGCATAATCACTGTCACTAAAACCCATTAATTTTCCTTGTCCACCCTTCGAATAGGTGACACCTTGATTTATTGTTCCTTTAATGTACTTGAGTATTCGCTTTCCTGCTTCCCAGTGGCTTTTCTTTGGATGTTCCATGAACCTACTGATTTTTGTTACCGCGTATGTTATATCTGGTCTGGTGTTGGTGAGATACATGAGACTTCCAACAAGACTTCGATATGTTCCTTCATCAGTAAATACTTCCGAATCATCTTTCGACAATTTTATTCCATATTCCATGGGAGTGGAGACTGAATTACAATTTGTCATTCTATACTTATCTAATAAGTTTCGCATGTATTTTCTTTGGGAAAGAATTATGTTTCCATTTTCATAAGTAACTTCCATACCAAGAAAATAATGTAGTTTTCCCATATCAGTCATCTCAAATTCTTTCTTCATCATACTTTTGAAGGAGTTAATTAGGTTCATAGAGTTGCTGGCTATGATTAAATCATCCACATACAAACATATTACCAATTTTCCTTCATTGGTATCCTTTGAGTATAAGGTATGTTCGTATGTACATCTTTTGAATCCGTGTAGCTTAAAATAGTTGTCGATTCGACTGTACCACGCTCTAGGAGCTTGTTTTAGTCCATACAGTGCACGTTTGAGAAGACATACCTTTTCTTCTTCTCCTTTCATGACATATCCCTTGGGTTGTTCTACATATACTTGTTCACTTAAGTTTCCGTTAAGAAAGGCCGTTTTTACATCCATTTGGTGTAGATACCAGTCATTCCTTGCAGCTAGAGCTAGAACTAGTCTGACCGTTTCAAACCGAATCACAGGAGCGAAGACTTCCTGATAGTCTATTCCATATTTTTGGTTATACCCTTTTACTACTAATCTTGCTTTGTATTTGTCTACGTTTCCATGCTCATCAAACTTAGTCTTATAAATCCATTTTACACCTATCGGTTTTTGATTCATCGGAGGATTTACTAATTCCCACGTTTGATTTTTGTATATGGATTCCATTTCTTTGTCCATTGCTTCTTGCCATTTAACCTCTTTACTTGCTTCTTCATATGATAGTGGGTCTGTATTAGTATACAGAACGAAATTGACCGTTTGATTTCTATATTTTTGTGACACCTCTTCTTCAGTAAGTTCTCGTGAGTTTCTGTAGATGCTTCCTATACTTCGAGTATTGATCACTTCGTTTTCTGAGTCGGTAGATGATTCATCATTATGTTGAATTTCATGGGCTGAACTTGACGCTTGTCCTTCCGCAGAGTTTTCACCTATTACTTCTATTTCAGAATTTCCGACAGTGTCATTATGTCTATCAGAACTTACCTGCATAGGTTCTGGAGTTAACGGAGACGTTGTAGTTGAATTTTCACCATTGTCCATCAAAAACGGAGTTGATGTTGGTTCGGATTCAGACGTCCAGGCTTTATTTTCGTCAAAAATTACATCTCGGCTAATTATAATCTTATTAGTTGAAGGATTATATAACTTATACCCTTTTGTATTTGTGCTATAACCTACAAATACAGTTCTTTCGGTCTTGATATCTAGCTTGCTTCGAAGTTGTTTCGGTACATGAACATACGCCAAGCATCCAAACACTCTGAAGTGTTCCACATTCGGTTTCCGTCCATTCCAGGCTTCGTATGGAGTCACACTGGGTCGAGTTTTCGTTATTGTTCTGTTCAAAATATAAGTGGAACAAGCTACAGCTTCTGCCCAATACTTATTTTGTAAACCCTTCATATTTATCATACTTCGACTAAGTTCCATCAAAGTTCTATTCTTCCGTTCCGCTACCCCGTTTTGTTGAGGGGTATAGCTATTCGTTAGTTGGTGATGTATTCCATTCGTCTTTAAATAATCTTGGAATGCCATACTACAGTATTCACCTCCCCGATCAGATCTTAGAGTTTTTATGTTAAGATCCGATTGCTTTTCCACTAGTGCTCTAAATTGTTTAAAGTAACTTAGAGCTTCTGATTTTAACTTGAGGAAGTAAACCCATGTTTTCCGTGTGAAATCATCAATAAATGTAATAAAATACTTACATCCACCAATAGACTCCGTTTTCATAGGGCCACATATATCGGTATGAATTATCTGCAAAGGTTTATCTGTTTGCCATGTTGACTTCTTTGGAAATGGCTTTCTAGCCTGTTTGCCCGAAACACACCCTTCACAAATAGTTGAGCTTTTTGTGATTCTTGGTATGCCTCGTACTAGTCCTTTATTTCCCATTTCTACCAAGGTGTCATAGTTTACATGTCCAAATCGTTCATGCCACAGAGTAGAGTAATCAGTTGTAGTCATCGATAGTGCTAGTGATATATCATTTTCAGGGTTCAAAGGAAACATTTTATTGTTTGTCATTTTAATGATTCCTATTGTACGATCATTCGTATCCTTGATGGTGCACCTTTCCTTCATAAACTCTACTTTGTAACCTTTATGTAGCAATTGACCCACACTTAATAAGTTGTGTTTTAGTCCCTTCACATAGAATACATTTTGAACCTTCTTTTTCTGGCCTTTTATAGATATCATTACTTCTCCGATTCCTTGAACTTCTAATCGTTTATCGTCCCCCGTTCTCACTTCCTTTTGAAGTGATTCGTCTAATTTTACAAACAGGCCTTTGTTACCTGTCATATGATTGCTGCACCCGCTGTCTAAGTACCAGCAATCTTCCTTAATCGTCTCTTCCATATTTAAGATCATAAACATGGTGTCATCTTGTTGCTCGTCTAATTCATCTTCCTTATGAATTAGAGCATTGTCAGATCTTTCGTTTACATCCTTTTTTGGACAAAACTTGGCCGTATGACCAAGTTTCTGACAATTAAAACATCTTATAGAGCCCCAAGATCTACTTTTATTCTTGCCGCGTCCCTTCACATTCTGTCCGGATCTGTCTGTGTTTAAGTTTTGCATCTGAAATGCATGTTCCATGGGAACATCTTCATACAGTTTCATCCGTAGTTCGTGAGATTGGAGTATGCCCATGAGTTCTTCAGTGGACATACTCTCCAAATCTTTTGTTTCTTCCACGGTAATGACCACAGATTCGAAATTCCGAGTCAGACTACGTAGTATCTTTTCTACTACACGCTGTTCACTTATTTGTTCTTCATTCATTCTTAATTGATTTACAATTAAGGTTGTTCTATTAAAATAATCTTCTACTGTTTCACCCTCTTTCATTTTTAACGTATCAAAACTACATCTTAAAGTTTGTAATTTTACCGTTTTGACGCGATTTTCACCCCTGTAAGATTTGTGCAGCGTGATCCATGCGTCTTTTGATGTCTTTGCCATGGCGATACGTTCAAACACCGTTTCATTTACCGACTGGTATATAATATGTAGAGCCCTTCTGTCTTTCTTTGTTGATTCCCGATGTGCAGCGATCGCTTCGTCTGACGGATTCGTTGCTAATGCTTGAAACCCGTCTTCTACTATGTTCCATAAGTCTTGAGATTCCAGTAAAACCCTCATCTGGATATGCCAGTGATAGTAATTCTGCCCAGAGAGTTTTGGAATTTGCGATTGAATACCGGTTGCAGGATTCATGGTCGGAATATAGTCAGAAACAGAAATCTGTATTCGAAAGTGTATGATTGATCGATTCGTGTGGCTCTGATACCACTTTGTTAGCGTTTCTAGGGTTTATGGAGTTTTGAGAGAATGAAGATTATGTTCATACGGATATGAATTGATAAAATGAAAAATATACAGGATGTTTATTACATATACTTGCAGCCGGGTATTAAAACCGCTGCATACTTAGTCTATATTAATATTAATAACATTTGTCACACTATCTAGGTTAATAATCATATATAAGTATATTTATCTAATAGTGTTTGGTGTTGAATTTGATGTGTTTATGAATGAAGAGTTTGGAGATGTCAGTGATAATCATATTGGGATCGATGTGAACTCTTTATCATCGGTTAGGTCACTTGTACCTTCGTACCATCAAAATGATGGTGGGGGTTATAGAACCTTGCAACTTAACGATGGTAGAAACTATCAGGTTTGGATTGAATATAGTAATTTTGCGATTTCGATAGGTGTAGCTCCTGCAGGAACAAGCTTTAATTGTGACATATGTTATTTCCCCTTGAATCTTTCTGATGTTTTTGAAGATGAAATGTATGTGGGATTTACTGCTGCTACAGGGACATTGACTCAAAGTCACAAGATCCTAAGTTGGAGCTTTAACAACACAGATGATGATTTATGGAATGACGGTCTGATAACAGAAGGGCTGCCTTCATTTGTGCTTCCTGGTGGTGAGCGTAATAATCCGTCAACAGGGTTAATTGTTGGTTTACCATTGGGGATTTTCTTTGTTTTGTTGACTTGTGGTGTGGTTGGTTTTACCTGGATCAAGAATAGGAGGAGATTAGCGAAAGAAAAATCTGAAATGGAGGAAGAGTATTTAGATCAAATGCCAGGAATGCCGACTCGGTTTTCTTATGAAGAACTGAATACAGCCACAGAGAATTTTAGTAAAAAGCTTGGTGAAGGAGGATTTGGATCAGTTTTCGAAGGGAGTCTTAAAGATGGCTCAAAGATTGCAGTAAAATGCCTTGAAGGTCTTTCACACATTAAGAAATCATTCATAGCTGAGGTTCAGTCCATTGGTAGCATTCACCATGTGAATCTGGTTAGACTTAGAGGATTCTGTACATGGAAAACAAAACGTTTTCTCGTGTATGATTTCATGAGTAACGGGTCATTAGATAAGTGGATCTATCATGGAAATCAAGAGCATATATTAGATTGGAAATGCAGAAAGAAAATCATTCTTGATATAGCCAAAGGTTTAGCATATCTCCATGAAGAATGTAGGCAAAAAATCATCCACCTAGATATAAAACCTCAAAACATACTCCTAGATAAAGATTTCAATGCCAAAGTATCTGATTTTGGGTTGTCTAAACTAATTGACCGAGATGAAAGCCATGTGATGACTACGATGAGGGGAACCCCTGGGTATCTGGCTCCAGAATGGTTGAGCTCCATTATCACTGAAAAGGTGGTGGATGTGTACAGCTTCGGAATCGTCCTCTTAGAGATCCTAAGTGGCAGAAAGAATTTTGATAGATCTCAGCCAGAAGAAAGCTGGCACTTACTCCGTGTTTTTCAAAAGTGCTGGGAGCAAGAAACGTTGTTGGATATGATTGACATGAACAGTGAAGATATGCAAATGAACAGTACAGAAGTGGTGGAGATGTTGAATATGGCATCATGGTGTTTGCAGACCGATTACACGCAAAGGCCTTCAATGTCAATGGTGGTTAAGGTGTTAGAAGGAACAACGAAAGTTGAACCAAACTTGGATTATAACTTCACAGATGCAAGACTACAGAAAAACAATAGCCAGGAGAAAGATTTAACACCATTGTTGCCGTCGGTTCTATCTGGTCCAAGGTAAGTAGTTTTAAATGTTCTTGTGGATCAAATCTTTGTTTTTGTATTTTCTTACTATACAAATCGGTCTTCATTGATTTTATTGAATCCTTGTGCATGTGATTACCATTTTGTGTTTTTATTTTAATAGTCATTGTGTTTTACCTTACGTCTATTGTGTCTTTTATATGTTGTCATCGATTGTGTTTTTAATCTACTTTCCATTGTGTTTTTAGTTTTATACTCATTGTGTTTTATGTTATGCCCATAGTGTAATACCCAACTGGGTTTTCTCATTGTGTTTTACGTTATGTCCATTGTGTAATATGCAACCGGGTTTTCAAATTTTTTTTCTAAATATAACAATATGGTACTCATATTAAAGATAAAAAGACGCTCGATTTTATAGTATAATTTTTTTTAAAAACAAATAACGTATAAAAAGTTATGAACGTTTAAGAAATAGGGGGAAATAACATGTTACTTGCATGTGCATAATCTTTTTATTCTTTTTAACAAAATTATGTTTTCCACTTGATTTCTTTTGAGACACTTGTCACTCTATAGTTGCTTCTTACATTTCTTATTTTTATACTCATTTGTAGAATAACTCAACTCATGTTTTTGTTTTACTATGTCGTCACCACTTAGTTTGTTACTGGTAGATTTTTGTTGCTATATCTCTAGTTCGGATTGTTTCCATGTTGTTTGATTTCAAGTCGAGGGTCTCTTAGGAAACAACCTTTCTATCCATATGAATAGAGGTTAGGTTTTTCTACATCCCACTTTCCCCTGACCTAGGGGTGTTCAGAATTCGTTTCGAATTCGAAAAATTCGAAATTCGATTAAATTCGATTCGATTATCAGGAATTCGTTTCGATTATAAGAATTCGAATTCGATTCAATTCGAGTCAAGTAAATCGAATACGAATCGAATACGAATTTATAATTTCAAATTCGATTCAATTCGAAATTCGAATAAAAATTATACATTTCATTTTTTATTTTTATATATAATACATATACAAATTTTATTTGGCTATACTATAAATTATTTTCAAAATTTATTCCACGTATTAAAATTACCCATTATCAAACCTAGTACATGGCCCATAACTAAAACCTAAGTAGCAAATCTATCAGTAGATTTCTAACTCTAAAAATATTAAGTTGTAGTGGTTATTCCCGAATTCTCCCAGTAGATTTCTAACTCTAAAAATATTAAGTTGTAGTGGTTATTCCCGAATTCTCGTTTTGAATGTTAGACTTATGGTACTTTATTTGGATTGTTTTACAGCTGCTTTAAAACTTATGTTTCATTTTAATAATTATTTAAATGCTTTAAAAGAAACTGAATCAAATCGAATTTATTCGAATTCGTATTTTTAATCGAATACGAATTGGGTTTTTTATTCGAATACGAATTCGAATCGAATTGGGTAGGTTTTAATCGAATTCGAATTCCAGGAAAAATAATAAAAATTATTCGAATAATTCGAAAATTCGATATTCGATTCGATGAACACCCCTACCCTGACCTTACCAAATGTTAAAATGGGTCATTGTTATAAAACTTATAATTTAAACAGTTCCAAATAAGCAACCACCACCCGCCACCACTATGTGTCACAGGCACCAGCACCTATCACTGACAACCGCTATAATAACAAATTTAGCGGATGAGCCCATTTTGATATTCTTTTTTCTAAAACTACCATTTTAAGATAAGCCCATTTTGGTCTGTTTTAACCCGAACCAATTTGTCAGTTTCCGAAACAACACGTTTTGACTCGGACACAATTTGGCCCGTAATGTTTAGATCTCTTATGCGACCCAACCACTCCGCTTAATAATCAGTGGTCCCATGCAAAACCATGCCTCTAGTTTCAAGAATTTCAAAACAAACAACTAAAACTTGCACCGAAGTACAAAACTTATGGTTTCATTAATTAAATAAGGGGGTGTTTGGAGTTGCGTTTTCAAAATAGATTTTGCGAAGCTCCAAAACTGCGTTTTGGAGGCAGATAATCACTTTTTCATCCAAACACTTTTTTAGATTATTTATGTTTTACAAACGCAATAATCAAATAATCACTTCAAAACGTAATCTCAAACACCCTCTAATTATAATAAGGTAACAAAAGAATCATACATAGGCAGCTTGCGCCACATAAAACGATTTCAAATCCTCATTTTCTAGTTTCTACAGCATGCCTTAAACAGGTGGTGGTTCCTTCACGCAATCCAAAGCGTCTGGAAGAAGCCTCGGATTGGCTGGCTTTAGGCCCTTTCTCAACCACCAGTTCAAAAGAACTAGTTCGATCTTACGTACCTGTAAAAAGTTATTTAAAATATATTATTTGCATCTAGAGATCAAACAATCATAAATATGATGGCAACAGGTGGAATCAGAGCATTTGCAGCTGAAGATGGGCCAATTTTCACTTGTAAATTGACACTATCTGTGTGCATATACCTTAACAAAAAGCATTAACAATAAAAGGGTGCATAACATCAAGATAGTCATGGTTACGTGATATGGAGTTGATCCAAGGATTGGCACTCGTATTATGAGCAACTAGATAAAAGAAAGTGAACTAGATAATAACCTGGCTTAAAATTGACCTAAATTTCTTGATTTTAACTCATTCCATTTTTCTTGTTTTTGTAAGAACGTGTGAATCTAGGAGAGCTAAGCGGGTTATATTCGCGGGTTGGCCGTTCCAACCAGATACAAACCCGAAATCGTGTCAGACATATGAACCCAAACACGACATGAATATCCGTGGATTGACAAAAATACCGATTTTTTTTATTTTGTATGTTGTTTACATCATAGTTGTTAAAAGTCATCGCCTTTTGCGCCTAGGCCCAATTTCCTAGCAAGGCGAGGCAATTGCGCTTTCATTCTCCAGGTGATGGTTCATGCGCATATTCCATGGAGATTCCTAGATTCTGGAGAGTTTCCGGTCAAATTCTCTAAATTCTGGCAAGATTCCAGCTAGATTTCTATTTTATCTAACGAAAACTATTTTTCTACACTAATAAACTTAGCATTTATAACTTTTGGTACTAAATAGAGTATAGACGATATAAAATGTTATATAATAGCTTTAGTTTTATTTTATTTGAAGAATCGTATTAATTTTCTATTATATAAAAATGTTTTAAGTTTTTTTGTTGTACGCTTTTTTTTCTCAGACCCACGCTTTTTTTGCGCCTTTAATAACTATAGTTTACATATTATTATATTAATATTATAGATTAAGAGTAACTTTTATTAGACTAGTAACTAGAAAGTTTGCTTTAAATTTTAATTTTTTTCTTTATTTTCGACTATGGTTCAAAAGAACTTGCATAGCAGTAAGCATCTTCAGAATCTGTATGGTAGTTAAGATGATTATCTTTCTTATATGGAACTTTCAAAACAACTTTGAAAACTTAATAAAGATAATATGGAAAAGTAGAAAACAAACCTGCTTAACAATGAAGGTCGCCTCTGTAAGACTCAATGGGGAAGTTAGGATAGTAAGAAACCCGTTTCTGTTTCCATAGACGATATCTGTGAAAGGACGATCACCCACCTGAATAAAAAAATCATTATTGTATAACAAAATGTATTCAAATTTTAATAAATACCATATTGGAATGTTTAGATAATACTCGGTACCATAATGAGCTTTGACGAATCACATCCAAAATGTCTTTCAATTTCTTCGGTTGAACCAGCTGGTTTCTTCATCTCTAGTATCAACATTCAAACAAAACACAAACCATGAATTCATCGTCACTTTATAGACATCAAAGATTCACATAGCACTCTTTTCGCACTTGTAAACATGTAAATTTTGATTCAAATGAATGACACATGGAACTAATTTAGCAACTTACTATGTCTAATTACTCGAATTCCGATGGCAAACTCAACTGCCCTAGCTTTCCGACCATCAGGATCATACTCTTCAAGTCCTATAATCCCAATTAAAACCAGCAAACACATCATAAACAATACAAAAACAACACAAACCAATCTGTCAACTTGAACTTAGATTACCAGCAGAGTTGCTAAAAACCGCAATATTATTCCCAAAAACAGATTTACAAGACTCCACAGACGCGGTAAGCGGCCCCCACAAACCCAAAGAGTAAGGAACAGTAAGAGTATTATCCTTATCAAACACCTTCAAACCCTTTTCTCTTCAATGCAGCCCAATCAATATACCTTACATCAGGCACCCATACATGAGGTATCATCCAATTTCTATGTCTAGTAATCACCGAAACCGTAAAAAGAATCCCTTTGACGTTAATCCTCTGTCCTACCGCTGCTTTCAAGTCTGCCCACCACATGTTTGTGAAAATGCCGCTACTAGATTCACCCCTATCTCTGTCTGTATCTTGTTCAATTTCGCATTCCCTTGGTGGGTTGTTCAGATTAACGGAAGAAGAGTTGTAAAATTGATTAAAGAACTCACTGTCATTAATGTCATGATGTTGATTTTGATGATTTTGGTGTTCATCAATGGCGGGAAGAGAGTAAAAGATTCCGGTGGAGGAATGGGATGAGCGAATTCTGGGGTTTGACGGACGGTGACGAAGACGATGATGATGTCGATGTGATGAATGAAGGTTGATTGGGTGAGTATGGAAGCAACAATGGGAAATGTGATGCGGGGGAGAGAGTGTTTGTGTATACAACATTTTATTATGAGGGTGTTATTATTATAAAGATGATAGCATGAATAGAAACTCATTTTTCTAATCTAAACCCTCACTCTTTGGAGAATTTGTTTGCAATTGAGAGTGATCTTGTAAACGATTGTGGCCACTGGTTAGGGTGTCGGTCTATCTTCTATTTGGTTTGATTTTAGAGTGTCTCCGTGGCTTAAATCACGTTAGCTTTCTATATTATTGTGCCTAACGGCTAGGGCGCAAACGCCGTTACAGTAGCGCTTAGAAGGGCATGGGGCAACTTTTGTATTTTTTTTTTTTTTAAGTTAACTGTCATTTTCGTCCATGTGGTTTGTTCAATTATGTCAGTCTAGACCAAGTTTCAAATTTTTACCATTTCCGTCCATGACATAACATGCTAGTTTCGTCCATAAAACTAATTTATTAACTACAAAAGCAATTTAGTCATTTACACACACTACAAGTCTCTATGCAAAAGGTATTCTTTCACCATTTTATAATACTCATAAAAAATTAAAAGGATCTGCAGTCTTTCTCTCTCTCAAACACCCACCTCCAATACCACCACTACCACCAAATCATCCTAAAATCAACCCACATAATGGTTTTCAGTAGAGATTTAAGTAAAGGAATGATTACATGGCACAGTGACGATGAGGATCAGATGAGGATTTAGGCGAATTTGAGATGAGAAATTTTATTTGGTGAGAATCTGCCAGTCTTCTATGCTGCAGCCGGAGTCGGAACGCACCGATTGGATTGAAAATGAAAAGTATATGATGAGGATCACCGAAAGTAGATTCAGAGCTGCTGGAGGATTTATCAGAGATGAAAATGATAAGAAGATGAGGAGGATCACCGGAAAATGATAAGAAAATGTTTACATGCTGCTGCTGGAGTCGTTTGCTTCAGGATGAAGACCATCAGGCTGATTTTCCGTAGTGTAATTTATTTGGATCTGGATACCCGACTTATGAATTTCAACTGACCCACTGTTTCAAGATATGTAAAACATGAAAAGCCCTAAAAATGGAGTTATAAATTGGGTGAACTTGATGGGGGGTTTTGTATAGGGTTTTACCTTGTTAGAGATGATGTCATTGTAGATGAATGAGGACTGAAAGATGGAATTGAAGTGGGTTTAGGAGATGTGGTTCTCATGGATTTGAAGATTGTTGAAGCTGGTTTACAGATTGAGCGGTATCAAGACGCCATTGATGATGTTGGTTGTGAAATGTTTTCGATTTGTTTTTGAGACAGAGATGATGATGATGAATGAGGAGAGAAAGTTGCAGATGTATAAGAGAGAAATCTAAATAAAGTAGTTTTTTTTTTTTTCATATTTCCCCTTAAAAAACTTTGAAATTGCATATATACCTGAGCCAAAAATTAAATTGCATATTTCCCCTCTATTAACTAGTAAATTGCAAATTTACTTATTTTGATTTAATTTATTAAAATTAAATTATAGAAAGACTATTTTATCCTTCATTTATTAACTCCTGAGCTTGATCAACCCGACCCGCTTTAAAATGAGCCTTCAATACCAGATTAAACGACTTAACACCCGGCGAAACACCCGTCTTTTCTACGAATGTTTCATAAGTCTGATGAAACTTATCATCATGAATCTTGTTATCCAGCATCACAGAAAGCACCCCACAAAGCGATTTTTCAGTCAACGTGCAGGTTTTTCTCTGAAGCATTTCGTCGAACACCTTGAGTGCGTGATTTGGATAACTTTGAACACTTGAAGACCCGAGCTGTGCAAAAGGTGCAACACTTAGAACACCTGGAATACTTGAAGATTCCACTAAATGATGTATCGGCGGCCACCGAGAAATTTTCCAAACAATATCTTATTGGGTCAGGCGGATACAGCAAGGTTTATAAAGCAAAACTTAGCCATTTTAATGTTATAGAGATTGGAGGAAACAAGAAAGGTGATCTGAGGAAGAGACAAAGCACTATTGCCATTAAACGCATTAATAAAAGAGAAGACGAGCAGGGGGTTGAAGGATTCTTTGCAAAACTTCAAACACTTGGTAAAGTTCAAAAACTGAATCAGGTGCAGGGCCGCCCCTGGAGGTGGGCGGGGAGGACCACCGGCCAGGGCCTGTTTTATCCTAGGGCACGTTTAAAAACAATTCCTACATATAGATGCATATAAAATACTATCAAACCCAAAATACATCAAAAAGTTGATGTCGCTCAGTTGGTTTTAGCACTTTCTCTCTATGCTTAGAGCACAGGTTCGACTCCATTAGTCTGCCTTTTTTCTTTCTATTATACCCATTTACCCTATATGTTTGTTTTGGATATATATAAGAGTAAATTTCAAAGTTCGTCCTTTGTGTATGCCATATATTACAAAGTATGTCCTTTATCTTTAATAAGCTCAGAAAACATCCTTAATGTTTGAAAAACCAATCAGGTTATGTCCTTTACCCTAAACCTTGTTTGTTTTCCCAGTTAAGTCAGGTCACGTGAGAAGCACATGAGGGCATTAATGTCATTCTACCTACCAATTACCTCTGTAACTTTCTTTTTTCTTATTCTGCTTTGCAACAACTCCGATCGAAGAACAAAGCTAACCTCACCTATTATTCCCTCCGGCCAACAATTAAAATTAAAGATCGTTGAGATTTATGTCTTCAACTTTCATTCTCATCGGTTAATTAATCTCAAACTCACCGTTAATCCATCTTGTACCATCTCTGATCGAACACTGAGCTTCAACCAGAGATCTCCAGCCGGCCACTCTGAACGAACCGCCACCCGAGAACCGCCAGCCGAACACCGCTGTTAAGCACCACCACCGCCTAAACAATCTCTCTTTCGCCCCTTTTTCTTTTCTTGTTTGATTGCGGCGGTAAATGAGAGCTGGTGTCGATGGGGATGGACCAGATCTGTAAAATCATCACTAGATCCTGGTCGGAGGTTGGGACTTGGGGTGTTGATAGTGGTAGCAACCCAGATCAGAGGGTGGAGAGGCGGCCGCGTGACATCTGGGGTGGTGCGTGATCAGATTTGTTAATTCTCTGCTAATTTCATAAAATTGTGGTGGTTTGGTGGTTTTAAGAATGGGGTAGGAGGATTTGGGCGGTGGTGCTTCACAGGAGAAGAACAGATGGTATGGTAGGGGTAGTAGGCGGGTGGTGGGGTTTAGGGTTTTTATAACAGGGCACAATAATTGGAGTCGGTGTGATGCTGTACGTGGTGGCTGGTGGTGGTAGAGTGGAGTCGGTGAACCGCGGCGGAGGAGGGGCCATAGATGAGACGCCATCAACTGCGGAGATGAGCCGCCGTCAACCGCGTAGATGGCCTGAATTGAAGGTGTGATATGTTTTCTGGATGTGTAATTTGGTGATTTCTTGATGAAATTGGTTGAAATGAAAATGAATTTGTTGTTGAATGTTGATAATGGTGTACAGACTCTACAGGGAGAAACAGAGTGGAGAAGAAAGGGGTGGGGTGAGTGAGGGTAGGGTTGTTTTAAGGGTATTTTTTGTAATTGGTAGGTAGAATGACATTAATGCCCTTATGTGCTTCTCACGTGACCTAACTTAACTGGGAAAACAAACAAGGTTTAGGGTAAAGGACATAACCTGATTGGTTTTTCAAACATTAAGGATGTTTTCTAAGCTTATTAAAGATAAATGACATACTTTGTAATATATGATATACATAAAGGACGAACTTTGAAATTTACTCTGTATATAATAAAAGACAGTGGATCTTTACTAATTTGATCTACATTGAAAACTGAGAGCCATACTCCTTCAACTTTTAAAGATAAACCAAAATCATATGGCAAGACTCTAGCACAAAAAAGGCCCTCCAATATATCTGTATGACAAACAAAGCAAAAGAACAAAATACTAAATATTAAGTGTAGTCGGCAAATTAATTTTTTTTTAACAGAGCTTTACGAATCATCGGTTATCTATTAGCCTATTACGGCATACTATTCACTCATTCGAATTTTATTACTTTGATAATTGCATTGTTTATTGGTATAACTTTAATCGTTGTTTCAAGAAAATACTTTAAGTTATCTATTTCGTTAAGGCCTAAGTGGCACATTTTTCCGGGCTTGAACAGGGCACCTAAATTCTCAGGGCCGGCCCTGATCAGGTGGTTTGGAACAGGACGTAGCAGGATGTTATTCATATATTGTGAGAAGCACATAAATGGAGGATTTTGCAAGTGGAAAGCTTTGCAAATGATCTTACGTTTTGTACTTTTCAAAATAAAATTAATTAATCAAAACCATAAAATGGATTCAGAGCATTGAGAAGAAGATGTATGATTCAGAGAGGATTTAGAGGTGGGTAGTTTTGTCATTTTAATAGAGAAGGAGAAATATGCAATTTTTATTTTAGCTTGGGTAAATATGCAATTAAGGGTGTTTTTAAGGGGAAATATGCAATTATTCCTTTTATTTTTTAATTATAGGGATAATTTGGTCATTTAAAAACAAAACTCCAACTGTGTTTGAAATTTTGACTCAAATGGTTAAGAAAAGTGACTATAGGGACTCAGAACGTTAAACATTCTGATTTTAGACTCAAGTAGTTAAAACTACTAAAACACAAGGACTCAAAAAGTAATTTACCCTAAATTAAAAAAGTTTGCTTCATACATACAATCGATTAGACTTTCAAGACAAATTGTTAAGCTTTGTTAGAAATGGCTAAATCTAACTTCTTTTATAATGAAAAACTCGTCATATTTCGAGAGAGAGCGAAGAGTTCTTTTATAATGAAAAACTATCTTATGCCTTAGGAGAGAGAAAGGAGAGAGATGTATAAATAAACAAATAATATATATATATATATTTTGCCAGAATGGCTCCTAAGGTTTAAATGATGCCAAAATGGCCCCTGATGTTAGAAATGACATTTTTCCCCGAGGCTAATAACTACCGTTAAAGGGTTGTTAAAAAAAGGATAATGGATTTAAATAATCTCAACTTTCACTAGTTGGTCGATTGCACCCCCAACTTTCGATTTATACCACAATACTCCCAACTTTCAACTTATTTTCGACTGATACTCCCAAACTAACTGAATCCCAACCCAGTTAGTTTTTTGATGATGTGACATCTGACATGGTAAATTTTTGCTAACATGCCATCTGACATGGCACTTTTTGCTGACGCAGCATCTGATGTGGCATCTGATGTGACACTTGATTAGTGATGTGGCATCCGACGTCAGCTAACTGGATTAGTGTTCAGTTAGTTAGGGAATGTCAGAGAAAAATAAGTTGAAAACTGAGAGTATTGTGTATAAATTGAAAGTTGAAATTGTTATCCGCCAATTAATAAAAGTTAGAGTTATTTAAATCTAATATCCCAAAGTCAAAATGGAAGCCAAAAACTTTAGGGGCTGTTTAGAAAAAAAAAATTATTTTGAAAGTGGCAAAAGTGGTTGCCTCAAGGGCCATTTTGGTAATTTCCTCGAAAAGAAAAGAGGGAGCATTTCTGATCTGATGCATCATCACCGTATTGGAGTTAGTTAACTGCATCACATTCACAACGACCACCGCCTAAAATCGATTTCTTGGATCTTCAACATCATATTTTGAGTCATTTCAACAAATATCAGAGCTTAAACTTCATCGTGGCGTCAAAATTAGGTAAAAAAGCTGTGAAATTTCATGTCATTAAACCCTACTACAAGCTACATTTAGTGCACCCTCTTTTTTTTTTTAAATTTTGCTAAGTGTTCCCGAGTTAAAAATCCCTCCCCATCCCTCCCCTCCCCTCCATGTCTTTCCAAATTGGAAAGACTATTTTCAGGCAAAAAATACCCCATTTTCCCTCCCATCCCCTCCCCTGTTAAGTGGATCTCTGGAACACAGCACATGCTAGTTGTTGTAAAGGGTGTTAAAGAACCTTTTTGTGTATACGTATGATTATCTTTTTTTGCTGTTAGTTTTCTATGCACACCAACTGTTTGATGAAATGTTTACATGACAGTTTGGGAACAAGCTAGTTAGAGAATACAAGGGAAAAGTGTATCATCAGCAACCGTCAATTGTCGAGCTCGAAAGCAACGTTAGAAGATCGACTTATTTGTTAAGAATCAAACTTAAGATTAAGCACACATTATCTTAGGCAGTGACTATGTCCCGCATGATGTTTTTAAGGAGTATATACAGACTACAAAACTTATCCAGAAGCAGTTCAAATATTAATCCAAAACATGTAGTTTTTGCAGCTTTTCAGCCCCTTCTTCAGAACAGGCCTTATGCAAACACTCCACAGCCTGCTGCTTCTGCTTCATCAGTGAACCAAACTGAACTCGCCAAATTTGCTGCTATAGCTGATAGTTGGTACGCTCGTTTACTTTTCTTTATTATTGGCGGTATTAAGAAATTGGTTCCTTTAGATATCATCATTGTTGATATGTGATTTATCAACTTTTTGATTCTCTTTTTGATGAAAGATATTGTTTGTGGACAGGTGGGATGTGGAAGGACCTTTTAAGCCCTTGCATATTATGAATCCAACACGGCTAGCTTTTATTCGGTCCACTCTTTGCAGACATTTTGGGTATCGTTTCCTTTTCATCTAGCGTGTGATTGATATTATCTGTTGTTAATTGCTTTGTATGCACGCTTTGCATTGCATCATAAGAATCCATAATGACTAGATCGCCATATGGAGAAAATCTTCTTGCACTTATTTATGCATTCGTTTCTGTTCTACTTTTTTCACATATGATCTTGTATTATACATAGACTTACTATAAAGGTTGTTACTTTTTTCAGCAAGGATCCATTTTCTGTAAGACCATTTGAAGGACTGAAAGTTGTAGATGTTGGTTGTGGAGGAGGTATTTTATCTGAGGTATATGTTCATACTCTGTTTTCTCAGTGTCGTACTTTTTTGTATCTATACTTATTAGTGTAATGCTAACACGCTGTCATTAAGTTCAATAGCTCATACTCAAAGACATGGATGTGAGAAATACTAATCTCTGCTGTAATTGTTAATAATAGCACTAAGAAGTTTTAAAAAATTAACCTTGAAGACTTGTCTTTGACCAAAGTGGAGCTTATGTTCCCACATATGTTTCATAATATGATTTGTACAAACTTCACAAGTTGAATCTGTTTCCTTGTACTACAAGTGAAGCAAGATAAATGTAACATAACTTATTTTTAAATTTGTGTGGACTCTTGTCTTGTCAGCCTTTGGCTCGAATGGGGGCTTCAGTGACAGGAATAGATGCTGAGGAGAAGAATATCAAGATGGCACGACTTCATGCGGTATGATTAGTTGCAATGGCTTTATATCTGCACACTGATTTGGGAATACACATGTACTTATATATAAAAGCTGGACTGCATAATGACATTATCATGGGTACATAATGACATGTAATCCACCACAATTCTTGCTTTTTTCTAGGATTTGGATCCAGTAGCTTCTTCAATTGAATATCGTTGTACAACTGCTGGTACCACCTATACTTTATGTCTTCATTTAAGTTTTCCTTTGATCATTTCTCATTCCTTAATCGTTAAATGCCTCATCATTTAAGTTTTATAATGTTCTTGTCCTTTTCGTGAAGCCAATATCCTTTGATATCCATCTTTCGTAAAATTCAAATTTACAACGGTGTTTGTGTACAACTATGTGAACAGAAAATTTGGTTGAAGAGCAGATGAAATTTGATGCGGTTATTGCTTCAGAGGTATGATGGTTCCATAGTCCATCCATATTATGCATCTTTATTTAAAAAATAGAGTAAAATGCCATTTTCGTCCCTAAGGTTTAGTCAGTTTTGCGACTTTTGTCCAAATTCCACATGTGAATCCAAAAATTTTAAAATCTTGCCATTTTCATCCGGCTCGTTAACTTCATCCATTTTTTCCGTAAATCCGGGGGTATTTCCGTCTTTTTGCTTACTTTGTTTTGTTTCGAATACTTGTACATTATGCTAAATGCTTGTACGTAAAGTGAAAAAAAAGACTGAATTGCCCTTTAAGTTAACAAAAAGACGAAAATACCTCTGACTTAATGGAGAAAAATAGATGGAGTTAACGAGCCGGATGAAAATGGCTATATTTAAAACCTTTTGGATCCAGATGCGGAAAAACAAATCGTTGGACGAAAGTCGCAAAACTGACCAAACCTTGGGGACGAAAATGACATTTTACTCTAAAAAATATGATAAATTGAGTTATTTTTTAATAACAAAAATGCTTTAATTATCTATACAATTCTCAGGTGATTGAACATGTGGCAGATCCGGCTGAGTTTTGCAAATCCTTGTCAGCATTAACTGTGTCTAATGGAGCTACTGTCATCTCAACAATTAACCGTTCTATGAGAGCATATGCAACTGCCATTGTTGCAGCAGAGTACATCTTGCATTGGGTATGAAAAAAAAAAGTCTAGTTACAGTTATTACCGTTTCTATATTTCTTTTTGCTTCCAAAATTTGAAGTTCTGTACATTTACAGCTTCCTAAGGGCACACATCAGTGGTCGAGTTTTTTAACTCCTGAAGAACTAGTATTGATGTTGCAGCGCGCTTCTATCTCTGTAAGCAAATGCATAATCTGAGTTCGTTACATCATCATAATGCATTTTGTTAAGTCATTTAACTGCATTTCTGTAGGTTGAAGAGATGGCTGGCTTTGCATATGACCCGTTGACTGGTCAATGGTCTCTTAGTGATGATATTGGTGTCAATTTCATTGCATTCGGTGTAAAAAACAGCCAATAGTTTAGCAGTTTGACCAGGTTTAGAATGGTATTCCCCTGTTTTTCATCTAGTTATTCTTTATATCAATAAGTAATCCCTTTGGTTGGGTTTTTTTTTTTTTTTTTTTTTTTCCGCAAGGGGTTTTAGTCTTTTGGACTTTTTTGACAGATTTTTTTATCTATTTGTGGACTAACATGGTATATTGAGAAACTTGTACGCCATTTTAAGACTATTTTTGCAAGCATCTTATTATCATAACAGGTGTGGAAATTCAGAATGGTATAATTCATCTAGGACCTTTTCTGAAACAAGTGGAATATCCAGGGATGTCATATCTCTTAAGTACCGGTTCGGTACGGACTTATGCACAAAATGCATAGAAATAATCAAAAACAGTGAGAGAAACGGAGTCGGTTACATAACCATCTTATGTATCACATTTAAAGCAATATGTATAAATGTATTATGTTGTTCTTACCGTTCTTCATATATCATCGGTTCGAAAATAAACACCCTCTCCATTATATTTGTTTTATGGCTGCTAGTGACGATAGATAATAGCGATGGTTTCGACGGTGGAGATGGTGATGATGATGATGATAGTGGGTATGATAATGGCGGCCGAGATAGAGGCGGAGGTGGTGACGACGATGTGGTGGTGGGAGAGGTGGTGGTAATGAAGGTCACAATGATGGTGGTGGAGGTGGCGACAACTGTGGCGATTTTGGGAGAGGCGGTGGTGCTAGCGGAGGCAATGACGATTGTTGGAGAGGTGGTGACGACTACACCTATGAAAATAAATATGATGATGTAAAATATGATGGTGGTTTGATGTTACTCTAGATGATTGAGTTATATAACATTTAATAGTTCAAAACTAGGAGATGCCCCGTCCGCGTTGCGGGGCGATGGCCGAATAATTCTCAACCAATTAAAAAAATACTACTATAATTTTGCTAGGAAAAAAAAAACAAAAACGATGATAAGACCGTAATTTCGGGCTCAAGGCAAAAGTGTAATTTTTCAGGACTAATGAGCCAGTGTTAGGCAGCTCCTTGACATGGAAAAAAATTAAATCGAGTAAACCAATTAAAAAAAAACCTTTATAGTTTTGGTAAAAAAAAAAAAAACTAAAACGATGGGAAAAACGTCATTTTTAATTGAGGGCGAAATCATAATTTTAATTCGGGGATAAATTGTAAACTAAATGGACCAACGGGGGAGTGCCAGGAAGCTGCCGGCATGACAGTAACTTTACACTAGGGGCAAAATTGTAATTTCACCAGGGAAACAAACAAAAACGATGGGCAAAATGTAAATTTAAGTTGGGGGTAAAATCGTAACTTGCCTGTGAGAAAAAAAAACTAATGGCAAAAGTATAAATTTATACGGAGCAAAGTCGTAATTTTGAACCGAGGGCAAAATTGGAATTATTAGCTGGGAGCAAAGGCGTAATTTTTTTAAGTGGTGGTAAAAACATAACTTTGAACTGATGGCAAAATCGTAATTTTAAGGGAAAAAAAATAATGGCAAAACTGTAAATTGAAACCGGTAAAAATCGTAATTTTTAACCGGGGGCAAAATTGAAATATTTAGCTGGGAGCAAAAGCGTAAATATATTTTTAAGCGGGGGCGAAAACATAATTTTTTACTGATGGCAAAATCGTAATTTTAAAGGGGGATATTTAGCTGAAATATTTAGCTGGGAGCAAAAGCGTAAATAATTTTTTTACTAAAAACACTTCAAAATGTGGCTTTTTAAAACACAATGGACCAAAAAACACATAAAAATATCTTTTCTAAAACGCAATGGCCTAAAAACACAAAAGAAAGTGTTCTCTCTAAAACGCAATGGCCTAAAAACATAAAAGAAAGTGTTTTCTCTAAAACGCAATGGACTAAAAACAAATAAAAATGTGTTTTACCTAAAACGCAATGGACTAAAAACACTTCAAAATGTGTTTTTCTAAAACGCATTGAACCAGTGTATATTTTGTCTGTGAATTGTCTGAACCAGAAAGTAGGAGATCAAAAACTGTCTACGAATTTTTGTTTTTTGGGGGTGTAACTCCCTAATGGCAGTTATCTCAGTTTTTAAGACAAAACTACCAAATAAAACTGCCATTGTCTTAATATTTCGAAATGAGGCAATTTCCAGAAAATTAAATTTTCTGATGCAGTTTTATAAAAGCAATTTAATCAAAAAAAAAAAAAAAATTCAAGCTGACCTGACAGCTCGACCCCAGCCAGGGGCTCTGCCCCTTGGACCCTGCTCCCAGGGGCGCTGCCCCCGGACCCCCGCCAAGATTACTTTGTAAAACGCAATAACTTAATTCAAAAACCCAGATCGTAAAAATGCAATTCAAAAATTTCTTACATAGATCGAAGCCGATTTCTTCAACGATTGACAAATTTTGAATGTTAGAAACACTTATCAGCAATCGAATCGAGCGAATCGAGTGATTCGCTTCAAAATCACAGGAAAAAATGAGATATTGTATGAAATTAAACTGGGTTTCTTCAAAAAAGTTGAAGAGCATGTTGATTGGTTGTTTGAATAATTGATTGGTGACGAAAATCGCACTATAATGTAGTGATTATTGAGATAGAAAGTGAAGAAAAGATTGAAGATTGTGAGTTTTGAAAATAGTGGGTTTTGAAGTTACAGATAATAGAAGGGAGAAGATTAAATAAAATTGACTAAAATACCCTTTATTTTTATTTTAAATTTTATCACATGTCATAATCTATTATTTTCCTATCATTCCTAGCCAAAATAAACTTTCTATTTGATCTTACCCTAGTTTCAAATATTAAAAATTAAATATCTTAATATAAAAAGGAAACGTGGCACAATTTATATACTATACATATAACAAATATTATATTCCATAAAGATGCTCAGGCAACACTTATAGAGTAAATTGCCATTTTAGTCCTTGAGTTTTGTCCAAATTTGCCATTTTAGTCCAAATAGTTTTATTTTGCCTCTAGGTCCCTGACTTTTACATTTTGTTGCCATTTTGATCACAATGCCTAACTCCGTCCATAAACCCCATCTGTAACCAGGGGTATTTTGGGGATTAACTAAAAAGGTTTTAAACATTGCCATTTTGATCCATTTTTTTTACCCCAGTATATAAACACAATTCACCCTTTTTAAAACCCTAATTCACCACAACAACTCATCTTCTTCCACAATTCACCAACGTTGGAAGCCCTAAAAACCCTAATTCATCAAAATCCACAGACGTCCCCTGTCTAAAATCGTTCGTGTACAAACCCTAAGTTGGAAATCATCATGGTTTACTGTGTATGTGGGTTCGAAACTAAGATCCGTACCTCGAGGACTTCACAAAATCCAGGCCGACGCTTCCATTGCTGCACTCGTCCGGGTAACAGTTGTGGGTTCGTGTGTTGGGCTGAGCCCCCTTTGTACATGTCTTCGGTAGCCCTGAATCCTGAAGAAAATCATAGCGAGTTGGGAGTTGACAACAGGGACCTGCAAGAAAAGCTTCAACGAGTCATTTCAGAAAACAAAAGTTTGAAGATTGTTTTAGGGGTCATTTTGTTCTCTGTACTGATGTTCTACTTAGCAAATTGAGTAGTTGATTAAGATTTGTGAAATGTATGAAGTTTTAATGGAATGAAATGGTCAGTGTTTTGTTGAATGTTTATGTTGATCTAAGATAATGAAAGTGGTTATTGTAATTAGACATGTATGGTCACAGTTGTCAATTGGTGTTAGTTTGGTTGTTTGGCTTATGTTAATTAGACATGTATGGTCAGTCCAAATTCAGGTTTCGGCCGTTTGGCGCACAATTGAAAATGGGTCACAATTGACACCATTTGCACATCAGTTTTGATATCACTGATGGGTCACAGTTGACACATTCAGGTTTCGGCCGTTTGGCTAACATTTGATATGCAAATGTGTCAAAGCATTGACACCATTTTCATACCATTTTGACACCATAGATATGCAAATGTGTCGAAATACCATACAAACAAACACGAATTACAAACCACAAGACAATACTAATTCATTACAAACTTTTTCCATCACAAACCAAAAGACAAGACTAAACCATTACATACTTGTTCCATTACAAACCATAAGACACCTGTCCAAATACCATACCAAACAGACGTGAATTACCTAAACAAAAGGCCTGTACCATACAAAACAGCATGAAGTCAAGCTTGTCCAAAATGAGTTAATATCCAACAAAAGAACCTAAACCATAATACATCAAGTTCAACAAACTAACCCTAAACATCACCACCTGCTGCACAACCATCCAGACCAGCAGCTCCACCCTCCTGACCAGCAGACCCACCCTCCTGTCCATTAACACCAGCAGCCTCACCCTCCTGTCCAGCAACACCAGCAGCCTCCCCACCCTTTCCTTTAGTGCAGGTCCTCCTGTTATGTCCTTTTTCCCCACAGGTAAGACACGTCACTGTATACCCTTTTTTGGGCAGTTTTCCACTTTTTTCAATTACCTCGTTTACCTCCTCCAACTCGACGGCAGATTTTCTTCTTTTCTTCTTGGGTCTCCCAGCAGGCTTATGATACTTGGGGGCTGTTAAAGTGGTTGGGCATTGGCTTTTAGGCCATAAATCCATACCATTGATTGGCTCTAGGGTGTGATTATAGACATCTCTCCATGTCTCTAGCCAGTAGGCCTTATCTACCCACTCTTCTGGTACACCATTACCCTCCCCATTCAATGCCCTGTTCCAGATACAAGCCACTGCATGCCTACATGGCATGCCAGTTAACTGGAACCTTCTGCATCCACAAGTCCTTTCAACAAGATTCACAACCCTTTTTTCAAGTTCAGGACCACTAACCTATAATGTCAAAAATCCCCAACGTCCTTTTCATTACCCTGAACTTCAGCTTGTGTTAAATCACCTAAGTTTGCAGGATCAGCCTGTGATTCATCACCTAAGTTTGTAGCATCAGCTTGTTTTTTATTACCCCAAATATGCTCAACATACACCTCAATTACCTTGTGTGTTTGAGTATACTTAATCATCCTAATAACATCACTATCACCCATTAAGGATCTTATCCCAAATTCAAAACATTCTCCTGGAATCCTAAAGTTGTATCTTAATCCCCCTAGTTCATCTTCTGGGTAACCTAGCTCACACATCATATCATTGAATATGATCAAAGAGAAGTAGTCAGGGTTAACCTTGTCAATGTATGATACTTTACCCTCATACCCAAATTCTGGAAAGTCCACCAATTCCCCTCCATGATGTATCTCAAATGTGAACAATTCTGGGTCGTCAGCTGAAAATCAACATCAAAATACACCATTAAACAACAATAATCGAACAAAACAAGGGATCGTTTCACTAAATTTTAAGGGTTTTAACACATACCATAATCCACGTCGGGATTAAAGGTTGAACCAGGAGGCCGAGCGTTCCACATTGTTCTTACTTCAATCGTCAACTCAGGAACTGTGATTATGCTTGAATACGTACAGATTTTGGGTGAATTGTGGAATAAGATGAGTTGTTGTGGTGAATTAGGGTTTTAAAAAGGGTGAATTGTGTTTATATACTGGGGTAAAAAAATGGATCAAAATGGCAATGTTTAAAACCTTTTTAGTTAATCCCCAAAATACCCCTGGTTACAGATGAGGTTTATGGACGGAGTTAGGCATTGTGATCAAAATGGCAACAAAATGTAAAAGTCAGGGACACAGAGGCAAAAAAAAACTATTTGAACTAAAATGGTAAATTTGGACAAAACTCAGGGACTAAAATGGCAATTTACTCACACTTATAAATTACTAAGCTTTGGCTATACTAGTTGTTGGTCCAATATGGTGGCTCAAATGAGTCAACTATAGCATTTTTTAAAGCTTGATCATTCTGGTCGGTGTGGCGTCTCAGCATATTAGATTGAAATATAAAAATATAATAATGCGAAAACTAACCAAAAAAAAAAGTTAATATATAGAAATAAAGATATTATATTGTAATTAGTTAAACAAAAATAAAGTTAGATCGTCGAATCTAAAAAATTCAAAACAAAGCTGTTAAAGCATATTATGTCTGACAAGTTCATTTATTTATTTAAAGCTTGAGTGCTTGATCACCAAGACTGATGTGGTCATGCGGTGAATATTCCCAGCTGAACCATCGTCTCCTCCACTCTCCACACCTCCACCAGCCGCTCGCTGCTACTGTCCAGACGTTACCTGGTTCGACTTGAAGCGGTCCGTTTTCAAGATAACGGATTAGATATTCCAAATCCTGCATTCCTCATTGGTGTTTTGTTCATCTGTCATGAAACTATTAAGGATTTGTCGTTTCTTCTTTGCCATATTTCTAGTTCTCATGTTATCTTGCTACTCACCCACTGCTCAGCAGAGTTTGGCAAATCTTTCCACTACATGGACTGCTACCGAAGATTTCTGGTCTGACCCACCCATGCTCGTTAGACAAACCAATGTAGCTAAATTCTCCTTAGCCTTCTCCTGTGATGTATCAAATTTTACCTCTCACTACTTTTCCATATTCATTACTGGAATCGATGCTGAATCCGACGCGAAATCTAAAATAGTTTGGTCAGCCAACCGAAACCATCCTGTCGGGGATAATGCGATACTGAATTTCACTGCAGCCGGAGAATTGGTCCTGAGGGATGGAGATGGAAGCATAGTATGGACTACTAACACTGCAGGAAAATCGGTTGCTGGCATGAACCTAACCGAAACCGGAAATCTTGTGTTGTTCGATCACCAGAGCTCCGTAGTTTGGCAATCTTTTGATCACCCAACAGACTGTTTGTTACCAGGACAAAAGCTGTTTCAAGGTCAGGAACTGAAATCTAGTGTTTCCTTATACAATGTGTCGGAAGGTATGTTTTCTCTTCAAGTCACGGATGAGGGTTTGGTTGCTTATGTTAAATCAAACCCGCCTCAAGCCTATTTCAGTACGGATCTAGCCAGCTATTATGCAGAAGAGGGAGGAAGACACATCTGTTTCATGAATGGGAGTTTGTCATTCTTCATGCATTCTTTCGAACCAAGTGTTCCTGATGGTGGGATTGACATACCTGAAGCATCATCTGCTCAGTATATGACAGTCATGCCAGATGGGCATTTGCAAGTGTTTGAATGGCATTTAGAAGAGTGGAAAGTGATAACAGATATTATCATTGAGCAATGTAGTTATCCTTTGGCTTGTGGCAGAAATGCCATTTGCTCGACTACTCAACAATGTAGTTGTCCCGGACCAGAATATTTTAGACCTGTGAATGATCGCCAACTCAACCTGGGTTGCTCTGAAATTACTCCTCTCACATGTAATTCTACACAAGATCAACATTTTATCACACTTCACAGTGTCACCTACTTCACCCTTAATTCTGACATGGAGGGGGTGAATATGGAGACTTGCAAACAGGCATGTCTAAAAAAATGCTCATGCAAAGCAGCTTTCTTTACATATTATTCAAATGTTTCAGATGGAGAATGTTTTTTACGTTCAGAGCTATTTACAATGCAGACTGTTGATCCAGGTTATTATAATGCTTCAGTTTTCATTAAAGTCCAGAAAGTTGGATCACCTCCTTCGTCTCATCAAGTTGGATCACCTCCTTCGTCTCATCAAGTTGCAACAGTTGTAGGCTCCACAATTGGAAGCATCATGCTTCTGCTTGGTGTGTCCATTGGGTTTATTATGTATGTAGTCCACAAGCGAAAAAGAGATGCTGAAATGGAGGAAGACTATTTAGATCAAGTTCCAGGAATGCCGACTCGGTTTTCTTATGAAGAACTGAAAACCGCCACAGAGAACTTTAGTAAAAAGCTTGGTGAAGGAGGTTTTGGGTCGGTGTTCGAAGGGACTCTCGGAGATGGAACCAAGATTGCAGTAAAATGTCTTGAAGGTCTTCCGCATGTTAAAAAATCATTTCTAGCTGAAGTTCAATCCATTGGCAGCATTCACCATGTGAATCTAGTTAGACTTCAAGGATTTTGTGCATGGAAATCTCAACGGCTTCTTGTGTATGACTTCATGAGTAATGGGTCATTAGATAAGTGGATCTACCTTGGAGTTCGAGAGCACATATTGGAATGGGAATGCAGAAAGAAAATAATTCTTGATATAGCCAAAGGTTTAGCCTATCTCCATGAAGATTGTAGGCAGAAAATTGTGCATCTTGATATTAAACCTCAAAACATACTTCTAGACAACGATTTCAATGCCAAAGTATCCGATTTTGGATTATCTAAGCTCATTGACAAAAATCAAACTGAAGTGATGACTACCATAAAAGGAACCCCTGGATATCTTGCTCCAGAATGGCGGAGCTCAGTTATCACTGAAAAAGTGGATGTATACAGCTTTGGGATCGTTCTCTTGGAGATCTTATGTGGTAGGAAAGTTTTTGATAGATCTCAGCCAGAAGAAAACGAGCACTTGCTCTCTGTCTTTGAGAAAAGTTGGGAGCAAGGAACGTTGTTAGATATGGTTGACAGACAAAGTGAAGATATGCGGGTACATAGTACAGAAGTGGTGGAGATGATGAAAATGGCTGCATGGTGTTTACAAACAAATTTTAAGAGAAGGCCTTCAATGTCATCGGTGGTTAAGGTGTTAGAAGGAGGAATGGGTGTCGAATCGAAATTGGATTACAACTTCATAGATCCAATAATTCAGGAAACAGAAGATGGAGACGGGGAATATTTCACAAAATTGTCTGCATCTCTTCTCTCGGGGCCAAGATAGGTCGCCATGAGGTTCTTGTGGATCATTTCTATTTCTATGTAGTTTTTTTTTTCTTTTGTTCAAATAAAAATTTAGTTAGACATTGGTATCCATCTCTTATTTTTCATTCAAAGATCACATGATGGTTTAGCCACACCTCATCTATGATCAACCAGACATTAGATCTTTGTTTCATGATTTAACTAGTATTATACTCTTCTAGAACCCAAAGAAGATGTTGAGTTGGTCAACAAAGATGATATTGTTGCCCAGAATCTTGTTGATGAACAATGAATATAACAATGAACGAATCAACATAAACTAACCTTGATTGAAAGAATAATGATTGTGAATATGTACAAAATATATTTACAATAGAAAATCCTCACCCTATTTATACTTATCGAAGAGGTGCGGTCCAATAGACGTGTCCCTTGACGAAGAGTCGTGTCCTTTGATATTGTGGCTCTCAATCGATTTGAAAGGTTGCGTCCCTGTGTTCTTGTTTCCTGTCGTCGATCAGAGAAGGGGTGTGTCCCCTGGATGTGTCGATTCCAACATGTAGGTTACTAACTTTCGTTTTGTCGCATCTAGTCCCCGCACTTCTATCACTAATCTAATTCTAATAAAAACTAACTTTATACTAATTACATAACGAACCCTTATACTTATAGGATGTGAAGGAGATTATGATTTCATTCACCCCCCTAATCTCGAACATCCTTAAGTTGCACCTTGATCTTTCTCCATCTCTTGCTTGCCATCATGTGTTTGTTGAAGTAGATCATTGCAGTCTTCTTTGATTGCCATTAGGAGAGTTAGTTCATCGTCTTCCTGCACCAGATTTGATTCTTCTCCTCTTTGATTTGATTCAGGACAATCTGAGGCATAATGACCAAACTTTTGGCAATTATAGCATTTAATCTTGCTTAAATCCTTCCCAAACTTCCTTTGGTTGCTTCTATTCTTGTAAGCATCATGTGATGAATCTTCATCATCTTCTTCTTGTTGTTTGAACTTTCTATCACGCCACTTGTCTTGCGATGAGTTGAACCTTCCTTGTCCATTGTTCCCAAAACGCCTTCCACGACCATAGTTCTTGTCGCGTCGTGCATACATAAGTTTATCTTGATTATATACCGGGTTTTCATCCACCAAACCGGTTCTTTCTTCGTAGGCCTTCAATCTTCCAATTGTCTCGTCTAGCGTCGTTGTTTCTAAATCAGCGAATTGTTCAATGGTTGCAACAATTTGAACGAACCTTTTTGGTACAGAACTCAGAAGTTTCCGTACTAAAGTCGGTTGATCAAAAGTTGATCCAAGACCACTTGCCCTCGTGACAATACTATTTAGTCTTGTAGTGAACGAATCGATAGTGTCTTCCTCCTTCATTTTTGTAACACCCGTTCTTATTATTCAAGGTTTAACGTATATTTTTGTAGGAACAATCATGTAATTAAGATTACATAAACATTGGAAATACGGGTTTATTAAAACTTTTACAAATCATAAGTTATTCTACATAACGTGATCAATTTCGTTGTTTAAAATTTACAACGTGGCAAAGTGCGGAAGCGTGTATCTTTATCGTGTTTGGTTCTTCGCTGAGCTTGATCGTCTTCCGGCATCCAAAAGTACCTATATTCCATAAACATGAAATACTTTAGTCATACGGGGTTTAAAACGTGTCTAAACGAATCCGGGAATTTAAACTAAATAAAATATACTTTGTTTCTGGGTCCACCGTAACTTACGGTGACACCGTAAGTTACGGTAGCCCCTGAAAGTCTATCCTTCCACCGTAACTCAGTATGTAACCATCGTAATCATATCAGCTCCACCGTAACTTACGGTGGCATGACTAAATCAAGTATACGCAATCATATGGCTTTTTCTGGATTAATAATGACATTATTAATGTGCAGCGATTTTCTATACAGCTGCTGTAATTGACCATTATGACCCATTCAAAGTCCGAACTAGATTAACATGTTCAAAGATGGATCGTAGAAAACTTCAATACCTTCGCAAGCATATAAGGTACACCTTCTAACGAATTTTCTATGATTTTATATGATTTTTATAAAATCAGCACAGCAACTATATTTTCATTTTTCAAACAGCTTTCAAGGTTTTGAACAGCTGTTTAATTCATTCTTTTGGCCTATTTAACAACCACATTTCTTTCTTATGATTAAAAACAGTAAAAATTTACTTCATAAGCTTTCCGAAAATGTATAGAACACCCAAATCGGATAAACGGTTGATTTTATATGATTTTTTTAAGATTAGTCGAAATCCGTATAAAAAGCTGCGGAAATCATGTTTAGGGTCATTTTAAATTCGAACCAAACCATCAAATGCAACCCATTTCCATGGCTAAAACCCTTATTAAACTCTTGGTAATGGTTAGAAATCTATAACAAATATAATGACCATCGTCCGTAACATTTGGTTTACCTATTAAGGTAACCAAAAACTTATTTTAGACTTCGTTTAACTCTCATTAGCCTTACATTTAAATGAGAGTTATCTTATTATGCGTACCTGGCTCGGATCATTACATTGACCCATTTAAGTACCTTGCCTCAATATCTACTAAGTAATAGCGATGTAAATATCCACTCGATATTTATTTCTGAAATCAAACAACTCATCAAACCATTAGTCGATATTGTCAAAAAGTGATATTTTCACCTTTTGACCCGTTGGTCTAAATGACCGATAATATTGGCGAGATAAAGCTTATTGCCATCTCGTCTACACGACTCGTTCCGATTTACACCGCACGGTCGTTTTAACTATAATTCACCTCTTAACGCTTTTTGGCCTAATAAGGCTTACGAAATATGTATCTTTCAAAACCAATAATTATTGTCAACAAGTGTCCAAATTTCAATTTTACCCTTATTGGTTATCTTGTTCCGTACGACTACACGCCGGAAACACCATATCTCAACTTTCTATTTGTCTTGTTCGAAATCAAAACAACAAAAGGACATTCTAAAGTATATGACTAGTGTAAGCTATACTTACCTCGCATCCGAATATACTTTTCTTCTCGTGCTTGATTCGTTTGACCGCTTCTTTCCCAAGCCTCCACCTAGCTCGTTAGGTGACAAACTATCATCATTCACAAGGTGGTTAGATTAGTCATTTCAATTCACGACTATTCCACCTCACGTATTTTCTATGTCGAAACTACTATTTGAATTTATCATTGGTTAGTTTGACTTTTAAAAGTCAATTGACTTACCAACATATTCATATGCACATTTGGTTCATTGAACTCACTTAGGCATATTTCATCCGAACTCTTAACAAAAATCAAATTTTTACATACTAACTAGTAAGCCGCGATTTCATTTAGGCATTTCATATCAATGAAAATTGGCTGTTTTTGGTGACTTGTTTGACCTGTTTACAAGTCTTCAAAAATTATGATTTTTTTATGTGGCATACCTCTCGGAGGGTTAGCCCTTGAGTTAAAATTTCAAGATCTAACTCTTTACCAAAAATTCGTGAAAATTCATTTACTAAGCTGCAATCAGATTCGTCACTTCTGACTGCAGCTTACGGAAAAATTCATTAAAAATTCCTCGTTTATCCGATTGACGAAATTCCAATTGGCGATTCTTTTAATCGCTTAAAAATTTATACAGTAAGAATTTGAGATCATAAATCAATTCCTAAATTGAGTTATGACATTCGTGATGGGCTGCAATTTCTGCCAGAAAACGCAGCTTGAACCTTTGATACGGAAAAATTCATAAAACGCTCGATTTTCGTCGAAAAAATGCGATTCCAGTGGGGTTTTAACGATATTTCCTGGAATTACATTCTAGACTCAAGAAACACATTAATTTATCATTTTTGTTCAGGTTACAGCCAATACAAATCGGCTGTAAATTCTGATCAAGAATCGTTTGAATTCAGCTTTCAATTTAAGCTTGTTCTTGACATCATAACACTATTTTTTTTTGCAATCAAAACCCTAAAAACATCTCATACATGAATTTAGTATCAAAAAAACTTGAGCTAAGCATGATTTCAACATATACTTGTCTAGGGCTTACTCCTAGACACTATATTGTTCCTATTCCATGCAATTAACAAACATGCATCATAAATTTTCAGATTTCCCAATTTCATGAGATTTTCAAGCTAAGAATTTTCATTAAATTTTACATACCTTTTAATCCTCTTGTGATGAGGATCAATAATCCATGCTTTAATTTCGATTTTGGACTGAATTGGACCTTCAATTTGCAAGTTTAGTGAAGTTCTAGGGTTTTGAAGAGTGGGGATTGACCTGCTCTCTTCTTTGATCGACCAGACACCTCTAATTGGGGTGTTTGGTTTATTTTTATTTGGTTTATTAAATTCTAGTTTCAAGTTTTACAACTTAGGTCCCTCCACTTTAGTTTCTATAATAACTTTGGTTAATTTTAACCCTATTATAAGTTATTTCTAAACTATTAGCTAACTAGGTTAAAATCCCTAGTTAGCAAATTCTTGTTTATTTAAGAATCCTAATATTCACCGGGTTTCTTTTACCACTAAAGGTAAATTACCCGTCTTTTAGTATAAACGTAGTTTGATTACCAAACCCGTTTTCGGGGTGTTACAAGTCTACCCCCCTTAAAGAGGTTTCGTCCTCGAAACCTTTTCTTACATAATTCATTGAGTTTAAACTCAATGTATTTGATCCGAGATATCATTTAAACATTACTTATACTTTTAACCAATTATTAGTAGACAAAATTGCAGAAAACAACCTTTATGTATACCCAAAACTGCACTTTATACCTTTCACTATGAAATCCGCCAAAACCAACCTTTACGTTCATGTTTTGCTACAAGTTCAACCTTTACACCTAACCTAGTCAAAAAAGTCAGTTAAATGCAGTCACATGCCTTGCATGTGAGGGCATATCTGTCTTTTCCTTTGAATAATATATTTAAATAAATAATTAAATCAGATTTTAAAAAACTAATATATCTCTCTCTCTATTAAATCAGATTTTAAACCACCACCACCACCACCACCACCACCTTCACCACCAAATTCAGCCACCGTCACCACCGAATCCAGCCGGCATGAATCAACGATCGGCTTGAATCAATGATCTCTTCCGCCATCGGCTTGAATCAACACACGTCGTCTCTCTCTAACTCTATGAACCAGTTCCACCAACTCCTTGTTGCTCGACCTTCAAGCACCACAATCTCTAGTCTATACACATCTTTCCGGCGATTGACTCTTACACCCGACCAAAAATCCTAAACTTTCTAGTGATCGAATCATTGTAACTCATTTACAATACAAAATGAAGGTGACAAAAACAACACAGATGCAACCCTCTATGTATATGCTACACATTTCCAACTTTTATAGGGATATTAAAAATACCATTTGGGTCTGGTTTCTTCTCTTTGTTCACTGTTCAGTCAAATCTCCCTATTGATACCCTTCTCCTCCAAACTTTCCCATCGGAAGTGGTGGCCAAACAAAGATCTCAACCGCCTTTGGAACATTAACATCTAATGAAATCATTGTGGCCTCTAGTATGAAATCTGCATCGGGTTCTTTGAGGGACTATCAATCATCGACCCGATTGACAGACCAAATTACCCTCCTACACCACACCTAAAATCCGCCGTCGATCGCAGACGCCTCCACTATCGACCGCCGCACCTGTTTAGATCTGAAAACCCTGGTTCAGTTTAAAAACCCCAATGCTCAAGAAGGGGGTGAAAAGGGGAGATGATGAAGTTTAGGGCTCAACTTTGATCATAAAGAAAATGGCTGCTTCTAAGCAGTTGATCGAGAGAAATGGTGTTCCGGCAGTGGTGGCAGGTAGGCAGCGGTTGGTGGAGAACAGTGGTGGTGCTTGGTGGAGAATAGTGGTGGTGATGTTAAGAGTAGTGGTTGCAGAGAGATGTGGCTGGAGAGAGATGTATAGAGAGAGGGGAATCTGATATTTAGCATAGTTGAAGGAAATAAATAAAAAACTTTAAATATAATATTCATAGTAAAAGGGGTCAAAGGAAAAGACAGATATGCCCTCACGTGCAAGGCATGTGACTGCATTTAACTGACTTTTTTGACTAGGTTAGGTGTAAAGGTTGAACTTGTAGCAAAACATGAACGTAAAGGTTGGTTTTGGCGGATTTCATAGTGAAAGGTATAAAGTGCAGTTTTGGGTATACATAAAGGTTGTTTTCTGCAATTTTGTCTTATTAGTATTACCAGATAAGCATGGTAACATCTTTTTGGTCACTAATTGTCTACGTATCTCATATGACTTAGTGCAACTTAAAATAACGTAATCTCGTTATTTCCACTAGTTTAGTTAACTTAGCGATATCCATCGTTTTCATATACTATCGAATTCCTTACGAATCCGTTATTTTGACCCGTTTAAAGATCTTTAGTGAAATCTTTTACTTTTAGCAACAAATTCTTTTGTTTTCAAATTTATCTATTCGGTTCAGCTATACCGAATCTACCACTTATAAGCAAACCAAATTTCTTGATTTGAATTGGTGACCTTAACCGGTCTCATTAACTAGTCTTATTAGTTCAGTTACTTTTATCACTCGCTTGGTTATAATGTGATTTTACTTCACATTACATTTCCTAACCGTGATCGTGTCACATCATGTTTAATTTGTATCAACCTTTCATTTTTGAAAATATCACTTTTCGAATATATCATCTTGCGCCTATCAGTGTCAAGACTTGTATCTTTCATGCTTACTATTTAAATTCCTATCAGAATTTATGTTTGTAAAAACATTATTTCTTACTAAAACCGAAGTTTTAGTTTTAGGTTCTTTTCTTTAACTTGTGTCAATCATCCATACCCGGATATTGACAGTCCGTAATTTAATCCTTTACAGTCTTAGTTTTATGCGGGGATTCTTAACTGATTTCCTCGCTTTATCCAATCTAACCCGTAGGTTTTATCACTTAGCCTTACGGGCTATTTTTGATTCGACATTCACCTCTTTAGGGCGAAGTCCTTATAACTTCTTTCTAATCATGACCCGCGGGTCGTTTTAGTCCGTAGATCTCTCATTTGTTTATAACCCTAAAGGTTATGTTGATCCCGTAGATCACTCTTTTTTTTTTACTCGTGTCTTATTAAAATATATATTTGGTGTCAAAGCACTCTTTTTACGTTTGAAAATCATTTGTCTCAAGCTTACCGTTATCCGGCTTGCGCTTACTTATGCCTTCAAGCATTATACTTTATTCAACCCGTTCAATCTCAAAATAGTTGAATATAATTATCAAAATTTCTGTTTACGAAATTTTATGGTCTTTTAGTCATAACTCATAATCCGAGTCTTTTGACTTTAAATTCGTGTTCTCGTTTCTCGGTTTACGCATGTGTTTAAATCCTTACCCATTAACCGGGTACTTTACCGAAGTCATTATTAGTGCAAGCATTCCGGTGTACATCAAGTTTTCGTTTTAATTTGTTTGGTTGTCTTAACGGAAGCCCTCGCTTTTATACAACCAAACCTTTATTCTTTATTTGACCATCCTTGACAGTCTTTTAAACTATGAATGATGATGATGATCATCATCATCATCATTTCTTTACTACGACCAAAGTCAACGATTTTGATCGTTTTTCTCGTGTGGGCAATACCTTTGTTTCTATGACCCCGCGGGTCATTTATACTTTGGTTTTACAATGCCCTTTTTGTCTACCATGGTTTTTGATCGTTTTTCCCCATGTGGGCAATACCTTTGTTTCTATGACCCCACGGGTCATTTATACTTTGGTTTTACAATGCCCTTTTTGTCTACCATGGTTGTTTCATCAAAAATGACTTATGTCACGAATTTCCTTGGGTCTTTTATTTCTATGTGCGCCATACATCGTTTTTATGGTTCCCGCGAAAACCATTTATACGAGTATGCCCATGAGATTTCTTGACCCTAAGGATCCTTTAAATTTCATTCATCTTGACCTTACTACATCGGACATAACTGCGCTCATTATAAGAAGATCATGCTATCATGTGTTCACTACTTACTTGGCCAGAGTAAGCGATCAACACGTGGTACGCGTGACCTTATTATAATTACCACATCACGTCCCATGTAAGTAACTCCTCAAATTATCTCCATGTTTATGGTTTCATTTGGTAAAACTTTATTTAATTTTTAGTTAACAATTATTAGTTTTAGTCGTTTATCCTTGAACATGTACAATGTCCCTTTTTATAAACATTTATTCACATTCATTGATGTGATCATTACTTTTCTCAATAGGGTTTATATTGAGATTACTTACTTGGATGATCACTCTCGTCCAAGTTTCTATATAAACAAGTCTTGTTATTCAGTTGTTATTCATCATTGTGAATAACACATTTCCTATTAAATTTCTCTTGGAAATCAGGTTTTCCAAGTTCTATCATATGTGTATGCAACCGTTATTACTTACGTGTTTGTTGCATATAACGACTCGTATGATTAAATTTAAAAGTGTGCACCTGGTAATGCTTGCCCTAACGGGCTTCTCTTGTCATTAGTCTTGTTCACGACCGTTACGCGATTTTGGTCCTTGATGAGTATGCTCTTCCTGTCATACCTCGGACCGTTCCATCATCATATCCATAATTCGTTCAACTCCCGTCATCTTCAGACGCGAGTGTCCTTCAATTAAAACATTCACAAGAGTTAGTAATGTCAACTTCAATAATCGCCCGTATTATAATACAAGGCTTTTTCTACTATACGCGTCAACGAGCGTAATTTCGTCAACCATATCAATCATTTAAATTGGGGTAACATATACCACACGATAGCCCTATGTGTTGTTTACAACACTTTAGCATACTAACTATTAACGTACTTGTACTTACCGGATTTACGATCATGCCTCGAACCGAACACTATTCTTTGTCAAGAGCATAAGGTTTAAGTCCAAGCATGGTTCCTCCCCACCATACTCGAATCTCTTAAACCAAGGCTCTGATACCAACTTGTAACACCCGTTCTTATTATTCAAGGTTTAACGTATATTTTTGTAGGAACAATCATGTAATTAAGATTACATAAACATTGGAAATACGGGTTTATTAAAACTTTTACAAATCATAAGTTATTCTACATAACGTGATCAATTTCGTTGTTTAAAATTTACAACGTGGCAAAGTGCGGAAGCGTGTATCTTTATCGTGTTTGGTTCTTCGCTGAGCTTGATCGTCTTCCGGCATCCAAAAGTACCTATATTCCATAAACATGAAATACTTTAGTCATACGGGGTTTAAAACGTGTCTAAACGAATCCGGGAATTTAAACTAAATAAAATATACTTTGTTTCTGGGTCCACCGTAACTTACGGTGACACCGTAAGTTACGGTAGCCCCTGAAAGTCTATCCTTCCACCGTAACTCAGTATGTAACCATCGTAATCATATCAGCTCCACCGTAACTTACGGTGGCATGACTAAATCAAGTATACGCAATCATATGGCTTTTTCTGGATTAATAATGACATTATTAATGTGCAGCGATTTTCTATACAGCTGCTGTAATTGACCATTATGACCCATTCAAAGTCCGAACTAGATTAACATGTTCAAAGATGGATCGTAGAAAACTTCAATACCTTCGCAAGCATATAAGGTACACCTTCTAACGAATTTTCTATGATTTTATATGATTTTTATAAAATCAGCACAGCAACTATATTTTCATTTTTCAAACAGCTTTCAAGGTTTTGAACAGCTGTTTAATTCATTCTTTTGGCCTATTTAACAACCACATTTGTTTCTTATGATTGAAAACAGTAAAAATTTACTTCATAAGCTTTCCGAAAATGTATAGAACACCCAAATCGGATAAACGGTTGATTTTATATGATTTTTTTAAGATTAGTCGAAATCCGTATAAAAAGCTGCGGAAATCATGTTTAGGGTCATTTTAAATTCGAACCAAACCATCAAATGCAACCCATTTCCATGGCTAAAACCCTTATTAAACTCTTGGTAATGGTTAGAAACCTATAACAAATATAATGACCATCGTCCGTAACATTTGGTTTACCTATTAAGGTAACCAAAAACTTATTTTAGACTTCGTTTAACTCTCATTAGCCTTACATTTAAATGAGAGTTATCTTATTATGCGTACCTGGCTTGGATCATTACATTGACCCATTTAAGTACCTTGCCTCAATATCTACTAAGTAATAGCGATGTAAATATCCACTCGATATTTATTTCTGAAATCAAACAACTCATCAAACCATTAGTCGATATTGTCAAAAAGTGATATTTTCACCTTTTGACCCGTTGGTCTAAATGACCGATAATATTGGCGAGATAAAGCTTATTGCCATCTCGTCTACACGACTCGTTCCGATTTACACCGCACGGTCGTTTTAACTATAATTCACCTCTTAACGCTTTTTGGCCTAATAAGGCTTACGAAATATGTATCTTTCAAAACCAATAATTATTGTCAACAAGTGTCCAAATTTCAATTTTACCCTTATTGGTTATCTTGTTCCGTACGACTACACGCCGGAAACACCATATCTCAACTTTCCATTTGTCTTGTTCGAAATCAAAACAACAAAAGGACATTCTAAAGTATATGACTAGTGTAAGCTATACTTACCTCGCATCCGAATATGCTTTTCTTCTCGTGCTTGATTCGTTTGACCGCTTCTTTCCCAAGCCTCCACCTAGCTCGTTAGGTGACAAACTATCATCATTCACAAGGTGGTTAGATTAGTCATTTCAATTCACGACTATTCCACCTCACGTATTTTCTATGTCGAAACTACTATTTGAATTTATCATTGGTTAGTTTGACTTTTAAAAGTCAATTGACTTACCAACATATTCATATGCACATTTGGTTCATTGAACTCACTTAGGCATATTTCATCCGAACTCTTAACAAAAATCAAAATTTTACATACTAACTAGTAAGCCGCGATTTCATTTAGGCATTTCATATCAATGAAAATTGGCTGTTTTTGGTGACTTGTTTGACCTGTTTACAAGTCTTCAAAAATTATGATTTTTTTATGTGGCGTACCTCTCGGAGGGTTAGCCCTTGAGTTAAAATTTCAAGATCTAACTCTTTACCAAAAATTCGTGAAAATTCATTTACTAAGCTGCAATCAGATTCGTCACTTCTGACTGCAGCTTACGGAAAAATTCATTAAAAATTCCTCGTTTATCCGATTGACGAAATTCCAATTGGCGATTCTTTTAATCGCTTAAAAATTTATACAGTAAGAATTTGAGATCATAACTCAATTCCTAAATTGAGTTATGACATTCGTGATGGGCTGCAATTTCTGCCAGAAAACGCAGCTTGAACCTTTGATACGGAAAAATTCATAAAACGCTCGATTTTCGTCGAAAAAATGCGATTCCAGTGGGGTTTTAGAGATATTTCCTGGAATTACATTCTAGACTCAAGAAACACATTATTTTATCATTTTTGTTCAGGTTACAGCCAATACAAATCGGCTGTAAATTCTGATCAAGAATCGTTTGAATTCAGCTTTCAATTTAAGCTTGTTCTTGACATCATAACACTATTTTTTTTTGCAATCAAAACCCTAAAAACATCTCATACATAAATTTAGTATCAACAAAACTTGAGCTAAGCATGATTTCAACATATACTTGTCTAGGGCTTACTCCTAGACACTATATTGTTCCTATTCCATGCAAATAACAAACATGCATTATAAATTTTCAGATTTCCCAATTTCATGAGATTTTCAAGCTAAGAATTTTCATTAAATTTTACATACCTTTTAATCCTCTTGTGATGAGGATCAATAATCCATGCTTTAATTTCGATTTTGGACTGAATTGGACCTTCAATTTGCAAGTTTAGTGAAGTTCTAGGGTTTTGAAGAGTGGGGATCGACCTGCTCTCTTCTTTGATCGACCAGACACCTCTAATTGGGGTGTTTGGTTTATTTTTATTTGTTTTATTAAATTCTAGTATCAAGTTTTACAACTTAGGTCCCTCCACTTTAGTTTCTATAATAACTTTGGTTAATTTTAACCCTATTATAAGTTATTTCTAAACTATTAGCTAACTAGGTTAAAATCCCTAGTTAGCAAATTCTTGTTTATTTAAGAATCCTAATATTCACCGGGTTTCTTTTACCACTAAAGGTAAATTACCCGTCTTTTAGTATAAACGTAGTTTGATTACCAAACCCGTTTTCGGGGTGTTACAATTTTTAACATCTCAAACTCTGTTTTGAGCGTTTGAAGACCTGCCTTTTGCACTCGATCTGCACCGACGTGCCTAGTCTTTAATGCATCCCAAATTTCTTTTGCACTCTTGCAACTTGCAACTTGTATTATCATATCTTCCGGTGGTGCTTGATATAAATAAGCGGTCGCCATCATATCCTTCTTTTCATCCGCTTGCGTATTTTCTTTTGGTTCTATCATTTCCCATAAACCGTTTGCCCTCAAAATGGTTTTTATACGGATTGCCCATACCGTATAGTTTGTAGACTTTAAGATAGGACACTGAAATTGGGAGAACGAACTACCATCTTTAATCACAACCGCGTTTGACGGAGAGGCTCCTCCTGAATCCGCCATAATTTCTTTTCCAACAATTTTCACTTTCTAAACTTTGGTTTTCTCCTAAAACCGAAGTCTATGATTCCAAAATTCACACTAACTTTCTAACGGAATCAAACCAATTTCTTGTAACACCCTTAAATTTATAATAGAATTAACTACTAGATTTATACATATTTATACCAAAAGATATTAGATTTACATAAGTTTTAGAAGTATCATGAAACATAGTCAACACATGACTAAGTTAGAACATTGAAAATTGTTTGAGAATTGATTTACAACCCATTAACAAAGTTTAAGTAAGACTAAGACACATAGCGGAAGCTTCAAAGTGTAGTGTTCGGTTCTTCATTAATCGCTTGATCGCCACCCGAAAGATCCACATGTTCACCTAGGGTCAAGACCAATAAACATTAGTTTTGACTTCAACATGATATAATAACATAAGTTTCTAACATCAAGTTTTTTAAAAAATAAAATCTTTGTTGATTCCACCGTAACTTACGGTATCACCGTAAGTTACGGTGAGTTCATGTAACGACTCACACAAAAATGTTCTAAAACGTTCCGTAAGTATAAACCCGGACCCCTGATATAACAACCCTCATTAAAAGTCCTATTTATATTATTATTTTATTCAATAGGAAACTCTAATTAAGATACCCAAGTGATTCTACGCGAACCCTAAAATTTCCAGAACAATCGGAATCAGGTTTAGGGCCCCTAAAACTCAGGGGGAGTAAACCCTAGTTGATGATTATCTTTAAAATCTCGTTGTCTAAATGTAAAAATTCGAATTCATCAAGTCAGCTGAGCTAGTCCCAAACGTGGCTACCCTATAGCCTATTATTGATCCTTACGGACCGCAACACTACTAAGCTTACGGTCCGTAAGCAGCCTTACGGACCTCAACCTTGAGAAGCTTACGGTCCGTAAGCATGTCAACTTTCGTGTATAAATAGCAGGCCTTGGCACTTGAATCTGGGCGATTGAACGACGATAAAACTCCAAAATTACGCTGAGATATCATCCAAACACTTCCACAACACACACGAAATCACTAATTAGTATAGCGGGGTGATGCTGCACAGGGTATTAACTTGATCGCTGTTACGATTCAATGTCCGATCGATTAAACTATCCAATGGATGTTTAAGTGCCGCTCAAATTGAGTATATACTTTGTTATTCATCATGATTTCAACTTGAATGTTTGAGTGCTGTTCGAAATCGGACTATACTCTGTCATTCGTTGTGAATCCGCTGAATTGTTAAGTATTGCACTTTGTCATTCGTTGTGAGGGTTATATCTCGTGAGTTATCGTAAATGCTATATTAGTTAATTACCTAGTTTGTATGCACTAGGTTACGAGGTTAATTAATAGGCTAAGCTCTGCCTGTAGGAATCTGCAAAAGCTTATCTGTAGACTAAACTTTGCCTATATAAATCAGCAATATATCGAGGCTTATCTATAACTTTGGCCGTATGAATCTGCATGCTTATAATGTGAGTCATTCTCTTTTCTCACAGTTTGTGAGTCATTCTCTTTTCTCACAGTTTGTGAGTCATTCTCTTTTTATCAAAATACTTTTCAAAAGCATGTTTTTATCAAAATTATAGTTACAGGGATTAAGTCTTTGTTATCTGAAATTACTGCCAGTATGTGGGGGGATGTGCACATAGCTACTAATTATTTATCACTTGGGGTGAAAGGACCCTACAAGTGATATGTCCACAGTCACAGTCCGGTAAAGTGACAACTGGATCAGTTAATTTAAAAGATGAGGCAATTGTAATCGCTCTTAATACTGTAGACTATAACAATTGGTCATTTTATAAAAATGAATGAACTCACTCAGTATTTCCCGCTGACAAAACCTTTTTAAACACTTTTCAGGTAATTACAGTAGATTGGAGTAAGAGATGGATACGGCACTGAAAGGCATCAAGAAGTGGCTTATTTTATTAATTAAAATCAAATTAAGAAATATTGTTTTATATAATAAAATTTATCTTTATTTAAGCTACCTTTGTAAAACATGGATTTATTCCATCTATTTAATAAATAAAATCCGGTGTTTTCTAAACTCTGATATTTTCCTAACTCACGGTCCTGATAAAATTTCCGCTGCAACGTTTTTAAAATAATCACCGGTACCACTGGACTGTTCACGGCACCCGATTCCGTCCAGGGTGGGTCGGGGGTCGTGACAGAAGGTGGTATCAGAGCCAAGCCACTGCTTTAAGCCTTTAGGTGTTGTAACAATAATACCTAAATTCATATAAAAGAGTTAGGAGATTACTGTTAACTGATAGCACACATGATAGCATTTAAACTTGAACTTAAGAAAAGATGCCTTAGTATTAGCTTCATGATAAGCTAAGTACTTGTGTAAATAAATATGATGAATTTTGGTGTGCCATAAGTAATTGATAAAGTAATGTCACGAGACAACTAAGTCCAGAGTCACTAGTTGAGAGAATGATTAACATTGACATGACCGAAAGCACTAGTTGAGAGAATGATCAACAGTGTTATAATTAGAATCACTAGTTGAAAGAATGATCAACAGTGATATGACCACAATTACTAGTTGAAAGAATGATCAACAGTAATATGACCTGAGTTACTAGTTGAAAGAATGATCAATAGTAAATTGACACTGTCACAGGAATCATCTAGTGATTAATATAATAATAAGATCTGTTATGGAAATACAAATTTCCTTAATTCTGAATAAAAGCCCTAATAAGATAGGCACTTTTTGAAAAGATAATATTTATGGGAAATAGAAAATTTTCTCCGGCAAGACTGGGTATGGGGTAGCAAGACTCTCCAGTTTGTCCGGATATACTGAGATTACCTCTCCGGCGCGAACCGGATAAGACGGGGTAAATAATATGTCAAACAAGTGACAAGATTTCCCTAAATAGTATCATGATCTGATATCTGAATTGCTTTGGAAATATGAATTTGTTAAATACATGATCTTATTAAGGGTATGTATATTACAGCATGTGAAATATGTGATTATATAGATAGGTATATCTATAAAGAATTCCAAAAGTCAAATAGGAATAAAGCACAAGTATCTGTGTCTAGATTTCTTTATCAGGAATTTCTTTTCCAATATCAAACATTATTTCGTTTGATTATCCGCCTAGTAACTTGAGCGACAATAATAACAATAGAAACCCATTAAGTTGGGATACCATCGAAAGCATAAAGAATTTCAAACACTATTAACGCAAGTAAAAAGCATGTAAAGTTATGATAAGATACAAGAAAACACATAAAAAAAAAAATTTAATTATAAATCCACAGAAGTTGAAGAATATCACACGATTTCCAAGGCAAGACCTTTGGAAAATATAATTGGGCATTATGACACCAATGAAAATTCCGTCAGTAAAAGAACTATTAAAAGAAGCACTTTGCCACACGATCCTGCAAGCGACAAGAATATCGCTAAGGTACGCTAGAACAAGATTTTACAAAAACATCGGTGCACAGTCTAATCAGAGTCATAACTATTAGCACCGAAAAAGGAGTCATATACTTTTGCAAATTCCCTATTTCATTTTATTTGACATTCCCTGGTAATGTCATTTAATAAAGGTTATCACTCGAAATTCCAGACAGAAGTTCTTATATTTCTTCCGTTGAAATTCTGACTTCTATAATCAGTTGACTTTCGCATTTCTACTTTTCCTAACTGTCATCATACCAGGAGGATTTATTTCATAGTAGCAGATATTGATTCATTTCATTTCTTGGTAAATCCACACGTTACACATGCACTGTTTGTTGCGCATGTGGTTCGTTTAATTTCTGAATACCACTGGAGGGCTTCATTCTAATTTTTCGTTTTATTCAAACTCAAATATCCTTTAGTTAGACTTGATTTTGGCACGGTAAACCTCATTATTGCTAAACTCTTAACATCGAGTCAATAAATTTTTGAAAAACTCAATTTTCTTTGGCATCCATGGTTTCTGTTATGACCATATCCGAATATTCTTATTTAAACTCATTTTGTTTAAACCGAGTTCAATTATTGGAACTTTCTCGCATTACATATTCAATTCAAAGTTTCATATGATGAATTAAAACCATCATATTCAGAATAATCCTAACAAGCATTTCAATACTCTTGAATTATAACATGCTTGTGTGATCCTTGACTTCACTAAATCATTTCTGTGATCACAATCACTTTGTGGTAATATTTTCACAAAATCTGAAGATTGCGCTAATCTCGGATTTAATTATTAAATCCACTTTGTTGAATTATTCTATACAAGTAATCTTAAAACAATCACGTGCTCAGATAATAATACCCAAATTTATATTTCGATATCTCTCTTAATAATTATTACAATTATCAATCGAGCCTTTCATAATATTTATTGCTCTATCATCGTTGATCGAAAAACAATATATATAAATTTAATTGATTTACCTAATTTACAAATATAGTATTACTATATTTTAAACCATTACGGTGAAGAAATTATATTTGAGGTATACTTTTATTTAAAGTTATTATTTAGTTATTTATTATTGATAATTTTATTATTAATAATAATAAGTAGTAGTATTAAGATTATTTTTAATACTAGGGTTATTGTCAAGGGCAGGTATTGGATAGCCTAGCCTTAGTTAGGCATGGATTGGCCACCTATGCTTAAACAAGGCAGCACTAACCAATATCCCACCAGGATAATAACTAGTTCATCATACTTATTTAGTAAATTTTAAATATATGTACAAATATTTTTACTTTGTACCGTAAGAAAAAGATATAATTTCATAAAACAAAACAAGAATTAGAGGAACAAATAAAATTTTCTAAATAAACTGTCTAAGTATTCATGAATAAGACATTTATACCTATATATAATTGTTCAACTTGTTTAATTATTCTACAATACTTTTATAATATATGTATTTTAATATCAAATGTTATTTATTCAAGCCAATATTACGTATGCCTGATATTAAAATAAACATTTACTATTTTACTTTTATAAAATAAAATATCTTTTTGTAAAAATCTTATAGTTAAACATATTTGATGAATCGTGAATTCTAGGGTATTTGGATCAACATATTAATAAAATATATCATTATTTTGTCAAAATTACCACGGGTTTTGATATTTTAAAACTATCTATATTAATTTAGTATTTATAATAACAGAAAAGGGAACGATATTTAATAAATTAAAGTATCACATATTTTGTGGTAACTAGATAACACTCTAGCAAGAAAATGACCATATAAGAATAATATGGTAGTCATCAAATACGTTGGATTAGTGGAACATTATAACGAATAGTCTCCGTTTTCACTTATTTATAACATTTATAAAAATATTCACAACATTATATGATTTCAAAATAAAAATAAAAATAACCACATAGACCCATTAAGTGTTATATATTTACAAAATATTTTACAAATATTTTGTACACTAAATATTTTATACCTTTATTTACAATTCTCATTTAACGTTATAAATAATAGTGAATTCTTTTACAAAATAATACTAAAATATTTTGTAATAAACTTCATGGCGATATTTTGTAATATATATTACATAAAAAAATACAAGTTATTTTACATGGTATAAGTAAAATATTAAAAATAATATTTATTTAAAAATGGTTACCATTTACATATAGTAACAATGTATAACAAATAATATATAGTATTTATATTTGATATGTAAAATACGGTTTAAACAGAAACACAAATAATATATATCTACTTTACAAATATAATATAATAATTGGTTATGCCAAAACAACTTGTTCTTACTATATTTCAATCTCTAGAACATAAGTATGAAAAATATGATTACTAATAGTATACTATCACATTGTTTTACAATTAAAACAATTTGGAACTCTAAACCATAATGCACTAACTCTATTGTCTTTTAGTGTATCTTTGCAATTCACTCCTTTCAACACTTTGATTTCTCATACCATAAATATTTGACAAATCATTTTTCATACTTCTATTTTGGAACCTGTCAATTATAAGTAGGGCTGTAAACGAACCGAACGAACACGAACAAGTCCTTGTTCGTGTTCGTTTGTTAAAAAATATATGTGTTCGCGAACCGTTCACGAACACTTATCGAACGGGATTTTATGTTTGTGTTCGTTTGTTAAGGAAATGAACTTGTTCGTGTTCGTTTGTTTTTGTTTGTTAATTTTAGGCAATGAACGTTGACGAACACAAATGAGCACAAACTAATGTTCATGAACACAAATGGAAACAAACGAACACAAACAATCGTTCATGAACATAATATATAATACACTGACACTTATTAGATATTTAATTTGTCAGAATTTTGAGATATTTAAATAAATATAAAAACTAAAAACACTAATGAACAATCGAACACAAGCGAACACGTTACCGAACGTTCACAAACATAAACGAACGAACGCAACCTCTGTTCATGTTTGTTCATTTAACTAAACGAACGGAATTTCTTGTTCGTGTTCGTTTGTTTGATAAACAAACGAACACAAACGAACTTCCCGCCGAACGGTTCACGAACTGTTCGCCAAACGTTTTGTTCGTTTACAGCCCTAATTATAAGTTTTCCTCAGTTGCCAATCAAAGTTTTCTTTTGACAAAGAATTTTTATTGATTCTAAAAGTCCTTCACATTCATTTTAAATATCTATCTTTTAGCTTGAACCTAGTCACTTTGAAAATTTTATCATTTCATCTCATTCGTTTATCATCAATTTCTCGAGCTAATTCAGTTAAATCATTGAATCCTACTTCTGATACAACTCGTATTCACAAAATTAGATATTTTAATTCTGTGTCATCTACCCTAATATTATTTTATTAACTAAAAAGATGACATAAATCTAAAAGAAATATCATAACCCAAATACACTTGGAAGCTGGAACCTAAGATGAAGAAAAAGTATTTCTACTTATTCAGTAAATCTCGAGGACGAGATTTTTATTAAGGTGGGGAGAATGTAACGACTCACACAAAAATGTTCTAAAACGTTCCGTAAGTATAAACCCGGACCCCTGATATAACAACCCTCATTAAAAGTCCTATTTATATTATTATTTTATTCAATAGGAAACTCTAATTAAGATACCCAAGTGATTCTACGCGAACCCTAAAATTTCCAGAACAATCGGAATCAGGTTTAGGGCCCCTAAAACTCAGGGGGAGTAAACCCTAGTTGATGATTATCTTTAAAATCTCGTTGTCTAAATGTAAAAATTCGAATTCATCAAGTCAGCTGAGCTAGTCCCAAACGTGGCTACCCTATAGCCTATTATTGATCCTTACGGACCGCAACACTACTAAGCTTACGGTCCGTAAGCAGCCTTACGGACCTCAACCTTGAGAAGCTTACGGTCCGTAAGCATGTCAACTTTCGTGTATAAATAGCAGGCCTTGGCACTTGAATCTGGGCGATTGAACGACGATAAAACTCCAAAATTACGCTGAGATATCATCCAAACACTTCCACAACACACACGAAATCACTAATTAGTATAGCGGGGTGATGCTGCACAGGGTATTAACTTGATCGCTGTTACGATTCAATGTCCGATCGATTAAACTATCCAATGGATGTTTAAGTGCCGCTCAAATTGAGTATATACTTTGTTATTCATCATGATTTCAACTTGAATGTTTGAGTGCTGTTCGAAATCGGACTATACTCTGTCATTCGTTGTGAATCCGCTGAATTGTTAAGTATTGCACTTTGTCATTCGTTGTGAGGGTTATATCTCGTGAGTTATCGTAAATGCTATATTAGTTAATTACCTAGTTTGTATGCACTAGGTTACGAGGTTAATTAATAGGCTAAGCTCTGCCTGTAGGAATCTGCAAAAGCTTATCTGTAGACTAAACTTTGCCTATATAAATCAGCAATATATCGAGGCTTATCTATAACTTTGGCCGTATGAATCTGCATGCTTATAATGTGAGTCATTCTCTTTTCTCACAGTTTGTGAGTCATTCTCTTTTCTCACAGTTTGTGAGTCATTCTCTTTTTATCAAAATACTTTTCAAAAGCATGTTTTTATCAAAATTATAGTTACAGGGATTAAGTCTTTGTTATCTGAAATTACTGCCAGTATGTGGGGGGATGTGCACATAGCTACTAATTATTTATCACTTGGGGTGAAAGGACCCTACAAGTGATATGTCCACAGTCACAGTCCGGTAAAGTGACAACTGGATCAGTTAATTTAAAAGATGAGGCAATTGTAATCGCTCTTAATACTGTAGACTATAACAATTGGTCATTTTATAAAAATGAATGAACTCACTCAGTATTTCCCGCTGACAAAACCTTTTTAAACACTTTTCAGGTAATTACAGTAGATTGGAGTAAGAGATGGATACGGCACTGAAAGGCATCAAGAAGTGGCTTATTTTATTAATTAAAATCAAATTAAGAAATATTGTTTTATATAATAAAATTTATCTTTATTTAAGCTACCTTTGTAAAACATGGATTTATTCCATCTATTTAATAAATAAAATCCGGTGTTTTCTAAACTCTGATATTTTCCTAACTCACGGTCCTGATAAAATTTCCGCTGCAACGTTTTTAAAATAATCACCGGTACCACTGGACTGTTCACGGCACCCGATTCCGTCCAGGGTGGGTCGGGGGTCGTGACAGAAGGTGGTATCAGAGCCAAGCCACTGCTTTAAGCCTTTAGGTGTTGTAACAATAATACCTAAATTCATATAAAAGAGTTAGGAGATTACTGTTAACTGATAGCACACATGATAGCATTTAAACTTGAACTTAAGAAAAGATGCCTTAGTATTAGCTTCATGATAAGCTAAGTACTTGTGTAAATAAATATGATGAATTTTGGTGTGCCATAAGTAATTGATAAAGTAATGTCACGAGACAACTAAGTCCAGAGTCACTAGTTGAGAGAATGATTAACATTGACATGACCGAAAGCACTAGTTGAGAGAATGATCAACAGTGTTATAATTAGAATCACTAGTTGAAAGAATGATCAACAGTGATATGACCACAATTACTAGTTGAAAGAATGATCAACAGTAATATGACCTGAGTTACTAGTTGAAAGAATGATCAATAGTAAATTGACACTGTCACAGGAATCATCTAGTGATTAATATAATAATAAGATCTGTTATGGAAATACAAATTTCCTTAATTCTGAATAAAAGCCCTAATAAGATAGGCACTTTTTGAAAAGATAATATTTATGGGAAATAGAAAATTTTCTCCGGCAAGACTGGGTATGGGGTAGCAAGACTCTCCAGTTTGTCCGGATATACTGAGATTACCTCTCCGGCGCGAACCGGATAAGACGGGGTAAATAATATGTCAAACAAGTGACAAGATTTCCCTAAATAGTATCATGATCTGATATCTGAATTGCTTTGGAAATATGAATTTGTTAAATACATGATCTTATTAAGGGTATGTATATTACAGCATGTGAAATATGTGATTATATAGATAGGTATATCTATAAAGAATTCCAAAAGTCAAATAGGAATAAAGCACAAGTATCTGTGTCTAGATTTCTTTATCAGGAATTTCTTTTCCAATATCAAACATTATTTCGTTTGATTATCCGCCTAGTAACTTGAGCGACAATAATAACAATAGAAACCCATTAAGTTGGGATACCATCGAAAGCATAAAGAATTTCAAACACTATTAACGCAAGTAAAAAGCATGTAAAGTTATGATAAGATACAAGAAAACACATAAAAAAAAAAATTTAATTATAAATCCACAGAAGTTGAAGAATATCACACGATTTCCAAGGCAAGACCTTTGGAAAATATAATTGGGCATTATGACACCAATGAAAATTCCGTCAGTAAAAGAACTATTAAAAGAAGCACTTTGCCACACGATCCTGCAAGCGACAAGAATATCGCTAAGGTACGCTAGAACAAGATTTTACAAAAACATCGGTGCACAGTCTAATCAGAGTCATAACTATTAGCACCGAAAAAGGAGTCATATACTTTTGCAAATTCCCTATTTCATTTTATTTGACATTCCCTGGTAATGTCATTTAATAAAGGTTATCACTCGAAATTCCAGACAGAAGTTCTTATATTTCTTCCGTTGAAATTCTGACTTCTATAATCAGTTGACTTTCGCATTTCTACTTTTCCTAACTGTCATCATACCAGGAGGATTTATTTCATAGTAGCAGATATTGATTCATTTCATTTCTTGGTAAATCCACACGTTACACATGCACTGTTTGTTGCGCATGTGGTTCGTTTAATTTCTGAATACCACTGGAGGGCTTCATTCTAATTTTTCGTTTTATTCAAACTCAAATATCCTTTAGTTAGACTTGATTTTGGCACGGTAAACCTCATTATTGCTAAACTCTTAACATCGAGTCAATAAATTTTTGAAAAACTCAATTTTCTTTGGCATCCATGGTTTCTGTTATGACCATATCCGAATATTCTTATTTAAACTCATTTTGTTTAAACCGAGTTCAATTATTTAAACTCATTTCCGTACCTCTAAAACACGCCTTTCCCTCGTGAATTTCCTCCGGCTTGTCCGCTTGATGATCCGGACTCTTTGCCTAGAAATTTAGTTTTACAACTTGTTTAGAACTCTTTTCATGACCATATTCATATCATTGTGAAACATGATCAAATCTGCGTTCTCATCATATTTTTATCATTTAAATCCTCTCTTAGGCATTTCAACAAACACCTAACGGGTCAGATTCTTCTATATTTATCACCAAGTTCATGATTTGTAATTATCATCTATTTTTGCCAAATTTTATAAATTTTACATACAACTTGACATCTATATTTCTGAATTTACTTTAACAAATTCAGATTTCACTATAACAATAATCATAATTCTAGTATTCTTCAAGCTCATAGCCTCCTAACATGTAAACCCTAAACTTTACAACTATGATGCAAAGTTTTCACAAGGAATCACCTAGGGTTTGATTCTAAACATCATATTATTTCAACATTCATTCATGCATGTCATAACTAGGCTAGATTTCAGTTTTTCACATTTAACCTAGAATTCATGATGGATCAAAGTACCAAAATTTTACATACCTTTTGATCCTTACAACAAGGTGATTACTAATTTGTGTTTAGAATCTGATTTGGAACGGATTTGAGGCTTCAATTTTGCAGATTTTCATGTGAAGCTAGAGTTTGGAGAACACCCAGGTCGCCCCCCTTTCTCCTGATCGACCAGACACACAAGTTGTTGTGTGTTTGGTTTGATTTTGTTATTTTTAGTGATTATCTTTCACATTAGACAAGTTTAACCCCTCAAATATGATTTCCCTTTAAGTTTAATTATCTTAACCATGTTATGAATTATTTCAAGACTTGAATTTAACTAGGTTAAGTTCCTAGTTGGTAAATTCTTGTTTGTTATTTCTTTAGAATTTTAAATATCAGGATTTATATTTTTCGGGGTGTTACAAGTCCACCCCCCTTAAAAGGGTTTCGTCCCCGAAACCGTAGTACGTACCAAATAAAGTAGGGTGAAGACGTCGCATCTCCTCTTCGGACTCCCATGTAGTGTCCGAACCCTTCCTATGCTCCCATTTGACTTTGACTTGGTCAATTTGTTTATTTCGTAAACGCTTGACCTTTCTGTCTAAAATTTCAACCGGTCTTACCGCATAATTTAGACTATTATCCACTTCGATATCATCGTAATGGATATAGGTCGTTTCGTCTGCTAGGCACTTTCTTAATTGCGATACGTGAAACGTGCCATGGATCCCACTTAGCTCCTCCGGTAGTTCAAGACGGTAAGCTACCTTGCCAACTCTCCCGATAATTTTAAATGGCCCGATAAACCTTGGGCTTAACTTCCCCCTTTTTCTGAATCTAATAACACCTTTCCATGGGGACACTTTTAGCATGACCATGTCGCCGACTTGAAATTTAATCGGCCTTTTCCTTTTATCAACATACGCCTTTTGCCTGTCTTGAGCCGCTTTCAAGTGTGCCCGAACTTTATCGATCTTTTCGTTCGTGGCTCGTACTATATCTTGGTGGGCGAGTTCACGTGGAGCCACTTCACCCCAACAAACCGGGGTTCGACACTTCCTACCGTAAAGCATTTCGTATGGTGCCATTTTAATACTAGATTGGTAACTGTTGTTATACGAAAACTCGACTAACGGTAGGTGAACATCCCAACTGCCTTCAAAGTCGATTATACACGCCCGTAGCATGTCTCCCAATATTTGTATCGTTCTTTCACTTTGTCCATCCGTTTGAGGATGGTACGCAGTGCTAATGAACAATTTGGTCCCCATTTGTTCTTGGAAATCACGCCAGAAATTCGAGGTAAACCGGGTATCCCTATCGGACACGATGGACACCGGCACTCCATGACGTGCTATGATTTCATTGGTATAGACTTCTGACATCTTTTCTGACGTATAAGTCTCACGAATCGGAATGAAGTGAGCACTTTTCGTCAATCTATCCACCACTACCCATACGGCATCATAACCACGATTCGTCTTAGGCAACTTGGTTAGCAGGTCCATTGTAATATGTTCCCATTTCCAAACCGGAATTTCTAACGGTTGGAGTTTGCCGTTTGGTTTCTGGTGCTCCGCCTTGACTTGTAAACATGTCAAGCATTTTTCCACATATTTTGCCACGTCCCTCTTCATTCCGGGCCACCAATAATTTTGTTTCAAATCATTGTACATCTTGGTTGCACCCGGATGAATCGAATAACGGGATTTATGAGCTTCGTTAAGTAGAAGCGCCTTTACTCCACAAGTATGTGGGACCCATATCCTTCCGGATCGAGTCTTCAACCCATGATTCCCATCCGTCAAATCTTTCAATTGACCAATTATTCTTTCTTTCTTAATTCTCTTCTTTTACTGCTTCTAACTGCGCCTCTCGAAAACGTTCAAGTATACCCGAGGTCACCACGAGTTGCATCGACCTCACTCGTATTGGGACATAGTCCGCTTTTCTGCTTAGAGCGTCCGCTACCACGTTTGCTTTTCCGGGGTGATAATGTATCTCACAGTCGTAGTCCTTCACCGTTTCCAGCCATCGCCTTTGTCGCATATTCAACTCCTTCTGATCAAAGAAATATTTCAAGCTCTTGTGATCGGTGAATATGGTGCACTTTACCCCATACAAGTAATGTCTCCATATTTTTAATGCAAACACTACCGCTGCCAATTCGAGATCGTGCGTGGGGTATTTCTTCTCGTGCATCTTCAATTGTCTCGAGGCATAGGCTATTACCTTGCCCCGTTGCATCAACACGCAACCGAGCCTCGATAATGAAGCATCCGAATAGACCACCATGTCTTCGACTCCGTCCGGCAATGTCAGTACCGGAGCTTGAGTTAGCTTTTCTTTTAGCGTTTGAAACGCTTTTTCTTGATCGATTCCCCAAATAAACTTTGCTTTCTTTTGGGTTAGTTTCGTTAGCGGCGACGCAATCTTGGAGAAATCTTGAATGAATCTCCTATAGTACCCTGCAAGCCCCAAAAAGCTTCTAATTTCTGAAGGGTTCTTCGGGGGTTTCCATTTTGACACAGCCTCTATCTTTGACGGATCCACCAATACTCCGTCGGCATTTATGACATGGCCTAAGAATTGAACCTCTCGTAACCAAAAGGCACATTTAGAGAATTTTGCATATAACTTCTCTCGCCTAAGTGTCTCTAACACTTCTTGTAAGTGGTGTGCGTGTTCAGCTTCACTTCTCGAGTACACCAAGATATCATCGATAAACACGATGACCGACTTATCCAACATTGGCTTGCAAACCCGGTTCATGAGGTCCATGAAAGCAGCGGGTGCATTTGTTAGCCCAAATGACATCACGAGGAATTCGTAATGTCCGTATCTCGTGCGGAAAGCCGTCTTCGGCACATCTTCTTCTTTGACCTTTAGTTGATGATACCCCGATCTAAGGTCAATTTTGGAAAACCAATTCGCACCTTGTAGTTGGTCGAATAAATCATCTATCCTCGGGAGCGGGTATCGGTTCTTTACCGTGAGTTTGTTTAACTCCCGGTAATCAATACACATACGCATGCTCCCGTCTTTCTTTCTCACGAACAATACCGGTGCGCCCCAAGGAGACACACTCGGCCTTATGAATCCCTTGTCAAGCAGGTCTTGGATTTGGGACATCAACTCTTGTAGTTCCGATGGTGCAAGTCGGTACGGGGCTTTTGCTACGGGTTTCGCGCCCGGAATCAATTCGATCCCGAACTCTACTTCCCGTTCAGGCGGTATCCCCGGTAAATCTTCCGGAAAAACATCTTCATAATCTCGTACTACTGGTACATCTCCAATCCTTCGTGATTCTTTTTCTGGCTCATTAGCGTATATCATAAATGCCTTGCATCCTCGCTTCATGAGCTTGTGAGCTTTCAACATCGAACATACTATGGGGTTGCCTCCTTTTTCGCCATAAATGGTGACGTGTTTTCCGCTCGGAGATTTTAGTTTTATCTCTTTGAGGAAACACACGACCTTTGCATGGTATTGAGATAGCCAATCCATCCCCACGACTACTTGGAATTCTCCCATCGACATCGGGATTAGATTTATCAAATATTCTTCATCATCGATGCTCAGTTTACAATTTCACATACATCACAAACAATAAAGCTTTTGTTATTACCTATCTCTACTTCTAAAGGCACAGGTAATTTGGTTAGAACAAATGAAGGATGTCGAATAAACCCATATGAAACAAAGGATTTATTCGCACCCGTATCAAATAACACATGTGCGGGAATTGAATTTACAGCAAATATACCTGAGACCACGTCAGGTTCAATCTTCGCTTCTGCGGCGGTTAATTGAAAAGATCTTTCCTTTGCTTTTGGGGCTTCACCTTTCGGTTCCTGCCCATCTTTCTTTCCAACCAGTTCCAGGCATTCCGACTTTTTGTGACCCGTTCGATAACAATTATAACAAACCGTCACTTTCTCCGGGCACAACATAGCCATATGTCCCGTTTTCTTGCATATGGGACAAGGCTTATCCTTGTAACGACATTCGCCTTTATGATTTTTCCCACAAATTTTGCAACCTGATGTACTACCTTTAGCATCTGATTTCTTTGCTGATTCATTCGTTCTTGCTTTCTTGGCAGGGCTTGGATTCACATCTTGTGCCCTTCGTTCACCCCGTTCTATACTCTTCTTCAATTCAATCTCCCTTTCCCGAGCAGCATTGACAATCTCGGTAAGGGTCTCGTACTTTGAAGGGGTTATGAACTCTCTATACTCCGCGCTTAGCATGTTATGATAATAATAGACCTTTTGCTCTTCATTCGTTATCAAATCATCACAGAACTTCATCTTGTCCATAAACATTCCCGTGATCTTGTCTATGGATTCACCTTTGTGTCTGAGTTGCATGAACTCTTCCTTGATTTTATTTATGACCGCCTTGGGACTATGGTGTTTAAGAAACGGCGTCTTAAACTCCTCCCATGTCATGGCCTTAGCTACTTCACTTCCAATCTCCTTCTTTTTGTTATCCCACCAGTCTTTCGCTTGGCCTCTTAATTGACCCGTACCATAAGCTACGTAGTCATTTTCATCACAATGAGTTCTCTCGAATACTCCTTCGATATCACTTAGCCATCGTTGGCACACGATTGGATCAACCTCCCCATTATATATTGGTGGTTTACATGCCATGAATTCCTTGTATGAACACGGCCTTCGTCCACCATGCTTTTCCATTGTTGAATTGGAATCATCTTCCAATTTCTTGATTCTCCCTTCCACTATTGATAAAACCGTGTTTTGAATTTTATCAATAAAGCCCGACAAACTATTTTCGATCGCCTTTCCAACCTCTTCGGCAATCACTTCTCTCATTTGTTCGGTGACTCTTAGCACCGCATTATCATTACCTCCATCAGCCATCTCGATTTCTGAAATGTTTACATAGATTGTTAAACATTCCATTTATAACACATGCTTTACTTGTTTTGATTTAATCAAGTTCATAACTCGATTTAATCATTCTTGTTTCAATTCAATCAAGTTCGTAACTTGATTTAGTCATTCTTGTTTCAATTCAATCAAGTTCGTAACTTGATTTAATAGTTCTTGTTTCATGCATTTCTTGTTTTTGAGTGAGCTTATACACACTCTTTTCATTTTCATGCATATTTATTCATTTCTCATTCGATACATAATACATAATTTATTAACAGAATAAGTTAACACTTACCGGACGATCGATCAAGCTTGAACCGAACACTTATTGACAACCTTGAGCTCTGATTACCAACTTGTAACACCCTTAAATTTATAATAGAATTAACTACTAGATTTATACATATTTATACCAAAAGATATTAGATTTACATAAGTTTTAGAAGTATCATGAAACATAGTCAACACATGACTAAGTTAGAACATTGAAAATTGTTTGAGAATTGATTTACAACCCATTAACAAAGTTTAAGTAAGACTAAGACACATAGCGGAAGCTTCAAAGTGTAGTGTTCGGTTCTTCATTAATCGCTTGATCGCCACCCGAAAGATCCACATGTTCACCTAGGGTCAAGACCAATAAACATTAGTTTTGACTTCAACATGATATAATAACATAAGTTTCTAACATCAAGTTTTTTTTTTAAAAAAATAAAATCTTTGTTGATTCCACCGTAACTTACGGTATCACCGTAAGTTACGGTGAGTTCATGAAATCCCAAATCCACTGTAAAGCAGGAGGATCATACCGTAAACATCTGACCTCAACCGTAAATTACGGTATCACCGTAATTTACGGTGAGACCTGGAAATCTATGTTTTGCTTGTTTTTAATTCTTTCACTCAAAATCAACTCTCAGATTTCGTTTTTCTAACAACCCACTACAACAAAATCTCATGTTTCTAACATGTTATATAATAACAAGTATAAAAAAAAAACAATCTATCATATCCTGGAGTATTAATTATGTCTTACTTGTTTGTTCGACCCGTTTGGATGCCAAAACTTGGACATCCAATAAGATATTACAAAATCCAATTTCTATCAAAATTTTGACCTGTTTCATTTGCTTAAGATGCAAAAGTCACTTTCATGACGTATTGAACTATCTTGTTGCCATGTTTTCATAACTACAACATAAAACCACAATTTATTTATAATGTAACGAAACGATAATTTCCGTACCTCTAAAGCACGCCTTTCCCTCGTGAATTTCCTCCGGCTTGTCCGCTTGATGATCCGGACTCTTTGCCTAGAAATTTAGTTTTACAACTTGTTTAGAACTCTTTTCATGACCATATTCATATCATTGTGAAACATGATCAAATCTGCGTTCTCATCATATTTTTATCATTTAAATCCTCTCTTAGGCATTTCAACAAACACCTAACGGGTCAGATTCTTCTATATTTATCACCAAGTTCATGATTTGTAATTATCATATATTTTTGCCAAATTTTATAAATTTTACATACAACTTGACATCTATATTTCTGAATTTACTTTAACAAATTCAGATTTCACTATAACAATAATCATAATTCTAGTATTCTTCAAGCTCATAGCCTCCTAACATGTAAACCCTAAACTTTACAACTATGATGCAAAGTTTTCACAAGGAATCACCTAGGGTTTGATTCTAAACATCATATTATTTCAACATTCATTCATGCATGTCATAACTAGGCTAGATTTCAGTTTTTCACATTTAACCTAGAATTCATGATGGATCAAAGTACCAAAATTTTACATACCTTTTGATCCTTACAACAAGGTGATTACTAATTTGTGTTTAGAATCTGATTTGGAACGTATTTGAGGCTTCAATTTTGCAGATTTTCATGTGAAGCTAGAGTTTGGAGAACACCCAGGTCGCCCCCCTTTCTCCTGATCGACCAGACACACAAGTTGTTGTGTGTTTGGTTTGATTTTGTTATTTTTAGTGATTATCTTTCACATTAGACAAGTTTAACCCCTCAAATATGATTTCCCTTTAAGTTTAATTATCTTAACCATGTTATGAATTATTTCAAGACTTGAATTTAACTAGGTTAAGTTCCTAGTTGGTAAATTCTTGTTTGTTATTTCTTTAGAATTTTAAATATCAGGATTTATATTTTTCGGGGTGTTACATTTCTAAACCTTATATAAATTCCATAAAAAAAATAAAACGTAGAACCTGGAATTTGCGAACCGACCGACTTCTCTTATCGTGATTCTCCGCACGGTTTTCTGACTTTTCTTAACAACCCTCTTGGCTGCGTTTTTTTTTCTTCCTGCTTGATTCGCGACTCTCTAAATACGAACCCAAAAATCAGCCCCAAACCCACTTGATTTGCGACTAAACTTCTCAACCGAACACCCTCTTGATGCTTTGATATCACAAAACTTCTCAGATTTTGTGTCTTTTGCAAATTTCAAACAACCCAAACTTCTCAGATTTGCGATTGCTTCTTCAAACCTTAAACCGGAATACAAACTTCTCAGATTTGCTTCCGTCTTCTTAACCCGAATCGTAGCCTCTTGCCGTGATTTGAATTAACAAAAAAACTCAGAATCTGAACACCCTCAGTGATGATCAGATAAAAAATCGAACACCCTCCTGATGACCGATAAATGAACGAACAACAATCGTACCCGCTTGATGCGATTGGTGTTAAAACTTTACAAGAACAACCCAATCAACGCCTCCTGCGTGATCAGAATTGTTAGGGAATTCAACCACCCGCCTGATGATCGTCTTCCCGAAACGAATTTGAGCCCTAGGCTCTGATACCACTGTTGCCCAGAATCTTGTTGATGAACAATGAATATAACAATGAACGAATCAACATAAACTAACCTTGATCGAAAGAATAATGATTGTGAATATGTACAAAATATATTTACAATAGAAAATCCTAACCCTATTTATACTTATCGAAGAGGTGCGATCCAATAGACGTGTCCCTTGACGAAGAGTCGTGTCCTTTGATCTTGTGGCTCTCAATCGATTTGAAAGGTTGCGTCCCTGTGTTCTTGTTTCCTGTCGTCGATCAGAGAAGGGGTGTGTCCCCTGGATGTGTCGATTCCAACATGTAGGTTACTAACTTTCGTTTTGTCGCATCTAGTCCCCGCACTTCTATCACTAATCTAATTCTAATAAAAACTAACTTTATACTAATTACATAACGAACCCTTATACTTATAGGATGTGAAGGAGATTATGATTTCAGATATATCGGTTTTAGATGAATCTGTGGGTCAATTTGACCCGACAGTTGAAATCTTGAACGCGAATGAAGTGATTTGACCAATACGCTATTCTCCAAAATGAGTAATTTATTTGGCTAATGATTGTCACATTAGGGCTGCTAGTTTGTGGAATAAATCTGGAATTGTAATCACTATATATATTGTATACTATTAATATCCCCCTCAAGATAAATGTTGGTAGTTAGTTTAATATTTTTCGTTTAATATTGTTCCGTGATTGGCTGTGCGCGTGTGGTACGAAACTGGGGCCCAGTTCATGTGTAATTCTACACAAGATCAATATATTATGGCACCCAAGAATGTCAAATGGTTTACCTGACTGCCAAGGTGAATATGCAGACTTGCAAACAAGCTTGTCTAAACAGTTTGCTGATTGGAAAGCTGCCTTTTTTTTCTTTTTCATTTTTACTCCCATGTTTCAGGTTGAGAACGTTATTTACCTTCTGAGCTCTTTACAATGATTAGTCAAGAATGTTCTCAAGCAACCTAAGGATAACAGGTGTTTTGTTAGATCAGAATTAGTAAATGAATCCAAACCTCATAGCCTAACCCTAGATAAATAATAATGTTAGTGGTCAAATCTCAAAACTACGAATTGAGATAATATAGGAGCTTAAGGAACTACGTGTGTGCAATTCTGCTTAGGAGTGCGCAAAAATCAAGTATACCCGACTAAAACCATAACCCAACCCAAAATAACCTGAGACCTGACCGAATGTTCCTGGCAGGTGGTCTTCGGTTACAGTTTAATAAGAAATTTGTATACTGGGTTGATCTCAAGTATAGACCGAAAGGACACGGTTGACCGAACATGAAAAATAAACCGTTGCCCAATAACTTTGACCTGTTGACCTAAATAATACGGATGATGGCTGCTTCGAAACGATCAATACAGATACAATCAGCTTCTAAACAATCAATACATGTTACGTTTCGCATACTTAGGGACCATATCCAAAATTATGACAAATTAAAAGGGGACAATCCCTGTACTTTACTCAAATACTAAATATATAAAAATGAAAAACGTGGCTCTATTTATATTTATATGTATAATTTTATATTCCGTAAAGATGCTCAGACAACACTTTTAAATTACTAAGCTTTGGCTACAACTAGTTGTTGGTCCAACATGGTGGCTCAAATGAGTCAACTATAGCATTGGCTGAGTTGTTAAAGTACACAAGTAATTTTTAAAACCTGATCATACTGGTCGGTGAGGCCTTTCGTTTTTCAGATCGTTCAGACTGGTTTCAACTTATGATACTAATTATACAGAAAACAAAGATAAGTTATGAACTTATGATATACTTTAATATAGATAGACAAAGATAAAGTTAGAAGTTAGAATATAAAAATCTGAAACAAAGCTGTCAAAGAATATGTATTTCACTTCAACCATCAAACAAATGCCAAACCAATGAAATATTGTATTTCATACTTGGGATTTGTAAAAATATGTGTATCGTTTACACATATCAATTCTTGTTCGATTTCAAGCTCTAAATCGCTTTCTGGAAGGTTATACGCGCGCTGATGCGAAAATATAACCAGTTTAATGCAACGAACACTCCAGAATAGTGAAATAGGCTTAACATACCTTAAATAACCTTTACATAACTTAGAAATAAGTTTTGAAGGCTTTGGTATGGCAAAATAAACTTTTGGGTCATTCAGGGACTAAAAGTGTCAAAAAGTGCACAAGTTTGCATTTTCGCGCATAATTTACGTTCTGAATACATCCGGACATCCAAAAATTTGTGTAAGCACTAAAACATTTTATTTTAGTGTTCGGCATAAGAAAAATCCATTCGTCACTCCATTTGGATCGTTTTACGCGCTTGTGCGCATTCCGTCGTAATTAAGCGAACATCGTGTTCGTACGACCAAACGAACCGAGATCCGAGATATTTTTGAGCATGTTTTAAGTTCCCTATGCTTTAACTTCATTTTAGAGCTTTGAAATGGGGTTAACGGGCCTTAAACGTGTCAACAATGACCTTATTGCATAACAGGGACCAAAAGTGTAAATCTGCCCAAAGTTCATGCCTACGATGCGCAGCCATTTTTGCCCTACGATGCGTATGGGTTCTGCAGATCAGATTAGATTAAACAGTCAGCAGATTTCAGCTGATTAAACCTCATCCACACATTCTAAACTTGCCCTTTCAGCTCATAATAGGCCATTTTCAGTTACCATAACATTTTGACAAGTGTACGCACTAGATTAAATCACGTTATTCAAGAAACGATCTTAACGGTTACCCGAAATCTATAAATACCCATCACATTTGCACACATTTCTCACAAGAATCTGATCATTTGTGCTCTAAGTTGAAACCTTTGTTTCATACCTGAGCTATTTTGATCTAGATTAGCATTCGGGGACCCTTCGTAAGTATTCTTTCGTTCTTTTATTGCTTTTCGAGTCCGAAAGTCAAACTTTGTTTGACTTTCTGCATTGACCAATTTATGGTCGATGCGAAGTTCGTTTGAACTTCATAACGTGAGCGTGATCACGATGGTTATAGTCCTTAGTGATTATACCTACTGATTACCACGTTATCTAGGCTCAGTGACGAGCCGTAGTTTCGGTCAGAATACGTATTCTTGCGTATTTTGTAACCAAACTACTTATGGGTATCAAAACCGTTTGTTTTGATACCAAACCTGTTTTCTAAACTTAGTTAAGCATGTTTTAACATGCTTAGCTCGTCACTTTTAGTTTAGTGCTTATATAGGGTCGTAAGGTAAGCGATCTAAACAATCGCTTATACTTTCGAACCCGACCCGTTTGGTCGATCATTAGGATCCGACCAAGCACATTAGATGACCATAGCATATAGGGAATAACCTTCCAAGGCTATACCTTATGGTCGCTTCGTTTAAGTAGTTGCATGATAGGTAGTTTATATGCCTTAGGTAAATTACCAAAATGCCCTTTTGACGCCAGAATTCATTTTAAGCATATGTAACATAAATTTTGACATCTAAACTGATTTGACAACCATATTAGACATGTTAAGGCATATATTACTTGTCATAGGACTAGTTAGGCGTTCCGAACGCGTTTTACGCGAATGACGCTTTAAAGTAGCATAAGCTACCTAAACGGGTCGTAATGGGTCATAAGCACTTAGGTTAGGTTTCATTTAGTATGTAGGCTTTGTTAAACCATACTACATGAGTTTCCATACTCGTTTGTTTTACGAACCCTCATTCTATCCGATCTTCCAATTTAGGTCCGGTTTATTAATGTAGTTACCTATATTAGGTGCCGTTTGATATTCAGAGATCTCTAGCATTGCTTGGTGGTTATCTTAGGACTTCTAAGCAATCTCAAGTGAGTACATAGAACCCCTCTTTTACTGTTTTCCAAACTGTTTTGGGGTGAAACACATGTGCCTACTTGTTACTTTCATGCTTTCCATGTTTTCACATCATATACCTGCTATGTTCATTAGTACATTATTAGTACATGATTTACATTACATTTCTGCTATGTATGTTGACTGATAGCATACTAGCACATTGATTTACACGACTTTTCTGCTTTGTATGTTAACTTAGTATACATAGTACATCGTTTTACATTACATTTTATGCTATGTATGTCCATTTAGTTCATACTTAGTACATTGTTTTACATTACACTTATGCTATGTATGTCCATTGTGTGCATGCTTAGTACATTGTTTTACATTGCATATGCTCACCCAGCATGTGAACACATTATATTACATTTTGAACCGTTTATAACTATTTGACTATGTGAACCGTTGTAATCATTTGACTATGTGAACCGTTTGTATCTGTGAACCGTTTGTATCTGTGAACCGTGTGAACCGTATTTGACAATACATAAACATTTCTACAATTGTTAAACATTACTTTGGTGGTTTGGTTTGATTAAGTGATTAAGTAACGATGCGTGTGTAATATGATACAAGCATGGTGGATACGCCGCTGGTACTTCCTATATATAAGTGTTTGTATGGTATTACATATCGTAGCGTTATTTGAATCATTTCAGTTTGAGATATATAACATTTTATACAAATATCATACTTTTCACAAGACATTGATTTACAAACAACTTATCTTATACAAACACATTTTTATATGGTTATTCATTTAACCTGACATTTATTTATACATATCATCTGATCTTATCGTTTTTCAAATGATTTACAAGACAAAGCAAATTACAAGGTTCATGACTAAACATTTTCTCAAACATAAGTCATGAAACCTATTTTCACAAAACCTATGTATCTCACAGGCATTTTTATGCTGACGTACCTATTTTCACATGTGTTTTCAGGAGATGATGCATAGGACTTATCAAGACATACTTAGGCGGACCTGTGCCTTAGTGACTTAAAACGAGACAAGAACTAGTTAATTTTTGTTATATACTCTTTGGTTCTTGTTTAAAACAATGTAATCTTTCATATTTGATTAATAAAACGAAACTTCAATTACCATGGATTTGAAACAATTAATTCTGTTACAACACTCCCCGATGTTTCCGCCACGTCTTGTATGTTATACGTGGTCGGGGTGTGACAGAAAAGATGGTATCAGAGCTAATGGTTATAGGGAATTAGGTTATTAGTGATGCTCGGACCTAGTCTATAACCTTCTTAGGACCCTAACGCGAGTTTACTTGCGTTTAGTCATAAAACAATACCGTCACCTATCCTTAGGCGACTACCACAACAAGAACATAAATTTCAAAACCGCTTTGAAAACTAATCATCTGTTCTAGGATGATTGATTACAAGGTTTTGAACCCTCTATTGTAAGGTTTTGAACCCTCTGTTATATGGTTTTGAACCCCTTTGAATTTTCAAAAATCTAGTCAAGGTTTTGGGTTTTAAATAATGTGAACACGTGCAAACTGGAAGGGTGAATGCCTGTATTCTGGGTTTTCTGGCTAGGCAAGCACTTTGTATACATCTCATCAGACGCGAGACCAGTTGTGCTTACCTGGGAATTCTTGGGATGAGTGTTCACTTATAGGCGAGCATGTCTTCGCGATACATTATTTTTGACCTATTTACTTTGATTAATCACCGGGGTCGTTTGTTGCTTTGTAGTAACAAACAAATGACCACTATCCTTGCTTTCATCAGATTTGTTTAATCTCATTCTTTTCGTCTAATTCTCTCACTCGTTTCCTTTCATGTTTCCTCTTTTAGAATGCCTCCTCGACGCGAAAACCAGATAGCGACTGCCGAACTGGCAGAAATCATTGCGCAGCAAATGGCTGCTCAATTCCCAAACCTCTTTGCTCAATGGAATCAAGCCAACAACAACAACAATGGTCCATGCAATTTCAAGAGTTTTAACTCGGCGAAACCACTCAAGTTTAGTGGTTCTGAGGGAGCGACTGGGCTTCTTCAATGGTTCGAGAGCATTGAGAATACTTTCCGCCACGTGCAGTGTCCTGACAATCGCAAGGTCGAGTTTGCTTCGAGTGTGTTCCAGAAGAGAGCCCTTACGTGCTGGAACGGGGTTATGAGATATCGTGGTGCAGAAGTTGCTCTAGCACAGACATGGGCTGAACTTAGGACCCTTATGATAAAGGAATTCTGTCCTCGTCATGAGATCAGGGCCTTGGAAAGGGAATTCGACAATCTTGAGCAAGACAGCGGTGAGCATCGAGCCTACACGGACCGTTATGAGGAGTTGAGTCTGTTATGCCCAAACATGGTCACGCCTTTGGATAAGGCAATAGAAAGGTACACTGATGGCCTCCCTGACTCAATACAAGACATTGTGACTGGCAGCAACCCTACTACAGTTAGACAGGCCATTGAGCTATCTGCAACCTTGACTGAATCAAAGATCAGGAAAGGTAAACTTTTCCGAAAAGGTGACAAGAAACCGGTCGAGGAATCGAACCCAATCGAGGAATCAAAGACCATGGATGAACATATTGAATCCCCTAAAAAGTCAAAGAAGCGAAAGGCTTCTCAGAACTTCGCCATGGTTACTCACAATGATCAAGCCGTCCCCAACCAACCAGCTCAACCCCCTACTAGGAAGCCATACAATGGAACTGCACCCTTGTGCAACCAATGTAGCCTCCATCATCATGCCAATGTAAAGTGCCGCAAATGCCAAACTTGTGGGCTTATAGGCCATACAACAAGAGTCTGCCCAGCTGCAGCTGCACCAAACCAACCTGGCAACAATCCTGCTCAAGGTCGTTTTCTACCAGGTTCTTGCTTCAACTGTGGCGAGATGGGTCATTTCCAAAGAAATTGCCCAAAGCTTGCTAATGCAAATCCAGCACAGGGATGAGCATCTGACTAACTAGAAGACAACATCGTTTAGAAATAATCATGTCTTATGTATTATTTTCTTTTGTTGTCGAGGTCCAAGAAACAGTTGTTATCGTTGTTTATAAATAAATCTTTTATTTACATTGCAATGTAATTATGTGGTTGCATGTATAAACAACATATCTCTTACAATACCGACAATCAAGGAACCGTATTCCTTGAAGGACAGACTACCCCCAAACTTTCTTCCACTTTATGATATCTTGCGTTTCCACGAAATTCCTAAGTACCCGTTTCTTCTAAGGAAAACGAAGCACAAGGCGCAAGTTACAACACAGGACGAATACCCAAAGTACCACTATAAATCCTTAATAGGGTACCTAAGGGCATTTCCGTAAATCCTAAGATTGTTGTGTTCCTTAATTCGAATATTACGTTTCTTTGAAAACGAAATCGAATTTTGTGAGATCTTCATATCTTTTCAGATAGATCCCAGAGGACATTGAAGTCCATTGACTGGTTTCCATATCCGTTCTCAATCGATAACAAATTTATAACAAATTAATAACCAAGTTAAACAACTATGTGATTATGTGCTTATGAACATTACAAGATAAACTGTGCGGACTGTGCAAGGAATTACGTAATTATGGATGCATACATAATTATGGAATTTAGTGCACAAAAACCACAGCGAGTTTTGTCATGTGCCTAGAAGTTAACTCTATTCATTTTCATTTCTGATGAAGCACCCGTTGAAAATGACTCCGTTTGTTCATTTTTGTTTCTGAAGATTGTCCGTTGAGGAAATGAATATCCGTTTGTCTATCCTTTTCATTTCCATTTCTGATGAAGCACCCGTTGAAAATGACTCCGTTTGTTCATTTTCGTTTCTGAAGATTGTCCGTTGAGGAAATGAATATCCGTTTTTCTATCCTTTTCATTTCCATTTCTGAGGAAGCACCCGTTGAAAATGACTCCGTTTGTTCATTTTCGTTTCTGAAGATTTGTCCGTTGAGAAAATGAATATCCGTTTGTTTCTCCTTTCCATTTCCATTTCTGATGAAGCACCCGTTGAAAATGACTCTGTTTGTTCATTTTCGTTTCTGAAGATTGCCCGTTGAGGAAATGAATATCCGTTTGTCTATCCTTTTCATTTCCATTTCTGATGAAGCACCCGTTGAAAATGACTCCGTTTGTTCATTTTCGTTTCTGAAGATTGTCCGTTGAGGAAATGAATATCCGTTTGTCTATCCTTTTCATTTCCATTTCTGAGGAAGCACCCGTTGAAAATGAATCCGTTTGTTCATTTTCGTTTCTGAAGATTTGTCCGTTGAGAAAATGAATATCCGTTTGTTTCTCCTTTCCATTTCCATTTCTGATGACGCACCCGTTGAAAATGACTCCGTAAGTTCATTTTACGTTTCTGAAGATTGCCCGTTGAGGAAATGAATCCCCGTTTGTTTATTCCTTCATTTCCGCTTCTGAAGAATACTCGTTGAGGAAAATGACTCCGTCTGTTCATTTTCGTTCTGAAGATGTCCGTTAAGGAAATGACAGAATTATGCCTTACATATCTCTGGTGGTTATTTGACACAAAGTGTGACAACCCGCACTAAACCAGGTATCCGTACGACTTAATTAGTAATTAATTACTGCTTAATTACTGTGCTCGTTTGAACTAGCTGATGAACTGCTACTTGATATCTGATACATGTACTTACTTGCATCATACTTTACTTATCGTCACTACATTATTTACATGCTGAACCCTAGTGACAACCATGATGCACCAAAAAGCACAGTAGCACAATAGCGGATAACCTATTGAACATGCTGATATAACCAGCATCAGGCAAACACTGCCTCTAAGGCCTGTGTGAGCCAGAAATATTTTGCTACACCAGTGGTGAGTGTAGGGATATAAGGGTTGTAGAACTGCGTCTCTAGGGATAAGTCACAGTGACTGGATGTGCCTAAAACGTACTCAAAGTACAAAACTCAGCACTTTACAAAAATAATCCAGCTTTTAGCTAACTAATAAAGTGCCAAAGCATGAGAAAAATATTACTAGACACTTCCCAAAGTGTCAGAAATAAGTTGTGTCACTAAAGAGAGTAATAACGACACTTAAAAGCTTTAGTAACGCTTTAACGGATTACTATCCAACCGAATAACCGGGCGTTACCCGAAACATGAAAATATTGTTATTTTCATTACTTATCTTTTTCTGAGCCAGTTAGGGTCCCTGAGTACCCTAACACCCATTGTAACGCATGACACACAACTAACCAAGTTAACTACTTAACTAACTTGGTTTAACCTAACTAATAAGTAACTAACACTTGGGATTGAACTAGTACCCCCCCCCATTCCTAACCGGCCCCAACTATAGGGGGACACTCCTTGTGTACTTAATTATTATAAAAATCCAAATGTTTAGTATCTAATAGACATAGTGTCCATTGGTTAATCACATTAGAAATTACCTATAAGTTCATGCTTATGTCTACATGATCATTCCATCACCACAACTCCACACAAAACTCTCTCTCTCTTGCCCTCTAGAGCTCTCGGCCGAGATCCCCTTCACACCCATCCATTTTGTCGAGTTTGATCATCACATTCCAAGGTTATACAAGTATCAAGGATCGCGTATTAGGAAGCTCGGTGCAAGCGGAACGCGAAGGACCTCTCTACTTTGCTTTTACCCACCCACTTTGCGCGTAGATTCTTCCCTAGCCTCGAGCTAGTGGTATGATGTTTAAATCTCTATCTTGAACTAATCTAAAGTGGTTAAAAGGATTTGTATCGGTTGAAACTCGTTAACATGCAAGTTGATGCTTTAAAGTCTACTTAAAACACTAAAAATGGTGGTTAATAGCTCATAAGTTGTGTAAATGTTGTAGTATTTTGGATGTATGATTATTTAGGCCCGATCTACGATGTGGTAGCTCGGATCATCGTTTAACCCGGTTTGGTAAGATCATGGATCTTAACATAAGCTTGTTTTGAATGATACAAGGGTTAAAAGGTGAAACTCTACCACACGCGAATCATGAACTTGTGTAAAAGAGTTTTACTTGTGAAAATGTGTTTAAAACTAGCAGATCTACGCATCTGCAAGTGGTATTTTCAAAGAACCACGTATCAAAGAAATCATGTATTTTAAAAGATCGATCTTACACTAACAAACATGATTTTTATAAACCACAAGTGTGTAAACACTTGTGAAATGAAAAGATCCGACAAAATAACAGTTTTTGTAAAAGATGACTGGAAGTTGTAAAGACGGATTTTCTCTAAAAACGAGGTTTTACAAGATCAAATTACCTTATATGAAGATCTACTAAATTTAAGGGGTTTACACCACAGTTTTGGGAAAAACTGCAAGTTCATGTAATTTTTGGCAATTTACACATATGTTGATTAATTGTTGTGAGAAAAGTTGTTCTGATCATATAAAGAAAATTGTTGAGTTGATTTGTTAAAGAAAATGATACGCTTGAAAGCGTGGCCACCTCCAGTTACAGAGGAAACTCTGGCGAAAATTTTCTAAAAACCTAACACTTAGAACTATTTACACTACAAGTGTTAGAATTATTTTTGACATGTTTTCGAAATATAAATTTCGCCATGACTTTATTTACTAAATATTCGGAGGTGGGATTTTCACAAAATTTAACGTGATAAATATATATTTTCACACACTGTTTATGATTATTTTTTGAAAATACATAGATATTATTTTTAGAGTAAAAATAATATTTACGAACGTTAACGATTCCAAAATAATACGAACGCTTTCACCATAAATATATAAGTTACATCGGTAATTATATTACCACTCGATTGTTAAAACGTAACTTACGCACTTACGAAAATATTTATGAACGCACATGTATTGAATCCCCCATCCTTGGGAAGGAGAATTAACTACCAAGTATATACAGAAAGTAAACACGAAATAGTTGTCTAACTATTTCCCAAAGACTTAAACTATAAAGCTAAGGCACGGCCGTCCGTCTAATAGAAATTAGCACCTGTAGGTCGTCGCACAGCTGCGTGAGTTCATGTCCCCCTTTTCTCTAACTGTTTTCAGTTTTCTTAACTGCGGGGGTGAAATACATGTTACTATGATTACGAGTACTTTATACACGGTATGGTTAGCGTAAGGAGGTTTATTACTCAGATCATGTGAGTGGGTAGGAGCAATATGAGGCCATTAGTCCTCATGTCGGGACCGAGGGACAGGAGCGGTAGATCTATCTGGGTGTAGCGAGCCCAGCCCCAGGCCAAACTAGAAACGGACCTCGGGGTGACTTTGTCCACATACTAATGCCGTGGCGAAATCTGCTAGGTTTGAGTCTCCCTATTTGCACTTCACATATATCAGTGGCCTTGCAAACCATTGGTGATCTCAATTCCCTTATTTGCTACATACCAAAACTATTTTTATACTCACAAGTGTTTTACATACTCACTTACACATGAACTCGCTCAACATTATTGTTGATTTTTCAACTTACATGTATTTCAGGAAATTAAAAAGGGATCTGGCACGGTATGGCATGTTTTCTGCTGCACTAGTCTCCGAGGTCATCCGGGGTTTAGGGGATGTGTCTCTTTCCTGGACAAGACACAATCCTTAAACCATGTTTATGTTATGTTTTAAGTTTGTAATGTCTTTTGAACAAGATAATGGTTGTTAGGGTATGTTCCCGTTAAAACAATGGTACTGTATTTGGTTTTCAAAACTTAATGGATGATCTTGCATGTTTTTAATTCATATAGCTTGGTTATGATTAAGATATGGTATTAAGAAGTCACACCAAAATTAACCACGCTTCCGCAAAGCCAGGGTGTGACAGCTTGGTATCAGAGCTCTGATCATAGCGAACTAGGATTCTTTCTCGAGTCTAGACTATGATCACTAGGGCTCTCACGAAAACATTTTTCTGCATACCACTTAAGTCCAGATCCAAAACTTTTTACAAACAAATGTTGAGCACATTTTATTATTTATAGGCTCATCCTGGAGGGCTGAGGCTCGGTCTGGAGGATCGAGGCTCGGTCTAGGTGACCGAGGTAGTTGAGCACGTTGATTTATTATAGGCTCAGCCTGGAGGGCTGAGGCTCGGTCTGGAGGATCGAGGCTCGGTCTAGGTGACCGAGGTAGTTGGCTAGCAAGGCTAGGAAGAGTAGGCTCAGTCTTGAAGGCTGAGGCTCGGTCAAGGGGACCGAGGCTCGATCTAAGTGGTCGAGGTGGAGGATAGAGCAGTCTTAGAGACTGGGAGGAATTTGACTAGGAGAATGATTTGAATGCTTACTTGGTGACTTATGTGATTATATGATTGATTATTATACGTATATGCGTTTGTGTTACAAACATCATGCTTTCATCATATACTAGAAAGATGGACACTACGAATCCCATGGCCATAGTGTCAGACGACATAGTTTCATCGAAGCACGAGGTGTACATTTCCGATACTACCGGCACAGACAATGACGACTTTCAGCCCTTTTGCGCTGCCTGAAGTCGTAGCAGAGCCTACTGATGGCCATCTTGTTGGGAGTTTGCCACTCGCGGTGATCCCTACTCCTGTGCCCCCTTGCCGCTTATCCTGTTGATGATATGCCCCCCAACGTGGCCTCTAACGACGATAACGACCTACTAGAGGAGGACCCATTCGAGGGCAGGACCCTATTGCTGCTGGTACTAGACTACTGCATGCGGACGCTTCTGCAGGGGAAACTCATGCCAATTCCCCTATCCCAGACTCATTTGAGTTTCTGACATCCGCATCTTTGCACATACAGGGAGTGCAGCACCACTCACACGACGCCGACCCTGATATGGCGTCATCAGCTGCCCCAGTTCTCGCACACAGATTTGAGTTTGATCGCGATATTGAGGACGATTCTGTTTTTCCACCTGGTTTGGATCCAGACCATGTCATTGAGTTCATGCACTTAGACCAGCCCTTGGAGGATCCTGTAACCCCCTGTGTTTGTTGATCCAGCTGATCCTGAGATGGAGTTTTTGATTCGGAGCCGGCCGTGGCCCCTGAGCCAGGCGCTGCTCCTGACCCCGCATTGGAGCATGACCCTGTTCATGCCAATGCACCTACTGTTGTTCCTTGATTGATCATCTGCTTGGACGAGAGAAAATTTGGGTTAACTGTGCAAGAAAATTTATTATTACGGGGGCCCACGTAATAAGGATTTGTAGTGCACAGGAATCCTGGTGGACTCTGCGGGTCAAGCTAATGATAACCAATGCAGCAGGAAATAACTTAAATACGAATGACCAAGGCGATGTAGCCTCGAGTTCATTCTATTACAAGCAACAAGCCAAATTGGCAAGCCTATGTGAAGGCTCAGAAATTTATTTCCCCACTCATACATTGAGTATATTTGCGTGTGAAATTGGGTGATTACATGATGGCTTATGTTGCTATATACACCTCATAGACAATTGGAACGTTGTCTAACCCGCTTCACACCACTTCGACAAAAGGGAATGTCACCCAGACGTGACACAAACAACAGTACGTTGCCAAGGACAGAAGCCGAGCTGCAAGAACGCATCTCACAGATAAATGCACGACATGAAGCCCTCCGCTCTAAGTACAACGATGGCATTACTGGAAATAACCCTCCAACTGGCTGCACCTATAAACAGTTCCTGAACTGCAAGCCTTTGAACTTTGACGGAACAGGAGGCGTCGTTGCATTTGTTCGTTGGTCCGAAAAGACCGACTCCATTCTAAGAATGAGTAACTGTTCGCCCCAACAGAGTGTTACCTATATCTCGGGGATATTTCTATATGGCACACTCTCTTAATGGAACCTCCAGGTTCAGACCCTTGGCACAGACGCTGCTTATGCACTGAGCTGGGACGAGCTCAAGGAAACGATTGAGAAGAAATGTTGTTTTAAGACTGGAATTTAGAAGCTTGAGGTGGAGTTCAGGAACTTGAAAATGGACGAACCAGAAATTCTTGAACTTGTCCAGCGATCACACGACTTATCTAGGGTCGCCCCCCTACTTAGTCAAACCGGAGTTCAAAAGGATTGAACGATTCATTTGGACACTTGCACCCCAGATCAGGGGTATGGTTACTACCTCGAAGCCCTCAACCATTGCAGAGGCTATCAATATGGGTGATCTATTTATAACATGAGATGTTATGTGATTGATAACATGAGATGTTATGTGTTGATAATGCTGTATACTTACGTACACATGCCTACTAATGAGGCAGAACTCCAGCAAATTATCGCTGCTGCCATTGCACAATACGCCGCCTCTCAAGGAGGGACTAGTGGAAGCAACTCCGGCAACACTGGCAACAACAATAATCCACCTCATGGATGCACCTACAAGCAGTTTCTAGACTGCAAACCGGTCAACTTTGAGGGCACAGGAGGTGCTGTCACCTTTGTTCGTTGGGCCGAGAGAACTGAATCTGTTCTTCGCATGAGCAAATACGCGCTAGATCAGCAAGTCACCTATATCTCAGGGCTATTCTTGGATGGAGCCCTCTCTTGGTGGAATCTACAAGTACAGACACTAGGCGAAGCTGCTGCCTACGCGCTGACCTGGACCGAACTAAAGGAACTTATGCGCAAAAAAAGTACTGTTCCCGCGCAGAAATCCAGCGATTGGAGACCGAGTTCTGGCACTTGAAAATGGACGGTCCAAAGATCGCAGAGTACGTTCAAAGGTTCCATGACTTATCGCATGTGGTACCCTACATGGTCACTCCTGAGTTCAAGAGAATTGAACGCTTCATTTGGGGACTAGCTCCTCAAATCATAAGCATGGTAACCTCATCCAAGCCTGGGACCATTACTGAGGCGATTGATTTGAGTGTGGCTCTCACAGAGGAAGCCATTCGCCTGAACAAGTTTGATGATGCTGAGCATAAGAAGAAAGAGAGTCACGTCGAGTCATCAGGAGGTAGCAAACGGAAGTTCTCAAACTTCAAGCAGGGCGCCAGTGTGGCGGTTAAGAAAGGAGGATCAGGCACACCAGCTCAGGTTACAGCTGGTAGTGGAAAGAAAGGAAAAGGATATCAGGGCACCCAGCCCAAGTGTAATACCTGTCAACGCCACCATACTGGCCATTGTAGTGTGAAAGTATGTGAAGCATGTGGAAGGCCGGGCCACTTGAGGGAGTCTTGTTGGGCTAGTGCTGGCCGGGGAGGCCAGGGAGGATTTGGGAATAGGAATAACAATCGTGGTGGTAATCGCTCACAAGGAAACTATGGAGGAAACGGGAATCGAGGCAACTTTGCGAACCAAGCTGGCAATGCAAACCAAAACAACAACCAAGCTGGAAATGGAGGTGGAAACGGGCAAAGACTTGGATGCTATAACTGCGGTGATATCGGGCATTTTAAGAAGAACTGCCCAGAGTTAAACCAAGCCCGTGGAAGAGTGTTCCAAATCGAAGCTAGGGAAGCGCGCCAGGACCCCATTGTTGTTACTGGTACGTTCCCTGTAAATCAACGCTATGCATCCGTTTTATTTGATACTGGTGCCGATTATAGCTTCGTGTCGTTAGAATTTAAGAATATGCTTGGTTTAGCCGCTAATAAGTTAGATATTCCGTACTCAATCGAATTGGCCAATGGAAAGTTAGTAGAAGCCAATGAAGTTATCAGAGGTTGTGTGATTGAATTGGGAGAGCGTGAGTTCGCTCTAGATCTACTACCAGTCCAGTTAGGAAGCTTCGACGTGGTGGTAGGAATGGATTGGTTATCAGGCAACAAGGCAGAGATAGTTTGTCATGAAAAGATTGTTCGTATCCCAACCGAAGATGGCGAGACAATTGTGGTTCACGGAGAGAAGCGTGATACGCCGTTAAGAATTATCAGCTGCCTGAAAGCGCGAAAGTGTTTGCAGAAAGGATGTGTTGCCTTCCTGGCACACATTGTGGATAAGAAGGCTGCTGAGCCAAGAATCGAAGACATCCCTGTCGTGAGGGAATATCCAGAAGTCTTCCCAGAAGACTTACCTGGACTGCCGCCTCAGAGACAAGTAGAGTTTCACATTGACTTGGTTCCAGGCGCCGCGCCTGTGGCTAAGGCACCCTATAGACTTGCTCCGTCTGAGATGCAGGAACTGTCGACACAACTTCAAGAGTTGTTAGACAAGGGTTTTATCCGACCAAGCTTCTCGCCTTGGGGAGCTCCGGTCCTGTTTGTCAAAAAGAATGACGGTAGTTTTCGAATGTGCATCGACTACCGGGAGCTGAACAAGCTGACGATCAAGAATAGATATCCTCTGCCAAGAATTGATGATCTGTTTGATCAACTGCAAGGCTCTAGCTTTTATTCAAAGATCGATCTTCGATCTGGATACCATCAGTTAAGGATACAAGAGGAGAGTATCCCAAAGACAGCCTTCAGAACTCGTTATGGACACTACGAGTTCCTTGTTATGCCGTTTGGTTTGACAAACGCACCTGCAGTCTTTATGGACTTGATGAATAGAGTTTGCAAGCCGTACTTGGACAAGTTCGTGATTGTGTTTATCGACGACATCTTGATCTATTCAAGAACAAAGACTGAGCACGAACAGCATCTTAGAGCCATTCTAGAGCTACTAAAGAAGGAACAGCTGTATGCCAAATTCTCCAAGTGCGAATTTTGGCTACGTGAAGTCCAATTCCTTGGGCACGTGGTAAATGGAGATGGAATCCACGTGGATCCAACCAAGATCGAGGCAATCAAGGATTGGGAAACGCCAAAGACGCCAACCGAGATTCGACAATTCTTGGGTTTGGCTGGCTACTATCGAAGGTTCATTGAGGGTTTCTCAAAAATCGCTCAACCATTGACGCTCCTCACGCAGAAAGATAAGAAGTTTGATTGGGGAATCAAACAGGAAGAAGCGTTCCAGATACTGAAGGATAAGCTCTGCAATACGCCAATCTTAGCACTACCGGAAGGTACTGATGATTTTGTGGTATACTGCGACGCATCGCGTCAAGGATTGGGTTGTGTGTTGATGCAACGCCAAAAGGTTATTGCTTACGCATCGCGTCAGCTGAAAGTGCACGAAAAGAACTATACCACACATGATTTGGAACTTGGCGCAGTGGTATTTGCACTAAAGATCTGGAGACACTACCTTTATGGTACGAAGTGAACAATTTTTACAGATCACAAGAGCCTACAGCATATATTCAACCAGAAGGAGTTGAATATGAGGCAAAGACGATGGGTTGAGTTGCTGAACGATTACGACTGCGAGATAAAGTATCATCCAGGGAAGGCGAATGTGGTCGCCGATGCCCTAAGTCGTAAAGAGAGAATCAAACCCATAAGGGTTAGAGCTCTAGAAATGGTTATACGAACCGATCTTTCCTTGCGCATTCGTGCCGCGCAGAAGGAAGCTCTCAAGGAAGGAAACCTTGAAGAAGAATATCTCCGTGGGATGGAGAAGCTACTGGTACCAAACGAGGAAGGAACGTTATGCTTCGAGAAAAGGATTTGGGTTCCTCTGTTTGGTGATTTAAGGAAAGTTATTTTCGATGAAGCTCACAAGTCGCGGTACTCTATCCATCCTGGAGCGGATAAGATGTACCAAGATCTCAAAGATTATTATTGGTGGCCTAGGATGAAAGGCGATGTTGCTGTGTATGTGAGCAAATGTTTAACATGCGCTAAGGTTAAAGCGGAATACCAGAAACCTTCAGGACTTCTGCAACAACCTGAGATTCCCAAGTGGAAATGGGAACAAATCTCCATGGATTTTGTTACAAAATTGCCAAGAACGCCAAAAGGCCATGACACTATCTGGGTGATAGTGGATCGATTAACAAAGTCTGCACACTTCTTACCCATCAGGGAGAAGGATAACACTAGCAAATTGGCTGAAATTTACATGAGAGAGATCGTCGCGCGCCATGGAGTACCTCTCTCAATTATCTCTGATAGAGACGGAAGGTTTGTGTCAAGGATATGGCAATCCTTCCAAGAAGCCTTTGGCTCACAATTGAATCTGAGCACTGCGTTTCATCCGCAAACTGACGGCCAGAGCGAGCGAACGATACAGACTTTGGAAGACATGCTGAGAGCGTGTGTTATGGATTTGGGCGGTAGCTGGGACAAGCATTTGCCTTTGGTCTAATTTTCGTACAACAACAGCTACCACACCAGTATTGGTGTCGCGCCATTTGAAGCCCTTTACGGACGCAAGTGCCGATCACCCTTATGTTGGGCTGACGCAGGTGATAGGCAGCTTGCTGGTCCCGAAATCGTCCAAGAGACGACAGACAAGATCGCGCAGATTCTTAAACGCATCGAAGCAGCTCGCCACAGACAGAAGGCCTATGCGGATCCAAACCGGAAACATGTGGAATTCCAAGTTGGAGAGATGGTGTTATTGAAAGTCTCACCCTGGAAGGGTGTGGCACGCTTCGGAAAGCGTGGGAAGTTAAATCCGCGCTACATTGGTCCTTTCAGAATTCTGGAAAGAATAGGACTAGTAGCATACAAGTTGGACCTACCTGCTGAACTGAATGGTGTTCACGATACATTTCACGTATCCAATCTAAAGAAAAGTCCAACTCAAGTCACCGTTGCCATTCCCACCGACGAGGTTCACGTTGACGACACGCTCCACTTTGTTGAAGAACCTGTTGAGGTCACAGATTGGAAAGTTAACAAGACCCGCCGGAGCAGTGTCAAGCTCGTCAAAGTTCGTTGGAATGCCAGACATGGTCCTGAATACACCTGGGAACGTGAGGACCGGATGAAAGAGAAATACCCCCACCTTTTTCCTAAGAACCCTGCATCTTCAAGCAGAACTTAAATTTCGGGACGAAATTTATTTAACGGGGGGAGAATGTGACAACCCGCACTAAACCAGGTATCCGTACGACTTAATTAGTAATTAATTACTGCTTAATTACAGTGCTCGTTTGAACTAGCTGATGAACTGCTACTTGATATCTGATACATGTACTTACTTGCATCATACTTTACTTATCGTCACTACATTATTTACATGCTGAACCCTAGTGACAACCATGATGCACCAAAAAGCACAGTAGCACAATAGCGGATAACCTATTGAACATGCTGATATAACCAGCATCAGGCAAACACTGCCTCTAAGGCCTGTATGAGCCAGAAATATTTTGCTACACCAGTGGTGAGTGTAGGGATATAAGGGTTGTAGAACTGCGTCTCTAGGGATAAGTCACAGTGACTGGATGTGCCTAAAACGTACTCAAAGTACAAAACTCAGCACTTTACAAAAATAATTCAGCTTTTAGCTAACTAAAAAAGTGCCAAAGCATGAGAAAAATATTACTAGACACTTCCCAAAGTGTCAGAAATAAGTTGTGTCACTAAAGAGAGTAATAACGACACTTAAAAGCTTTAGTAACGCTTTAACGGATTACTATCCAACCGAACAACCGGGCGTTACCCGAAACATGAAAATATTGTTATTTTCATTACTTATCTTTTTCTGAGCCAGTTAGGGTCCCTGAGTACCCTAACACCCATTGTAACGCGCGACACACAACTAACCAAGTTAACTACTTAACTAACTTGGTTTAACCTAACTAATAAGTAACTAACACTTGGGATTGAACTAGTACCCCCCCCCCCCCATTCCTAACCGGCCCCAACTATAGGGGGACACTCCTTGTGTACTTAATTATTATAAAAATCCAAATGTTTAGTATCTAATAGACGTAGTGTCCATTGGTTAATCACATTAGAAATTACCTATAAGTTCATGCTTATGTCTACATGATCATTCCATCACCACAACTCCACACAAAACTCTCTCTCTTGCCCTCTAGAGCTCTCGGCCGAGATCCCCTTCACACCCATCCATTTTTTCGAGTTTGATCATCACATTCCAAGGTTATACAAGTATCAAGGATCGCGTATTAGGAAGCTCGGTGCAAGCGGAACGCGAAGGACCTCTCTACTTTGCTTTTACCCACCCACTTTGCGCGTAGATTCTTCCCTAGCCTCGAGCTAGTGGTATGATGTTTAAATCTCTATCTTGAACTAATCTAAAGTGGTTAAAAGGATTTGTATCAGTTGAAACTCGTTAACATGCAAGTTGATGCTTTAAAGTCTACTTAAAACACTAAAAATGGTGGTTAATAGCCCATAAGTTGTGTAAATGTTGTAGTATTTTGGATGTATGATTATTTAGGCTTGATCTACGATGTGGTAGCTCGGATCATCGTTTAACCCGGTTTGGTAAGATCATGGATCTTAACATAAGCTTGTTTTGAATGATACAAGGGTTAAAAGGTGAAACTCTACCACACGCGAATCATTAACTTGTGTAAAAGAGTTTTACTTGTGAAAATGTGTTTAAAACTAGCAGATCTACGCATCTGCAAGTGGTATTTTCAAAGAACCACGTATCAAAGAAATCATGTATTTTAAAAGATAGATCTTACACTAACAAACATGATTTTTATAAACCACAAGTGTGTAAACACTTGTGAAATGAAAAGATCCGACAAAATAACAGTTTTTGTAAAAGATGACTGGAAGTTGTAAAGACGGGTTTTCTCTAAAAACGAGGTTTTTACAAGATCAAATTACCTTATATGAAGATCTACTAAATTTAAGGGGTTTACACCACAGTTTTGGGAAAAACTGCAAGTTCATGTAATTTTTGGCAATTTACACATATGTTGATTAATTGTTGTGAGAAAAGTTGTTCTGATCATATAAAGAAAATTGTTGAGTTGATTTGTTAAAGAAAATGATACGCTTGAAAGCGTGGCCACCTCCAGTTACAGAGGAAACTCTGGCGAAAATTTTCTAAAAACCTAACACTTAGAACTATTTACACTACAAGTGTTAGAATTATTTTTGACATGTTTTCGAAATATAAATTTCGCCATGACTTTATTTACTAAATATTCGGAGGTGGGATTTTAACAAAATTTAACGTGATAAATATATATTTTCACACACTGTTTATGATTATTTTGTGAAAATACATAGATATTATTTTTAGAGTAAAAATAATATTTACGAACGTTAACGATTCCAAAATAATACGAACGCTTTCACCATAAATATATAAGTTACATCGGTAATTATATTACCACTCGATTGTTAAAACGTAACTTACGCACTTACGAAAATATTTATGAACGCACATGTATTGAATCCCCCATCCTTGGGAAGGAGAATTAACTACCAAGTATATACAGAAAGTAAACACGAAATAGTTGTCTAACTATTTCCGAAAGACTTAAACTATAAAGCTAAGGCACGGCCGTCCGTCTAATAGAAATTAGCACCTGTAGGTCATCGCACAGCTGCGTGAGCAGGAGATACTTGGTAGAGACGCTTCACTGTGAGTTCATGTCCCCCTTTTCTCTAACTGTTTTCAGTTTTCTTAACTGCGGGGGTGAAATACATGTTACTATGATTACGAGTACTTTATACACGGTATGGTTAGCGTAAGGAGGTTTATTACTCAGATCATGTGAGTGGGTAGGAGCAATATGAGGCCATTAGTCCTCATGTCGGGACCGAGGGACAGGAGCGGTAGATCTATCTGGGTGTAGCGAGCCCAGCCCCAGGCCAAACTAGAAACGGACCTCGGGGTGACTTTGTCCACATACTAATGCCGTGGCGAAATCTGCTAGGTTTGAGTCTCCCTATTTGCACTTCACATATATCAGTGGCCTTGCAAACCATTGGTGATCTCAATTCCCTTATTTGCTACATACCAAAACTATTTTTATACTCACAAGTGTTTTACATACTCACTTACACATGAACTCGCTCAACATTATTGTTGATTTTTCAACTTACATGTATTTCAGGAAATTAAAAAGGGATCTGGCACGGTATGGCATGTTTTCCGCTGCACTAGTTTCCGATGTCATCCGGGGTTTAGGGGATGTGTCTCTTTCCTGGACAAGACACAATCCTTAAACCATGTTTATGTTATGTTTTAAGTTTGTAATGTCTGTTGAACAAGATAATGGTTGTTAGGGTATGTTCCCGTTAAAACAATGGTACTGTATTTGGTTTTCAAAACTTAATGGATGATCTTGCATGTTTTTAATTCATATAGCTTGGTTATGATTAAGCTATGGTATTAAGAAGTCACACCAAAATTAACCACGCTTCCGCAAAGCCAGGGTGTGACACAAAGTCACAAATAGACTCCTACGAATAAATTTCGGGACGAAATTTCCTAAAGTAGGGGAGACTGTGACACCTGTGTCACTTCAACCATCAAACAAATGCCAAACCAATGAAATATTGTATTTCATACTTGGGATTTGTAAAACTATGTGTATCGTTTACACATATCAATTCTTGTTCGATTTCAAGCTCTAAATCGCTTTCTGGAAGGTTATACGCGCGCTGATGCGAAAATATAACCAGTTTAATGCAACGAACACTCCGGAATAGTGAAATAGGCTTAACATACCTTAAATAACCTTTACATAACTTAGAAATAAGTTTTGAAGGCTTTGGTATGGCAAAATAAACTTTTGGGTCATTCAGGGACTAAAAGTGTCAAAAAGTGCACAAGTTTGCATTTTCGCGCATAATTTACGTTCTGAATACATCCGGACATCCAAAAATTTATGTAAGCACTAAAACATTTTATTTTAGTGTTCGGCATAAGAAAAATCCATTCGTCACTCCATTTGGATCGTTTTACGCGCTTGTGCGCATTCCGTCGTAATTAAGCGAACATCGTGTTCGTACGACCAAACGAACCGACATCCGAGATATTTTTGAGCATGTTTTAAGTTCCCTATGCTTTAACTTCATTTTAGAGCTTTGAAATGGGGTTAATGGGCCTTAAACGTGTCAACAATGACCTTATTGCATAACAGGGACCAAAAGTGTAAATCTGCCCAAAGTTCATGCCTACGATGCGCATCCATTTTTGCCCTACGATGCGTATGGGTTCTGCAGATCAGATTAGATTAAACAGTCAGCAGATTTCAGCTGATTAAACCTCATCCACACATTCTAAACTTGCCCTTTCAGCTCATAATAGGCCATTTTCAGTTACCATAACATTTTGACAAGTGTACGCACTAGATTAAATCACGTTATTCAAGAAACGATCTTAACGGTTACCCGAAATCTATAAATACCCATCACATTTGCACACATTTCTCACAAGAATCTGATCATTTGTGCTCTAAGTTGAAACCTTTGTTTCATACCTGAGCTATTTTGATCTAGATTAGCATTCGGGGACCCTTCGTAAGTATTCTTTCGTTCTTTTATTGCTTTTCGAGTCCGAAAGTCAAACTTTGTTTGACTTTCTGCATTGACCAATTTATGGTCGATGCGAAGTTCGTTTGAACTTCATAACGTGAGCGTGATCACGATGGTTATAGTCCTTAGTGACTATACCTACTGATTACCACGTTATCTAGGCTCAGTGACGAGCCGTAGTTTCGGTCAGAATACGTATTCTTGCGTATTTTGTATCCAAACTACTTATGGGTATCAAAACCGTTTGTTTTGATACCAAACCTGTTTTCTAAACTTAGTTAAGCATGTTTTAACATGCTTAGCTCGTCACTTTTAGTTTAGTGCTTATATAGGGTCGTAAGGTAAGCGATCTAAACAATCGCTTATACTTTCGAACCCGACCCGTTTGGTCGATCATTAGGATCCGACCAAGCACATTAGATGACCATAGCATATAGGGAATAACCTTCCAAGGCTATACCTTATGGTCGCTTCGTTTAAGTAGTTGTATGATAGGTAGTTTATATGCCTTAGGTAAATTACCAAAATGCCCTTTTGACGCCAGAATTCATTTTAAGCATATGTAACATAAATTTTGACATCTAAACTGATTTGACAACCATATTAGACATGTTAAGGCATATATTACTTGTCATAGGACTAGTTAGGCGTTCCGAACGCGTTTTACGCGAACGACGCTTTAAAGTAGCATAAGCTACCTAAACGGGTCGTAATGGGTCATAAGCACTTAGGTTAGGTTTCATTTAGTATGTAGGCTTTGTTAAACCATACTACATGAGTTTCCATACTCGTTTGTTTTACGAACCCTCATTCTATCCGATCTTCCAATTTAGGTCCGGTTTATTAATGTAGTTACCTATATTAGGTGTCGTTTGATATTCCGAGATCTCTAGCATTGCTTGGTGGTTATCTTAGGACTTCTAAGCAATCTCAAGTGAGTACATAGAACCCCTCTTTTACTGTTTTCCAAACTGTTTTGGGGTGAAACACATGTGCCTACTTGTTACTTTCATGCTTTCCATGTTTTCACATCATATACCTGCTATGTTCATTAGTACATTATTAGTACATGATTTACATTACATTTCTGCTATGTATGTTGACTGATAGCATACTAGCACATTGATTTACACGACTTTTCTGCTTTGTATGTTAACTTAGTATACATAGTACATCGTTTTACATTACATTTTATGCTATGTATGTCCATTTAGTTCATACTTAGTACATTGTTTTACATTACACTTATGCTATGTATGTCCATTGTGTGCATGCTTAGTACATTGTTTTACATTGCATATGCTCACCCAGCATGTGAACACATTATATTACATTTTGAACCGTTTATAACTATTTGACTATGTGAACCGTTGTAATCATTTGACTATGTGAACCGTTTGTATATGTGAACCGTTTGTATCTGTGAACCGTGTGAACCGTATTTGACAATACATAAACATTTCTACAATTGTTAAACATTACTTTGGTGGTTTGGTTTGATTAAGTGATTAAGTAACGATGCGTGTGTAATATGATACAAGCATGGTGGGTACGCCGCTGGTACTTCCTATATATAAGTGTTTGTATGGTATTACATATCGTAGCGTTATTTGAATCATTTCAGTTTGAGATATATAACATTTTATACAAATATCATACTTTTCACAAGACATTGATTTACAAACAACTTATCTTATACAAACACATTTTTATATGGTTATTCATTTAACCTGACATTTATTTATACATATCATCTGATCTTATCGTTTTTCAAATGATTTACAAGACAAAGCAAATTACAAGGTTCATGACTAAACATTTTCTCAAACATAAGTCATGAAACCTATTTTCACAAAACCTATGTATCTCACAGGCATTTTTATGCTGACGTACCTATTTTCACATGTGTTTTTAGGAGATGATGCATAGGACTTATCAAGACATACTTAGGCGGACCTGTGCCTTAGTGACTTAAAACGAGACAAGAACTAGTTAATTTTTGTTATATACTCTTTGGTTCTTGTTTAAAACAATGTAATCTTTCATATTTGATTAATAAAACGAAACTTCAATTACCATGGATTTGAAACAATTAATTCTGTTACAACACTCCCCGATGTTTCCGCCACGTCTTGTATGTTATACGTGGTCGGGGTGTGACAGCAACATCCAGGGTTGTGATGATATTTAAATATAGGATGCAACAAAGACTAAACGAGATTATGGTATTATACGCCAATGAACAAGATGATGATGGTGAGTCTGAAGAAAGTGATGAACCAAGCGATGGGTACATCTCTGATGTAATACCATCCACAGAAGACTATTAGTTTAGTTTGATTTCGTCTTAGTTGTAATGTTTTGAATTATTAATGAATTATAATGAATTTAAGAACGCCATGAATGCCAAGATATTTACATTTATAAGATATAAGGGATTAATTCAACTGGTCATATCTACAAAAATGCCAAAAAAAATGTAATGTTTGAATTATTAAATGTATATAATGAATTTGGGAACGCCATGGATGCCAAGATTTTTGAATTATTAATTGATTTTAATGAATTTAGTAATGCCATAAACGCCAAAATGTTTACTATGTAACCCAAAAACGATTAATTCATCGAGAGAGATCTAAAAAAAACAATAAAACGCCAGGTAGTTATTGTTTCTAACTACACGCCTGATGTGAGTGTGGGTGAGTATGTATTTTTAGATATATTTTAGCTCTTTTTACTCGCGAATTCAACCTTTAAATTTATAAAACACGATATAGTACTATCACCCTACACACACGTTAGGGCAAGTGCACCCATCGCGGACATAGTATAGTGATGACAAGATACCGAGGTCGTCCAAGGACACGAGAGCTTTTAGCACCGGCTTATCGTTAACGTCTAATCTAACCAAATTTTGATAAAAAGTTTTGAAAATTATAAAAAAGATAAACTAAAAAGCAAAAATAAAATTTAAGGAAAAACAAATAGACAGGAAGGAATCACTTGGTTCCAACTCCTCTTTTATGTATCCTTTAATGATTTTGGCACTTTGGTCATTTTAAGAGATTATCTTTAAGTTATAGTAGTAGGCCCCCTTCCAGGTAGCGTTACCCTAAACCTATTGGTCTGAGTCAGTAGGGATACAGTCCCGCAAGGTCGGATTATTGAAAGATAATTAAGTAAGTTATTAATGCAAAAAGTGGTAGGCCCCCTTCCAGGAAGGGTTACCCTCAAACCTTTGGTCTGAGTCAGCAGGGATACAGTCCTAGCAGGGTTGGTTTAAAGTTTTAATAGTAGTTTATAGATAAGGGATTCAAGCGGTTTCTCACTTCTCCCGAGGCGAACAGTACCGCCCACTCGTGAAGTCTTACTAAGCTTGAACCAGGTTCTCACAGGATCTACACACTGAACGAGACATAGAATTACCCAACCACCCTTCTAACCCCCTTCCAAGTAGTTAACGTGCTTTATATAGACCGTAAAGACACGAATATGTGAATCAACAACATATGTAGAATGGTTAAATAAATTCGCCTTCAATATAAAAAAACTAGTTATTAAAGTCGGTAATACATACACAAGTAAAAAGTAGCCAAATATTGGAAATCAAAAAGTAATACATAAAAGATTTGTCTTGACCAAGTGATGTAACAGTTTAGCCAAGCATGGCCTTTGTTTAACAAGAACTCTTACGACCGATCTTGGATCCTGAGACTACTACACACTCTAATTGATGGAAGATGGATGATGGTGGTGGGTGTTGGTATTGTAGTGGTGGTGGTGAAGTGGTGGCAAGTGTGAGAAAAATGGTTTGCAAAGAGATGGATTGGAATGAAACCAAGCACCCCTATTTATAGTTGAAATTAGACACTCAACACAGCCCGTGCCCGCCTGGCACGGCCCCGTGGCCTTCAATCTTTCTCCTTTTCATTAACTGCAGTGTCAGACCTCGTACTAACACGGCCCCGTGCGTCAACGGCATGGCCCATGGCCAATGTTCTTGCTGTACTATCTCAAATTCTGCGAATCTTAGAGTTGACCACGCCCCGTGTTGCCTTAGCATGGCCCCGTGTTGATATTCTGATTTGTCTTTTTTGTTGTCTCTTTCTTCTGCAGAGAATCTTAACTGGGCACGGCCGATGCCTGGTGGGCACGACCCCGTGCTAAAGCTTCTGATTCTTGTTATTTTGTTTATTTGGATGCGGATGGGGGCTTGGCGAGTTGTGTCAATCCTCCTTCTTTGTATTTATGTTGGTTTTTGCTGTTATTTTGCTACTTTTGTGCGTCTAAGCTCTTTTGACCCTGTAAATTAAAAATGAACAAAGAAACAAGCTTTTTCCAACATTAGTACCGAAAAATGGTCGATTTTACGCCGTATTTGATATAATTTATATGTTGTATTTTACGCATATCAACGCCAAAAAAATCCGACATGCCAAAAATGACAACGGTGTTGTGAGAAACGCATTGGAAAAGAAGAGAAAAGGACAAAAAAAACACCTCCGCCTTGATTATATCGCGCACCACGTGTTCAGCTAGGATCCGTTCTCTCTGTTTTCACACTTTCAGCCATTTTCTCCTGATCCCGTTTCTATATATACATACATACATATATATATATATACATATATATATATATATACATATATATATATATATATCGGTTTTTATTTAAATATATTAGAAATATAAAAAGAAAACTAAAAGTCATTAAATTAAAAATGAGTAAAATTTCTAAATTGGCCCAAAGTTAACGTTAAGTTTAAATGGCGTTTGTGAATTGAATGAAAATGATAAAAAAAATCTCAAAAGTGAAGGATTGTATGTCACAGAAAAGTCATTTTGGATAAAATATGCCCAAACCTTTTTTTTTTGGACGATTTTGGAAATTTACTCTTTATTATTATTGTTTTTTTTGCTTAATGAACTAAGCCTATGCCAACCAGATTCCCACCCAAGCTACATCGCAACGTGCGCGTCGAGTAGGCACTTGTTAATAACCTTGAAACTAAAAAAATAATAATAATAAAACAAGTTTTTTTTTTAAATCCTGAAAGTAAAAATACATGAATAAAAATAAATAATTAAATATATTATAAAAAGACAAAAGGGGTGTTGATATTTACACACCTCTCCCCTCTATCTCTTTCTATATCTCTATATATAAAGAGAGAGAGATAGAGTGAAAGGGATGTGAGAATAAGATTTAAAGGATATGGGAATAGAGTCATCCCCCTGTTGCATGTATTGCAAGTTTGCTCCATAGCTTTCTAAAACTACAATGGTGGTACCTGAGGTTGGATTTTTATAACTATGATGATCCCGGACATAGACAGGTTAAATTATCTAAGTTAAATTTCTTATAATACCCAATATACCCTTAAGTTAAAAAAAATACTTTATTTAATATTTTTGTCTTAGGGTGCGAACCACATGCATCTCTTTCTCATCACCATCACTACCACCCACCACCTCCATACAACTGTCGCCGCAACCACCCACCACCAATTTCACCAAACCATAGCACCCATCATCATTTTACCACCATACTTCTCTGCATAGACTAATTCACCGACCACCATCTTTGTCATCATCACCACCACGCTGGTAATCAAAGTGAAGAAATCTGGCGGTGACTTTGTCTTCACCACAACCGCACCCGGATATGAACCCTCACAGCATGTATTGATCAGTGGTTGAAGGTGATGGTGATGGAATCGGATCAGATCAGATCTTGACTTAATCTATGTAGACCCGGCAACATAGTCTATGATGGAGTTGAAGGCAGGGGCGCAGGTTAGAAGGGGCCGGGGGCGCAGGTTAGAATGGGCCGGGGGCGCCCGACCCCCGAACTTTTCGCTCAGTACTGTACGGTATGTAGTTTTCGTACAGAATTTTTTAGGTATATATGTTTTCGACCCCCGGTTTTATAATTTTTTAGGTATAATTTTAGGTTCGGTGACATCCGACCCCAGTCGGAAATCTCAAGCTTCGCCACTGGTTGAAGGTGATGGTGATGGAGTTGGTTTGCGTAGGGCTTGATTGGTGGTGTGGGTGTCGGTTGCAAAGCTACGATGGCGTGAACGAAAAAGTTGGGTGTGGTGGTTGTGGTGGCGATGTTTTTAGTGGTGGTGATGTTTTTTTTAGTTGTGGTGGTGGTTGTAGTGTTAGAGGGTGTTTGGGATTCCTTTTTAAAAGTCTTTTATGACTTCTTTAAGAAGTTAATAAGTCAGAAATTGTGACTTATTAATTTCGTCCCTTACAACACAAGCAATTCCAAACACATTATAAGTCATTTTTAACTTTTCAAGAAGTTAATGAGTTATAAGTTGATGAAAATAAGGAATTCCAAACACCCATTTAATGGATGAAGGAGAAGAAGGGGAAAGGTCGAAGAAAGAGTGGGACTGGGGTGGGGTCCACATGATTTTTTTCTATTTTGTTTTTTAGGCAGGGGTAAAATAGACATTTGTCTTCCACTTAACAAAGAAAATGAAGGTTGTCTAGAAAAAGTACCTGCAATTAAGGAAGGAAAAGAAACAAAAAGAAAGTAAAAATATTTTGTGTTACAGAGTTTCATTTAAGGAAGGAAAATAAAACATGTCGTGTTCTCGAGTTTCATTTAAGGAAGGAAAAGTAAGAAAATGAAAGGAAAACTAAGCTAAATTCTTTAGTTTTTCTTTCCCTCCGATTTGGGAGAAAATGGTGAGAAAGACATTTTTTTTTTCTTTCTCGTCCTTTCCTTTCTCACTTTTACTTTCTTTTCTTTTCTCTCGTTAAGTTAACTCATGAACGAACAGATAAGAGAGTGAAATGGAGGCATATGTGAAATCATGTTTACCTAACCAAAGTAACCATCCGTGTACTTACCAATGAATGAAAACAAAATTAACTTTTGCAGGATGAAAGTTAAAGCTGCAATTTTTTTTATGTTTTTTTATTTTTATTTTTTGTAATTTCCTAAAATACAATCATATTTCACCAATCATTTAGGACGAACTACTGAACCAGATGAGCAAACGAGTGATGATAACAGTGGACAGGCAACTGGAAGAACCGAACACTAGAACATAGAGACTAGATCACGTTAAGATCTGTATCCTTTGGTCTGGTCGTTTAGATCCTACCATCCAGTCCTCAGTTAATTTTTCTTGAGGTTTGGAGTAAAAAAATTTCAGGGGTTTAGTGTCAAAATTTTATGCATGGGTCAGGTGGGATCAAAGCGCATATATACCAAAGAAACAAAAAATCATTAGGTGCACACCTAGGTCCGCAAATGGGTGAGCAAACGAGCATTGTAATTTTGACCCGACACAAACATGGAGGGCTCATTTGGTAGCAGTTGGAAACTGAAGGACTACACGTGAGCTGCTGGAATTCTTCTCTTTCATCCACAGTCCAGATTTCTTTAAATAATTGTTTTTGGCTCATATTTTTCTTCTTTAGCATTGACTTGACGTGTTGAAAACTTATAACAGATTCATTGGGTATTTTGAATCATTAGGTTCATCAGTCATGAGAGCATCCTGGTTTTCAAGTTTCTTCTTTACCTTTTCTCTAATTCTCCTGTTATCACCCACTGCTCAGCCTTTTGAATCATATCCTACTGCAAATCTATCCACTACATGGACCATCAATGACTATCTGGGCAACCGATCCATGCTCCTTAGAGAGACCAAAGTAGGTCAATTTGGTTGTGGATTCTATTGTGAAGAATTTTGTACCTCTTACAACTTTGCCATATTCTTCTGGGATCAAGTCATATGGTCAGCCAACCCAGACTATCCGGTCGGGAAGAATGCGATACTGAATTTCACTGCTGATGGAGAATTGGTCCTAACAGATGGAGATGGAAGAACAGCTTGGACCACCAACACTACAGGAAAATCAGTTGCTGGCATGAACCTAACTGATACCGGAAATCTGGTGCTATTAGATGACCACAACTCGGTAGTTTGGCAATCTTTTGATCACCCAACAGACACTTTGTTACCTGGCCAAAAGCTGCTACAAGATCAAAAACTGATATCTGGTGCTCCATCAGATGCAAAAAATATGTATTATTATCTTCAGGTTACGAATAAAGGTGTATTTGCTTATGTTGAATCCATGTATTATGAATTAAACCCACCTCAAGCCTATTACAGCAGGTTTGTCTATCCACATGACAATGATACAAATGAAGGAAAAGGATACATTAGGTTCTTGAATGGGAGTTTGTCACTGTACATTCATTCTTCCGAGCCAAGTGATCCTGATGATGTGATTGCCATACCTCGAGCATCATCAGCTCAGTATATGAAACTCATGCCAGATGGGCATTTGCAAGTGTTTGAACGACAGTTAGAACACTGGGTGGTGGTAGCCGATCTTCTTACAGATAAGAATGCGGGATTATGTGATAATTACCCTTTGTCATGCGGAAGAAATTCCGTGTGTTTGAATAATCTGCAATGTTCTTGTCCTGCAGTAGAATATTTCAGACCAGTGAATGATCGCCAACCCAACCTGGGATGCTCTGAAATTACTCCTCTCTCATGTAGTTCTAAACACGATCAAGATTTTATAACACTCGAGAAAGTCAAGTACCTAAGCCCTACGTCCAACTTGCAGGGGGTGAATGAGGAGACTTGCAAACAAGCATGTCTAAAGGATTGTACGTGCAAAGCTGCTTTTTTTCAGTATGATTCAAATGCTTCCATTGGAAAATGTTTTATAACTTCAAATATATTTACAATGAACACTAATGATTCACTTGATTACAATTCTTTAGCTTTAATAAAAGTCCAAAATGATCGTTCGTCTCATCAAGTTGCAACAATTGTAGGCTCTACAATTGGAAGTTTTGTGCTTTTGCTTGTTGTAATCATAGGGTTTATTACGTACGTAGTCCACAAGCAAAAAAGGGATGCCGAAATGGAGGAAGAGTATTTAGATCAAGTTCCAGGAATGGCGACTCGGTTTTCTTATGAAGAACTGAAAACCGCCACAGGAAACTTTAGTAAAAAACTTGGTGAAGGTGGATTTGGATCGGTTTTCGAAGGAAGTCTCCAAGATGGCTCCAAGATTGCAGTAAAATGCCTTGAAGGCCTTTTACACATTAAGAAATCATTCTTGGCTGAGGTTCAATCCATTGGCAGCATTCACCATGTGAATTTGGTTAGACTTAGAGGATTTTGTACATGGAAATCACAAAGATTTCTAGTGTATGACTTCATGAGTAACGGGTCATTAGATAAGTGGATCTACCATGGAGTTTGGGAGCAAATACTTGAATGGGAACGTAGAAAGAAAATTATTCTTGATATAGCCAAAGGTTTAGCATATCTCCATGAGGATTGTAGGCAAAAAATTTTGCACCTTGATATTAAACCTCAAAACATACTTCTTGACAAAGATTTCAATGCCAAAGTATCTGATTTTGGGTTATCTAAGCTAATTGACAAAAGTCAAACCCAAGTCACTACTAGAAAATTGGGCAATTGTGACCAAAATTTGCTACCGAAAAAAATGGTAGCAAATTTAGCCACCGATTTGCCACGAAAATGAAAATAAGTGGATTTTTCATGATACGGTAGCAAAGTGGTTGCAATTTTTGCCACCTTTTTATTTTCGGTGGCAACTTGTGGGAAAAATACGCAAAAACACGAAAAATAAAAAGGTATTTGTTAATTGTGACCATGTTATCGGTGACAAAATGAAAATTCAAACAGACCTGTTAATTTTTTTAGTGGATCTGCGCGCTTTGAAAGTCAATTTATTAGGGTTCCTACCAAATAACTCTCCTCCAAAAAATTTAATCCCTGCTTCTCACCCGCTCTCCCCTACGTCTAGCCATTCAAAGAACTCTATTCCCATATGTTTGATCTAATTGAAGAACTAAGCCTTTTGAAGAAGCAATTTCAAAGAACCCGCTCCCCTACCATTGATATTGTTTATCTTTTTGACTTTTGGCCACCACACAGAACTTCATCAAAGCTCACTATCACTACACTTTCCACACAGAGACACAAAACCCCCAAATTCTCGTAATTAGGGTTCCTAATCTCCATGGAAATCCACTCGTAAGGTACAAATCCTCCACTCTCTCTTCATTTCCGCACTTGATTCAACTGTATTGTCAACTAAAATCACTTCGATTTCACCAATTTCGAGTTTTTAGTTGATTTGTTGTTTTTAGTGTAGTACCTAGGGCTTATTCAACTGTTTTGTTAAATAAAATCACTTCGATTCTGCCGATTTCTTGTTTCTAGTTGATCTGTTGTTTTGATTTATTTGATTTATAATTCAACTGTTTTGTTTTGTTGACTAAAATCACTTCAGTTTTGCCGATTTTGAGTTTATAGTTGAACTGTTGTTTTGATTGTAGTACCTAGGGTTTCTGATAACTATACCTAGTGTTTTCTTCTTAGATCGATGCCTTTGTGTGATAGATTTGCTGATATTGTTGTTGAATCTGTTCCAATTTGTTTTGTGTTTAGCGAGTAGATTAGTTTGGATTTTGTGAGATTAGTATGTTCGATTTGAATTTGGCTGAAGATGATGACGATCTGTTAGATCCGAGTCTATTGGAGGTTATGATGATCAGAGAAAACGCAACCTCAGTTGTCGGAGATCTAAACCTCTTCGAATGAATCGATCCTTTTTTCTGGAACCTCTATTGGAGGTTATGATGTTGGGTTTACATATTGTTTGCTACGTGTAAATGAAAATCTTGTTATACTCGTATCTCTTAGTTGTATTTCTTTGGGCTCTCAAGGATGATTGGAAGAATACACCACCCAGCTGGGATCATATTTTTCTTCTTTAGCATTGACTTGACGTGTTGAAGACTTATAACAGATTCATTGGGTATTTTGAATCATTAGGTTCATCAGTCATGAGGTTTTCAAGTTTCTTCTTTACCTTTTCTCTAATTCTCATGTTATCACCCACCGCTTAGCCTTTAGAATCATATCCTACTGCAAATCTATCCACTACATGGACCATCAATGACTATCTGGGCAACTGATCCATGCTCCTTAGAGAGACCAAAGTAGGTCAATTCGGTTGTGGATTCTATTGTGAAGAATTCTGTACCTCTTACAACTTTGCCATATACTTCTGGGATCAAGTCATATGGTCAGCCAACCCAGACTATCCGGTCGGGAAGAATGCGATACTGAGTTTCACTGCCGATGGAGAATTGGTCCTAACAGATGGAGATGGAAGAACAGCTTGGACCACCAACACTACAGGAAAATCAGTTGCTGGCATGAACCTAACTGATACCGGAAATCTGGTGCTATTAGATGACCACAACTCGGTAGTTTGGCAATCTTTTGATCACCCAACAGACACTTTGTTACCTGGCCAAAAGCTGCTACAAGATCAAAAACTGATATCTGGTGCTCCATCAGATGCAAAAAATATGTATTATTATCTTCAGGTTACGAATAAAGGTGTATTTGCTTATGTTGAATCCATGTATTATGAATTAAACCCACCTCAAGCCTATTACAGCAGGTTTGTCTATCCACATGACAATGATACAAATGAAGGAAAAGGATACATTAGGTTCTTGAATGGGAGTTTGTCACTGTACATTCATTCTTCCGAGCCAAGTGATCCTGATGATGTGATTGCCATACCTCGAGCATCATCAGCTCAGTATATGAAACTCATGCCAGATGGGCATTTGCAAGTGTTTGAACGACAGTTAGAACACTGGGTGGTGGTAGCCGATCTTCTTACAGATAAGAATGCGGGATTATGTGATAATTACCCTTTGTCATGCGGAAGAAATTCCGTGTGTTTGAATAATCTGCAATGTTCTTGTCCTGCAGTAGAATATTTCAGACCAGTGAATGATCGCCAACCCAACCTGGGATGCTCTGAAATTACTCCTCTCTCATGTAGTTCTAAACACGATCAAGATTTTATAACACTCGAGAAAGTCAAGTACCTAAGCCCTACGTCCAACTTGCAGGGGGTGAATGAGGAGACTTGCAAACAAGCATGTCTAAAGGATTGTACGTGCAAAGCTGCTTTTTTTCAGTATGATTCAAATGCTTCCATTGGAAAATGTTTTATAACTTCAAATATATTTACAATGAACACTAATGATTCACTTGATTACAATTCTTTAGCTTTAATAAAAGTCCAAAATGATCGTTCGTCTCATCAAGTTGCAACAATTGTAGGCTCTACAATTGGAAGTTTTGTGCTTTTGCTTGTTGTAATCATAGGGTTTATTACGTACGTAGTCCACAAGCAAAAAAGGGATGCCGAAATGGAGGAAGAGTATTTAGATCAAGTTCCAGGAATGGCGACTCGGTTTTCTTATGAAGAACTGAAAACCGCCACAGGAAACTTTAGTAAAAAACTTGGTGAAGGTGGATTTGGATCGGTTTTCGAAGGAAGTCTCCAAGATGGCTCCAAGATTGCAGTAAAATGCCTTGAAGGCCTTTTACACATTAAGAAATCATTCTTGGCTGAGGTTCAATCCATTGGCAGCATTCACCATGTGAATTTGGTTAGACTTAGAGGATTTTGTACATGGAAATCACAAAGATTTCTAGTGTATGACTTCATGAGTAACGGGTCATTAGATAAGTGGATCTACCATGGAGTTTGGGAGCAAATACTTGAATGGGAACGTAGAAAGAAAATTATTCTTGATATAGCCAAAGGTTTAGCATATCTCCATGAGGATTGTAGGCAAAAAATTTTGCACCTTGATATTAAACCTCAAAACATACTTCTTGACAAAGATTTCAATGCCAAAGTATCTGATTTTGGGTTATCTAAGCTAATTGACAAAAGTCAAACCCAAGTCACTACTAGAAAATTGGGCAATTGTGACCAAAATTTGCTACCGAAAAAAATGGTAGCAAATTTAGCCACCGATTTGCCACGAAAATGAAAATAAGTGGATTTTTCATGATACGGTAGCAAAGTGGTTGCAATTTTTGCCACCTTTTTATTTTCGGTGGCAACTTGTGGGAAAAATACGCAAAAACACGAAAAATAAAAAGGTATTTGTTAATTGTGACCATGTTATCGGTGACAAAATGAAAATTCAAACAGACCTGTTAATTTTTTTAGTGGATCTGCGCGCTTTGAAAGTCAATTTATTAGGGTTCCTACCAAATAACTCTCCTCCAAAAAATTTAATCCCTGCTTCTCACCCGCTCTCCCCTACGTCTAGCCATTCAAAGAACTCTATTCCCATATGTTTGATCTAATTGAAGAACTAAGCCTTTTGAAGAAGCAATTTCAAAGAACCCGCTCCCCTACCATTGATATTGTTTATCTTTTTGACTTTTGGCCACCACACAGAACTTCATCAAAGCTCACTATCACTACACTTTCCACACAGAGACACAAAACCCCCAAATTCTCGTAATTAGGGTTCCTAATCTCCATGGAAATCCACTCGTAAGGTACAAATCCTCCACTCTCTCTTCATTTCCGCACTTGATTCAACTGTATTGTCAACTAAAATCACTTCGATTTCACCAATTTCGAGTTTTTAGTTGATTTGTTGTTTTTAGTGTAGTACCTAGGGCTTATTCAACTGTTTTGTTAAATAAAATCACTTCGATTCTGCCGATTTCTTGTTTCTAGTTGATCTGTTGTTTTGATTTATTTGATTTATAATTCAACTGTTTTGTTTTGTTGACTAAAATCACTTCAGTTTTGCCGATTTTGAGTTTATAGTTGAACTGTTGTTTTGATTGTAGTACCTAGGGTTTCTGATAACTATACCTAGTGTTTTCTTCTTAGATCGATGCCTTTGTGTGATAGATTTGCTGATATTGTTGTTGAATCTGTTCCAATTTGTTTTGTGTTTAGCGAGTAGATTAGTTTGGATTTTGTGAGATTAGTATGTTCGATTTGAATTTGGCTGAAGATGATGACGATCTGTTAGATCCGAGTCTATTGGAGGTTATGATGATCAGAGAAAACGCAACCTCAGTTGTCGGAGATCTAAACCTCTTCGAATGAATCGATCCTTTTTTCTGGAACCTCTATTGGAGGTTATGATGTTGGGTTTACATATTGTTTGCTACGTGTAAATGAAAATCTTGTTATACTCGTATCTCTTAGTTGTATTTCTTTGGGCTCTCAAGGATGATTGGAAGAATACACCACCCAGCTGGGATCATATTTTTCTTCTTTAGCATTGACTTGACGTGTTGAAGACTTATAACAGATTCATTGGGTATTTTGAATCATTAGGTTCATCAGTCATGAGGTTTTCAAGTTTCTTCTTTACCTTTTCTCTAATTCTCATGTTATCACCCACCGCTTAGCCTTTAGAATCATATCCTACTGCAAATCTATCCACTACATGGACCATCAATGACTATCTGGGCAACTGATCCATGCTCCTTAGAGAGACCAAAGTAGGTCAATTCGGTTGTGGATTCTATTGTGAAGAATTCTGTACCTCTTACAACTTTGCCATATACTTCTGGGATCAAGTCATATGGTCAGCCAACCCAGACTATCCGGTCGGGAAGAATGCGATACTGAGTTTCACTGCCGATGGAGAATTGGTCCTAACAGATGGAGATGGAAGAACAGCTTGGACCACCAACACTACAGGAAAATCAGTTGCTGGCATGAACCTAACTGATACCGGAAATCTGGTGCTATTAGATGACCACAACTCGGTAGTTTGGCAATCTTTTGATCACCCAACAGACACTTTGTTACCTGGCCAAAAGCTGCTACAAGATCAAAAACTGATATCTGGTGCTCCATCAGATGCAAAAAATATGTATTATTATCTTCAGGTTACGAATAAAGGTGTATTTGCTTATGTTGAATCCATGTATTATGAATTAAACCCACCTCAAGCCTATTACAGCAGGTTTGTCTATCCACATGACAATGATACAAATGAAGGAAAAGGATACATTAGGTTCTTGAATGGGAGTTTGTCACTGTACATTCATTCTTCCGAGCCAAGTGATCCTGATGATGTGATTGCCATACCTCGAGCATCATCAGCTCAGTATATGAAACTCATGCCAGATGGGCATTTGCAAGTGTTTGAACGACAGTTAGAACACTGGGTGGTGGTAGCCGATCTTCTTACAGATAAGAATGCGGGATTATGTGATAATTACCCTTTGTCATGCGGAAGAAATTCCGTGTGTTTGAATAATCTGCAATGTTCTTGTCCTGCAGTAGAATATTTCAGACCAGTGAATGATCGCCAACCCAACCTGGGATGCTCTGAAATTACTCCTCTCTCATGTAGTTCTAAACACGATCAAGATTTTATAACACTCGAGAAAGTCAAGTACCTAAGCCCTACGTCCAACTTGCAGGGGGTGAATGAGGAGACTTGCAAACAAGCATGTCTAAAGGATTGTACGTGCAAAGCTGCTTTTTTTCAGTATGATTCAAATGCTTCCATTGGAAAATGTTTTATAACTTCAAATATATTTACAATGAACACTAATGATTCACTTGATTACAATTCTTTAGCTTTAATAAAAGTCCAAAATGATCGTTCGTCTCATCAAGTTGCAACAATTGTAGGCTCTACAATTGGAAGTTTTGTGCTTTTGCTTGTTGTAATCATAGGGTTTATTACGTACGTAGTCCACAAGCAAAAAAGGGATGCCGAAATGGAGGAAGAGTATTTAGATCAAGTTCCAGGAATGGCGACTCGGTTTTCTTATGAAGAACTGAAAACCGCCACAGGAAACTTTAGTAAAAAACTTGGTGAAGGTGGATTTGGATCGGTTTTCGAAGGAAGTCTCCAAGATGGCTCCAAGATTGCAGTAAAATGCCTTGAAGGCCTTTTACACATTAAGAAATCATTCTTGGCTGAGGTTCAATCCATTGGCAGCATTCACCATGTGAATTTGGTTAGACTTAGAGGATTTTGTACATGGAAATCACAAAGATTTCTAGTGTATGACTTCATGAGTAACGGGTCATTAGATAAGTGGATCTACCATGGAGTTTGGGAGCAAATACTTGAATGGGAACGTAGAAAGAAAATTATTCTTGATATAGCCAAAGGTTTAGCATATCTCCATGAGGATTGTAGGCAAAAAATTTTGCACCTTGATATTAAACCTCAAAACATACTTCTTGACAAAGATTTCAATGCCAAAGTATCTGATTTTGGGTTATCTAAGCTAATTGACAAAAGTCAAACCCAAGTCACTACTAGAAAATTGGGCAATTGTGACCAAAATTTGCTACCGAAAAAAATGGTAGCAAATTTAGCCACCGATTTGCCACGAAAATGAAAATAAGTGGATTTTTCATGATACGGTAGCAAAGTGGTTGCAATTTTTGCCACCTTTTTATTTTCGGTGGCAACTTGTGGGAAAAATACGCAAAAACACGAAAAATAAAAAGGTATTTGTTAATTGTGACCATGTTATCGGTGACAAAATGAAAATTCAAACAGACCTGTTAATTTTTTTAGTGGATCTGCGCGCTTTGAAAGTCAATTTATTAGGGTTCCTACCAAATAACTCTCCTCCAAAAAATTTAATCCCTGCTTCTCACCCGCTCTCCCCTACGTCTAGCCATTCAAAGAACTCTATTCCCATATGTTTGATCTAATTGAAGAACTAAGCCTTTTGAAGAAGCAATTTCAAAGAACCCGCTCCCCTACCATTGATATTGTTTATCTTTTTGACTTTTGGCCACCACACAGAACTTCATCAAAGCTCACTATCACTACACTTTCCACACAGAGACACAAAACCCCCAAATTCTCGTAATTAGGGTTCCTAATCTCCATGGAAATCCACTCGTAAGGTACAAATCCTCCACTCTCTCTTCATTTCCGCACTTGATTCAACTGTATTGTCAACTAAAATCACTTCGATTTCACCAATTTCGAGTTTTTAGTTGATTTGTTGTTTTTAGTGTAGTACCTAGGGCTTATTCAACTGTTTTGTTAAATAAAATCACTTCGATTCTGCCGATTTCTTGTTTCTAGTTGATCTGTTGTTTTGATTTATTTGATTTATAATTCAACTGTTTTGTTTTGTTGACTAAAATCACTTCAGTTTTGCCGATTTTGAGTTTATAGTTGAACTGTTGTTTTGATTGTAGTACCTAGGGTTTCTGATAACTATACCTAGTGTTTTCTTCTTAGATCGATGCCTTTGTGTGATAGATTTGCTGATATTGTTGTTGAATCTGTTCCAATTTGTTTTGTGTTTAGCGAGTAGATTAGTTTGGATTTTGTGAGATTAGTATGTTCGATTTGAATTTGGCTGAAGATGATGACGATCTGTTAGATCCGAGTCTATTGGAGGTTATGATGATCAGAGAAAACGCAACCTCAGTTGTCGGAGATCTAAACCTCTTCGAATGAATCGATCCTTTTTTCTGGAACCTCTATTGGAGGTTATGATGTTGGGTTTACATATTGTTTGCTACGTGTAAATGAAAATCTTGTTATACTCGTATCTCTTAGTTGTATTTCTTTGGGCTCTCAAGGATGATTGGAAGAATACACCACCCAGCTGGGATCATATTTTTCTTCTTTAGCATTGACTTGACGTGTTGAAGACTTATAACAGATTCATTGGGTATTTTGAATCATTAGGTTCATCAGTCATGAGGTTTTCAAGTTTCTTCTTTACCTTTTCTCTAATTCTCATGTTATCACCCACCGCTTAGCCTTTAGAATCATATCCTACTGCAAATCTATCCACTACATGGACCATCAATGACTATCTGGGCAACCGATCCATGCTCCTTAGAGAGACCAAAGTAGGTCAATTCGGTTGTGGATTCTATTGTGAAGAATTCTGTACCTCTTACAACTTTGCCATATACTTCTGGGATCAAGTCATATGGTCAGCCAACCCAGACTATCCGGTCGGGAAGAATGCGATACTGAGTTTCACTGCCGATGGAGAATTGGTCCTAACAGATGGAGATGGAAGAACAGCTTGGACCACCAACACTACAGGAAAATCAGTTGCTGGCATGAACCTAACTGATACCGGAAATCTGGTGCTATTCGATGACCACAACTCGGTAGTTTGGCAATCTTTTGATCACCCAACAGACACTTTGTTACCTGGCCAAAAGCTGCTACAAGATCAAAAACTGATATCTGGTGCTCCATCAGATGCAAAAAAATATGTATTATTATCTTCAGGTTACGAATAAAGGTGTATTTGCTTATGTTGAATCCATGTATTATGAATTAAACCCACCTCAAGCCTATTACAGCAGGTTTGTCTATCCACATGACAATGATACAAATGAAGGAAAAGGATACATTAGGTTCTTGAATGGGAGTTTGTCACTGTACATTCATTCTTCCGAGCCAAGTGATCCTGATGATGTGATTGCCATACCTCGAGCATCATCAGCTCAGTATATGAAACTCATGCCAGATGGGCATTTGCAAGTGTTTGAACGACAGTTAGAACACTGGGTGGTGGTAGCCGATCTTCTTACAGATAAGAATGCGGGATTATGTGATAATTACCCTTTGTCATGCGGAAGAAATTCCGTGTGTTTGAATAATCTGCAATGTTCTTGTCCTGCAGTAGAATATTTCAGACCAGTGAATGATCGCCAACCCAACCTGGGATGCTCTGAAATTACTCCTCTCTCATGTAGTTCTAAACACGATCAAGATTTTATAACACTCGAGAAAGTCAAGTACCTAAGCCCTACGTCCAACTTGCAGGGGGTGAATGAGGAGACTTGCAAACAAGCATGTCTAAAGGATTGTACGTGCAAAGCTGCTTTTTTTCAGTATGATTCAAATGCTTCCATTGGAAAATGTTTTATAACTTCAAATATATTTACAATGAACACTAATGATTCACTTGATTACAATTCTTTAGCTTTAATAAAAGTCCAAAATGATCGTTCGTCTCATCAAGTTGCAACAATTGTAGGCTCTACAATTGGAAGTTTTGTGCTTTTGCTTGTTGTAATCATAGGGTTTATTACGTACGTAGTCCACAAGCAAAAAAGGGATGCCGAAATGGAGGAAGAGTATTTAGATCAAGTTCCAGGAATGGCGACTCGGTTTTCTTATGAAGAACTGAAAACCGCCACAGGAAACTTTAGTAAAAAACTTGGTGAAGGTGGATTTGGATCGGTTTTCGAAGGAAGTCTCCAAGATGGCTCCAAGATTGCAGTAAAATGCCTTGAAGGCCTTTTACACATTAAGAAATCATTCTTGGCTGAGGTTCAATCCATTGGCAGCATTCACCATGTGAATTTGGTTAGACTTAGAGGATTTTGTACATGGAAATCACAAAGATTTCTAGTGTATGACTTCATGAGTAACGGGTCATTAGATAAGTGGATCTACCATGGAGTTTGGGAGCAAATACTTGAATGGGAACGTAGAAAGAAAATTATTCTTGATATAGCCAAAGGTTTAGCATATCTCCATGAGGATTGTAGGCAAAAAATTTTGCACCTTGATATTAAACCTCAAAACATACTTCTTGACAAAGATTTCAATGCCAAAGTATCTGATTTTGGGTTATCTAAGCTAATTGACAAAAGTCAAACCCAAGTCACTACTAGAAAATTGGGCAATTGTGACCAAAATTTGCTACCGAAAAAAATGGTAGCAAATTTAGCCACCGATTTGCCACGAAAATGAAAATAAGTGGATTTTTCATGATACGGTAGCAAAGTGGTTGCAATTTTTGCCACCTTTTTATTTTCGGTGGCAACTTGTGGGAAAAATACGCAAAAACACGAAAAATAAAAAGGTATTTGTTAATTGTGACCATGTTATCGGTGACAAAATGAAAATTCAAACAGACCTGTTAATTTTTTTAGTGGATCTGCGCGCTTTGAAAGTCAATTTATTAGGGTTCCTACCAAATAACTCTCCTCCAAAAAATTTAATCCCTGCTTCTCACCCGCTCTCCCCTACGTCTAGCCATTCAAAGAACTCTATTCCCATATGTTTGATCTAATTGAAGAACTAAGCCTTTTGAAGAAGCAATTTCAAAGAACCCGCTCCCCTACCATTGATATTGTTTATCTTTTTGACTTTTGGCCACCACACAGAACTTCATCAAAGCTCACTATCACTACACTTTCCACACAGAGACACAAAACCCCCAAATTCTCGTAATTAGGGTTCCTAATCTCCATGGAAATCCACTCGTAAGGTACAAATCCTCCACTCTCTCTTCATTTCCGCACTTGATTCAACTGTATTGTCAACTAAAATCACTTCGATTTCACCAATTTCGAGTTTTTAGTTGATTTGTTGTTTTTAGTGTAGTACCTAGGGCTTATTCAACTGTTTTGTTAAATAAAATCACTTCGATTCTGCCGATTTCTTGTTTCTAGTTGATCTGTTGTTTTGATTTATTTGATTTATAATTCAACTGTTTTGTTTTGTTGACTAAAATCACTTCAGTTTTGCCGATTTTGAGTTTATAGTTGAACTGTTGTTTTGATTGTAGTACCTAGGGTTTCTGATAACTATACCTAGTGTTTTCTTCTTAGATCGATGCCTTTGTGTGATAGATTTGCTGATATTGTTGTTGAATCTGTTCCAATTTGTTTTGTGTTTAGCGAGTAGATTAGTTTGGATTTTGTGAGATTAGTATGTTCGATTTGAATTTGGCTGAAGATGATGACGATCTGTTAGATCCGAGTCTATTGGAGGTTATGATGATCAGAGAAAACGCAACCTCAGTTGTCGGAGATCTAAACCTCTTCGAATGAATCGATCCTTTTTTCTGGAACCTCTATTGGAGGTTATGATGTTGGGTTTACATATTGTTTGCTACGTGTAAATGAAAATCTTGTTATACTCGTATCTCTTAGTTGTATTTCTTTGGGCTCTCAAGGATGATTGGAAGAATACACCACCCAGCTGGGATCATATTTTTCTTCTTTAGCATTGACTTGACGTGTTGAAGACTTATAACAGATTCATTGGGTATTTTGAATCATTAGGTTCATCAGTCATGAGGTTTTCAAGTTTCTTCTTTACCTTTTCTCTAATTCTCATGTTATCACCCACCGCTTAGCCTTTAGAATCATATCCTACTGCAAATCTATCCACTACATGGACCATCAATGACTATCTGGGCAACCGATCCATGCTCCTTAGAGAGACCAAAGTAGGTCAATTCGGTTGTGGATTCTATTGTGAAGAATTCTGTACCTCTTACAACTTTGCCATATACTTCTGGGATCAAGTCATATGGTCAGCCAACCCAGACTATCCGGTCGGGAAGAATGCGATACTGAGTTTCACTGCCGATGGAGAATTGGTCCTAACAGATGGAGATGGAAGAACAGCTTGGACCACCAACACTACAGGAAAATCAGTTGCTGGCATGAACCTAACTGATACCGGAAATCTGGTGCTATTCGATGACCACAACTCGGTAGTTTGGCAATCTTTTGATCACCCAACAGACACTTTGTTACCTGGCCAAAAGCTGCTACAAGATCAAAAACTGATATCTGGTGCTCCATCAGATGCAAAAAAATATGTATTATTATCTTCAGGTTACGAATAAAGGTGTATTTGCTTATGTTGAATCCATGTATTATGAATTAAACCCACCTCAAGCCTATTACAGCAGGTTTGTCTATCCACATGACAATGATACAAATGAAGGAAAAGGATACATTAGGTTCTTGAATGGGAGTTTGTCACTGTACATTCATTCTTCCGAGCCAAGTGATCCTGATGATGTGATTGCCATACCTCGAGCATCATCAGCTCAGTATATGAAACTCATGCCAGATGGGCATTTGCAAGTGTTTGAACGACAGTTAGAACACTGGGTGGTGGTAGCCTATCTTCTTACAGATAAGAATGCGGGATTATGTGATAATTACCCTTTGTCATGCGGAAGAAATTCCGTTTGTTTGAATAATCTGCAATGTTCTTGTCCTGCAGTAGAATATTTCAGACCAGTGAATGATCGCCAACCCAACCTGGGATGCTCTGAAATTACTCCTCTCTCATGTAGTTGTAAGACCCTAATTCGTATTTGACATAAAGTCGCAGCGGAAAATCGTGCCATAAAATTTCTTCTTTTACAAACGTTTTGACTTACTAGAAAGTTCATTTTAATATGTATCTTTTACAAAGATAAAGCATAAGTCCTGTTTACTAATAGTATATACTCAATTACTCCCGTACAATCTATCTTATGATTCAGTCTTCGATCTCTAATCCTTGTGATAATCGCCCATTATCCAAACAACCTGCATTCACCACATACATTCATAACATTAGCACACATTAAATAAACAAGATTCATTCGCGTACACTTCACACTTCGTCATCTTTCAAGCTTTAAGCATTTCATCTTCATATCCATTTCCTGGTGAGGCTTCAATAACGTACCTGCATTACTTTTCATTCTCAAGGTACACCATTAATAACGTTAGCCCTCATCGTGTCTAAATCATGCATACATACGTACTTACATACATACATACACATCTACATACGTACAAAACTTTCCTACATCATTACATACATACATACACTCGTACATATCTTTACACATACATACATACACATCTATCTACGTACATACCTTTCCTACATCCTTACATACGTGCATACACTCATACATATCTTCATACATACATGCATACACATCTACATACGTACAAACCTTTCCTACATCATTACATACATACATACACTCGTACATATCTTCATACATACATGCATACACATCTACATACACGTACAAGATCTTACATACTTCCTACATACTCATAAGTTAATTACATGGGACTTACACTTGACATCTATAGCCCATAACGCCAAGGGAACGATCAAAATCGTGTTTCGAGGGCCCGTCGAGGTCTACGGGCAACGAACCGAAGCCTACCATGCCCAAACACCCTTAGATAACAAACTTCAGCTTTTGAGACAAGGGGAGGCCGTCGGCGACGGCCATAGGGCCCGTCGGAGACGGCCCTTGCATTAACCCGTAGCCCAAAACACCCGTAGGCAGTAAGATAGCCCGTCGGCCAAAACTAACTTTCTGGTGCCCGTCGGCGACGACCCCCTTACCCGTCGGCGACGACCTCTAAATTTTGATGTTTTCTGCAGATCCGTTTCGTCGTTCGTACGCACTAAAACGCGCGTAACTTTTGAACCGTTTACCCGTTTAACCTCCCGTTTCTTCCTACATGCTTGTAAATTCACATTCTAACATATGAACTTAAAATCCCATATTCGAATTAAGGAAATTCTTAACTTACACGCTATCGGCTTATTATTCATTTACAATTATTCGACCCGTTCACGTTTTCATCAAACATTTCATTCGTTTTAGCCCAAAACTTACACGAACCTTATAACCATAATACTTTTACATTATCCGGGTTTTCGTACTTGGGATTTATGCACCCAATACCCGGTATGCGTTAAGCTTATTCATTTCATTCATTCATACAAAAACAAACTTGGTTAAAACAATTTCAACTTGCTAAATTGATTGTCCATTAACCATAACTCACCACCGGGTATTCATACTATTAATTCGCGCCTCTAATACTTGATTAGCGTGATTATGTACCATTCTACCCAAACCCGGTTATAGCACCGTATTCATTACTTATGCAACCCTTCCGGTATAGTAATATAACCACATTTTGACCCATTACATCTACTTAGCGAAAATCATCGATTTCATACGAACCTTCTTTATTTGTCCTTTATTAACATACTTAATTAACTAGCACATAACCTTACGTAAACAACTAAGAAGTGATTACGGAGATCACTTACCCCATGCATCCGTGTTCACATTCGTTCCTCGCCACTTCTTGACCCGTTAGCCTTCCGTGCTTGATTCCGTCTCGACATGATTCCTATACTTCCATGCCATCGAAATCACATTCTTATTAGCATACATAATTGTACATGTTAATGATCATAACGATTGCATAATTCCCATTTGACTTTCATTAGTTACTTCTAACAAGCATAACACATGTGACCAAATTCATATCATTTCAAACTCATGTAAACCATCATGTCATCGCATTAAACACACATTCGTCAAACACGCTCCATTTAACTTACCTTAATCTTACAATTATGACAACACGTCTAACCATCCTTCTTATACACGGTTGACTTCTAGAAGTCAACGGTTCATTTAGTTTAACTTTCGACTCATCATTATATACCTGTAACATCATAATAGCCTATACGGACAACACTATATACATATCATCTTCTACTTACATACAATTTCATTTATTAAGCTCACCTAGGCATTTCATCAAACGCTTGGTGTGCGTACCACTATGTTAGCACAATGTACAACTAATTTATGCATATTCTTCTAACCTTATTCATAATTCATCAAATTCCACTTCCTAATCAACACGAATCATTCATGCATAAACATCAAACATACTAGTATTACATTTCTTTTAATTCTTCTAACAAGAATCCATCATCCAAATCAAAATACATCAATATTAAGCAAGAATTTAGACATAGATGATTTACCCATGTCTTCATCTTTACCATAACAAACGGGTTTCACCCTTAAACATCAAATTAACCTAAACCATGCATAATCCTTGTTCCAAATGATGAATCTAACACATACTCATGCTCAATTTTGTACAACTTCGCGATTTACAACATAACCCACTTCGTGCATAATCACCAAACTAGCTTTTAAGACATACCTTGCGATCCCCTTGTGAAGGTGATCGTTAATCTATGCTCGGTTATGAGTTTAAGCTTTATCTTGCCCTTCAATTTGATGATCCTTCATGTTTAGGGTTTTGAGCTCTCATGGAGCTCCTGCTCTTCTAGAACACACGTACATGTGTGTGTATTTGTGTGTGTTTTTTATAAATAATATTCAACTTTCATTATACCCTATTTTAGTCCCTCAAGTTTGCCACTAAATAATATTGGCACAACTATCATCCTTTAATTGCTTTTTACCACATTCCTAACTAGGCTAAATAACCTAGTCACTTATTTATTGATGTACCATATCGTAACATTTAACGAATATAAACATTCGGTTTTGGGGTGTTACAGTAGTTCTAAACACGATCAAGATTTTATAACACTCAAGAATGTCAAGTACCTAAGCCCTACGTCCAACTTGCAGGGGGTGAGTGAGGAGGCTTGCAAACAAGCATGTCTAAAGGATTGTACGTGCAAAGCAGCTTTTTTTCAGTATGATTCAAATGCTTCCATTGGAAAATGTTTTATAACTTCAAATATATTTACAATGAACACAAATGATTCACTTGATTACAATTCTTTAGCTTTAATAAAAGTCCAAAATGATCGTTCGTCTCATCAAGTTGCAACAATTGTAGGCTCTACAATTGGAAGTTTTGTGCTTTTGCTTGTTGTAATCATAGGGTTTATTACGTACGTAGTCCACAAGAGAAAAAGGGATGCCGAAATGGAGGAAGAGTATTTAGATCAAGTTCCAGGAATGGCGACTCGGTTTTCTTACGAAGAACTGAAAACCGCCACAGGAAACTTTTGTAAAAAGCTTGGTGAAGGTGGATTTGGATCGGTTTTCGAAGGAAGTCTCCAAGATGGCTCCAAGATTGCAGTAAAATGCCTTGAAGGCCTTTTACACATTAAGAAATCATTCTTGGCCGAGGTTCAATCCATTGGCAGCATTCACCATGTGAATTTGGTTAGACTTAGAGGATTTTGTACATGGAAATCACAAAGATTTCTAGTGTATGACTTCATGAGTAACGGGTCATTAGATAAGTGGATCTACCATGGAGTTCGGGAGCAAATACTTGAATGGGAACGTAGAAAGAAAATTATTCTTGATATAGCCAAAGGTTTAGCATATCTCCATGAGGATTGTAGGCAAAAAATTATGCACCTTGATATTAAACCTCAAAACATACTTCTTGACAAAGATTTCAATGCCAAAGTATCTGATTTTGGGTTATCTAAGCTAATTGACAAAAGTCAAACCCAAGTGATGACTACCATTAAAGGAACACCAGGCTATATTGCTCCAGAATGGTGGAGCTCGATTATCACTGAAAAAGTGGATGTATACAGCTTTGGGATCGTACTCTTGGAGATCTTATGTGGGAGGAAAATTTTCGATAGGTCCCTGCCGGAAGAAAGCTGGCACTTGCTCTTTGTGTTTCAGAAAGGCTGGGAGCAAGGAACATTGTTGGATATGGTTGACGAACACAGTGAAGATATGCAGGTACACAAAAATGAAGTGGTGGAGATGATGAAAGTGGCTGCATGGTGTTTACAAAGTGTCACACCCCGATTTCCACGTGTCACCGGTGGGGGAGTATCGTGACGTGGTTGGCAAAATAATAGTCAAACAACACAATATTTAATATGCACAGCGGAAGCAAATTTAAAAATATGATACAACCGAATTTAATATTGTACTATCAAAGTCACAATATCTGGAAGTTTATCCACAGTCGGATCGAAAATAAAAATAGTATTAATGGTTCAACAGACTTCAGGCATCTTAAGCTTGCGAGACTTCTAATGATGCTAAGGAGAAATCCCAGCCAATTTCGCTTAGTACCTGCATTTAATCTTTTTGGGAAAATACGTCAGTTTACACTGGTAAATACATTCAACTGACTCATTTTGGAAAATGATTTAAAATTGGTTTGGATGCACATGGCATAAACATTTTATTTAACTTGGGAGAATTATTTAATATTATAATCTTGTGAACGAATTACATGTTCCTTGTGCGTTCAGTAGCCCGGATCTTGTCCGGGTTAAAGATCAATAGACACACCACAATGTTCTTTTGTGCACTGACGGGTGTACGCCTACACCCCGCGCTTAAGTCGTGGCCATTTCGTAAAATGATGCTGATGATATCCGGGACATGGTCATTAACCCCCCAAAGGCTTTAAGCAACAAGACTGTTTAAACGAGCCGATCAAATTATTCAACTACCCACTTAACGGTGGAGATTTGATGCCCGATCAAGCGGTATGCTATATACCGTAACCCAAGCCCGTATAGGGAAAATAAGTTAAAAGTATTTACCTGAGCAAGTATAATTCACAATTTAGCAAAATGCACGTAGCTTTTACTGGTCCTCCTAATCTGGAACGAAGGTTTTATAATAACCTATTAGAATCCTAACGGGTCTTTAATTAAGCTTAAGCTTAGACTGGCTAGTTTCAAAGATACGGTTCGTACGCACGATTAAGCGAAGACCGGATGGAATGTGATTTAGACCCGACAAGTTTGAGGACTTGTTTAATATGGGTTTATTATTCACACTCTGGATTTTGAGATAAAACCGTTAAGGTTTGACCCGTTTCGGCTAATTTATGTAAACTTGTTACACAAACCGAACCGTACGCGTAATAAGCGTGACGGGTATTCATGAGAGCTATATACAGGTTTCCTAAGTTAATTATTCCTCAATATGTTGCGACATCAGTAAGATGTCTTTCATTATGCCCGAAACGTGTTTAAACACAAAGTAGGCCCCGTAGGGGTAGTTTGGTCATTTTTAAAGGTTGTAAAAGGGTTTAAGTGTTTAACTGAGTTACAGGTCTGATGTAATCAGTAAACATACTCAAGTTAATGAGTTATAACAGTAAGATAAAGCATATATGTGAAATTTATCATTTTTAACCAAACTATGCCCCGTAGGGGTATTTTGGTAATTTCACATAAGCCGAATAGCTCAAAACTGAAGTCTGAGTTTATCAACCTTTGCTTACTGTTAAAATATTATAATTTTCCTCATATATCAGTACGTATCAACCCGGGTATGTCCAATATAATTCTAATACATACTTTGCGCTAAAAACGCTTAATAAGGCGATTAAAGGTCATTTCCGGGTTCAATACTTAAATCTGATATTTTTATATTTCCAGAAGGCTAAAAATAATTTATTTATCATATGTGATCAGTAGCAAAAGGTTTGGAGTCGTTTAGATATGTAAAACTCATTTTATTGCCCGTAAGGGCAAAACCGACAATTACCGGACTAAGCCTACGACTACTAGTTATGCTCAGCCTAAAATTAATTAAAAATATTTAAAAATCCCAAAATAATATATTACATCAGTGGGTATTAAGTTTGATACCAAAAAGTAGGCTTAACTAGGCTATACGCTAATTACGCCGTTTTATTAACATAAAGCATTCAGTTTGCGATAATGAGCATAACTCTTAATCTACAATTCAAAATGATGTCAAACTTTGCATACAAGTTTATATATCAGTAATTAAAGTTTCTACTCTTTTACATTTCCAAAAATCACGTTTTAAAGTAATAAGGGCATAACGGTCAACATATGAGCAATTAACGGGAACATGCATATTAATTGGATAACTAGTGAACCAAGGTGTAACATCACAGAGGGTTATTCTAACATGTAACCTAGTCCAATTAAAGCTCTGAGGAATTTCTAAAACATGCCTAAACGGGTCAGAACTGAAAGTCAAAGTGAAAGTCAAACTATGTGACTTTCGGTTCCGAACCGGGTATTTACAGGAATTTGTCGGGTTGAACATGTTTAGACATGTTCTTACACTTATTACTAAGTTATAACAATGATCAAACAGGTTGTATATGATCTATAATGTTAATTATGCATAAATGGCATTTTAAACTTTCTGTTGACTTTTTAAGTACACGTTTGACCCGACTTTTGACCTGGTTAGAGTGGTAATCAGGGGGAACCCTTTTGAGGGTTTATTACCCACATAAATACCAACTTATATCTACTTTTAATTCGAGATATGACTGAGCCATTGTTGACTAATCTCGAAGTCAAACCGTAATTACGACGGTTTGACTTTTAGCTAAATAACTAAGCTAAACTCAATAAAAGAAGGATTAGAACACTTACTGAAGTCCTAAGCTTGATTAGGGAACACTTGAGAGGAAGTTGAGCTCCAGAAGTGGTCCTCAAATGCAGATGAAGGTGTGAAGAAAGTGTTGCAAGTTCATGGCCTTATATAGTGGATTTAAGCACCACAATTGCTTGCCAACAAGGTCTAGCACACACCACAACTGATCAACACTTGTTTCTAGTGTTTAGGGGGTGTTTTAGAGGTCAAGGGATGTGGAGAATCGAGTTAGAATCGAGCAGATTGCACTCAGCAGGCAAAACCCAAAAATTTCGGAGCTGGGCACCCCTAGCGTGACGCTAGGCCCCCCTCGCGTCGCGCTAGGCCTCCCCTGATCAGCTTTTGTGATTTATTTCATTTTGATCCTTGGCTCTTCAAAACTTGATTAGGCACTTGTTTTCTTGCATTTTAAACCCTCATATTTGATCTATAAAGGCTTTAAAACATATACCCACTTTGTTAAGTCCCCGGGTAACTTTATTGTTACCCGAAAAGTCCTAACTTTCAACGTTTACGCTTTAACTCTTCGCACACGAATTTGATCATAACTTTCTCATACGTTAACGAAACTTTACGAAATTTAAATCGTGTATTCTCGTGAGCATATTTAACATTTACAAAGCTTCGGGTTTATCAAAAGGTCAATCAGAGGTATAATTTAAACATGTTGACACATTTAGCCTCTGTAGTTTGAAATCTCTCACTTTTAGCTTCGTATGATCCATGATTTATTCGTTTGAACGTATGAGCACCATGTAGGGTTAATGTACATTATATTTATTCACAGTTGACACTTACATACTTTCCATGTTTGTCAACTTTAGTCCTTCTATAATATTTCTTTCACACGTTTAAACATTTGACACGTGTCTACACATTATAGGACGTGAATTTTCGAGGTGTTACATCCTCACCCCCTTAAAATAAATCTCGACCCGAGATTTACTGAAATAAGTAAGGGTATTTTTCTTTCATCATGGATTCAACTTCCCACATGTATTCGGGACCTCTACGGGCATCCCATTTGACCTTTACAATAGGTACATGCTTCCTTCGAAGCTTCTTTACCTGTCGATCTTCAATCGACAAAGGTTTTTCAAAAAATTTTAAGCTCTCATCTATATGCACATTTGTATGCGGTATCACCAGTGATTCGTCAGCGAAACACTTTTTCAGATTGCAGATGTGGAACACGTTGTGAATTCCACTGAGCTCTTCCGGTAAGTTTAACTTATAGGCAACTGACCCGACACGTTCGATAACCTCGAAAGGTCCTATGTATCTCGGGCTTAGCTTGCCTTTCTTGCCAAACCGCATCACTCCTTTCCAGGGTGACACTTTAAGTAGGACTTTGTCACCTACTTCGAACTGAAAATCCTTACGCTTAGGATCAGCGTAACTCTTCTGCCTATCCCAGGCAGCTTTAAGACGGTCACGAATCTGGACAATCTTGTCCGTCGTTTCGAACACGATCTCTAGTCCTGATAACTGGACATCTCCAACTTTCGCCCAGCAAATAGGCGATCCACACTTTCTACCGTATAATGCCTCAAAAGGCGCAGCCTTAATGTTGGTATGGTAGCTATTGTTGTAGGAGAATTCGATTAATGGTAGGTTCTTATCCCAACTACCACCCAAATCGATCTCACATGCACGTAGCATGTCTTCCAACATTTGAATAGTACGCTCACTCTGACCGTCAGTCTGAGGATGGTAAGCCGTACTAAAATTCAAACGTGTGCCCAAAGATTGTTGGAAACTCTTCAAAAAATGTGACGTGTATCTAGTATCTCGGTCAGAGATAATAGCCACAGGTATGCCATGTAAGGCCACAATCTTATCAACGTATAACTGGGCTAACATGTCGGAGCTATAAGTCTCCTTGATGGGTAAGAAATGTGCTGACTTAGTCAGTCTATCAACTATAACCCATATTGTATCATTTCCTTTCTTTGTCTTGGGTAACTTGGTAATAAAATCCATAGTTACCATTTCCCACTTCCACGTAGGAAGTTCAGGCTATTGTAGCAAGCCTGGCGGCTTTTGATGCTCGGCTTTGACTTGCGTACATGTTAAGCATTTAGCTACATGGGTGGCCACAGACTTTTTCAAGTCTATCCACCAATAATTTGCCTTTAGATCCTGGTACATCTTATCAGCTCCAGGATGAACGGAGTATTTGGAACTATGGGCTTCCTGAAGGATGACATCTCGAAGACCTCCATAAATTGGAACCCATATTCGTCCATTTAATCGTAAAATTCCATCCTTGCTAAGAGTTAACTGCTCCTTAGTTACTCCTAGCTTTTCATTAGGATAGTTAGCTTCCAACACAGCTTCCTTCTGTGCAGCTAACAACCTTTCAATCAAATTATTCTTTATCTCCATGCGCTTGGCATTGATTCGGATAGGTTTCACCCTCTCTTTTCTACTCAAGGCATCGGCGACTACGTTCGCCTTGCCGGGATGGTACTTGATTTCACAATCATAATCATTTAAAGTCTCCATCCAACGGCGTTGCCTCATGTTTAATTCCTTCTGATTGAACAGATGCTGGAGGCTCTTGTGATCAGAATAGATCACACATTTGATTCCATAAAGATAATGCCTCCACAGTTTTAGTGCGAACACAACGGCACCCAACTCCAAGTCGTGGGTGGTGTAATTCTTTTCATGCACCTTTAACTGTCGTGATGCATAGGCAATAACCTTGCCTTTTTGCATAAGCACACACCCCATGCCAGTGTGTGAAGCATCGCAGTAAACCACAAAATCTTCTATTCCATCTGGCAATGTCAGTACTGGGGCGTTGCTCAACTTCTGCTTCAGAATATCAAAGGACTCTTGCTGTTTTGGGCCCCAAATGAACTTTACTTTCTTCTTGGTCAAGGAAGTTAGGGGTGCAGCAATCCTTGAAAAATTTTCAATGAAACGCCTATAATATCCTGCCAATCCCAGGAAGCTACAAATCTCTGTAAGCGTCTTTGGCTCTTGCCAGTTCATTACGGCTTCAACCTTAGCGGGATCCACCTGGATACCACGCTCACTAACCACGTGTCCAAGGAATTGGACTTCTCGTAGCCAAAATTCACATTTAGAGAATTTGGCATAGAGCTTCTCCTGATGTAGAAGTTTGAGAATACAACGAAGGTGTTTCTCATGGTCAGCTTGATTCTTAGAATAAATGAGAATGTCGTCGATGAAAACGATGACGAATTTATCTAAGTGCGGCTTGCAAATGCGATTCATGAGGTCCATGAACGCGGCCGGTGCATTAGTGAGCCCAAAAGGCATCACTAGGAACTCGTAATGACCATAACGAGTCCTAAATGCTGTTTTGTGTACGTCTTCATCTCTGACCTTCAGCTGATGGTAGCCCGACCTCAAATCAATCTTCGAGAAATAACTTGCCCCTTGCAATTGATCGAACAAATCGTCGATTCTGGGCAGAGGATACCTATTCTTTATCGTGACTTTATTAAGCTCACAATAATCGATGCACAGACGCATCGATCCGTCCTTCTTCTTGACAAATAGGACTGGTGCTCCCCAAGGAGACGAACTAGGTTTGAGGAAACCTTTGGCCAGCAATTCGTCCAATTGCGTCCTTAATTCCTTCATCTCCGTTGGAGCCAACCTATAGGGTGCTCTGGCAACTGGGGCTGCTCCGGGGATGATGTCAATTCTGAATTCCACTTGTCTATCTGGTGGTAAACCGGGTAGATCTTTAGGAAACACTTCTGGGTATTTAGAAATGACAGGGATGTCTTCTATCTTCGGTTTAGGCTCATCAATAATCACTTGCGCCATGTAGATGACACACCCCTTCTTCAAACACTTGGAAGCCTTGAGCATAGTCACTTGCTCAGGCAGCCCATACTGGGTATCTTCCCGAATGGTAAGTGATTCACCAGACGGAGTCTTTATTACCACTTGTTTCTTGTTACAGACAATTTGGGCCTGGTTATGAGATAACCAGTCCATACCCAGAACTATGTCAAAACCGGCCAACTTAAAGGGAAGTAGAGACAGAGGAAAAAAATGGTTCTTAATGGATATAACACATCCATCTAACACAGTAGAGACGGTTTCTAGGGTGCCATCTGCTAACTCCACCTCATAGTTCACTTTTAAGGTTTTGACAGGTAATTTCAACAATTCACAAAACTTATTGTCTACAAACGACTTATCAGCGCCAGAATCAAAAAGTACTCTAGCATATACGTCATTTACAAGGAAAGTACCTGTAATAACGTTGTCGTCTAGCACTGCTTCTTTGGCGTCCATCCTGAAGACTCTAGCATTAGTCTTCTTAGCCTCTTCAGGCTTCTTGTTGTACTTAGGGCAGTTGGTTTTAATGTGGCCCTTTTCATTGCAACGGTAGCACGTTGCATCTTTTATCTTCTTGCAATCCAAGGTTTTGTGATCCGTGGACTTGCAAATGCCACAAGCATAAGATTTTGACTGAGTCTGTGAGTTCGACTCAAGTTTGCACTTTCCAAAGTGCTGCTTCTTGCAAATTTTGCATTTGGGCTTCTCACCAGAATTATGCCCCTCTTTCCTTGAGTCAGATCCTTTCTTGCTATCACCGTTCCCACGGTGCTTCTTGTTCGATCTGCGTGAACCATCATCTTCACGTTTTCTCTTCTCAGCCTCCTTATTCCTCAGCGATCTCTGCCTGACCGCATCCAGAGTGAGGGATAAGGAAATGTCAGCTACTGATCTAAAAGTAGCTGGCCGAGAAGCTTTAACGCTTGCCTTGATCTCGGGGGCTAAACCATCGATAAAACGAGCGATTCTTTTTGGCTCCGGGGTTACCAGATAAGGAACCAACCGGGACATCGTGTTGAAGCTCGTTAGGTAAGCTTGACAGTCAAGGTTTGTCATCACCAATGATAAAAAATCAGATTCTATCTTTTCCACCTCATGCTGAGGGCAGTAGTTTTCCTTGATAAGGGCAACAAATTGATCCCACGACATATTATACAATGGGATTTTTCCGGTGGCCTCAATCAGAGATCTCCACCATGCTAACGCTTCACCCTTAAAAGACTGCGACACAAACTTGGCCACGTCTCTTTCAGCACATCCGCTGATGTCTACAACCGTATCCATCTCATCCAGCCATGTCATACAGTCAATGGCTCTCTTCTCCCCAGTGAAATCCCGGGGCTTGCAAGAAACAAAATATTTATACGAGCAACCCATGTCACGGGGCCCTTGATTACGTATAACCTGCTGAGATGGAGCACTGTGGTTCGAGGAGCGTCGATCATCGTTTTTCTTCGGGTCGTCCTTCTTGGGCGGTGGCTTTGAAGGTTGTGTATATTGGGTCCTACTACGAGTCCCACTGTACTCTTCATACTGCCTTTCCAAAGCCTGTGTAACCGCGCCGTCTATGATCGCTTTCAATTCCGCACCCGTTAGATTAATTCGGGCGTCATTATTAACCTCCACTGGATGACTATTACCCTCGTCCGAGTTAGCCATTTTTAATTGAACTGTTGCAGAAAACAAGGACAATAGTTTATTTGGGAGTTTATTATAGAATTGCCCCATAGGAAAATTCATTAACCATGGTAAACAGAGACCAATTTTGGTTAATTTATTAATCACATTTATTTAGGATTTCTATAATAATTATCCTAATTATAAAACAATAACAGTTTTATTTGGGGCACAAAAGGCCTAGTCACGTGGACATTTTTATTTAATTGATGATTTCAGAGAATCAAAACATTAAGGTATACTGGCACAATAGGCCTAGTCACAAGGAAAATTATAAATTATATGCTAGGATTTCAGAGAATCAAAGCATTTAAGGTTTAAACCTAGTTCATTACCTTTATTTGACGGGGAGTTATGGCTACCACTGTCTTTTGGCTCATTTAGAAGTGAGCAGGGCCCGTAGGCGCTATATTACCACGTATGGTAAGAATATGATCATCTTAATTGACGATGTAAACCCAGGATTCGGAGATCATTAAACTGGGTTAGGAAATCTTCTAACGAATTCCTTTATAAAAATTGACGTGTGATTTTAACAAATCACGTCTGCCAGGAGTGCTAACATGTTTTCAGATGTTAACTTAGATTTGAATCTTTTGAACAGGTCTTACCATCTCGGCCTGGTCTTATGTTGACCCGAAGGCTAGGTTTCACACTTTAAGATTCTTAATTAATAATTACATAGGCAGATTATTTCAAAAAGGAATGATTTTAATTTATTTATTTCATTTATAATTTATATATGCACATAATGTCAAACATGAAATTTATAAAACAAACATTCCATTAATTTATTATAATATTACACGCAGCCCTAAACGGGTCTTTTCAATCAACAATTACCCACGCAGGGGTTAATCAACATGCTAGTCCGCGCATGGACTTTAATCAAACAAATTAGTCCACGCAGGGACTTTAAGCAAACAAATTAGTCCTCGCAGGGACTTTAAGCAAACATCATACCCACACAGGGGTTAACGGAAAATAGACCCACGCAGGGGACGAAACAAACACACATACCCACGCAGGGGCTTAAACAAATACAGCAATTACAGGCCCACGCAGGGGCTCAATCAACAATTGGAAGGATTCAACGATCCTTCTTGTTCTTCCCTTTGATAAAACTTGCTAATCCTTGGAAGAAGGTCTGTCTCTCCCTACGGTCACGGTGGAAGCCTCGCTCTACTTCATCCAACCTTTGAAGGATTTCCTCCCTTTCTGGGGGAGAAAACCGTGGCGGCTGCGATTGCGTCCGGATAATGGGTCTAGGAGGTATCGGGTATCCCTGAGTCGGGTACCCTACTCCCCATGGATCCCCATAGGGTCCTTGGTTGTTGTAGTTCGCCGCTACCATGTAAGGGTCTGCCTCCGCGTAACCATAGTTGTGGTGATTTGGCGGTTCAAACGGGTTATACGCCATGGAACCCGTATATGCCGGAATTGGGTTGTCAAAACCCATTGGCGGTGGCTGTGGTACAGCTGGTTGTGAAGGTCCACCCATTTGTGGGTCCTCCTGATGTGGCGGATAATGGCTGCCACTGGACTGACGTGGGGAACTGAAATGGAAATCCCCTGCTCGTGACGACATGCGCGCACCGGTTCTCCTTCGCCTTGGCGGTTGAGGAGGTACCAGCTGTACTGGTGGCGGTGGAGGTGGTGGCGTAACTGCCACAAATCAGTGATCCTCAGAGGAATCTTGATGATGCTGTTGCTGCTGCGGCTGCTGCTGCTCATGAGGCGACGAATGGTGAGGAGGTGTATAGTACCACTCGTGCCGGGTGAACATCGCCTGGAAACTATCCGGACCAACATAGGGTGATCCGTGAAATGAAGATCCGTCGTAGATTTCGATCGGATGGTTCGGAGTACCACTTGCAGGTTCAACGGGGTCCATATCCTCGTCCATGTCATCCGCATTATCACCGGAGAAGTGATCGTCTGGCCCCAGTGGGTTAAAACCCACGGGTTCTTGCACGTAGCCAACCGGATTAAACCGGCCCCGAAAAACTGGGGTGGGGTCCCCGAAAGAATGATGAGACAGGGATCGTTGTAATGGTATGAAGGAAGGCTGAGGGTTATTCGGCTCGTAGTCCGGTTGTGGCCCATACGGGTTTTGGACCGGAGGTGTCGAGCTATGTGAGACCGACCGTCTAGCCAGCTCAAATAGGTTTCTTCTGTTTTGGCGTGGATCGTCACTCTCCGCGGTAGACGGAGCTCGAACATTTGAAGGTCCTGCCTCGTTGTCGTTGGGGGCGGTGATCGGCCCCTTTCCTCGTCCTCTCCTACGGAAGAATCTCGGAGGCATTTTGGTAATCCTGTCAAAATAGCATAAGATAATAGTAACAAATATAAAATTTAAAGGACAAAACAAAAACCGAATAAGGTGGAATTTGTCCTATGTTATATGTCTAGACTCGAAGGTTTAGAAATGTGCAATTGTGCAACTGAGATTAAACACTAAAGGCTAGTGTTTAATTCACTCAGAGATGGCTCTGATACCAACCTGTCACACCCCGATTTCCACGTGTCACCGGTGGGCCCGGTGGGGGAGTATCGTGACGTGGTTGGCAACATAATAGTCAAACAACACAATATTTAATATGCACAGCGGAAGCAAATTTAAAAATATGATACAACCGAATTTAATATTGTAATATCAAAGTCACAATATCCAGAAGTTTATCCACAGTCGGATCGAAAATAAAAATAGTATTAATGGTTCAACAGACTTCAGGCATCTTAAGCTTGCGAGACTTCTAATGATGCTAAGGAGAAATCCCAGCCAATTTCGCTTAGTACCTGCATTCAATTGGTTTGGATGCACATGGCATAAACATTTTATTTAACTTGGGAGAATTATTTAATATTATAATCTTGTGAATGAATTACATGTTCCTTGTGCGTTCAGTAGCCCGGATCTTGTCCGGGTTAAAGATCAATAGACACACCACAATGTTCTTTTGTGCACTGACGGGTGTACGCCTACACCCCGCGCTTAAGTCGTGGCCATTTCGTAAAATGATGCCGAGGATATCCGGGACATGGTCATTAACCCCCCAAAGGCTTTAAGTAACAAGACTGTTTAAACGAGCCGATCAAATTATTCAACTACCCACTTAACGGTGGAGATTTGATGCCCGATCAAGCGGTATGCTATATACCGTAACCCAAGCCCGTATAGGGAAAATAAGTTAAAAGTATTTACCTGAGCAAGTATAATTCACAATTTAGCAAAATGCACGTAGCTTTTACTGGTCCTCCTAATCTAGAACGAAGGTTTTATAATAACCTATTAGAATCCTAACGGGTCTTTAATTAAGCTTAAGCTTAGACCGGCTAGTTTCAAAGATACGGTTCGTACGCACGATTAAGCGAAGACCGGATGGAATGTGATTTAGACCCGACAAGTTTGAGGACTTGTTTAGTATGGGTTTATTATTCACACTCTGGATTTTGAGATAAAACCGTTAATGTTTGACCCGTTTCGGCTAATTTATGTAAACTTGTTACACAAACCGAACCGTACGCGTAATAAGCGTGACGGGTATTCATGAGAGCTATATACAGGTTTCCTAAGTTAATTATGCCTCAAATATGTTGCGACATCAGTAAGATGTCTTTCATTATGCCCGAAACGTGTTTAAACACAAACTAGGCCCCGTAGGGGTAGTTTGGTCATTTTTAAAGGTTGTAAAAGGGTTTAAGTGTTTAACTGAGTTACAGGTCTGATGTAATCAGTAAACATACTCAAGTTAATGAGTTATAACAGTAAGACAAAGCATATATGTGAAATTTATCATTTTTAACCAAACTATGCCCCGTAGGGGTATTTTGGTAATTTCACATAAGCCGAAAAGCTCAAAACTGAAGTCTGAGTTTATCAACCTTTGCTTACTGTTAAAATATTATAATTTTCCTTATATATCAGTAGGTATCAACCCGGGTATGTCCAATATAATTCTAATACATACTTTGCGCTAAAAACGCTTAATAAGGCGATTAAAGGCCATTTCCGGGTTCGATACTTAAATCTGATATTTTTATATTTCCAGAAGGCTAAAAATAATTTATTTATCATATGTGATCAGTAGCAAAAGGTTTGGAGTCGTTTAGATATGTAAAACTCATTTTATGGCCCGTAAGGGCAAAACCGACAATTACCGGACTAAGCCTACGACTACTAGTTATGCTCAGCCTAAAATTAATTAAAAATCTTTAAAAATCCCAAAATAATATATTACATCAGTGGGTATTAAGTTTGATACCAAAAAGTAGGCTTAACTATGCTATACGCTAATTACGCCGTTTTATTAACATAAAGCATTCATTTTGCGATAATGAGCATAACTCTTAATCTACAATTCAAACTGATGTCAAACTTTGCATACAAGTTTATATATCAGTAATTAAATTTTCTACTCTTTTACATTTCCAAAAATCACGTTTTAAAGTAATAAGGGCATAACGGTCAACATATGAGCAATTCACGGAAAATGCATATTAATTGGATAACTAGTGAACCAAGGTGTAACATCACAGAGGGTTATTCTAACATGTAACCTAGTCCAATTAAAGCTCTGAGGCATTTCTAAAACATGCCTAAACGGATCAGAACTGAAAGTCAAAGTGAAAGTCAAACTATGTGACTTTCGGTTCCGAACCGGGTATTTACAGGAATTTGTCGGGTTGAACATGTTTAGACATGTCTTACACTTATTACTAAGTTATAACAATGATCAAACAGGTTGTATATGATCTATAATGTTAATTATGCATAAATGGCATTTTAAACTTTCTGTTGACTTTTTAAGTACACGTTTGACCCGACTTTTGACCTGGTTAGAGTGGTAATCAGGGGGAACCCTTTTGAGGTTTATTACCCACATAAATACCAACTTATATCTACTTTTAATTCGAGATATGACTGAGCCATTGTTGACTAATCTCGAAGTCAAACCGTAATTACGACGGTTTGACTTTTAGCTAAATAACTAAGCTAAACTCAATAAAAGAAGGATTAGAACACTTACTGAAGTCCTAAGCTTGATTAGGGAACACTTGAGAGGAAGTTGAGCTCCAGAAGTGGTCCTCAAATGCAGATGAAGGTGTGAAGAAAGTGTTGCAAGTTCATGGCCTTATATAGTGGATTTAAGCACCACAATTGCTTGACAACAAGGTCTAGCACACACCACAACTGATCAACACTTGTTTCTAGTGTTTAGGGGGTGTTTTAGGGGTCAAGGGATGTGGAGAATTGAGTTAGAATCGAGCAGATTGCACTCAGCAGGCAAAACCCAAAAATTTCGGAGCTGGGCACCCCTAGCGTGACGCTAGGCCCCCCTCGCGTCGCGCTAGGCCTCCCCTGATCAGCTTTTGTGATTTATTTCATTTTTATCCTTGGCTCTTCAAAACTTGATTAGGCACTTGTTTTCTTGCATTTTAAACCCTCATATTTGATCTATAAAGGCTTTAAAACATATACCCACTTTGTTAAGTACCCGGGTAACTTTATTGTTACCCGAAAAGTCCTAACTTTCAACGTTTACGCTTTAACTCTTCGCACACGAATTTGATCATAACTTTCTCATACGTTAACGAAACTTTACGAAATTTAAATCGTGTATTCTCGTGAGCATATTTAGCATTTACAAAGCTTCGGGTTTGTCAAAAGGTCACTCAGAGGTATAATTTAAACATGTTGACACATTTAGCCCCTGTAGTTTGAAATCTCTCACTTTTAGCTTCGTATGATCCATGATTTATTCGTTTGAAGGTATGAGCACCATGTAGGGTTAATGTACATTATATTTATTCACAGTTGACACTTAGAATACGTATATTCACATACTTTCCATGTTTGTCAACTTTAGTCCTTCTATAATATTTCTTTCACACGTTTAAACATTTGACACATGTCTACACATTATAGGACGTGAATTTTCGAGGTGTTACACAAAGAAACTTTAAGAGAAGGCCTTCGATGTCATCGGTAGTTAAGGTCTTAGAAAGAGGAATGAATGTTGAATCAAACTTGGATTACAACTTCATAGATCCAGGAATTCAGGAAACAGAAGTTGGACACCAAAATGATTTTACCCGAATGTCGTCATCTCTTCTCTCAGGGCCAAGATAAGTAGTCATCAGGTTCTTGTGGATCATTTCTATGCAGTATTTTTTTTCTGTTCCAATATCAACTAAAATGTTAGTTATACATATATTTTATATAGATATGGGTATATTTAATATTGTTTCTTATGCTCCATGTATGTCTTTGGTTATATATTGACGTTCAAAGTGGTTGTAGTGTTGTGGTTTGGTTGATTGTTTATCGTTGGTTGGGATCTGAGTTGTTATACATTGTGCTTTGAATGTTAAGATGCTGCTGATGTTTGGGATATATTATCTGGTTTGTGGGAACTTCCTATAAGAAAATTGTGCTGAATAGTTGTATTTATTTTTTCCACTGGTAAGGCTTGATGTGGTCAGCTAGACGAATTGTTCTTCATTGACTTTATTTAAAAATACAAGATGGTTGAAATAAATTCAAATTATAACTGTTTCAGTAGCGGACGCGGTCCCAGAAATTATTTGCTGGGGTGCGGTCAGGTTTTTTGCCTAAAAAATACACTAAAATTGTTTTTTCGAATGGTGCGTCACTACTAAAAAACTGTCCATTTCCGACCAAGGTTTTTGTCGGAAAACTGTCGGAAAACGGCGTTTCCGACCAGTTTCCGACAAAAATAGGTTTGTAGGAAAAAGCCTTGTAGGAAAAGATTTCCGACAAGTATCCGACTAAATTTGTGACAAATTTCCGACAAAAAAAAGAAGTTACTATTTCCGACAAAGTTCCGACCAGAAATTTCCTACAACTTTCCGAGCACCGTTTTCCTACAATTTTCCGACAACCATTTTCCTACTATTTTCCGACCAAAAGGTTCCTACAACTTTCCGACCGCCGTTTTCCTACTATTTTCCGACAACAATTTTCCTACTATTTTCCGACCAAAAGGTTCCTACAGCTTTCCGACCACCGTTTTCCTACTATTTTCCGACAACCATTTTCCTACTATTTTCCGACCAAAAGGTTCCTACAGCTTTCCGACCACTGTGTACCTACTGTTTTCCGACCACAATTTTCCTACAGCTTTCCGACCACAGTTTTCCGACCAATTTCCGACTAAAAAACTTTAAAAAAAATATAATAAAAACTAAAAAATCCAGATTTTTCTACTAAAATGCAGGGAAAAAATCCAATAAAATCCTAAATACGACACGATTTTTTTCTTCTTTTATTCTTATTTTTTGTCGGAACTTAGTCGGAAGTTTCCTTCAAATTTCCGACCATTTTTTTGTTGGTCGGTAAATTGTAGGAAAATAGTCGGTAAAACCAGATTATTTTTTTAGTTGTTATTTTGTCGGAAAATGGTCGGAATTTTCCGACCAAATTGGTTTTGTCGGAAATTTTGGTAGGAAATCCCCCTGTTTTCTAGTAGTGCGTCCGCCCACCCACCAAGAAACTTAGGTCCACCCCTGAATAGTTTTAGCTGCTTATATTGTCACTGTCCTCCAGCCGACCGATACAAATGACCCATTTTAACCTATTGTAAATAATGAGTATTGAAACGCTTATATTGTTACTATATAAACACGAAAATATGATCTATTATTGAAGTTCAACGATCCCCCATACGGTGGAAAGGCTATGGCTATGGTGCAACTGAAGGCCTCAGAAACAAAAATAAATGTTGCACAAAAGCCGCCCTCAGATGAAAAAGTTCCTTCACATCAAACTAGTCCAAGAAACCATGACTCAGGCTATCAACACTTGAAACTTTGTGAATTGGATACAACTACAAAACATATAATTTCATTAATGATAACGGTAAGGTAACAAAAAGAATTATACATAGGTTGCTTGCACCACATAAAACGACTTCAAATCCTCATTTTCTAGTTTCTACAGCATGCCTTAAATAGGTGGTGGTTCTCTCACACAATCCAAAGCGTCTGGAAGAAGCCTTGGGTTAGCCGGCTTTAACCCCTTTCTCAACAACCAGTTCAGAAGAGCTAATTTCATCTTCCGCACCTGTAGATAAAACAATAAAAAATGTAGTGGCCATAGCATCAGAGCATTGCAGCTGAAGATGGGCCAACGTGCCTATAACTCATCAAGATAGTCATGGTAACGTGATACGGAGCTGATCCAAGGATTGGCACTCGTAATTGGAGAAACAAGATAAAAGTAAGTGAGCTAGAAAATAACCTAGCTTTATATGGACATAATAGGACCGTAGTATGCACAAAAATGGCATAATAGGTCCAACACTGTGACAAACAGCCATAGTGTGATAACCCGTAATTTACGGCACCTAATTACGTGATTAGCACATGATTAACGCAATAATAAATAATGTTTACGACGCTAATTAACTTAAACAGGCCCTTGGAGTGCCCAGAAACGTTTGTTCAGCTATACAATGCGCGTGTGGTGATTTACAGAAGATCTGCTGAATATTACGGACAACGTCGATAAATACGAACTGTCCACGAATATTTTACGCTAAATTTAGCTCCGTAATGAAATTTTAGCAACTACAATCGAAACCGGATCGAAAAACGGATTAAAAACGGCAACGATAAAATTTTTCGCGTTTATCACCGTAGTCGACGAACGAGCGTGCAAACGACGACTACCGACCGTACTTTTGTGTATTTTAATTTTTGACGTTAAACAGAGTTCAGGATTTTGACAACGGGTCTCGTAGGAATTACGAACTACTTACACACGAGATAGGCTTGTGGGCCCTGGGCCCAAGCCCAAGCCTAAACCTACATATAATATATTAGATCTAAAGATCTTACCAAAATCTTTCCAAAATCCTCAAAATCTCAACAAGATTTCTATGAAATCTCTATGGATCTTTATACGCAGAATTAAAAGGAAATACATTAGACATTACACACACATTCCACCATAAATACCCCTCATCTTCTTTAAATTCACAAACAACACACATTCACTTCCTGTCATCTCTCTCTCTCTCGATCATTTTTTTTACAGACAACACACAACACCCCTTTACATTTCTCCTCTCCCTCTCATCCACTCCGGTCATCGGAGCCGGTGTCGGCGGCTGTTCGTGTCCGGTGAACCCACAACACACAGACACCCTGTTAGGGTGTGACTCGAGGAGAGAGAAACGGAGATCGGAGGTCCGATGAGGGAGGCCCGCGACGGCGAATCACAACAGAGAGAGAGAGAGAGACTGAAAGAAGGAGACCGAGAAGAGAGAGAGAGACTGAAAGGAGACCGAGAAGAGAGAGAGAGAGACTGAAAGAAGGAGACCGAGAAGAGAGAGAGAGAGAACCGGCGGTGATGGTGGTGATCGGCGGTTGCAATCTCGGACCGGTGGTCCTTGTTTTTAACCGATGGTCCCTGGCTCGATTTCCGGCGGTCCATGGCATTATCCGATGAAGTCTCACGATTTCGGTTCGTTTATCCGGTGGTCGGCTTCAAGGTCCGGCGGACCTTACCATTATTCAGCGGGTTCGAGTTTAGGTCCGGTTTGTGCGGTTCAGGTGGCAGTTCATCAGGTCTCATGTTCAATCTTTGTTGAATACGGGTGCGGTCTTATTCGGGTGATATCTCGGGCTTCGGGTCAGCTGAGTTTGGTTCAAGGTACTAAAATTTCGGGTCGGGTCAACCTGGTCAAAGACGGTCAACAGCAGTGCGGTTCGGGTTCGATGCAGGGTTCGATGTTCGGGTCAGATTTCGGGCCTGGTTGACTCAGTCAAACCGAGTCAACTCGGTCAACTGAGTCAGCTCAGCGAGTCAACCCGGGTCAACTCAGTCCGCGTTTCGACATGAAGGCTTGGTAAATTAATGACGCGATTAATGTTTGAGTTTTAATAATCTTAATATTACTAACGTGAACGAGCTCGACCCGACTAACGGATTTACACTTAATGACTCGGTTTTAAATATTTAGCGTTTTGATATATTTCACGTAACTATATAATATGTGTGAGTTGATTGAATTTTGTTAAAATAACGACAACTTGGTTGTCCGGGGTGTCCAAAAACAGAGGAAACTCTGCCCGTTTTTCGAGAAAATCCGCAAACACAAAAGGCGTTTTATTATCAGATTCAAATAATCTTTTACAAAGACGACAATTTGGATATTATTTCGATAATGCTTTTATAAAATAAAACATGAAATAATATTTTCAATTCTTTTATTACTTTCGACAACTCCTTTATAAAGTCAATATAATTATTTATATTGTTACAAACTCCAAACACACATTCGTTTATAAAAATAAATATAGTTATATATTTATTTCAAACACGACAATCCGACGATTCTTTCGTGAATATAACTCTTTTATATTTATTTTCGAACGCCTAAACGGCATATACGTATATTTTTGACAAAATATAAACAAGACGTGATATATATAATACAAATTATTATATATTATTTTCGTACGACTACTCGAGACGGCTAACGCAAATACAACGAAGTATTTATATATTTTATATATAAATATTTATATTTTAAAATCCCTCGAGGACTAAGTCTTTCCAAGACTTATTAGTTTTACCAACAATAAACGAGACTTAACACGTATAACTTAATCTTTTCCATTAAGTTAACAACTTACCATTGAAATCGTTCGATTAACGATTCGGTAGAGCTCGGTGACACGTAGACTAGTTACCGCTTTTATTTAGAAACTTATTAGATATTCCGTGTTAGGAATATTGTAGAATGCACGCTAGCAAGTCAAATCTTGGAAACGATATCATCGAAGTCGTAATTAGCTAGCTTTGCACAAGGAAAATTCAGGCGAGTTCATAACCCCCACTTTTTACTATTTTACATTTTTATAAATGTTTTCGGGGTGGAAAGACATGCACGTTTTGCAAAAACATACAAAGTTTTGAACTAACGCAAAACTCGTATTTCTAAATCATATTACGAAGGGATTTCGGGGAACACAAATGAATTACGAAAGTTTTATACTAAACATACCGGTTTTTACAAAACAAATGCTTATTTTCGAAATATGAATGATTTTCGGCCAGGGTGACCAGGAATCTGGTCAGGGTGACCAGGAATCTGGTCAGGGTGACCAGGGATTTATTTTATACATGGTATGGTTAACGTAAGGAGGGTTATTATTATTTAGATCATGTGAGTGGGTAGGCGGGAACTGGAGGCCATTAATCCTCATTGTAGGACCGAGGGACGTAAGCGGTAGATCTATCTGGGTGTAGCGAGCCCAACCCTAGGCCCAACAGTACGGACCTCGGGGTGACTTTGTACCCATCGCAAAATCTGCTAGGTTTGAGTCTTCCTACTTGCACTTCACACATATCAATGGCCTTGCAAACCATTGGTGATCTCTTTCTTTTCCTTATTTGCTACATACCAGGGACATATATATTTACGAAACTACTTGTTCATACAAATTAAAATACCATGTTTTATACAAAATTCAAAGCACATGATTATGCGGGTAAGGAGTCAAAGTCAGGGTGGGCATTGACGGTTATATAAACATTACAAATACAAGGCTTTACAAATACATGGTTTTATGAACATAACGTGTTACAAACACAACGTTGAAAATGATTTTTAAACTCATTTTCTCAATACTATTTCAAAAACCGGTTATTCCAAAGATTTATTTCAAATCTTTCACAATACCAAAGATTTATTTCAAACCTTTCACAACTCAAAAGATTTATCTCAAATCTTTTACAAACAAGCTATGAACTCGCTCAACTCTATGTTGATTTTTCGCATGTTTCTTTCTCAGGTTACTTTTCAAAGTTATGGCACGGTTGGAAAAGGAGAGCCAAGAGGAGTCGAGTACTTAGTGGACGTTCATTTTCTAAAAGACTTAGCTTATTTGCTTCCGCTGTGCAATGACGATACCAGTCCAGTCACGCCAGCTCTGATAATTTCGGGGTGTGACAGATTGGTATCAGAGCTATAGGTTACAGCGAATTAGGTTCCTGTTGTGATACCTAGGCTCTAACCTCACTTTTCTCTGGGACTTAGATTATTAAGACGTTGAATACATACAGAACGCCTAGTACTCGAATATGGTCTCCAACCGTTGCCGAAAAACAAACAGTCAAAAATTTTGTTTTCAAACATACGCTATTGTGATGTTTTATACACGGTACACGAAACGATTACATACAGTGCACAACACCCTGAGAGTTTAGGAAACATGCATTTAAGACCTTCGGAAAAGGGAATTCAGTCGGGTGGCTGAATCTGGTCTGAGAGGCTGGGAGGATAGTCTAGTGGGACTAGGAGATTCAGTCTAAGAGGCTGGGAGGATAGGCTAGTGGGACTAGGAGATTCAGTCTGAGAGGCTGGGAGGATAGGCTAGTGGGACTAGGAGATTCAATCTGAGAGGCTGGGAGGATAGTCTAGTGGGACTAGGAGATTCAGTCTGAGAGGCTGGGAGGATAGTCTAGTGGGACTAGGAGATTCAGTCTGAGAGGCTGGGAGGATAGTCTAGTGGGACTAGGGAGTCAGTCTGGGAGGCTGGGAAAAATTGTCTAGTGGGACTAGGGAGTCAGTCTGGGAGGCTGGGAAAAATTGTCTAGTGGGACTAGGGAGTCAGTCTGGGAGGCTGGGAGGCTAGTGGGACTAGGAGGACTATTTGATTTCTTATTGGTTATTTGTGCATGTGTGTGTTTATTAAAGGTCATCACGTAGGAACCGCGAATATTAACTCGGGCACACACTATTATCTATATTGTCTATGATATTTTAACTTCCCGAGCAGGCATCCTACGCATAACAAGACGCTAACGCATGAGAATACATAGAACTCAAATTTCTACGTCAACAGATGTCGGGGTACATCACCTTCTACGCGGCACACAACGCTAGTGCACAAGTATACGTGAAACTTAAGCTATACATCAACGGAGGTTGAAGTACGACACATACGGCTATCGAGGCGAGGCCTTTGAGAAGGAACGATGACGCAAATTTAACGACGACGCTAGATCCCTGTCAGCAGGAGAACTAACGATCAGGTAACGACAACTTGTCACGCGATCCTGCAACGACACGAATCACGCCAGGGAGAAGACGATTGTCTCCGCATCCCCCCCCCCTACCTAACTAACGACGAATACGCTATGTTCGACATTCCATGGTAATGTCACCTAACAATTGGTCGTCACACGAAACCCCAGGTAAAGTCCTCAAATTTCTTTTATTGAAATTTCGAATTTCACACTTACTGAGTAGATTTTCGTATCTCTACTCCTCTTAATGGTCATTGTATCATGGTCATTTTTTTTACAAGTTACATACATGGTTTTTCGTTGTAACCATGCCTAAAGTTTTCTTGTCAATACATATATTTTTGTCGGATTGCGCCGAAACCAAGTTCAATTGTTTGAACTTGTCCATTACACATATTCACTTCAGAACATCATATGATGTATTGGGAGCATCATATTCAAATTCGTTTTAACAAGCGTTTTATTTGTTCCGAGTCGAAGTAAACTTGTTAGGTATTCGACTCCGTTAAATTGTTTGTTGATTCCGACACCATGTGATGGTGATTTTCATTAATTTGAAGCTTGCGCTAAACTCGTTTACGCATCTTATGCACGGATCTAAATATTTATTTATTGATTGTTTTCCAATCCACTTCGATTTATTATATCCAAGCGGTCTTAATACAATAGTGTGTTAAGACAATGGTACACAAATTCATTTCATATTCCGGTGTATCTCATAACAGTTCTTTCAACATCGATCGAATGCTTTGCGACATTCATTGCTTCTTCACCTTCGATCGAAAACATTGTTTCATTGATGTTCCATCTTCAATTGAAAATTCTTTGATGTTTGTTTGGAACAAACATTCATATTTACTTCATTGCGCTTTCAATTGACTTCAAACACGGTGAATTTGTTTGATCACCGCTATTATTGAATTATTTCAATCACTACGACACTTTGTGGTGTCAGTACAAACTTGTAGCTTGGGCTAATTATGATTGAGCGTTTCATGCAAAACACAGGTGATACTTGTTCGATCACCCCTATTATTGAATTGTTTCATTCATTGCGACACCTTGTGGCGTCAGTATAACTTGCAGCTTGCGCTGATCACGATCGAACGTTTCATGCAAACTATTACATTTGAGATTGTTGATTCTAAGTTCATCCAGTGGATGTTATTGCTTCTAGAACTCATTTACACGTTGTAAACGTTCATATGGAATACGATTGGTCGAAGTTCCTGTTCATTGTTGGATCCTTGTTAACTTAGTCGCACTGGTGACTATATCATTAAGTCTTGTTTCGATTACGCGGTCATTCACTTTGTTATTATTCGGACTTACCTACGAATAACACAATTCTGAGGGGATAACATAGTCTAAATTTCGAGGACGAAATTTTTGTAACAGGGGGAGAATGTGACAACCCGTAATTTACGGCACCTAATTACGTGATTAGCACATGATTAACGCAATAATAAATAATGTTTACGACGCTAATTAACTTAAACAGGCCCTTGGAGTGCCCAGAAACGTTTGTTCAGCTATACAATGCGCGTGTGGTGATTTACAGAAGATCTGCTGAATATTACGGACAACGTCGATAAATACGAACTGTCCACGAATATTTTAAGCTAAATTTAGCTCCGTAATGAAATTTTAGCAACTACAATCAAAACCGGATCGAAAAACGGATTAAAAACGGCAACGATAAAATTTTTCGCGTTTATCACCGTAGTCGACGAACGAGCGTGCAAACGACGACTACCGACCGTACTTTTGTGTATTTTAATTTTTGACGTTAAACAGAGTTCAGGATTTTGACAACGGGTCTCGTAGGAATTACGAACTACTTACACACAAGATAGGCTTGTGGGCCCTGGGCCCAAGCCCAAGCCTAAACCTACATATAATATATTAGATCTAAAAATCTTACCAAAATCTTTCCAAAATCCTCAAAATCTCAACAAGATTTCTATGAAATCTCTATGGATTTTTATACGCATAATTAAAAGGAAATACATTAGACATTACACACACATTCCACCATAAATACCCCTCATCTTCTTTAAATTCACAACCAACACACATTCACTTCCTGTCATCTCTCTCTCTCGATCATTTTTTTTACAGACAACACACAACACCCCTTTACATTTCTCCTCTCCCTCTCATCCACTCCGGTCATTGGAGCCGGTGTCGGCGGCTGTTCGTGTCCGGTGAACCCACAACACACAGACACCCTGTTAGGGTGTGGCTCGAGGAGAGAGAAACGGAGATCGGAGGTCCGATGAGGGAGGCCCGCGACGGCGAATCACAGCAGAGAGAGAGAGAGAGACTGAAAGAAGGAGACCGAGAAGAGAGAGAGAGAGACTGAAAGAAGGAGACCGAGAAGAGAGAGAGATAGACTGAAAGAAGGAGACCGAGAAGAGAGAGAGAGAACCGGCGGTGATGGTGGTGATCGGCGGTTGAAATCTCGGACCGGTGGTCCTTTACTCGGACCGGTGGTCCTTGTTTTTAACCGATGGTCCCTGGCTCGATTTCCAGCGGTCCATGGCATTATCCGATGAAGTCTCACGATTTCGGTTCGTTTATCCGGTGGTCGGCTTCAAGGTCCGGCGGACCTTACCATTATTCAGCGGGTTCGAGTTTAGGTCCGGTTTGTGCGGTTCAGGTGACAGTTCATCAGGTCTCATGTTCAATCTTTGTTGAATACGGGTGCGGGTCTTATTCGGGTGACATCTCGGGCTTCGGGTCAGCTGAGTTTGGTTCAAGGTACTAAAATTTCGGGTCGGGTCAACCTGGTCAAAGACGGTCAACAGCAGTGCGGTTCGGGTTCGATGCAGGGTTCGATGTTCGGGTCAGACTTCGGGCCTGGTTGCCTCAGTCAAACCGAGTCAACTCGGTCAAACTCGGTCAAACTCGGTCAACCGAGTCAGCTCAGCGAGTCAACCCGGGTCAACTCAGTCCGCGTTTCGACATGAAGGCTTGGTAAATTAATGACGCGATTAATGTTTGAGTTTTAATAATCGTAATATTACTAACGTGAACGAGCTCGACCCGACTAACGGATTTACACTTAATGACTGGGTTTTAAATATTTAGCGTTTTGATATATTTCACGTAACTATATAATATGTGTGAGTTGATTGAATTTTGTTAAAATAACGATAACTTGGTTGTCCGGGGTGTCCAAAAACAGAGGAAACTCTGCCCGTTTTTCGAGAAAATCCGCAAACACAAAAGGCGTTTTATTATCAGATTCAAATAATCTTTTACAAAGACGACAATTTGGATATTATTTCGATAATGCTTTTATAAAATAAAACATGAAATAATATTTTCAATTCTTTTATTACTTTCGACAACTCCTTTATAAAGTCAATATAATTATTTATATTGTTACAAACTCCAAACACACATTCGTTTATAAAAATAAATATAGTTATATATTTATTTCAAACACGACAATCCGACGATTCTTTCGTGAATATAACTCTTTTATATTTATTTTCGAACGCCTAAACGGCATATACGTATATTTTTGAAAAAATATACACAAGACGTGATATATATAATACAAATTATTATATATTATTTTCGTACGACTACTCTAAATCACGAAACCGGTCCAATTGGGTTCGTATTGGTGGCTTAATTTTCACATAGAAACACATTATAACTACTTCTCTTTTGTCTTTTCCTTTTTTTTTACTTTTTTACTTTTATTATTTTTTTCCTTTTTCATACTTTTGGCCCTTTGTCTTTTTCTTATTTGAATTTTATTGCATATGGAAATAGGTTGCCACCTACAGGCAGCTGGCTATTGATTGCTTTTAGTTTTTTATCCTTGTTTCAATTTTTTATATTTGTCTTCCCTTTTAACTTTTAACTTTTTGAATTTTTTTTTATACTTTTGTCTTTTGCTTTTTATTTATAGTTTTGTATTTTTTTAGCTCTTAACTTTCAGCGTTGACACTTACAATCCTTTAACTTTATAAAACTTTGTAATCAAGTTTTACATGTTTATTTTTATTTACGTGTTGGTATAAATTAAAATTGATTTGGGTTATTTTGCGTTTAGACGTAAATTTTTCGCGGAAATGAGTTGGGTCAAATATAATATGATCTCATCTGTATAATTATGTACGTTTTCAATTAGTCTATATTTTAACGTAATTTTTTGGAAAATGAGTCGGGTCAAATATAATACACTTTCGCGCTTATTTTTATTTACGTTTTCAATTTCTCTACGTTTTGACTAAATTTTGTTCGGAAACGAGTAGAGTAAAATATAATACGTTTTAATTAGACGGTATAAATTGGAGTCACTATGCGTTTTGACATCGCCGTAATGCGCCGTAACTATTTTCTTACGTGCTTATTTTATTGCACATGTGGGTATAAATTAAAGTTGGTTTACCTTCGATGTAATTTTTTTCTTCAGAATATGTCAAGTCAAATATAACACGTTTCTATGCTTATTTTTATGTACTTTTTTTCTCTTTCTTGATTTTTTTCTAAACTTTATTATTTCTATTTCTATACTTTTCTTAATGTTTAGTGTTTTAGTTTTATGTTCCCTTTATATTGAAGTTATTTTTAAGATAACGTTTAAGTTTTCATTTACAATTAATTTAAAATCAGCTCATCTCGCTGTCCAATTTAAATTTATTTTTTATGGTTTTCGATCGATGTAAAAAATGTGTCAATATTCTTTTGAGTTTATTTCTTTCGGTTGATTGTTATATTGAACCAGAATAAATATCGAATGAAACCCCGCAGCGTAGCATGAGTAATCTCACTAGTATAAGTGCATTACACAATGAAAATTCATGAAAAACGATCAACAAATGACCGAAACCAAATCTGACTCGCACCGAACAGTGGTTTTAGGTTTGGACTCGGTTGCCAAACGAGCCAAATACCGAACCTGTATTTCACCGGTAGGGGTCTGACTGCAGGATTTTGGGCCTGTTGGTGGACCTCTTTACATAATTGTGTTTGGCCCACACTATAAATGTTCATAAGATATTTTTCAGATTTAAGGAACTTCTATATAGTAATTTAAAAACATGATCTCATAGCAAGATGCTATATAGATCCCAGCTGTTACATCCATTTTGGATTTACCCTCCTCCTCTTAATTGAGATTAAATTTATTTCGGGAAATATTTAATTTCGGTTTACATATATAATGTAAACTTGTTTCCGTTTTTCTTAAATCATCAAATTTATCCTTATTTTATTTGAATATATTTAAATTTATTTTTTGGAAATATCTAATAGCAATTTTACATTTATAAAAGCTGAGTTTCCATCTAGTGGTTGGTTTCAATGAGTGGACTATAGCATTGACTTGACTTGTTGAAGACTTATAACAAATTGATTCATCAGTTCTTCATGTGAAGTCCAGGAACTGTTTACAACATCTCAAAAAACCAATACTGGATTCAACTACAATAGAAACTCTATAAAATAATACACTTGGGACCACCAAAATTTATTAATTAAAAGAGTTATTAATTAATCGATAAATTAATAATTATTAATTTATATATTAATTAATATTTTATTAATTTATAGTAGAATACTTAGTTTACAAACACCTTTCAAGCTTCCACTTAATTATTGTATACAATGCATGTATATCAAATGAACGGCCCAATTTGAAAGAAACCTTCAATCTCCCACCTTATTATGCTTCTTGTGTTCAATGTATCACTTTATGGAAATTAAAAATATTTTCTATATAAATACAAGATCAAAATAGGTTAACACAAACAAATCATACACACAACATGGCTTCCCATCTTAAAGGTGTGAAAAAAACAACAATGACAGACGAGATTCGAAGAGCATTATGCAAGCACAACAAGGATAATCCAAGTCTCACTCAAAAGCAATTGCAAGAATGGGTTCATAGTAACTATGGTTTGCAGGTGAGTCAGGCGACAATATCGAATACAGTTAAGCGGTCTTTAGAGTATCTCTCACTTGCTCCCGAAAGAGGCAATGTTAAGCGACACAAACCGGCAAAATTTCCTGACCTAGAAAAATCTCTCTATGAATGGATTCTTCAATATCAAGAACATGTGAATATGACAGGTGAACTAATCACCGAGAAGGCGAAAAAGTTCATGAAAGATATGTATCCAGTGGATACTCCAGACTTTACTTTTTCTATTGGTTGGCTTTGAAAGTTCAAAGCAAGATATGGAATTAAAAATTTCCGGCGTTTTGGAGAGAGTGAATATGTTGAAATGGAGGACAAATTAAAATCCATAAGAGACAAAGTTGATCAGTTTGAAATGAAAGACATCTTTAATATGGATGAAACAGGTTTATTTTTTTATTATTTTATTTTATATTTTGTACTTTAGTGATGTAATTATTTACATGTTTTGATCTTAAACAAGTTTGTTTTTTAGACTTCAACCGGATCATTCCCTTGCAACAATGCAGCTTGAAGGGAAAAAACAAGACAAGGAAAGACTAACTGTTGCTATTTGCTGTAATGAGGACGGTTCGGAAAAACTTCCTTTATGGATTATTGGGAAATATGCTAAACCAAAAATTATTGAAGGATAATTTCCCTGCTCATCCAAAAATTATTGAAGGATTACGAAATGTTGAATTATTTTTTTTTGCCACCAAACACAACTTCAAAAATTCAACCTTGTGACGCGGGGATCATACGAGCTTTTAAGATGCATTATCGTCGTCGATTTTATAGAAGTCTTTTGGAGGGTTATGAATTAGGGGTTCCAAATCCAGCAAAAATAAATGTATTAGATGCAATGAATCTTGCAATTTCAGCATGGACTATGGATGTTCGTGCAAATACAATTGCGAACTGCTTTCGTCATTGTAAACTTCGATCAACAGATAACATGACTTTTGAGAACTCAGATGAAGGTGGTGAAAGCACTCAAGAACTCCAGAATTTGATCAAAGAGTTGGGTTATCGCAATGCAATGGATGTCGAAGATGTTCTGACTCACCCATAAGAAAATGTAGTTGCACAGTTGTTGACTGATGAAGAAATTATTGAAAGCGTTATTGGAATTAATAAAGATGATATCGATGAAGAAGATGATGAAAGTTCTACAATGGAGCCCCCTTCGCGAAACGAAGCTATTAAAGCGGCAATCACATTGAACAATTTCTTGTTGAGCTATGAGAAAACAACACCAGAAGTTCTTACCATGCTAAGGAAAATTAGAGACGAGATTCAAGGGGAAATTGATTTCAACAAAAAACAAAAGACAATTGAGTCATTTTTCAAGAAACCTTCATAAATCATTCATATAATATGCTATATATAAGGAATTATTAATTTATATTTTATATGGGGTCTAAAGAAATTATCAAAAATGTATTATCTTATAATTTTAGCGAATTATTAATTTAGCACCCTATCCCCGAGTCGGGACCGGCAAAAAATATTATCTTAGAGAGTTTATTAAATAATCGAGTATTAATTTATTGAGTTTCTACTGTATGCTGTTGTTGGATGGTCTTCGTATCTGAGATCTTGTAATATTGCTTTTGGTGATGAACTTTCGTTAGAGTTTCATAAGTGTACTCAATTGCTGAAGTTAAAAAAAGTTGTGCATATCGTGACAAAGATAAAGTCCTCTTAGTTTCATGTCATGATTGTTTGTGGTTGTACATTTGGTTCGTTGGTGGTACTAATTTTGCTTCTTAGACATGTTCTATATGTAGTTATGTCTATAAACAAGTTTCATTGTCAATGGGTGGGTGCTACTTTTTTTTGTGAATAGCATAATGGAAATACTCATATGTTCTTATATATTAACTGATGATGCATGTCTATAGTTGTCTTTTAGCTATAATAGATAACACGTTTTGGTACAATATCTATACACATATGTATATGTTCTATCAATATGTGTTATGCATGGTTTTCTAACACATGTTGTTAATAACATTATTCTCTTAATATCTATTTACAAACCTTTTGTAGTTTCTGTTGACTGACATTTTTTAACATGGGTTGACTAACATCTGATAGTTACTATCTATACATCTGGCAAGCTCTGTTGGAGATAATGGATGACAGTTCTTATTAAAGTCTGTTGGAAAGCAACAGAAATTTTTAACAGTTAATAGACAACAGTGGTTTGCTATCAACATAATGGAATTGCTGTTGAATAAACCTATTGATCATTAATTTATATCAATTTTGTAAGTCTGCACTAATTATTTTTTTACTCTCTGTCAATATGTGTTAGGCATGGTTTTCTAAGAAATGACCCGTGTTTGCACACGAGTCTTACCACTAGTACTATATAATAAAAGAAACCATTTGAGGGACACTTGTCATCATATTAGGCCATGTTTTATTAATAATTATTATTTTAGTTTAATCTTTACAATCTAATAAAAGCCATACCTAGGGGACACATGTCCCCCATCTAGAGCCTCTATTTCTCATTTTCCCGCCATTTTCTAATCCTCTAAATCTCCTGATGTGAAACCCGACTCGGGCTCCATTTCTTCTATTCGGGTCCGTTTTTATCGTTCCATATATAACTCACAATCCGATCAGTTTCCCATCTATTGTTCTTCTCACACACGCTTTGTAATTGTTAGGGTTTATTTTCCTTCGTTTCTTCAATTTCCTCAGGCAAATATCTTAATAATCGAAGATCTTAGGGTTCTTACTTGAAACTCTACGGTATGTATTTTATTTTTCTATTAATGTATGTTTGAATCTTTGATTTGTTTGTTGTTATCACTTAATAATCGAAGATCTTAGGGTTTTGTTCCTTTCTATCGTTTTTTTCAGCAGTCATTAAACTGATTATTCGAACAATCACGGTATGTATTTTAGTCCTCTGTTACGGCTTCTTTGAATATTTGTTTTGTTTGTTCTTATCACTGAATAATCTAATATCTTATGTTTATTTTCCTTTCTGTCGTTATTTTGAACAGGCAATATACTGATTATCTCATTATCTGATTCGTTTTATTTTTTGTAACCGTTGTTTGTAGGGTTTCAAGATTATGGAAAGTTCATCAAGGTATTTGCCTGATTATTATGTTTGATATTTAGATGATTTGATATGTTTGTAGGGTTTCAAGATTATGTATCAATTTTTACAAATTATTTAAATTTAAATTTTATAATTTTGATGATTTGTTTATTATATTTTCTGTTATGATTTCTTTTTATATTTTCTGTTTAATCTGTTTTTGTAAATTTTTTCTGCTTTTTTTTTTATGCTTTATGTCTTTGTTAGAAGATGTCTTTGTTGGAAGTTTATTAATTTGTAGAAATCTTGACGTCTATTTTTATAGTTTATATGTTATATGTTATATATGTTTTGTATTTATTTTCTTTAAATACTTTAGGATCTGTATTCGATTTCATCTTATCATTTGTTTTGAACAGTATGCATAACATGTTATTATTGTTTATTAAATTATTCTTTTTTGAATTTGAATTAGTATCAGGGAGCCTTCTTTCTGTAGAATTATGAATCGAGCGGATGAACTTCTTATGGTAATTCATAAACTCTAACATGAATTATAAATTTTATTTTGTTGGTGTCATGAAATTCAATTTATTATTTTTTTTTGGTTTTATGTTAAGAGCGGATGAACTTCTTATGGTAATTCATCAACTTAATTTGTATTTTTATTTTTCTTTTTGTAAGGGGATTCCATCTGACGTCGCGGCTAAAATGTGGGGTGTCGATAAAGGGCCTACTAATGTTCTTATAGAAACAGACGATGGGCGAACATTTGGTGTCTTCATAAGTGCAGCAAGTGGAAATTTTTTCCTTTTCAAAGGATGGTCAGATGTCGTTACACATTTACGACTTCAGACAGGCGCTTTGGTAATCTTCAATCCTTTAGATTCTACCAGATTCAAACTAACATATTGTCTTAATGGTGTGAGTCCTGCCTGTTTCTGGACATCTCTCATATCTACATCTTCTTATTTGACTGTAAGATTATTTTTTATTTTATGTTAACTTCTCTTAATATATTGATTTTTCAGAACAGTTTAGAAGTCTAATTTTTTTATTTTGTTTATCTTATTTCTTACAGATTATACCTGAGTGTATCCTGCCGAAGTCCCATGATTATACACTTACTGATTTAATTTCAACCATCCATTTATGCAACAAGACGTTTCATGTTAAGATAGAAATTGTTGGTGGTAAAGCTTGCTTTACTAATGGTATTGATGTTATTGTTAGTCTATATCATTTGGAGGCCGGTTGTTTTTTTTTTTTTTACAAAATGGTTTGGTTATTCTTTCCATTTAACAATTTTTGGTAAAAATGGCGTTGAAATGAAATTTGATGATGTACATGTCGACGAGGTAACTATACATTTTGCTGCTTCTTACTATATTTATATTTAATAATTTAATAAATTTAAAAAATGTATTTAGTTGTATATCTATTTTTTCAGGTTGATGTTGCACCTCTTAATTGTATAATAGATGGTACTCCGATTTCAGATGATCAGCCTGCTGTTGCTGAACAAGAAGGTGGACGTTATATTCATTTTGTTTGTACGGCTGCTAAATATTTTGTAAGTGTTAATATGTTTTTACTGATTACTAAATATTAAATATTATATACTTTTTGTTGACATAATATATAATTAATTTTTTTTCTTATTATTATATATAATTTTTAAATCAATACAGCGGCTGCCTGATGGTGTTTCAGCGAAGGCAAAACTGCATTTGAGTTTAAAAAATATCACTATCAGACTTATGCATGTTAGTCCTCCGATAGAGTTTACTAACGGTACTAGACGTGAGACAAAAGAGAAAGGTTATGGTTATGCTTTAAAGAGGTGGTCAACATTCATGAATACTGCTGGCATTGAGGTGGGTGACATGGTATATTTTTGTTTTGATGAACTTGAACAAGTTTTGATTGTTGAAAGGGTTGTTCCTTATGTTAGGCGTTGGTTTACCACATTTTAGTTATTTAGTTATGGTTATTATACTTTTTTGACATAATAGTTTTCGACGTTTTGTTTACCACATTTAGTTATTTAGTTATGGTTATCATATTTAACAAGGATTATGGTTTTTAACTTTTATTTACCGCAAATTATATTACCTTACCTGTTGTTTCAACGACTATTCTAACAACATATTATACAAATATTCCAAGTGTAAAAAGTTTAATATATGTTTTAAGTAATGGTGTATTCCCCATTGTCGCATCGCCAATTATCGTAATTTCAAAATAAACCATATAGAAAATAGTTTGAAAATATAAACATATTACATATATCTTACAATATCAAAATAAACCATATAGACAAAAGTTTGAAAATTATTAACCATAATGTATAAGTTAAGAATATAGACAGTTAAGAATATATTATGTATAATAACTTAGCTGATTAGTACATTTAAGAATCATTCTTATAATGTATAAGTTAAAATGTTAAACAGGAAACTGATTCATATATAAGTATAAGTATATATAAAAATATAAAATAAACCATATCATCAAATTATATATACCTGTTATTTATATTATTTATATAGGTGGAAATAAGTATAATTTATTGATACTACTATTCCTTGAAATATATAATGTTACCTAAAATAGGCCTACTTATTTTTAGAAATAATATGTAATTAATTTGTAAAGATATGATTATACGATTAAGTGTATTTTTTATATTTATTATAATTATAATTTATAACGGTAACCGTAAATATAGTAACCGTAAATGATCTATACCTATTTTTAGAATTTTTAGAAAAAATATGTAAATGGTTAATATATTTTTCGTAAGAATATGCAAATTGATTATATGTTTTAGTGTTGTTATAGTATTGTTATTTTTGTTATTGATTGTTGATTGTTAGTTGATTGATAATTGATTATATCGGTTGATTTATGTTGATTATGATTAGATTTTCTGTTTTCCTTATATACTTTTCATATTTCTCCTATAAGTACTTTTTCATAACTCCATTCATTTTATCATTGTGTCATTCATATCTTCACATTCTTTTGGTTACATTTTACACTTACACTTCTTATTCTTATTCTTATATATCTGCAAGAAAACACTATTTTTTTAAACTCTGTTTTACGTCAAAAAAATGTTTATGCATTTGGTTTTGTTTAATATTTTGCGTTGGTCTTTCCTTTTTGTGATGCGTATATTGAAGTATGTTTTGCTCCGTGTCATAGATATTATGGAGAACCATAACATCACTATGTTGAGAGCTGTTGATGCATTTCAAGAGCAGTTTTCTGTGAAGGTTAGGGTGATCAGGGTTTGGGAACACCCTGAAAGGCGGAATCCAAGTCAACTATACTCATTGGACATGATTCTAATTGATGAAGAGGTTTATTTAATTTTTATCTATTTATAAATATATATTAAAATTTGTACTTTATTATACTATATATATTGTACTGTTTGATTAATATTTATTTTATTATTTTTTTCATACATTATACAGGGTACAAAGATGGAAGCAACATGTTTGAATCGAGTGTTACAACAATTTCAACAATCATTAGTGGAGAAGCAATGTTTAATTATCCGAAATCCAACTATCGGTTTTAATAACTCTACTTACAGGTATGTTGACAATCAAAACAGGCTATGTTTCCAGGGTACAACGCAAGCTATTCAATGTGAAGATATTGGTGGATCTCCTTATGGCTTTGATTTCACGAGTTTTGATGATATCTTGAACAGTAATGTTGTTTCAAACTCTACAGTCGGTATGTATATTAATTTATGTTTTAAAAATGTAATTTTGTTTTTCATTAAAAGTTTTGTTTTTTTACTGAATAACCACATCTTATTGATCGATATTGTATTGTTGTAGATGTCATTGGTTATTTGACTCGCTCATTTCCAAAAGAGACTGTAAATAACAAAGCAAGTGGAAAGCAATCTGTTAAAGTTACCATAGAGATTTCAGATCTGGAGTAAGCATCCTAATAATTATGTTAGAATGCAGTATACATATGATTGTTAAAATTAATAGTAATTATAGTTGTATTGATTTAACATAAATATCTAAGTAAACATATTAAACTTTTCCTTTACCCTTTTTTATGGATTCTTCAGGCGTCGGACATTATTTCTTACTCTATGGGATCAATACTGTGATCAAGTTTTGTCATTTTTTGAGACTATCAAAGGGAAAAATGTTCATGCAATCATTATATTGCAGTTTGGGAAGGTCAAGTGGTGGAATGGTTTGTTTTCAATCCTTATTAATTTTTTTTTTCTGCTGTATCCCTGTAAATTACTTATTCTATTGTAAACTTTATATTCAGATTTATTATATTAATTTTTTAACTTTTTTATTTCCCACTGTTTCTTACTAGGTGTCGCGTATGTTAACAATTCATACACGGTTAGTCGTGTTTTTTGCAATCATGATTGTCCTGTAACCGATCAGTTCAGAAACAGGTTTAATAAATATTGAATATATTCTTTCTTACTTAGTTTAATGTTATTTAACTTTTATTATTTTTTTTTATTTTTTTATCAACCTAAAGTTTATTATAATATATGTTCATTTTTTATTTCTTCAACAGTTTGATTGAAAATTCTGTTGAGGTAATTGAATCCACGAGCCTTGGTTCCATGGGAAAGTCTGTTGAAGAGGAATTCTTGCAGGGCAAAGATTTTTACAATATTTCTGATGTATTTTCGTTTACGACGGTATACTTTTTTGTTACTATTAAATTGTGCACTACAAGTTAGATGTATACATTATTAAGTTATTATATACTTATTCAGGTTTGCAAGGTCATTGTTGTGGGTAATATAATGGGTGTTTACAAAGATGAAGGATGGTTCTATGAGGGTTGCAATAGATGTAACAAGAAGATCAACAAAGTTGTTAATCTGAGCGATGAAACACAGGCATCAGGTTCAGCTGTAACAAAAGAGGTTCTTACCTGTATCTCTGATCGTTGTGCTTTTAAAACTATAACTTCTTCTCTGAAGTAAGTGAATATACCTTCCGAACCTTTTTTTACATGCACGACCTATTATTTATTAATTTATAATATGAACATACCCATATTCACTAGGTACAAGATTCAACTTAGAGTTCAAGACCCTTCTGCCTTTGTTACACTTACTTTGTTTGATCGTGAAACACGGAAGTTGGTAGGAAAGTCTGTTGATGAGATTCTTAATGCCAACCCTGAATTTGTAAGTTTAGATTTAGTAAGCATTTTGTTTTTATTTTTAATTTAATTAAATTTTCATATTTTCGGATAAGTGATAAATAATATTTTTTTTCAGCGTTCTGATGCTATAAAGATTCCTGCTGAGGTAGATGCGTTGGTTGGCCAGACTGTTGCTTTTAAAATAGACGTTACCCACTATGTCTTGAAGTATAACATCCATAAGTATGGTATACTCAAGTTGACTGTCGATCCAAACGTTATATCTCAGCTTCAAGACAAGCAATCTTCTTCCCAGATAAGTGTATGTTATATACAAATATGGACCTTATTGTTTAACATTTTCAACATTGTAGTATCCTGAAGTCTATATATTTGTTTTAATTATTTTTTTTAAATTTTAAAATTATGCAGTCTTCTCACAATTGTTCTCTGAATATCGGTGGTTCCGAATTTCAGTCTCAGTCATCTGATGGTTTGAAGGTCATTGTGTGAATTATTGTTTTCTTTTCAATTGTTTTATTTTCATATATGTTCAATTATTCGTTGCCTTTCTAACCTGTTAAATTTATTTTTCTTAGGACTATGGTGTCAAAGGAAGTCAGGACACGACTCCTGTATCCAACATGGCGAGCACCGTTTCACCTGTTGCTTTGGATGTCACTGATACTCCTGCTTCCATGTTAGTTAAGGATGACGTGAAGCGAAACTTGGTTGAAGTCTATAATGTTGATGAAGATTCTCATATGTCTGCAACAAAGGTCCATAAATCTGGCGAGGTTAAGGATGCAAATAGTGCAGAGAAGATGAACCTCATCATTCCTAAAATCGAGAAATAGTTGTGGACGTTTTCATATGATTACGTTATTTGTTGTTTTATTGGTTTCCTCTAAAACAATACATTGTTTGAATGCGTGGTTTTGGTATTTGATTTTGATTGGTGTCGTCTAAAACAATACTCGGTTTGAATTTGGATGATTTGATATTTTGTTATGAATAATAAGCATTTATTGAATTTAGTTTATTTTTATTTCCAGTTTTATGATTGTTGTTTTCATTTTAGTTAAATCCAAAGCATACTATATTATAAATATTAATATTAATGTGGTAATGTAATATGATAACATAAATGTAATTCTTTAATTAGAATAGAAAATTTAAAAAAAATATGAAAAAAAATTATTTATAGACATTAATTCTGTTGATTTATAGTTTATAACATTTTTTTTAAATAAGATTAAAATAATATAATTTGTAACAATTATAGAAAGCTTACCTATCGTATTTCAAATTTTTTTTATTTCCATATATAATTGTCGTCTTAAATAATAGTTAAATAGTAAAAATGTATGATTACCTTAAATACATGAGTTACTAAATTTAGGGAAGAAAATAAGCCTTTATTTGTTAATTGGTATGACTTTAATCTATATCCATAATTAAGCTCATTTCCTTTCTAATTTATATAGATTCTTATTTATATGTACACTCATTTCTTCACACAACAAAGAAGTTCTTCACACAAAAAAGAATTCACTCATCTACTTTGACAAAGTATAATATTGTTCACACCACCTCTACGTTATATAAGGTACGTGTTCTGAAATTAGTATATATTTATTTATTTATTTATGTGCAACATTATTTGATAACAAATAATTCATTGCTTTACAGAAAATGTCACAAATTCGTAAACATACATCCACATCAAGTTCCGACTTTCGTAACATAAATGTGAATTCAACAAATCCTTTGTCTGATATATTTAATGGTATGTCCTTTATCAACTATATGTTTTTAAGTAGTATTGATGCATTTTTTTTTCATTTCATTTCAATATTTACTAATTAAAATCTCATCTCAGTTGATACATGCAGTAATATTGACAACTCTGAGGTTGTTGAAAGAACAAAAGCTAGAAGAATATATTCGAATAACAAAAGATTCAATACAATCTCATATCCGAGTCAATCCACAGTCAATTATTCAATTCGTAATAATGAACATAATTTTAGTTCGTACACACCTCCCATGTATAACAGATCATCTACTACCCGTGGAATAAACATCAATTTTTCTTGTGGGTTATCATCTTCGGAAATTCCTAACACCAATGTTTCTTCATCATATCCTTTGTATGATATTTCCAATGGTATTGATTTTTTGTACTCTATATACGTAATTTTATTAAAAAAAATATTTTATATATTTAACTAATGGAGATGTCATTTTTCTTGATATACGTAATGTAGACAAGGATGAGGTTGCTAAAAGAAGGAAGGCGAGACGGATATATTTGAATAGCAAAAGATTAAATAAAATCTCATCACAGACTCAATCGACTTTAACTTCTTCTACTAAAAATAAAGAGAATATTAATCCGAACACAACTTTTACGTTGAACAGATCATCTTTTAGTGTCTTATCAAGTATCAATGTCTCTTCCACTTTATCTAAATTAAATTCAGGTAAGACTTTATATTTTTCGTCCTTATCAATTTCTTAAATTAGATTTTTATTATTCACATTTTTGATGTTACTACATATGTTTTTCTTTAGGAAATTGTCCATCATCAAGTGTCGGGATTAAAGACATAACTTCTACAAGTCCCTCTACTTTTACTAATCCAGGTAATTTATTTAAATTAATTACTTTTTATGAAGCATTAATTTTATGAAATATATATGTTTATGTATTCTTAAATATTAAAATTAAATATATTGATTCAGTTTTATTTTATATGTTATTATTTAATTTAATTTTCTATTATATGTTATACTTATTTTTTAGGAAACATTGCATCTTCCAGTTGTATTCTAACAAATATTACAAGCAACTCATCATCAACTTCAAGTGTTGACATCATACCTTCGTCTTCATCTAGAAGTTCACCAAACACTGTTCTCGCATCAGACAACGTTTCAACGTTGACAAAAATCTCATCTGGAAAGCGAAAATTAGTAAGAAGACGTCGAGACTTAACACCTATACCTATTATTGATTTGACAGCAGATGATGATAAGGAGGTTTCTGAAATCATAAATCAACATTTAAAAGGTGTTTCAAAAGGTAATCCAGATTCTCTTTTATTTATTACTGCTTTACATATTGTTTTTTATATTTTGATTATAACAACATAGATTTTAAAGGTTTAATATTAATATTTTAACTGAAATACAAAAAAAAAAAAAAAAAAAACATACAGACTACTTGGATAATGGTGACCAGATAATCGTTTGTGGATCATGTAACGCAAAGATATGGAAAGCAGAGGCGGATAGGGGTGAAAAAAAGCGAAATAAAGTTAACTATTCAATTTGCTGTTCGTACGGTAAAGTTTTGTTACCTGATTTAAAACAGCCTCCAGATATTTTGAAAGATCTATATGTTGGCGCCAATGCTAAGAGCAATTTTTTTCAAAAATACATTCGCCGTTATAATTCTATGTTCTCATTTACATCTATGGGAGGAAGGATTGACAAAAGTATCAACCGTGGAATGCTCCTTATATCTTTCGATTAAGTGGTCAAAATTATCATAATATCGGTAGTCTGTTACCTGATGATGGAGATGAGCCAAAATTCAGCCAGTTGTATATATACGACACAGATAATGAAATATTTAATCGACAAAATGTTGTTGGGTATGTCTATATGTCTTACTCTGTATATTATAATATATTTAATTTTTATTTATATGCTATTAATGTTAGTAATAGAGATGTAAACATTATTAATCCATACTATTTGTTTATTTTACAGGGGCTCAAACACTTCTTTTTCGATAACTGAGAAGGCTTTTGATGTTCAGATCATTGAGGAACTTAAAGTTATGTTAGACACTAACAATGTTTTGGTTAAAAGTTATAGACAAGCTAGAAATTGTTTAAATGAAAACCCTTACATCGACTTGAAGCTTCGTCTTATTGGTAAAAGATCCAAAGACGGTAGAACATATAACCTTCCTGAAGCTTCTGAAGTTGCGGCATTAGTTATTGGAGATTTTACTCAAGCTGTTGAAAATCGTGATATAGTTGTCAAAACAAAATCTGGTCGGCTTGAGCGAATAAGTGAATTACATCCTTCTTATCTTTCTCTACAATACCCTCTTCTATTTCCATATGGAGAAGATATGTACAGGGTTGACATTCTTCATAGAGGTCTGACTGTAGACACGAAGAGCAAACGTCCAATGTGTACTATGCGTGAGTTCTTTGCCTATAGATTACAAGATCGTGTCGATAAGTTTTCTGTTATCCATAATGCAAAAAGACTTTTCCAGCAATTTGTTGTTGATGCTTACACTATGATTGAGAGTGAAAGGTTGTTTTACATAAGGCGACAACAAACGCATTTGAGGTCAGAAAGTTTTCAGAATATACAGAATGCAAATAATTCTGGCAAAAAAGATATGTCAAAAATTGGAACACGTATCTTTATTCCATCTTCGTTCACTGGCGGTTCTCGATATATGACGCAAAATTACTTAGATGCAATGTCTTTGTGCAAATGGTTTGGGTATCCAGATTTTTTCATTACTATTACATGTAATCCAAAATGGCCGGAAGTTGAAAGGTTTTTAAAAGATACCACCATAAGGCCTGAAGATAGACCAGACATTTTGTGTTGAATTTTTAAGATGAAACTAGATTCTCTAACAAAAGACTTGAAAGAAGGCAACTTGCTGGGTAGAGTTAACTCTGGTATGTTTACTTTTTATTAATATTATTATTATTATTATTATTATTAATCTATGTATATTGCTGATAACATAATTTAGTTATATATTTTTTTTTCTAATATTTTTTTTGTTATTGTACTTTGTAGTTGTCTATACTGTCGAATTCCAAAAACGCGGACTTCCTCATGCACACATATGTGTATTCATGCATCCTGACAGCAAGATACTATCGGTTGACCAACTAGATCCAATCATTTCTGCCGAAATTCAAGACAAAGATGAAGATCCAGAGTTATATAAACTTGTGGCAGACTACATGATTCATGGTCCGTGTGGTGCTCTGAATATGAATTCTCCTTGCATGGTCGATCGTAAATGCTCCAAGAAGTTTCCTAAAAAATTTGTTAACGAAACATGTTTGGATAAGAAAGGATTTCCAGTTTATCGTAGAAGGGATTCTGGCCATTTTGTTGTTAAATCACGTGTGAACGTAGACAATAGATATGTTGTTCCATATTGTAAATTGCTGTTAAAAAGATACCAGGCGCATATTAATGTTGAATGGTGTAACCAACTTGGTTCTATCAAATATTTGTTCAAGTACATTAACAAAGGCCCAGATAGAACTACGCTTAGAGTTGTTGAAAGTGGAAATCAGGATGAGCAGGAAACTGTAGTCGATGAGATAGAAAAGTATTACGATTGCCGGTATATTTCTGCATGCGAATCTGCTTGGAGGATCTTTTCCTATGATGTTCATTATCGATATCCTGCAGTTATTCGACTTCCGTTTCATTTACCGGGTCAACAAAACGTAGTATATGGTGCAGACGATGACATTGACGAGGTTATTAACAAACCATCTGTTGCTTCTACTATGTTCTTATCTTGGATGAAGTGTAACGAAAGATTGCCTGAGGCACGTGAGCTTACTTATGTTGAGTTTCCTTCAAAATATGTTTTTAAATTAAATACTCGCAGTTGGGATGTAAGGAAACGACATCCTTCAATCGGTAGGATTCATTCGGTGTTTCCTTCAGCTGGTGAAGCATACTACCTAAGAATATTATTGAACAAAGTAAAGGGTCCAAAATATTTTGAAGATATTCGTACTGTAAACGGTACTTTGTATCCAACTTTCAGGGACGCATGTTATGCGTTAGGGCTTTTGGATGATGACAACGAGTACATTGAAGCTATTAAAGAAGCCAGTTTGTATGGAACCGCTACGTTTTTACGGACGTTATTTGGGACAATGTTGATGTCTGGTAGTTTGTCTAGACCGGATTTTGTATGGGAGAAGACATGGACGTATTTATCAGATGACATTTTATATAGACAAGAAAAACATTTACAAGTTGATGGTATGTATTTTTTTATTGATCTCATGTTATCTATTTATTCAGTTAACATACTTATCAATTTTATTATTTTCATACTCAAATGTATGACTTATGGTATTGTTATATAAATTTTTTACTTATTGTATTTATTTTTTATGCAGATTTACATTACTCTGACGAAGACATTAAGAATTTGGCTTTGTTAGAGATTGAGAAATTCTTACTTCGTAATAACTCATCGCTGAAGAACTATTCAACTATGCCTTATCCTGATCAAGAGTCTATTTCTTCTTCTAACAATCGGTTGATCAATGAGGAGTTATCTTATGACCAAAATACTATGGAAGATGAGTTGAATAGTATGTTAGTACTTTTAACGGACGAGCAACGTCATGTTTACAATCAGATTATGGAATCTGTTAGAACGAACAAAGGTGGTGTGTTTTTTCTTTACGGATATGGTGGCACAGGTAAGACCTTCCTTTGGAAGACATTATCGGTAGCAATTCGGAGTAGGTCTGAAATTGTTTTAAATGTTGCTTCAAGTGGTATAGCTTCTTTACTACTTTCGGGAGGTCGAACAGCACATTCTCGGTTTTCCATCCCTCTGAATCTAAATGAGGATTCTATTTGCCGCATGAAGCCTGGATCCGAAGTTGCGTATCTTTAAAAAAAAAACACAGCTTATTATATGGGATGAGGCTCCAATGATTCATAAACATGCCTTTGAAGCATTGGATAGAACCTTAAAAGATATATTGATGCCTGAATGTTCAAATAGCGAAGCTTTACCATTTGGAGGAAAGGTAATTGTATTTGGTGGTGACTTTAGACAAATTCTTCCTGTTGTTCCTAATGGTTCTAGACAAGATATCGTTAACGCTTCATTGAATTCATCATATATATGGAACAAATGCAAGTTACTAACGCTAACAAAAAACATGAGGCTCACAGTTGGCATTAATCATGGTGATATTGAGAAGACAAAAGAGTTTGCTAAATGGATTTTGGATATTGGCGAGGGAAAAGTTGGTGGTCGCAACGACGGCGAATCTGTTATTGATATACCTGAAGAACTGTTGATTACTGATTCCACTAACCCTATTGGTAGTCTGATCAACTTCGTGTATCCTTCGATACTTGAATCTTTCAATGATCCAAATTATTTTCAAGAAAGAGCGATACTTGCTCCTAAGAACGACGTTGTTCACGAGATAAATGATACCTTATTAGCAATGTTTCCTGGTGATAAAAAAGAGTATCTAAGTTCTGATTCTATCTGCCAATCGGAGAATGTAACTGACCATATTCGACACGATGTTTACCCCCCCGACGTTCTAAATGGAATAAAAGTTTCAGGAATTCCGAATCATAAGTTGGTATTAAAAGTTGGCGTTCCCATAATGCTTTTACGTAACCTTGATCAGAAAAACGGTTTGTGCAATGGTACAAGATTACAAGTCGTTACACTTGGTGATCGTATTATTGAAGCAAAAGTTATTTCTGGTAATAATATTGGGACAAGAACTTTTATTCCAAGGATCAATCTTTCTCCGTCTGACAAACGAATTCCTTTCAAACTTCAAAGAAGGCAATTTCCGATAGCAGTGTGTTTCGCAATGACGATAAACAAAAGCCAGGGACAGTCGCTATCGAAGGTTGGTTTATTTCTAAAGCAACCTGTTTTCACTCACGGACAACTATACGTTGCACTTTCAAGAGTCAAAAGTATGGATGGTTTAAGGATGTTAATATTAGACGATGATGGGAACGTTACTAATAAAACTACAAATGTAGTTTACAAAGAGATATTCTCAAATTTATAGTTTGATTTAGAGATTGAGTATTTAAAAATATAATTTGCAACTGTATTTGTTTTTGTTCATTTATTTTTGTTCCAATAATCATTTTTTCTTTTTTACTTCAGTTGAGTAGGTTACATTATATCTTTAGTACATCTTACTTTCAAATTATATAAACAATCCAAATGACATATAAACAACAACAACTTATTATGTAAATATATATACATACACATTGATAATTAACAACCTTTTATAGACGATACCAACGTTACTTACATTCAAAAATATGGTTTCTTGGTTGATGATATAACACTAATTATCTTTAAACTTAAAGTACCAAGGAACACAATAAAACATCATAACCACTGATTACATGTCCAAAACAAAATTAAGCATAACATATGTAGCATAGAACAGTCATGATTTCGAGTACGCAAAAACTTTCATAATTAGCTTATAAGATTAACTTGCAACCTGCATTAACTTCTTCCACGTGTGATAAGATCAGCATATTTCCTGAGCTTACAAACTTGAAATGCATTATGTCACCCAAACGAAGGCCATTCTCCTTCATGAACATTGGCCAACCTTCAATTGCATACCTCGCAGCATTTCCATTCTTCTGGCGCCTAAGATTCATATCGATTGTTTTTCCATTCATATCCTCACTTTTAATTGATGCACTTTGTTTTTGAATCCGCCAATTCTTACAATATCAGCAGGCATTCTCTGCATGAATACCATAATTAACAATTAAATCAGCCATATGAATGTTATAGTCTTACTGTTTATCATTTAGTATTGTAAAAACATACCATTCTGTTTTCTCCCTTGTGTGTAAATTCATAGTTACCACTTTTACCAAGATAATTCCTCCTTGCAACACGTTTTTGTGCAATATCCAATATCTTTAATCCACTACCAGATCTCTTTCTAATGTCTTTTTCCTAATTATTACAGAAACACATTATATTTAAAATAATATATGTATTATATATCTTAATTTGTATCAGATATTAATAAATAAATGTTGTTATACTTACCAACCGGCTGCGTGTTCTTTGTCCAATTGTTGAAACGTTTTCCATTTCCACTTCTGTTCCGCATGTCAGCGCCTTACTGCCGTCTGCATTACAATATCCCTCAATCTGTTTTCCTTTCTTCTTAACCTGTTAACACAACGTCTAACTTTAGATAACAATAACCAACAATCAATAAATAAATGTCTAAACATATTAAAATTACTACTCATGTATTATTATGATTCAAATTATTACATCTTATTTTGGTGTTTGGTTTATCTCATCTCTCATCAGACTCTTTGTTCCCACGTTTGACATTTGTTGTCCACCAATGTTCTTATTCACCTCCTCTTTCTTACGACTTTCATTCATCTGTTTATGATACATTGATACTTAGTAAAATCCCAAAAGCTTATTCTAATGTATTTTAATCTACATAAATGGAAGCTTACTACCTCACACATAAACACATCTATTGAGTCATCATCTTCACAGAAAGCCTGTCATACAATAACATACGTAAGTATGTCGAATTTTTTAGTAAACTATTATAATTTAGTATAAAATACTTACAAAGTCAACGTTTTTGTAGTATGTATCTTTAGGTATTTCCAGCACAGAGTCATCATCAGTTTCTTCTTTGATCTTCAGAACTAACTCAACTCCTCCACGATATATGTTTATCTCAAATGTGGCGGTGTTCGTCTTCGTCAACAACAGTAAATCATCTTCTTCTATTCCAAGATCATCAAATAACTTCGGACAACCTTTTGTAAAAACATAATTATCATTGATTTTGTCCGTCTCAACTTTCCAAGTATGACCTGCTGCATTTATGTTATAACAATCGTTCACTGGTGCGTACGCGTAACAGTTTCTGACATAAGTTTCTGGAATCACCTGAAAAGTTATGTAACATTTTATTGATATATATTTATGTAAATCATTTATATTTCAAGTATAACAAAATAAATATTCATTCAGAAATAATAGTATACTTACTATTATCTTTAAAACGTTGTAACGGTTGACTGTGACAAAAGATTCACCACATATGTTTTCAACGAAGCAACTGATTTCCATATTTTTTTCTTCGATTATCCTTAACCGCAATAACGTCCCTTTTGTCAATTCAAGATCCCTTACCACATTACTCCATCCGTCAGTTATAACGGATTCTCCACTTACATTTCTCAAAGAAACTGGCCAGCTTCTACGACTTTCATGATTTATCATTATTTGTTTCCTTTGCCAATAATCTCCTTATATGTTCTTAACAAAATCAATTGGCAGCACCTGCGGTTAAATTTAGGTTTTACATAATCTGTAATACAAGTTATATATATTTTTTTGTAAGCTTTATACATACAAGTTTTAATGAGGATGGCTCTTCTAAGACAGCGACGTATGAGGGACTCATTTTTCTAAACCTGCATTATACCAACATATGTTATAAACATTTACTATTGGACTTTAATACATACCTATACAATACACATACGTATACATATGTTATAATTCATAATCTACATCAAATCTGTGTATGAGAACTTTCAATATTACAATATACATATACAATTCACATATAAACAATACAAAAGGAAATTTTATCAGATCATTATATTTAATTACAATATTACAAAGACTTAAATTAGTCAATAATTTTTTACCAAAAATTATCCTTTTATAGTGTTCAATATTAGTCTTCACATATGAGTTAAATATAATCGTATTTTGAATATAAGTGAACAAAAAATTTTCTGAATCATAAATTTTAAATGAGAATCATATATATTCAATCATCCAAATCACACTATTAAGCAAGACATTTTATTTTTCATATCAAGATCATCAAAATCTATCAAACAAATCAAACTATTAACCGAAATTATATACAATCAAGCACATGCAATACATATAATCCCTCTTAAATACATATAACATACACAACTTTCAATTTAATAAAAACCTAAACTCCGATTTCACGTTTAATTGTTCATTAATCGCCGGAAATAAACATAATTGCTGATTTATTTGTAATACCGAAGATAAATGTAGTTGGTAAATCAAAGTAACAATCTTCTTATAACTGATCGGAGATGAAGTCGGAAATATTACCTTTACCAATTCTTGAACCGCCGTTGAAGTTTCTTGATGGTTGTGATAGAGACGAACTGATTTGCAGAAGTTGAGTTGATATGTTTGTAATGATGATTGTATATTTAAATATTTATGTATTGTCATAGATATTTTACTTAACTATATATTAAAAAAAATACTCGACGGTAACGTTTTTTTACCAATATTTACTTATATATATTTTACTTAAATAGATTAAATAGATATTGGTTTTGTATTTTAGGATATAATTTTGTTATGAGACGTTTAATATTTTTACAACTAATTGTAAATCTATTTACAATTATAGTAATGTATAATCATATTTTTAAGTATTATTTTTTCAATTTTCGGTTATAAATATATACTCTACATTTTTGTTTCATTTTATGTGTTGCAAGTACTATTCAATCTTTAGTCATCTTTCTGAGTTTTCGTGTTTTGGTTAACATGTATCGTCATGGTTCGAATTTTATCATAACTATACTTGATCCGATATCGCTTCAACAGGTTCAATCCTCTTCCTATTTATTTTTTAAGTAATTATTCGTATTGTTTTATCTTTTAGTCCAAACAATTGTTCCTTTTGTTTTTGTTTTTCAGGCTATACCTATATGTATGAGCAGATTTTTATGGATGAATAAGTTGGAATCTTCAACTGTTAGTTTTAAATTTGATGAAACGCATTCATGGCCTGTTGTTATCAAATTAATAGAAGATGTATTCTATTTTACCGATGAATGGTGTGAGCTTTTAAACTACTTCGGCCATGAATCTTTCTTCATGATTTTCAACTATCTTGGTCATCGTACTTTCAAGTTCAACCTCTTATCTCATGATCCAAATAAAGAGTATGGAAAATCGTTCTGTAAAATTATTCAAAATCCTTTACAAAGTCCAACGGTACGTAATTTTCTTATAGATTTAATTTTTAATTTTTTGTTATTACGATTTATTAAAAAAACATATTACGCATAAATGTGCAACAGTTATTTTTTGTACAGGTTCTTCCAAATACTTTTATTTCAGAACATTATGATTATCGTTTACCCAATACCATGGTTATACTTAATGTATCCGATTATCATCAAAGGGAAGTCCGCATTAGGAAGATTGGTCCAAATTATTATTTTGCTGATGGTTGGTTTAAATTTATAGAAGATCTAAGGTTAAGTCCTGGTGATATCGTGTTTTTTCAAATAAAGGACGTCACACATTTTAATATTATGATATTCAATAAATATGGTCGTCAAGTTTTGTTAAAAAACACTCCTTTGATTGAGCAAGAATATGAACATATTAGCAATGTGGAAGGTTATCGACAAGTTAGTGACGATGCTAACTACCCTTTTTTTGCAATGACAGTAAGTCATCAATTGGTATTATGCTATCCTCTTTTATATTAATTTTTTTAGTCTTTTTCATATCAAATAATTGATGTATTTTTAATTTTCTTACAAAATGTAGATCCTTCCCAAGTTAATTACTGATTTAGGTGGTTTAAATGAGTTTTCTGAATTAAAGATCAAAGTTCTTAAAGGAAATACTTGGGTTATGAATCTTTGTATACACAATATTGATGGTCAAAGAAGGTATGTCAATCAATTTATTATGTTACCTATTACTTCTCTTTTACCCAATTTTTTTATATTACTAAAATAAATTTTCATATTTTTTCTATCATAGGTACGGTGTTGTTGGATGGCATCATATACTTGAAGCCGAACATATTTCGTTAGGTGACGATTGTTTTTTCAACTGGTCTAAAACGAATTCGATGTTATTGGTTACGAAACTCCAGCAGGCAGAAGTGTTAGAGTAATAGAGTTTTAGTTTATGTTGAACATCCGGAAAACATATTTATTACTTTTCGTTCCCCTTTTTTACATTTGTAGTACGATGAATTTTTTTTTAATATTTAAATTCAAATTCAAATTGCCATGATAACAACGTATTTTCTTTTCAAAAGTAACAAACATATCATTTTTCAACACCGCGATATTCGCGGGTATTATCACTAGTCTCTTTTAATTAATATCTTATGGATAATTATTATTTAGTTTAATCTCCTTCTCATTTATAATATTATTTATTTGAATTAATTATTAATAACTATTATTCAACATGGGTAGGCCAATTATAAATGAGTATTCAACTTTAAATGTTTATCTATTACGATACAACATTGCATCTAGGGATGCAATTAAAGTCTATTATTCAACATGCGTAGGCCAATTATAAATGAGTATATAAATGTTGACCATTGATAAATGATAATATTTTAAATAATGGGAATGGATCAAGTTAATGATTTGAAATAGCAAATATACATAGTTTTACTTTCATATGAACTATGAACTATAACGGGATAAAGGTGGGGTTATTTGACAATATTTCTCTAAAAAGTTGTATTTTTGATGAAAAACTAATTGATATATAATTATTTGGTAATAGTTTATTATTTATACTATCTATATCTTTCTATAATAATAAATGAATATCTTTTTTTGGACACGTGTCATTCTCTGGTGCTTTTTCATCTTAATTTCCTATTTATCTCTCATATTAAAGAATAATAATAATAATAATAATAATAATAATAATAATAATAATAATAATAATTTTAAACAAAAATATTAGGTAAGAATAAATATTTAGACAAAGATGTAAGACCCATGCTATTTGTTTACGATTTTCGTATAATTTAAGTACATAATCATGTAATTACGGTTACAATTACAATGAAAAGTACGGGTTTATTAAAACCTTTTACAATTTAAAAGTTTACAACATAATGTAATTAAGTTCGTCATTTAAAAGTAACAATGAAACGTCGTGCGGAAGCTTGTATCTTGATCGTGTTCGGTTCTTCATTGAGCTTGATCGTCCTCCGGTACTAGAAATTTACCTACAACTCATAAAACATGAGTTAGATTAGTCATACGTAGCTTAAAACGTATTTAAACGACTTCGCAATGCATATACTATTAAAATAAACATTTTTTATAGAACCCGTCACGTCGCGCGACGGTTCCTTGCTTTTGCCGTCGCGTGGCGCGACGCCCTGTTTTGTCCAGAATTGTTTGTTGCTGAACTGCAGATTCCCAGCTCAAAAACTCAAACTTATAATTCACAAAAACGTGCATAACTTTTGTTCTACTTATCCGATTCGCGTGATTCTTTTTCTCACGCGATCGTAATTTAATTTTTCATCCTATGGAGTTAAAACCTGATATAAAACTACTTAAAAATTCAGAATTTCAAGCTCTCGGCTTGAAATTCCTGTTTAACACTTTTGACCCAATTCGCTTATTTAACCATAATCTTATTTATACGTACCTGGCTCGGATCAACACAATGACCCGTTTTTAATACCTTGTCTCGATAAATTGTTATATCATAGCATTGATAAATCGTAAGCCGTTTTGTCCTGTAAGCATAAGACTCGACAAACACTTATTAGTCGTAAATTGTCAAATGGTGTCTACATCACCATTTGACCCGTTTGGTCTAAACGACCAACCATTTGCGCTTAGATTGAATGGCATCTATTTACCATTTCGTTTAGTAACTATTTCGGATTTTTCACCAATTAGTTAGGTCTCTTACATCCATTTCTTACACATTTAGCCTGACATGACTTATGTCGCTTAGTGTTGTTCTATATTTCAACTTTTACCTATTTGTTCGGGACTAAATCATCGTTTCCCCTTTTTACTCGTTTAGGCTTACTTATAAAGTAGCCGTTCGAAAACCCATTTTTATTTATGTCACTTCATGACCATTTTGCCTCTTTATCATAAAACATAGTTTTTCATCATTAGATATGCTCCGACCCGTATCGTTTCGTGTCGGAGCCATATCTTGAATATCATCTAAATCGTATAAGAAACTTTTAGAACACACACATATTCTACAAAAAGTGTAAGTTTCACTTACCTTGCATCCGGTTATGCTCTTTTTCCGCGTACTCGATCCGTTTGACCCGCTTCTTTCCCAAGTCTTCATCTAGCTTGTCTATAGTCAAACTATCATCATCACAATTCGTAAGACGGTTAGATTAGTCATAATCATTTACGACTATTCCATCCTACGGGTTTTATGTCGAATTTATCATTCGTCCATATCAAAATTATCATTCGATCTAATCATTGGTCGGTTTGACGTTTTAAAAGTCAATTGACTTATCAACATATTCAAATGCACATTTGGTTCAATGAACTCACTTAGGCATATTTCATCTGAACTCTTAACGAAATCAAATTTTACATACTAACTAGTAGGCCGCGATTTCATTTAGGCATTGCATATCACTGAAAATGGGCTGTTTTTGGTGACTTGTTTAACCTGTTTACAAGTCTTCAAAAATTATGATTTTTTTATGTGGCGTACCTATCGGAGGGTTAGGCCATGTGTTAAAATTTCAAGATCTAACCCTTTACCAAAAATTCGTAAAAATTCATTTACTAAGCTGCAATCAGATTCGTCACTTCTGACTGCAGCTTACGGAAAAATTCATTAAAAATTCCTTGTTTATCCGATTGACGAAATTCCAATTGGAGATTCTTTTAATCGCTTAAAACTATCTACAGTAAAAATTTGAGATCATAACTAAATTCCTAAATTGAGTTATGACATTCGTAATGGGCTGCAAATTCTGCCAGAAAACGCAGCTTAAACCTTTGATACAGAAAAATTCATAAAACGCTCCATTTTCGTCGAAAAAATGCGATTCCAGTGGGGTTTTAAAGATATTTCCCGGAATTACATTTTAGACTCAAGAAACACATGTTTTTGTCAAGTTTTGTTCAGCTTACAGCCAATACAAGTCGGCTGTAAATTCTGATTAGGAGCTGTTTGAATTCAGCTTTCAATTTAAGTATGTTCTTGACATCATAACACTAATTTTTAGCAATCAAAACCCTAAAAACATCTCATACATGAATTTAGCATCAACAAAATCTGAATTTACTTGAGTTAGGCATGATTTCAATATATTATTGTCTAGGGTTTACTCCTAAACACTATTTCACTTCAATATCATCCATACCACAAGCATGCATCAACAATTTTTTAATTCTCTAGGTTTACTCAGAAATTCAACTAGAGATTTCTCATGAAATTTACATACCTTGTGACTCCTTTTTCAGTGGAGATCACTAATTTGTGCTCGTATTTTGATTTGGACCTTCAATTTGGACAATTTGCATGAACTAGGGTTTGGTGGAGGATGTTTGGTCGCCCCTGTGTTTTTTATCGAACCAGACATGTGTGTTTGGTGTTTTTTTTTGTTTTAATAATATTAGTTTCAAACTTAACACCTTTGGTCCCCAAACTATTATTAGGTTCTTATTTCAGGTGTTTTTTTTACCTTCTAACATATTACTACAAGGCTTCTTTCTAACTAGGTTATTTTTATTCCTAGTTATTTTAATGGGTTCGGGAAATTATAACTCGTTTTATTTTAAGTCCCGTTAACTCGGGCCTTATATATACTTTGTTTTCCTCAACATCTTTTATTTCTTTTTATTTAATATTAGGTTTCTTTATTTAATCTCTAATATTTACCGGGTTAATTTCACCACTAACGGTATTTTACCCATTCATAAATATTAACGTGGTTTGATTACCAAACTCATTTTCGGGGTGTTACAAGTCTACCCCCTTTAAAGAGGTTTCGTCCCCGAAACCTTTCTCACGTACTTTATTAATTTAGATCATCTGAACCTTAGTTTTCGGTGATCACTTGATCATTACTCGCATATAATAATCTTACCAAAAAGTATGGTAATGTGTTTTATTTTTATTTTTTTAAAGGCATATGCACCTTTCACGTGTAAGGCCTCGTAGGTCATTACCTTCAGCTTGTATTTCTTATTCTGGTTACTTATTTGACCAAGTTGTCATCTGATTACTCGGTCGTATTTATTATTCAGCATTTTTACTTATAGCTAATTTTATATTGATAAGCGCCTTGCGTAAGTCGTAACACTATTTCGACTTCGAATGGTTTTTACCGGCTAGACTGATTTGTCGCCATCATTTTATACTCCGTTACTCGGGTATATCATATTGCCATCCCGGCCTTTTGCGTGTTTCTGATTTCATACCTCATAACTTACGTTACAACGTGGTTAAATTCTATGTCGCTTTTAGTGACCGTAATCATATCACATCTTGTTTTAAGTTTATGTCGACTTTCCATTGTCGAAAATCTTTTTTTTCAAATGTATCGTTTCACACCTATCGGTGTTAAAACCTATATCCTTTAATATTAACTATTTCCGAGTTCTTCTCATAGTATTCATATTTGTTAAAACGTTGCTTCTTACAAAAACTGAATTTTAGTTTAACGTTTTTCTCTTTAGCTTATGTCAATTTACTCATATCAAGGAAATTGGCAATCAATAATTTATTCCTTTCCGTTCTCGTTTTACACGGGGAGTCGTAACAAGTTCCCTCGCTTTACGCTATTGACCCGTAGGTTATGATGATCCTATAGATCATCTTTTATTCACGTCTATATTCAAATGTATATTTATACATATATAGCTTCAAGGCATCCCTTGTTATGCTTGGAATCATTTATTTTTGCTTTTGAACTTTAGTTGACCTTGATCGTAATCTAAGGTTTCATTTGTTTATTTTCGGACTAATCTTCCAGCTTTATGACTCCTTGCGCATTTACTCGTCAGTTTGTCCTATCTTACCATTATCCGGTTCTTACCTATACCTCTTTACAACCCGTTACCCGGGTTCTTTATCTTAATATTTTTAACATTCTTGTTTCGTCAGTTTGCGTTTTTCCTATCTACATTCCTTTACGACCCATCACATAATATTTCACGCTACTATTATTCGGTTTGCGCCTATTTGTACTACCAATTTCTTATACTTTATTTGTCTCGTTTGACTTATTCGTGTGAGGTTTTATCACTTATGAACGTCAAACTTTGTTCTTTATTCGACCCGTTCAACTTTAGAATAGTTGAACGTAGTTATCAAAATTTATGTTTGCAAATTCTCATCGTCTTTTAGTCGTGACTCTTAATCCGAGTCCTTTGACTTTCTATTTCGCGTACCCGTCTCTTGGTTTACGCATGTTTTCAAAATCCTACCCATCTATCGGGTATCTTTACCGTAGTTATCATCAAGTAACCATTCTTATATGGTTTTAGACATCATCTTAATTTATTTGATCGTCTTAGCGAAATCCATTGCTTTTATTTAGTCAAGTCTTTTATTCTTGATTCTATTTTGTTTGACTTGTTTGTGTGAATCTCATCACTTATGACAGTCAAACTTTATTCCTATTCCTTAACATTCTCATTAGTTGGTTTGTATTTTCATTTACTTTAATCTTTGTCCCTTCTCTCGGGCTCGTTATTCTAACATAATACGCTTCTGTCGTCCGACTTACGTTTACGTTTACTATCAAACATTTTATTTATTTGATTCATTTGGGTAACATTTTAGTTAGTCCCATTCACCCCGCCCTTACTACGTCGGACGTAAATGTGTCCGCTACAAGAAGTTCATGGTATCATATGCCACTACTTACTTGGCCAGAGTAAGCGATCAACACATGATACACATGACCTTTTTGTAGTTTTCACATCACACCACATGTAAGTAACGCCCCTATTTATTTCATATCTCTGATTTCATTTAGTAAAACTTTATTTAATTGCAAAACAACAATCATTAGTTTTACTAGTTTTACTTTTGTACATATAAAATGTTTTCTTTTCTATTGAACTATTATATGATCACATTCTTTAATGTGATCGCTACTTTTCTCAATAACATTATATTGAGAGTTTTCCACTTGGATAATTACCCCCCGTCCAAGTTTCCATATGAACTAATCCTATTATTTCTTTGTTATTCATCATCGTGAATAACACATGTGTCTATTAAACTTCTCTTGGAAACATCATCCTGGATAGACATCCTATTCAGGTTTTATTAGATATGTGCAACCGTCTTTCCCTACTTGTTTGTTGCATATTACTACTTATGCGATTAAATTTAAAAGCGTGCACCTGGTAATGCTTGCCCTTACAGGCTTCTCTTGCCGTTATCTTTGTTCGCGATCGTCACGTGATTTAGGTCCTTAATGAGTATGCTCTGCTTGTCATACCTCGGACCGTTCCAACGTCATGTCCGTCACTTGTTACATTCTCGCCATCTTCAGGTGCGAGTATCCTTCAACTAAACATTTACAAATGTTAGTAATTTCGACATTAATAAATGCCCGTATAGTAATACAAGGCTTTTTACTATATGTGTCAACGCACGTAATTTCATCATCTATATCAATCATTTTAATTGGGGTAACGTGTATTACACGATAACCCTATGTGTTGTTTACAACACTTTAACATGCTAAACCATTAACATACATGTACTTACCGGATTTGTGATCAAGCCTCGAACCGAACACACTTTACTCTTTAACCATGAGCTCTGATTACCAACTTGTAAGACCCTTGCTATTTGTTTACGATTTTCGTATAATTTAAGTACATAATCATGTAATTACGGTTACAATTACAATGAAAAATACGGGTTTATTAAAACCTTTTACAATTTAAAAGTTTACAACATAATGTAATTAAGTTCGTCATTTAAAAGTAACAACAAAACGTCGTGCGGAAGCTTGTTTCTTGATCGTGTTTGGTTCTTCATTGAGCTTGATCGTCCTCCGGTACTAGAAATTTACCTACAACTCATAAAACATGAGTTAGATTAGTCATACGTAGCTTAAAACGTATTTAAACGAGTTTGCAATGCGTATACTATTAAAATAAACATTTTTTTATAGAACCCGTCGCGTCGCGCGACGGTTCCTTGCTTCTGCCGTCGCGTGGTGCGACGCCCTGTTTTGTCCAGAATTGTTTGTTGCTGAACTGCAGATTCCCAGCTCAAAAACTCAAACTTATAATTCACAAAAACGTGCATAACTTTTGTTCTACTTATCCAATTCGCGTGATTCTTTTTCTCACGCAATCGTAATTTAATTCTTCATCCTATGGAGTTAAAACCTGATATAAAACTACTTAAAAATTCAGAAGTTCAAGCTCTCAGCTTGAAATTCCTGTTTAACACTTTTGACCCAATTCGCTTATTTAACCATAATCTTATTTATACGTACCTGGCTCGGATCAACACAACGACCCGTTTTAATACCTTGTCTCGCTAAATTGTTATATCATAGCATTGATAAATCGTAAGCCGTTTTGTCCTGTAAGCATAAGACTCGACAAACACTTATTAGTCGTAAATTGTCAAATGGTGTCTACATCACCATTTGACCCGTTTGGTCTAAACGACCAACCATTTGCGCTTAGATTGAATGGCATCTATTTACCATTTCGTTTAGTAACTATTTCGGATTTTTCACCAATTAGTTAGGTCTCTTACATCCATTTCTTACACATTTAGCATGACATGACTTATGTCGCTTAGTGTTGTTCTATATTTCAACTTTTTTCCTACTTGTTCGTGAGTAAATCATCGTTTCCCCTTTTTACTCGTTTAGGCTTACTTATAAAGTAGCCGTTCGAAAACCCATTTTTATTTATGTCACTTCATGACCATTTTGCCTCTTTATCATAAAACATAGTTTTTCATTGTCAAACCCCCAAAATCCACCATGCGGAGTACCACCGCTTGGAGGCGTGACGTGACCAGGATCGAGCCACCAATCATATTGAACAAGCATGTAAGTAGTTTATAAAACCCAACACAATACAATTGGTGTCTAAACAAAACATAGTTTAAGTTACAAGCGCAAGCATAAAGTTTAAAACCAAATCATAAGTTTAAACGTTTCAAATGTTTAGAATGGTACACAGTTGTCCATGTCCCACAACGACTCTTCCCACTCCGATGCAAGCTCCATAGATACCTAACGACCTGCAAGGCATGTAACAACGAGTCAACAACAAAGTTGAGTGAATTCACAGTTGGTTGTTTAGTTATAGTGTTCATGAATCATTTGTTTATTTCGTAAACCAAGTATCTTATCTATCTGTATCGCGGTTTCCCAAACATGTTTGCGATGACTAGTGGCCGGATCGCAGTTTCCAAAACATGTGTGCGATGATTAGTGGCCGTATCGCGGTTTCCTAAACATGTGTGCGAAGATTAGTGGGGGCTTCCCATGTGTCGACTAGTCGTGTTTGTACGTGCCCTTCTTGATCCAAGGACCGTAGCGAGTGTGAGTGTACGTAGGTTTTACGTACGTGCCCTTCAATCCGAGGACGGTGAAAAGTAGTTTAATAGTAATGATAGTACGAGTAGTTATTCAATCCCATTCCCAACCCACCGGGAATCCCATGCCTTAAGAGTGTGAACTCACCTCGGTTGCTCGGTTTGACTCTCAAAAGTAGCTAACAGTCAAGGTCGGTCAATCACGTCCTAATATAATTACCAGTTAGTCATTTAGTGATTTTCAAATAGAACACAAAGTTCCTACACGTATCTATCACACAACATGCATCACTTTAACGGTTTATGCCCATCTAAGTTTCCCATCCATTCCCCACTCAAAATCAAACATACGATAATGCACATAACATATATAACATGTTAGATCATTCACGGATAGCATACTCGACATTTAGACACGCGAGTCACAACTTATGTCATTTCAGCATTTATATCCAAAATCGGCTGTTTTCGGATATTTTAATAAAATAGTTAAATTATTCCAAAAATTCCCAAATTTTTACAGGATGTCTTAAACGTTCCATATTTTATTGTGTAAAAAATATCGGGGTCCGGTTCATTATCAATATTTTATAAAAATTCATATTCCGGACTGAACTCAGATTTATGTATTTCTGACCACAGTCCACGGAACAATTTATTAAAAATTCATCGAGTGTCCGATTTACGAAATTCCAGTGGGGTAATTACAAATACTTCAGTTTTCATTTACAGTAAAAATTTCATGATCCGATTCTACACAGAATACAAGCTACAACAGAAAATACAACACCCATTTATTGCTGTAAAAACTCAGCCTAAGCTGCTGTTACAAATCGGTTCTTTAAAAATAGTAAACGACCTCGAAAAATTACGATTCCAGCGCCATTTGATCAGTTTTTCGAAAATACAAATTTTAGGCTTCAGAAATTCTGTTTTTCGAGTTATTAAGCTCTGTTTACAGCCTGATGAAGTCGGCTGGAAATCATTACTCAGCTTGCTGTTTTGTGGTTTAAATGTTACTAAACATATTAACAAGTGTCCGAACAACGGGTTTATCAAAAGTTTGATGATCAAACATCATATATGCATTAACTAACCTTAAACCAACAAGTTTTCATCTTTATGTATCAATCATAAGTAAACTTTTAATATTCATCTATTTGTTCTTGACACTTTAGTGATTTTAAACATACTACACCCTTTGATCATAGAAACGAGATGAAACAAAATTAACAAGAGTGTAACAAAGGACTTACTACTAGCTTATAGCTAGGGATAAAATCTTGTGAAGAAGTGATGAGAAAATGATGGTGAAAAAGACTAGAACAAGCTCCTTAGAAAGTCCTTCAGGTTGCCACCTCCATAGATCACCTTCAAACTTGAATGGAACTTGTAAAAAAATGGAAGAGATGGATGATGATAGTGGTGGTGATGGATTTCGGTTTTGGGGGAAACCGAATGAGAGAGAGGGAGTAGTAATGTGAGAGTGTGTAAGACTTGAATTGATTGTAAGATCTCATGGCCATGCCTTATAATCATCTTCACATATTTTGGTTAGATTTGGAAGCAACAATCTAATAAAGAATTGAAATATAATCTATGGGAAGATAGGAAGTATGGCAAGTATATTTGGTGGGTCCACAAGGGGACCAAAATCGTTGGGGGGGGGGGGGGGGGGGCTTAGTGTAAAATTGTGACTAAATTGTAAACATGAGTTATATATTGTTAGTTGATGATTTATAACGGGTGTTATGATAGACGGGGATCTTGACTAGCCAAAAATAATAAAATAACATGTTTGACAAATATTTGGTGTGCCGGGTAATGTCCGGCTGTTCAGTCGGATACTGTTCCGTTAAAGTGTTTAATTGTACCGTAAAGTGTCTTATTTATATATTTTTGTAACGAAATAAATTTCTAACATATAGGAAAATATTCAGGACCATTTAGTCAGGTTTTCTGCATACTACTAGTATGTTAACACGCACATGTGAATATAACACAGAAATCAGAGAGCAGTTAAATATTTCCACACAGTCGTCAAGCACTTTAATTATCATTAATGAATTGTACGGAATACATGTAATTTTTGAGGGTTGTCACATTCTCCCCCTGTTAAGAGAATTTCGTCCCGAAATTTAGCGCGTGGTTACTGAGGAAGCTAGTTAAGTTGCGTTGTTTTCCTGATTTTCCTGGGGTGTCACATCATCCCCCCGTTGATTTGGAATTTCGTCCCGAAATTTAGCGCGTGGTTACTAAGGAAGCTAGTTAAGTTGCGTTGTTTTCCTGATTTTCCTGGGGTGTCACATCATCCCCCCGTTGATTTGGAATTTCGTCCCGAAATTCTGCGGTAGCTTCAGCCTCAGTAATGGTTGCGTTTTTCTTAAACAGTTGGGGATACTTAAGTTTCATTTGGTCTTCTCGTTCCCAGGTATACTCTGGGCCATGACGAGCATTCCAACGAACTCGGACCAGGGGTATCCTGGTATGCTTGAGGATCTTAACATCTCGATCAGTAATCTCTACAGGTTCTTCGACGAATCGCAGCTGGTCGTCGATAGTGAGTTCCTTCAGAGGAACTATGAGGGTCTCATCTGACAGACACTTCTTCAGATTCGACACATGGAAAACATTGTTAACTCCGCTGAGTTCTTCAGGTAGATCCAACCTGTAGGCGACTTTGCCAATTTTCTCATTGACTTCGAATGGTCTGACATAACGCGGATTGAGTTTGCCTCGTTTGCCAAAGCGGACTACACCTTTCCAAGGTGAGACTTTGAGTAGCACTCGATCCCCAACCTGGAGCTCGAGTGGTTTTCTTCCCTTATCTGCATAGCTTTTCTGACGGTCACGAGCTGCCGCCATTCGCTGTCGTATCTGAGCAATTCTCTCGGTGGTGTCTACCACAAGTTCTGGGCCAGTGATTTGGCTGTCACCAACTTCTGCCCAACAGAGAGGTGATCGGCATTTGCGTCCGTATAATGCTTCAAACGGAGCGGCTTGGATGTTGGTGTGGTAGCTGTTATTGTACGAAAACTCCACTAGCGGGAGGTGCTTTTCCCAGCCATTACCAAAATCGATTACACATGCCCTAAGCATGTCTTCGAGGGTTTGGATGGTGCGTTCAGATTGCCCATCCGTCTGCGGGTGATAAGCGGTGCTCATATCTAAACGTGAGCCAAAGGACTTGTGCATTGCTTGCCACAGTTCAGAAGTAAAACGTGCGTCACGATCAGAAATGATGGAGGTTGGCACTCCGTGCCTTGATACCACTCCCTTTAGGTAAATGTCTGCAAGAGTAGAAAACTTATCCGTTTCTTTGATAGCCAGAAAATGTGCAGACTTGGTCAGCCGATCTACGATCACCCAAATGGTATCGTTTCCGCGTTGAGATCTGGGCAGGCCGGTAACGAAATCCATGGAAATTTGCTCCCATTTCCATTTCGGGATCTCCGGTTGTTGAAGTAGGCCTGATGGTTTCTGATATTCAGACTTGACTCTCGCACAAGTCAAGCACTTGCTGACGTAGGTTGCTATGTGGGCTTTTATGCCAGGCCACCAGTATGTGGTCTTTAAGTCGTGGTACATCTTATCCGAACCAGGATGTACTGAATAACGAGACTTATGTGCTTCATCCATCACAAGCTCGCGTAGGTTTCCATACAGTGGGACCCAGATGCGCCCTGTTACATAGTAAGCTCCGTCTTCCTTTTGTTCTAGCCGCTGCCTCGATCCTCGTAGGGACTCAGCCCTGATGTTTTCTGTCTTCAATGCTTCAACTTGAGCATCACGAATTTGAGCGGGAAGGCTAGAGTGAATGGTAAGCTGTAATGCACGTACACGCTTAGGTAAAGTATCCTTTCGACTGAGGGCGTCGGCCACCACATTGGCTTTGCCCGGATGATACTTGATAGCGCATTCGTAATCATTCAAGAGTTCGACCCATCGGCGTTGTCGCATGTTTAACTCCGTTTGCTTGAAGATGTGCTCGAGACTTCTGTGATCGGTGTAAATGGTGCACTTGGTACCGTACAGGTAATGTCTCCATATCTTAAGTGCGAAAATAACTGCTCCCAGCTCCAGATCGTGAGTAGTGTAATTTCTTTCGTGAACCTTGAGTTGGCGTGATGCGTAGGCAATGACCTTGTCACGTTGCATCAACACGCAACCAAGTCCTTGAATGGAAGCATCGCAGTAAATCACAAAATCATCTGTGCCTTCAGGCAAGGAGAGGATAGGCGCGCTACAAAGTCTATCATTTAGGTGTTGAAAAACGGAATCCTGTGCATCACCCCAATGATAGGTGACACCCTTCTGAGTCAGTGAAGTGAGAGGCTGCGCAATCTTGGAGGAATCTTTTATAAACCTTCTGTAATATCCCGCCAAACCCAAAAATTGGCGGATTTCTGTTGGTGTACGGGGTGCAGGCCAGTTCCTGATCGAATAAACCTTGGATGGATCCACATGAATTCCATCCTTGTTTACCACATGGCCTAGAAAGTGGACTTCGCGAAGCTAGATGTCACATTTCGAAAACTTGGCATACAACTGCTCTTTTCGAAGAAGTTCCAGCATAAGTCGTAGATGCTGCTCGTGTTCCTCCTGACTCTTAGAATAGATCGGGATATCGTCGATGAACATAATAACGAGCTTATCCAGGTAAGGTTTGCATACTCGGCTCATGAGATCCATGAAAACCGCTGGTGCATTCGTCAATCCGAAAGGCATGACCAGAAACTCGTAATGGCCGTAACGAGTTCTGAATGCTGTTTTGGAGACGTCCTCATCTCGGACCCTCAGCTGATGGTATCCCGATCTCAAGTCAATCTTGGAGTAATAGCTCGACCCTTGCAACTGGTCGAAATAGTCATCAATGCGTGGAAGAGGATAACGATTCTTCACAGTCACCTTGTTAAGCTCGCGCTAGTCAATACACATTCTGAAAGTACCGTCTTTCTTCTTCGCGAACAAGACTGGAGCTATCCAGGGCGAAGAGCTAGGACGTATAAAACCCTTTTCCAAGAGTTCTTGTAGTTGTGTGGACAGTTCTTCAAGTTCTGATGGAGCTAGACGATAAGGTGCTCGAGCTATGGGCGCTGCTCCAGGAGCTAGCTCGATTTGAAATTCAACTTGACGATGAGGCGGAAGACCAGGTAATTCCTCAGGAAATACCTCGGGAAAATCGCGCACAATATGGATGTCTTTAATTCTCTTCTCTTCCGTTGATGTGTCAGCAACGAGTGCCAAAATGGCAGTGTGGCCCTTTTGCAAACACTTCTGGGCCTTAAGGAAAGAGATAATGCCTACAACAGCACCACTCTTGTCGCCATGAATCACGAGGGGTTCTTCACCAGAGCGAGGAATGCGGACGATTTTCTCCTTGCAAACAATCTCCGCTTGATGGTGAGATAGCCAATCCATCCTAATAACGACGTCGATACTACCAAGTGTGATAGGGATGAGATCGATAGGGAAAGTCTGACCAGCTAGGACGAGGTTACAATTCTTAACTCTGTGTGTGGCCTCGAGACTTTTACCGTTTGCTAGCTCTACTGTGTGTTTGGCGGTCAAAAGTGTTGGGGTGCGCTTAAGCATTTGACTAACTTTTAAGAACACATAACTAGTATCGGCACCCGAATCGAATAAAACAGTAACAAAGAAATCATCTAGAAGAAACTTACCCATCACAACGTTGGGATCGTTCCTTGCGTCAGCCTGACCAATCACGAAGGTGCGACCTTTGCTGTTATTGTTACCCCCGTTTTTGCCTCCATTGTTGTTCTCATTTCCTTGGTTGTTGTTCTGATTCTGATTCAGCTGAGGACAGTGCCTCTTGAAGTGACCCTCAGCACCGCACTGGAAGCATCCCTTATTACCTTGCTGGTGTTGCTGTTGGTTTTGGGGAGTTTGTGGCCGCTGTTGTCGGTTCTGCTTCGCAGGACGTAAGCTTCGGCAATCTTTGGCTTCATGTCCCAACTTGCTACATCTCTGACAACGACCCTTGTTGCACGGCCTGCTGTGGTGCAAACTACATCGATTGCACTTTGGGTGATTTCCCCTGTATCTACCCTGACCTTGATCTCCAAAAGGCTGCTGACTGGGGTTCCTGTGTTCATCTGTCTTTCGCTGCTGGGACTGAGACTGAACTGGAGTAGAACCCTTGCCCGAATTTCCGTCCCACTTGCGCTTGTTGTTACTGGGAGCATCAGTAGTAGTAGCGTTAACACGCTTGGGCAGCTTGCCCTCTTCCACCGCCTGATCGGTGAGCTGGTGTGCCAAACGAATGACTTGCTGGATTGTGGGAAGGTTGGCCGCACTTACAGACCCTTGGATTTCTGGGACTAAGCCTCTGAGGTATAGCTTGATTCGCCTAGATATGGGTTGTGACATGTTAGGACATAAGGCAGCCAAGTCGTTGGACCTCTTTGTGTATGCCTCAATCTCTGATCCTTCCATCTTCAAACCATAATACTCTATTTCAAGTTTCAGTATGTTGTCCAGGTGGCAGAACTCTTCCTTAATCCAATCCTTGAAGTCGCTCCAGAGGGTGGCATTCGCGTCTGCCAACCCGAGCATCTGAACCTGTGCGTTCCACCAAGAATACGCTTTCCCTTGCAACATGCCAGTAGCGTACTCCACTCGTTTGTTGGTAGGGCTTTCACTCTCTTCGAATGTAAATTCAATCCTTCGGATCCAGTGTAGAAGGCCGATTGTCCCTTCAGTGCCGTCGAAAGTGGGAGGTTTGCATTCCAGGAACGCCTTGAAGGTGTCCATGCGTGTTTTAAGGTGCATGGGTTGACTCCCTGTTTGGGTTGCTAAGGCTTCAGCACTCCGTTCGTTAATCAAGGTCGTCAGCTGACCCTGGGTCATGTCGAGACGTCCACTCATGATCTTCATATAGGAGGAACACACGTAAGAAGGTGTCGCAAGGTGCGTAAGTGTGGGATGACAGAAGAGAGTAAGCACACACGGTTCAAATAGAAGTTATTACACTAGCTAATGCATACTATGATCAAATGTGCTACTAGTAGGTAGGTAATACAAGCATAAACCATATTACCTATAATGTCGAGTCTTGCACGTGGAGCGAAGCGTCGTTGTGGATCGTTGAGCACTGTATAGGTTATAGTCTGGTTTTAACAAAAACTTTTTCCCCGTATTAAAACCAAGTTCACTATAACCAATGGCTCTGATACCAATCTGTCACACCCCCAAAATCCACCATGTGGAGTACCACCGCTTGGAGGCGTGACGTGACCAGGATCGAGCCACCAATCATATTGAACAAGCATGTAAGTAGTTTATAAAACCCAACACAATACAATTGGTGTCTAAACAAAAAATAGTTTAAGTTACAAGCGGAAGCATAAAGTTTAAAACCAAATCATAAGTTTAAACGTTTCAAATGTTTAGCATGGTACACAGTTGTCCATGTCCCACAATGACTCTTCCCACTCCGATGCAAGCTCCATAGATACCTAACGACCTGCAAGGCATGTAACAACGAGTCAACAACAAAGTTGAGTGAATTCACAGTTGGTTGTTTAGTTATAGTGTTCATGAATCATTTGTTTATTTCGTAAACCAAGTATCTTATCTATCTATATCGCGGTTTCCCAAACATGTTTGCGATGACTAGTGGCCGGATCGCGGTTTCCAAAACATGTGTGCGATGATTAGTGGCCGTATCGCGGTTTCCCAAACATGTGTGCGAAGATTAGTGGGGGATTCCCATGTGTCGACTAGTCGTGTTTGTACGTGCCCTTCTTGATCCAAGGACCGTAGCGAGTGTGAGTGTACGTAGGTTTTACGTACGTGCCCTTCAATCCGAGGACGGTGAAAAGTAGTTTAATAGTAATGATAGTACGAGTAGTTATTCAATCCCATTCCCAACCCACCGGGAATCCCATGCCTTAAGAGTGTGAACTCACCTCGGTTGCTCGGTTTGACTCTCAAAAGTAGCTAACAGTCAAGGTCGGTCAACCACGTCCTAATATAATTACCAGTTAGTCATTTAGTGATTTTCAAATAGAACACAAAGTTCCTACACGTATCTATCACACAACATGCATCACTTTAACGGTTTATGCCCATCTAAGTTTCCCATCCATTCCCCACTCAAAATCAAACATACGATAATGCACATAACATATATAACATGTTAGATCATTCACGGATAGCATACTCGACATTTAGACACGCGAGTCACAACTTATGTCATTTCAGCATTTATATCCAAAATCGGCTGTTTTCGGACATTTTAATAAAATAGTTAAATTATTCCAAAAATTCCCAAATTTTTACAGGATGTCTTAAACGTTCCATATTTTATTGTGTAATAAATATCGGGGTCCGGTTCATTATCAATATTTTATAAAAATTCATATTCCGGACTGAACTCAGATTTATGTATTTCTGACCACAGTCCACGGAACAATTTATTAAAAATTCATCGAGTGTCCGATTTACGAAATTCCAGTGGGGTAATTACAAATAATTCAGTTTGCATTTACAGTAAAAATTTCATGATCCGATTCTACACAGAATACAAGCTACAACAAAAAATACAACACCCATTTATTGCTGTAAAAACTCAGCCTAAGCTGCTGTTACAAATCGGTTCTTTAAAAATAGTAAACGACCTCGAAAAATTACGATTCCAGCGCCATTTGATCATTTTTTCGAAAATACAAATTTTAGGCTTTAGAAATTCTGTTTTTCGAGTTATTAAGCTCTGTTTACAGCCTGATGAAGTCGGCTGGAAATCATTACTCAGCTTGCTGTTTTGTGGTTTAAATGTTACTAAACATATTAACAAGTGTCCGAACAACGGAAGTTTGACGATCAAACATCATATATGCATTAACTAACCTTAAACCAACAAGTTTTCATCTTTATGTATCAATCATAAGTAAACTTTTAATATTCATCTATTTGTTCTTGACACTTTAGTGATTTTAAACATACTACACCCTTTGATCATAGAAACGAGATGAAACAAAATTAACAAGAGTGTAACAAAGGACTTACTACTAGCTTATAGCTAGGGATGAAATCTTGTGAAGAAGTGATGAGAAAATGATGGTGAAAAAGACTAGAACAAGCTCCTTAGAAAGTCCTTCAGGTTGCCACCTCCATAGATCACCTTCAAACTTGAATGGAACTTGTAAAAAAATGGAAGAGATGGATGATGATAGTGGTGGTGATGGATTTCGGTTTTGGGGGAAACCGAATGAGAGAGAGGGAGTAGTAATGTGAGAGTGTGTAAGACTTGAATTGATTGTAAGATCTCATGGCCATACCTTATAATCATCTTCACATATTTTGGTTAGATTTGGAAGCAACAATCTAATAAAGAATTGAAATATAATCTATGGGAAGATAGGAAGTATGGCAAGTATATTTGGTGGGTCCACAAGGGGACCAAAATCGTTGGGGGGGGGGGGGGGTAGTGTAAAATTGTGACTAAATTGTAAACATGAGTTATATATTGTTAGTTGATGATTTATAACGGGTGTTATGATAGACGGAGATCATGACTAGCCAAAAATAATAAAATAACGTGTTTGACAAATATTTGGTGTCCCGGGTAATGTCCGGCTGTTCAGTCGGATACTGTTCCGTTAAAGTGTTTAATTGTACCGTAAAGTGTCTTATTTATATATTTTTGTAACGAAATAAATTCCTAACATATAGGAAAATATTCAGGACCATTTAGTCAGGTTTTCTGCATACTACTAGTATGTTAACACGCACATGTGAATATAACATAGAAATCAGAGAGCAGTTAAATATTTCCACACAGTCGTCAAGCACTTTAATTATCATTAATGAATTGTACGGAATACATGTAATTTTTGAGGGTTGTCACATTCATCATTAGATATGCTCCGACCCGTATCGTTTCGTGTCGGAGCCATATCTTGAATATCATCTAAATCGTATAAGAAACTTTTAGAACACACACATATTCTACAAAAAGTGTAAGTTTCACTTACCTTGCATCCGGTTATGCTCTTTTTCCGCGTACTCGATCCGTTTGACCCGCTTCTTTCCCAAGTCTTCATCTAGCTTGTCTATAGTCAAACTATCATCATCACAATTCGTAAGACGGTTAGATTAGTCATAATCATTTACGACTATTCCATCCTATGGGTTTTATGTCGAATTTATCATTCGTCCATATCAAAATTATCATTCGATCTAATCATTGGTCGGTTTGACTTTTTAAAAGTCAATTGACTTATCAACATATTCAAATGCACATTTGGTTCAATGAACTCACTTAGGCATATTTCATCCGAACTCTTAACGAAATCAAATTTTACATACTAACTAGTAGGCCGCGATTTCATATAGGCATTGCATATCACTGAAAATGGGCTGTTTTTGGTGACTTGGTTAACCTGTTTACAAGTCTTCAAAAATTATGATTTTTTATGTGGCGTACCTATCGGAGGGTTAGGCCTTGTGTTAAATTTTCAAGATCTAACCCTTTACCAAAAATTCGTAAAAATTCATTTATTAAGCTGCAATCAGATTCGTCACTTCTGACTGCAGATTACGGAAAAATTCATTAAAAATTCATTGTTTATCCGATTGACGAAATTCCAATTGGCGATTCTTTTAATCGCTTAAAACTATCTACAGTAAAAATTTGAGATCATAACTAAATTCCTAAATTGAGTTATGACATTCGTAATGGGCTGCAAATTCTGCCAGAAAACGCAGCTTAAACCTTTGATACGGAAAAATTCATAAAACGCTCCATTTTCGTCGAAAAAATGCGATTCCAGTGGGGTTTTAAAGATATTTCCCGGAATTACATTTTAGACTCAAGAAACACATGTTTTTGTCATGTTTTGTTCAACTTAGAGCCAATACAAGTCGGCTGTAAATTCTGATCAGGAGCTGTTTGAATTCAGCTTTCAATTTAAGCATGTTCTTGACATCATAACACTAATTTTTAGCAATCAAAACCCTAAAAAATATCATACATGAATTTAGCATCAACAAAATCTGAATTTACTTGAGTTAGACATGATTTCAATATATTCTTGTCTAGGGTTTACTCCTAAACACTATTTCACTTCAATATCATCCATACCACAAGCATGCATCAACAATTTTTGAATTCTCTAGGTTTACTCAGAAATTCAACTAGAGATTTCTCATGAAATTTACATACCTTGTGACTCCTTTTTCAGTGGAGATCAGTAATTCGTGCTCAGATTTTGATTTGGGATTGATTTGGACCTTCAATTTGGACAATTTGCTTGAACTAGGGTTTGGTGGAGGATGTTTGGTCGCCCCTGTGTTTTTGATCGAACCAGACATGTGTGTTTGGTGTTTTTTTTTGTTTTAATAATATTAGTTTCAAACTTAACACCTTTGGTCCCCAAACTATTATTAGGTTCTTATTTCAGGTGTTTTTTTTTACCTTCTAACATATTACTACAAGGCTTCTTTCTAACTATGTTATTTTTATTCCTAGTTATTTTAATGGGTTCGGGAAATTATAACTCGTTTTATTTTAAGTCCCGTTAACTCGGGCCTTATATATACTTTGTTTTCCTCAACAGCTTTTATTTCTTTTTATTTAATATTAGGTTTCTTTATTTAATCTCTAATATTTACCGGGTTAATTTCACCACTAACGGTATTTTACCCGTTCATAAATATTAACGTGGTTTGATTACCAAACCCATTTTCGGGGTGTTACAAAAGATAAACATTTGTTTTTATTATGATCATATTAAATAAAAATAAAAGTAATAATAATAATAATAATAATAATTAGATAAGAATATAAATGTTTATTTTTATTATCATCATATTAAATAATAATAATAATTTTAAACAAAAAATTAGGTAAGAATACATATTTAACAAAGTAAAATGTTATAATAAGTAAATAGTACATTAAAGTTCATTTTTAAAAGATAAATCTTGATTACTGTACGTGTTAACATATGATATTATATTTTATTAAACACGTGCAATATACGAGTTTTTTTAAAGATATATTTTTTATTATTTATTATATAAAACTACATTTATGCAAAACTAAAAAAACAAAGGAAATGTTATAATAAGTAAATAGTACATCAATGTTCATTTTAAAAGATAATATTGATGACTGTTTGTATTAACATATGACATTATATTTTATTCAATACATGCAATATATGATTTTTTATAATTATATCTTTTTAATATTTACTATATAAAATTATATTTATGCAACTCGTGTATTACACGAGGATTTAACCTAGTATGTAATATATATGAGTTAGGAATGAGAAACATATAATTATTTTTTTATGTTTGGAGAAATACGTAATAAGTCACCTTAGGAGGGGTAAATATGTAAAATACCTAATAATTTAATACTACTCGTTACTTGTACCTCCTTCCTTCCTTCCTCTTCTCTTCAACCTACAATTAAACAACGTACAACCACCCAAAACAAGACTAAAATCATCCTACCCAAACCCTAAACTCATCCTATCCAAACCCAAACCCATACCAACCAGTGGCGGACTTATAGTACAAATAGGGGTAGCACGGGCTACCCCTCAACCCTGTCTCCGTAGTGTAAAAATACCTCTTAACTCCATTTCCGTAGTGTAAAAATACATCTCAACTCCGTTTCTATTATATAAAGGATACCCCTGATCCTAAAAAAAAAATTTGGATACCCTTAACTTTTTGGGCTAGTTCCGCCACTGATACCAACCACAATTTTTGCAGGTTCAGCGTGATGGTAGTGTTGTTCACCACACAACATTTTTGCGGGACGATAGGGGGCAGCGTGGTGTTCCCCGGTTTCCCGCGATCTCGCACCACCACGTTGGCAACTCATGCACCATATCGCAACCATAACACATGGTCTGAGGAACATCAACTAAACATAAAATGTTAATTATTGGTTACTTTTCCATTTTTCTTAGATCACCACGTTTTCTTTTCTTTTTTTTTTTTTTTTTTTGAATGACATCACAGCTTTTATTCAACAAGAAAAAAACATGATCTCAGACTCATAGCAAGATGATATATAGATCCCACCCGGTGCATCTCGAAACAGTCCCAAAAGATGAGAAACAAGAAACAGAAAAAAATAAAATAAAATAAGAAAACACTAAACTGTTGCATCAAATTGAGATTAAATTTATTTCGGGAAATATTTTATTTCAGTTCACATATATAATGAAACTTGTTTCTGTTTTTCTTAAATCATCAAGTTTATCCTTATTTTATTTAAATGTATTTTTGGAAATATCTAATAGCACTTTCCATTTATAAAAGTTGAGTTCTCATCTAGTGGAAGGTCTAACACGGCAGTTGTGATGAGTCAAGTATAGCATTAATGACTTGCCTTGTTGAAGACTTATAACAGATTGATTTATCAGTTCTTCATAGAGGTGTTCATTAGTCATGAGGATTTGTAGTTTCTTCTTTGCTTTATTTCTAATTCTCATGTTATCTTGCTACTCACCCACTGCTCAGGAGTTTGGATCATATCTAGATCCTACAGCAAATCTTAACACTACATGGACCAACAATGAATACCTGAATTATCAAGATAGCTCTTCCCAACGCCCCATGTTCCTTAGAGAAACCGATGCATCACAAGTCGCCTGTGGCTTCTTTTGTGAAGGAAATTGTACCACTTCTATCTTTTCCATATTCATAGCTCCAGACGGATCCTCGGATGCTCAGGTCGTTTGGTCAGCCAACCGTAACTATCCTGTCAGGGAGAATGCGATACTGAATTTCACAGCAGCCGGAGACTTGGTGCTAAAGGATGCAGATGGAAGCATAGTTTGGACCACCAACACTTCCGGCAAATCAGTAGCTGGCATGAACCTAACTGATACCGGAAATCTGGTGTTATTCGATCACCAGAACTCAGTAGTTTGGCAATCTTTTGATCACCCAACAGACTGTTTGTTACTTGGTCAAAAGCTGTTTACAGGCCAACAACTGATATCTAGTGTTTCGGATACCAATTCGTCAGAAGGTATGTTTTCTCTTCAAGTCACGGATAAAGGTTTGATTGCATATGTTGAATCAAACCCACCTCAATCCTATTACAGTAGGTTTAGTTATCTTCAAGTCACGGATAAACATAGAAACTACATCAGGTTCTTGAATGGGAGTTTGTCATTTTTCATATACGCTTCCGAGCCAAGTTATCCTGATGAAGAGATTGGCATACCTGTAGCATCATCAGCTCAGTATATGAAACTGATGTCAGATGGGCATTTGAATGTGTTTGAATGGAATTCTGATTCTTACGGGTGGACAGTGGTAACCGATCTTACTACAGGTTTTGTTGATGATAACTGCAGTTATCCTTTGGTTTGTGGAAAAAATGCCATTTGCTCAAATCAACAATGTAGTTGTCCCACGACAAAATATTTTAAACCAGTGGACGATCTCCAACCCAACCTGGGTTGCTCTGAAATTACTCCACTCACATGTTATTCTACACAAGATCAACATTTTATCACACTCAAGAACGTCAAGTACTTCACCTCTTCTGCCGACAAGTATGGCGTGACTATGGAGACTTGCAAACAAGCATGTCTAAGCGATTGCTCATGCAAAGCAGCTTTTTTTCAGTATCTTTCAGATGCTTCAAGTGGAGAATGTTTTTTACCTTTAGAGCTATTTACAATGAAGACCGTTGATCCACAAGATGTTAATTATTTAGCTTTCATAAAAGTCCAGAATGTTACATCACATCCTTCCTCTCATCAAGTTGCAACAATTGTTGGCTCTACGATTGGAAGTTTTGTGCTTCTGCTTGTTGTGGCCATAGGGATTATTACATATGTAGTCCACAAGCGAAAACCAGATGATGAAATGGAGGAAGAGTACTTCGATCAATTCCCAGGAATGCCGACTAAGTTTTCCTACGAAGAACTGAAAACCGCGACCGAGGATTTCACTAAAAAGCTTGGTGAAGGAGGATTTGGATCAGTTTTCGAAGGGAGTCTCAATGATGGCTCGAAGATTGCAGTAAAATGCCTTGAAGGCCTTTCACACATTAAAAGGTCATTCCTAGCTGAGGTTCAATCCATTGGCAGCATTCACCATGTGAATCTGGTTAGACTTAGAGGATTCTGTACTTGGAAATCTAAATGGTTTCTCGTGTATGATTTCATGAGTAACGGGTCATTAGATAAGTGGATCTACCATGGAGTTCGGGAGCAAATACTCGAATGGAAATGCAGAAAGAAAGTTATTCTTGATATAGCCAAAGGTTTAGCATATCTCCATGAAGATTGTAGGCAAAAAATCATCCACCTCGACATTAAACCTCAAAACATACTTGTAGACGACGATTTCAATGCCAAAGTATCTGATTTCGGGTTGTCTAAGCTCATTGATAGAAATCAAAGCCAAGTGATGACTACGATGAGAGGAACCCCTGGGTATCTGGCTCCAGAATGGTTGAGCTCCGTTATCACGGAAAAGGTGGATGTGTATAGCTTTGAAATCGTTCTGTTAGAGATCTTGTGTGGAAGAAAGAATTTTGACCGATCTCAGCCAGAAGAAGAAAGCTGGCACTTACTCCACGTTTTTCAAAAATGTTGGGAGCAAGAGACATTGTTAGATATGGTCGACAAAAACAGTGAAGATATGCAAAATAATGCTACGGAGGTTGTGGAGATGATGAAGATGGCTTCTTGGTGTTTACAGACCAATTATACGCGAAGGCCTTCAATGTCATCAGTGGTTAAGGTGATAGAAGGAGCAATGAACATTGAATCCAACTTGGATTATAACTTCACAGATCCAAGAGTACAGAATAACAATAGTCACAAGAAAGATTTAACATCGTTGCTGCCTTCTATTCTATCTGGGCCAAGGTGAGTGGATCATTTCTATGTTTCTGTATTTTCGTTTTTAGACGAATTTATCTTTATTGAGTTTGTTTAATCTAAATTGTATTTATGCCTGCACTGTATTACATTTGTTGTTAGTACAAATGAAATGGTTGTAATAAAGTCAAATTATTATGGTTTTAGCTGCTTATACTATGTCACTGTCCTGCATTCTGCTTCACTGGTATGATTAGCTCTTCAACTATCCATGACTCTGCCATTCTCTTTAGTGGAAACAATGGAACTCTTTAACTTTTCTTAGATCCATTATTCAAATCAATGGTGTGTTTATTACCTTTGAACCTCAGTCCGTTTGATCGCCAATTGAGACTATTTGGTCAGGCACATCACAATATTGGATCTCACTGCTGCCAACAGAGACGATCTGTTTCTTGAATGGAGTTCGTCATGGTTCATGAGCTCTCCTGAGAAACGGGCCTATTTTTTTGTAAATAAATAACCGTTGATAGTTCCCGGCGAAGTAACAATAGGTGGATCAGTTCGTGGAACCTTAACCGTTGTGACAGTACCGACTATATGGTGTGATTATAGCCTTCTTAATCACAATGGTGGTGTTCTGAAATGTGCTATACGAGTTACCTATTTGGATGGTACGGATCCTATGACCCGCGCCCCTCTCACCCGTGTGATTTTTCACATGGCGATGTGGACTTTGTCCCAAGTGGTCAATATTGTGGGTTTGGAGTGCTGCCTTTTGACAATCATGTGTTTGATGTTGAATTCGATGTGTTTAGGAACGAATAGTTTAGAGATAGTATGATAATCACGAAGAATTTGGAACCACCCATGACCCCTGCCCTCAACAATAAAAACTAGATGCATTGCACACAACATATTGGGTATGTTTGGCATGAAGCTTTTAGCGGCTTTTAAGAAAAAGCTTCTACTCAAGAAAAAACCTTGTTTGTTTGAAGGAGCTTGAAGCTTTTAGTTGAACATTTCTACTAGTAGCGTTTAGAAAGAGCTACAAGCTTTTAGGGAAAAATGAATGTTTTAACCTTTAAATATAATGAACTTTTTAATGCACAAACTTTTTAAATTTTTAGTTATGTCCATTTTGGTCATTTTATACATTTTATTAAAAGTTACAGCTACTCTGCCAAACGCCAAATATATCTAAAAAGCTACAGCTACTAGCTACCAGGTTTTAGCCACCAGCTTACAGTCACTAGACACTAGGGGTGAGCAAGTTTACGTCCCGATCGAAAATAACCGAGAACCGAACCAAAAATATACCCAACCCGACCCGAACCCAAGTACCTAGGTATTTAGATCAGTTCATATAAAATAGGGTCGGGTTGGGTTGGTTCTCGGTTCTTTTCATGGTGAAACCCAACTTGGACATATGGACCGGAACCGACCCTATATTTAGGGTAGTGAATCGGTTCTGTATTTTATGTTTGATCGGTTCTCGGGTCGGGTAATAGTCGGGTTTTTCCTTTTGCTCACCCCTACTAGCCACCAGTTACTTTTCCAAACATACCCATTATGTTTGCAATTGAGAGCGATCTTGTGAAGTTACAAAAGCTTGTGGCCACTGGTTACGGGTGTGGGTCTAGCTTGTGATTGGTTTGATTTTCAATAAAAAAAACATATATCAGTAAATTATGATTTTGGCCCCTGTGGTTATATCACTTTTATCTTTTTAGCCCAAAAATAATATTTTAACATCTGAGTCCCTAACGTCTTTTTTTCTAACACTTTTGATATAACCACAGGGGATGAGTTAAGTCTGTTTAGTTATAAGTTTAAGAGTTAATTACCTAGTTAGTCCTTGTGGATTGCACAAAATTACATACTTAGATACTAATAGTTTAAAATCACCTTCTAGGGTATTAACTTTTCATTTTGTAACGTTTGAATGTATTAACTTCTATGGTATTAACATAGTTAGTCCCTGTTGTTTGCACAAAATAACATACTTAGGTACTAATAGAATGTGATTTTAAACCTACAAATAACGTTAATATATCCAAACGTTAAAAAATGAAAAGTTAATACCCTAGAATGTGATTTTTAACTATTAGTACCTAAGTATGTTATTTTGTGCAAACCACAGGGACTAACTATGTAATTAACTCTAAGTTTAAACGAACATATAAATGGGTGTTTCGGTTTTTGTATTTTGATAGCCGATGAGCTTCAATCAGCTTCGGTTATATTTGGTCAATTTCAATTAAAGTCTAATTATATGTTAACTAAATGATGATTCGGTTAACAACTAGCTTTGTACCCAAGTCGATTTAAACTAATTATAATTCGAAAATCTAATTATAAGTTAACTAAATGATGATTCGGTTAATGCGATTTAAACCGTTATGTTGAACGTACCCCCTCCTTCAACTTTTACATTAATGCGATTTAACCGTTTTTTTTTTTTTGTCATTTTGTTTTCTTTAATTATTATTATTATTAATAGTATTTGTTTTTAAAACGTTATTTTATTTAAAAATAATTTTTTAATCGTTTTCTTACGTTTTAAACTGAAGCTTTTTTATTCGTTTTCCTACGTTTTAAACTGAAACGAGTCATTTTAATTTTGAACTGATTTATTTTTTGTTCATAACGACTTGAAGTTGGCATTCGAATACAATTTGTATAAACAAAAATACACAAAAATTTAAATGTAGGTTTGAAGCCAACCAACTTAATATAGTTTTTAGATTTAAAGAAGAGAAATATATTTGAAAATCACCACTGTCAATTTGTAGATAATGATTTTAATTAGTCAATAACATACCCTCACAATAATTAAATTTCCACTTATATCGGTTATTAATTGATATTACATGCTTCGATCTAGGGCTGTAAACGAACCGAACGAACACGAACAAGGCTTTGTTCGTGTTCGTTCGTTAAGGAAACAAATGTGTTCACGAACGGTTCATGAACACTTACCGAGCGAGATTTTATGTTCGTGTTCGTTCATTAAGGAAATGAGCGTGTTCGTGAACGGTTCACGAACACAAATAAATTTGGTGAACGTGACGAAGGATGAAAATAGATGGCCCAGAGAGTAGCACTCGAACTTGAATCCCTTATTGTGGAACGGGGGTCGATCGTATTCGCCAATGTAAATAATGAGAAATGAAAGGGAAATGATGAATAAACAAGGTGAAAGTGGGTTTCCTAGTTTAATTGTTAGGGTAATAAAATAAATAAAAGTTTAGTAATATAAAACGTGCATATAAAATATAAGAAAGTACAAAGATGTTCAATTAAAACACAAACATACGAACACAAACGAACGCAAATCAACGAATGTTCACGAACACCTTACCGAACGTTCACGAACACAATCGAACGAACGAGACCTCTGTTCATGTTCGTTCATTTAACTAATCGAAAGAAATTTCTTGTTCATGTTCGTTCGTTTATTAAACGAACGAACATAAACGAACTTTCCGCCGAACGGTTCACGAACTGTTCGCTGAACATTCGGTTCGTTTACAACCCTACTTCGATCAAATCATTTTACTACCTAATGTGCTAGTTAATGTTTTATTTTCTTTTTGCATTTTATTACTTTTAATAAATAAAAGTTGTTAGTTATATTATAAAAACATTTTCATATAATAATAATACTAATAAAAAAGAAATAAAGATGAGAGAAATAAAATACAAAATAAAAAAATATAAATTAAACTTTTTTTTCAAAAAAAGTTCTGAAACAATTTTTTATTGTTTAAAAATATTTTTTTTATTAATTTGTAATGACGTTTTATAGAAACATAATAAAATACTAGTTAGAGAAAGTGTTTTCGATCTAACTTCATTCCTATCCCCTGCCATCATTGCCACCGATGGTGTTATTCAACAAATGCCCACCACCTTCCACCATTGTCAATGGTTGCCCCACCCTTTCGAAGTGTAAAATTGCAACCAAAAGTCGATTTAAACAAGAACCCATCGACCTGACTGAAATTGGAGTTGGGCAAGCTGAACCATCAACAATGTCGCGTTTGACCCAGATCTATTAGGGTTCGGACTAAAAATGTCGTGTCTGGCCCGGATATATTAGGGTTCGGTGTAACACCCCGAAAACGGGCTTGGTAATTAAACTCTGTTAATACTAATAGACGGGTAACATACCGTTATTAGTAAATAATAATAATAATAATAATAATAATAATAATAATAACCCGGCAAATATTTGGATTTAAATAAGAAATCCTAATATTAAATACAAGTGAATCAAAGTTTTAAGGGATTGAATTTAAAAGAGTCCGAGTTAACGGAACTTAAAATAAAACGGGTTATGACTTCCCCGAACCGCTAAGTAACTAGGAATATCAACCTAGTTAGTTAAGTGTTGTAAAAACAATAAAAGAAACATGAAATAGATAACCCTTTTATAAACTATGGAACTAGAGGGACTAAACATGGGCAAATGTAATAAAGATTGGATTAAATCAAAATTAACTCAACAAGAACACACACGTACGTGTGTTCCTGCGATTTCCACAGAGCTTCTAGAGCTCAAACCCTAAACTCCAAGAATTCACCAAATTGAAGGTCAAGATCAGCCCTAAAACGAAATCCGAACCCGGATTAATGATCCCCATTGAAAGGGGAGTCATAAGGTATGTAAATTTTATGAAAAACCTCTAGTTGGATTTCTAGGTAAACTTAGAAATCTGAAATTTGATGGTTGCATGTTCGTTATATGATGATTTAGGAACAATATAGTGTCTAGGGACAAACCCTAGACAAATACAAGTTGAAATCATGTGAAATTTTAGTGGAACCTATGAACACCATTGTAGGTGATTAGTGGTTTATGTGAAATTTGATGAACACTAGGAAATAGAGTGTTGATCTAGTATAAATTGACAATTTTGAAGTGATTTCAGAAATTATAGAAGTTAACAACTTTGTAAGATGGTTGATTTATGTGAAATTAGGGTTAAGAGATAAGCTAGAGACTTGATTAATAGACATGTAAAATTATGCCCTTAAAGTGTTTGTTGAAATGCCTCAAAGAAGGCTCGAAACTAGAATTTTTGTAGTTAAAACACCTAATTGTGATGTTTTGGCTATTATGCAAAAAGTGATTAAAAAGAGTTCTAAATGTGATAAAACGTGGTTAGAACTTTGGTTAAAACGGTGGTCTAAAGATAACGCCTACCGGGTAATTAAAGAATGCTAAACTAGATGATGAACTCGAAAATGCAATTAGCATACTAATGGGCAGTTGACTTTTAAAAAGGTCAAACTGACCTATAATACGATAAATAGCAATTTTGATATGAAATGCATAAGGTGGAATAATCGTATTAGAGTATGATTAAACTAACCACCTTGAAAACGATGATGATAGTTTGACGCGTAACAAGCTAGGTGGAAGCTTGATGAGGGAGCGGGTCAAACGAATCAAGAAGGAAAAGAAAAGCGTAGTTCGGATGCGAGGTAAGTAGAACTTACGCCCTTTTACATTATTTGCGAAGTTAGTAAATTTCAAGTATTGATATGAATGCTACTAAATGGTTGGTACATGATATTCCGACATGATTCAATGAGAGTCGGAATGATGGAAAATAGTAAGAAATCATGAACTATAGTAAAAGGGGTAAAATGGTAAATTAGTCATGTAATGACGAATAAATAAAAACGTTTTAAGTGAAACAAGTTCAAAGGAAAACCGGAAAAGGTTTAAGGGGATGAAATGGTAATTAAATACCATCTCATACGGACAAATAGTCAATTAGACTAAATGGGTCAAATGGTGTTGTTAACACCATTTGACAATAACATTTAACAATCGCTTGTTGAGTGTCGTAATCACAGGAAATAACATAAGCTTGCATTGCTTTAACTAGAAAGATTTAAAGCAAAAGTTATGTAGACGGGTCAATACCTTGACCCGAGCCAGGTATGTATAATTAAGCTTTTCGGTTAAACATACAATTTTGGTCAAAATATTTAGTGAAAGTCCTTCGCCGTGAAGTAAGGGACTAAAGTTGACCAAAACACCCTTGAAGGGTATATTGGGCAAACGACTCATAGAGGTCGTTTAGGAACTTGCATATAGATTATGGAATCATTAGACATGAATAAAGGTCATAGGAACGCACATTCGCGGGTCGAATGCTCAAAAGTGGTTATTTGCGTAAAATGATCAACCGATGGGTAAAAACTGGAAAAAGGGGTCCTTTATGATAAATCCACCACAAAATAGTTATGGTGGAATATTTGTAGTTATTTAGATATGGAACTTTTGTAGCGACACAAGAAAGGCACAAGTTCTAGGCTAAAACGCATAACTACCCTTAACGGGTCAAAATAAGCATACGAGCGAAAACAGGTTTAAATTGTGAAATAAACTTGTGATTAGAACCTAAAATGGTAGTTAATATCAATTTGAAGAAGTGTAGGTGATGTAGGAATCAAACAAATATGTTCGTTTGATAAAATGCATAAACGGGTCAAAATTGGGAAAAAGGGCGATAAGCCGAAGACTTAAAAGTCTGAAATTTTATTATAAAGGTTGTTGGATTTTAACTCCATAAGATGGAAAATTAAATTACGGACGCGTAGGAAAAAGAATCGGGTAAAACGGATCAATAACGAAGAAGTTATGGCCGTTTCCGTGAAATCAGATCGTGCAGGGAATATGCAGCAACTGATAAGCAACATTCTGCTGAAAAGGGGGCCTAGCGTCACGCGACGCCCCTTGGCGTCACGCGACGCCCCCAAACTCGGAAAAATGTTATTTTTGTCATATTTAACCCCTGTACTTGTTTGAACTTCATATTTGACTATCAAAACTAACCTTTAAGTTGGTTTTGATCATAGGTGATTGCCATGAGTGCCCGGATGAAGATCAAGCGACGAGCAAGAACCGATCACGATCACGAAATAAGCTTCCGCATGTCGTTTCGTTGTTTCTTTTAAATGACGAACTTAATTACATTATGTTCTAAACTTTTAAATTGAAAAAGGTTTTAGTAAACCCGTTTTTCCGATGTATATGTAATCTTAATTACATGATTGTTTTCGTAAATTATACGCTAAACCCTGATTTAGATAAACGGGTGTTACATTCGGCATAGCATAACCATTTGTATCTGATTTTTCAAGAGTTTGTTTACATGAAGAAGATCAGAATGAAGGACTAGAGTTTTAGGGTTTGTTAAAATAAATAGTGTAATTTGTTATAATTCATGTTGCAACATTTATCATTGTTTTATAAAAGTTGTTAGGTGTTAAGTGTACAGGTAATAAAGATGGAGGTGTGTTTTGATAATGCTTGAGGACTAAAGTGTATCAGCTGGATACTTGGAGGGCTTTTATGGAAGTATCTTTTGCCCTAAGTATTTAAGGGCTTGTTATAGTGTTGTTGGCTCATTATCACCTCTAGAACTTTCTGTTATCTCTCTCTCTCTCTCTCTCTCTCGTTTGTTCGATTAGGGTTTGTATCATCTGTACCAGATCACTTGTGATCTGATTGATCTCATGTGAGATCCAGTTGTTACGGTTTGTATAGACCAACTGATTATCATCAGTTGATTATCTTTTCCTTTGTATTGTTTATAGATCTAACATATTGTGAGATCTAGGGTTCTTGGGGGTGTTTTCTGGTTTGGGTAACTATTGGTGCAGTTTTCTGTCCGATGTTGTTCGAATAGATTAGATTTATTTTATGTTGATTATGTAATAGTTAGTGAAACGGTCAAACGAACGTGTATTGACCCGCTCGTTTGAAGTGGTCAAACGAAAGGGTTATTCGTTTGACCGTGTGCGTTTGCAAGACAAGGGGGTGTGGCTATAAGTACCAACCCTTAGTCATTTGAAATAAATGAAGGTTTTAGACTTTGGGGGAGAGATCGCCACTTGGTCTCTCCCCGGATGTATGCTCCTTTGGTATGGTTTGGTTAGCTTGTAATCGGGCCGCTTTGTAACGTTATACTACCGTATTTATACAAAGAAGTTGTTTATCAGTCTCTAATCTCTCCCGTTTTGAGCATAATCACACACTAATCACGGGTCTTGGTCCGAATCCTGAACCTACAATTAGTATCAGAGCCATGGTACCCAACTTAGTGAATCTAACCATTTACTAAGTCACATGTGCTCTTCATCAATGATTCTTGTGGTGTTTTTGTTCAAAATGTAAATATGGTGTAAACAAGAAAAATTCAGATCTAGACCCAAAAAGTATGGATCTAGACGAAATAGACCATACACAAGGGTTGGGTTTTATGTTTTACACCAAAATTATCAAGTTTTCATCATCACTTTGAGGTATTTTCCATCAAATCCTCAGATCTGCAAATGAACAGTGGCTGTGTTCTTGAAGAGGGGTGGCGGCTGTTGAAGAAGAACTAGGGTTTCTTCAGATTGAACAGCGAAGAACCCTCCTCCTTAGCTTAAAAACCCACTAGCAAAAAATCCCCTGTTAGGATACTTTATTTGTAAGTATTGAAGAAAATCAGATTCAACTTGATCTATGAAGAAGACAACAATCCTGAAGATCACAACAAGAAGAAGAAGATCGGATAGGACAACCGAAATGAACAACATCTACTTCAAAGAATCACAAGTTGATCAAGAGCTGAAGAAGATTATCAGAGAAGGTCATTTCTGATGGATCTGATGATATTTCTGATGAAATATCATCAGTTTCTGACGATTCTGATCATCAGATTTTCTGATGATTTGTTCACCAGAATTTCTGATGAAGTGTTTTATCAGAAATTCTGATGAAACCCCCACTTGTCTAAAAATCAGCTCTATCTTGCCACACTAACCGAAGCAAGTTGACATTATTGGATCTCATGATGACAAAGGCAAATTGATTGTTGGATTCAATGAATATGTCAAGGCGCTACTTTTTGCAGGAATATATATGAATAAACAAATGTTTATTCATATATTTAGCCTTCTATAAATAGAAGGCTCACCAAGCAGAGAACAATGAGTTGAGTTAAGCTTAGCATTCAAAACATACTACAAAACTCCATTGTCTTCTCACCCTCAGAATTCAAGTATTCGTTTGTAATTGATAATAATCTTACAATCACCTTGTAAACCATTTTGTTTCAAAGTGATATAAACTTGATAAATCTGTAGGTCTTGTTCCTTGAAAGACTGATTTCCATTTCCGCACATCTTTTTCACATCTACTGAAATCACTTGCCATATTACATGAAAAGAAGTTTTTTAAGTCCATACTGGGACCAACAATTGGTATCAGAGCAGATTGAATAAATCATTTTCAAACGATCAATCGCTCATCTTCTTTTCTCTAAATATGGCCAGCTTTCAATCATGGAATAATGCTTTTAACATTGGTTCTATGTCCAAACCTCCGACTCTGGTCAGAGAAGAATACCCCCAATGGAAAATCAGGATGGTCAATTTCCTTAATGGTCATGACCGAGCTCTGTTTCAATCCATTGAAAGGGGTCCACATATACCAATGACTGAAATACCAGCTATTCCAGCAACTGACCAATCACCTGCTATCCCTGCCTCCCAAGCTCCCAAAAGTGAAGTACTTTGGAGTGAGGAAGATAAGGAAAAGGTGGCTGGGGATGAAAGGGCAAAGTCACTTTTAATAATGGCTATCCCCAATGACATATTTCCATAAGTTGATGCATGTGCATCAGCTAAGGAAATATGGGATCAGTTGGAAAATCTTTGTGAAGGAGGAGAAAGGATGAAAAGAAACAAGAGAACAAACAACGTTTCCTCATATGAGATGTTCAAAAGTTTACCTAATGAAAGATTAAATGAAACATATCAAAGATTTACAAAACTTTTGAACGAGCTAAAGAAATTTGGAATAACAAAATCAAATGATGAAAGAAACATAAAATTTATGGATGCCTTACCTAGAGAATGGAGAAGTCTAACCATGACTTTGTCCTCAACCTTAGAACTAGGTAATATGAGTCTTCATGACTTATACAGCATTCTGGTCCCTAGAGAAGAAGAAATATTTGAAGAAACCATTCAAAGAGGGGGATCTTTAGCTCTTATCTCAAACTCACAAAGAACACCACCTACCAATGATCCACAACCTTCAAACAGTCAAAATCTTGAAATTTCTGATACATCATCAGATTTTTCAGCTTTTGCTGAAGCAACAGCACTGCTCACCAAAACATTTGAGCAAAGGTTGAGGGAAGGAGGCCAAAGATACCAGAGAAGTGACAAAGGGATGATGGATGGAAGATCTAAGGAAGAAGGTAGATCTAAGGATAAGGGAAAGGCTGAAGTTGTGTGTTACAAGTGCAAGCAGAGAGGTCACTATGCATCTCAATCCAAAACCAAAAAGCTGAAAGATGTTGCTTATTATGAGAAGAAGCTGGAAGAAGCTAAGAAGCAGCAGCAAGTCAGTTTAATTACAGGGACAAATACATGGCTATCTGATGATTCTTCTGATGAAGAAGAGGAAGAAATGGCTAATTTCTGCCTTATGGCACTTTCTGATGACCTACCAGAAACTTCAGGACAGAAGGTAAATTTAGACAATCTTGATCTTAAACACAAGTTAAACAAGCTCATGTCAGATTTTCTAGATTTGCAAGATAAGCAGAAATCAGATAGTAAAAAAACTGATGAGTTGCAAAGGACCATGAATAAAATCATACTTGAAAACCAATTGCTGATAGGAGAAAATTTAGATCACAGAGCTAAAATTGAGTTCTATGAAAATGATAGAAAATATCTTTATAAGAAAATTAATGATAAAGAAATTAATATAAGAGGTTTTCAACAAGCCAAAGAATTCATAAACTTCATTGAGTCCACACCAAAGAACAAAGGAGAAGGTTTAAGATATATAAAAACAAAAGAAAGTAAACCCACTGCCTTTGTAAAAGCAACACATCAGATTTCTGATAAATTTTCATCATAATCTGATTCTGAATCATGCAAATCAACCTGTTCTGAATACTCTTTTGAAAAACTCAACTTTAAAGCAAAAATAAGTGAATGCAAACAAAAATCTTTAAAGATTCCAGAAGCAGTTCTCTCATTTTTTCAAGATTATCCACTCATTCCATCACAAGAAAAAATATCAGAAAATTCTGATAAAGAACCTTGTATGTGTGTTGACATACTGAAGCTTGTTAAACACCATCTCCAAAAGAAAAGTGAAAAATCTGTTTATGGCTCAGCATATAACAGATATTCTGATGAAAGGCCATCAAGAGAAAATAATCTATTTAAAATCTCATCAGAAAGAGTACCCAAGCAAGTCTGGGTACCAAAAACCCTCTAATTTTTCCATTTCAGGACCATCATGTGCAGCAGATCTGGTACTGCGATTCAGGAAGCTCCAAGCACATGACTGGGGACAAGAGCTTACTCAGCAACTTTGTTCCAAAGCTGGGTAAAATGGTAAATTTTGGAAATGGAGTAAAAGGGAGGATCATGGGATATGGATGCATAAGGTATGGATGTTTGACCATAGAGAAAGTAGCCTATGTTGAAGGCTTAAAGTACAATCTGCTAAGTTGTGGTCAATTCTGTGATAAAGGTTTTCAGGTAACCTTTTTACCAGAAAAATGCTTGTTAATAGGTATGGATGGTTATCGAAAGTGTGGTGCTCAATAAAAAAATCCTGGTAAATGAAGCTATCATCAGGACAATTCTACAACTCAATGATGATAATGAAGTCTTGATGTTCACAAAGGCACAGGTTGACGAAACCTTGGAGCAAATGGGTTACCATACTGTAAACCCACTACGAGCAATCACCAAACATGGCTTCATCAAGCCATGGCAATATCTGATCACACAAATGGGAGCATGTTTCTCAAAGAAGATCATCAATCATCATGAAGCATCCCAAAGGTTGATGGAGCCTGTACGAGCACTCGTACTTGAAACACCTTACAACTTCTCTTATTACTTGATAAGAGATTTTGCAAGTAACATGTGGTCTGGCAGGCCATTCTTGATTTATCCTCGTTTTCTGATGAAGATAATCACGAGCCAGCTAGGCTTTGGAGGTGTTCCAGCAGGTTATCCCAGAGCAGAAATGAGACTTCAACAAAACATGAATCTCAGCATGCTCATACCCACTGATCAGAATACTGGTTTGGTGACTGATCTATGGTTGCTCCTTGAGATGGATCATGGTGAAGGAATAGACCTTGATTAGGTTATCTTTGTTTAATCTTAGTTTGTGTAGATTTTTTTTTCTTGTTAATATAGTATGTTTAGTATACTACTTAGTCGTTTAGCTCATGGTTTGAAAAAAAAAAAGAAATGGGGTTCGGGAAAAGAGAAATGGGTAAAGATAAACGAGAGGATAAATATTCACAATGAAACATGATCATCAGAAAAAAAAAATATTTGTCACAAAAATTTGAGTTTCTGATAAAAGGAGACAAAATCTGGTAACACAAACTCAAAAATGCCTCTCTTAATTTTTTTTTTCAGTTAAAACTTCAAAATGATGGAAAAATTTTAGAAAATATCAGAAAAAGCTAAAGAGACTTGGTGTGACAACCCGGATAATTAAGGTTAGCAATACTCGAAATCCCACAACCTTTAGCGTGTGCCTCTATGTTTATTCGCCTATCTCGTGCACCACTAGAGGTTTGCGTGTGTTTGACTGATTAACTATTCAAGAAATTGTTAAACGCTTTTATGTGCCGTTCAAGTAACTTAGAGAACCAACTTGGTTGGGCCGCAAACTCGCTTAACACTCACACATGCTTGGGCCTGAGGCCCAACCCGAAATTGCATACACTTATTTGTATCATAACTGTTCATGGGTTAAGTGAAGCCCAAGAAGGAGATGGGACTTGGGCCGGCCAGTGTTGAGGTGGTTTATGTGCGCACACATATAGGCAGATTGTACGTGGATTTCATAAACTAGCAATCACATAACCACAAACCCTAAAACACCCTCATTCACCCTTGAAGGCGACGGCAGTTTCATCCGGGACGAAGCTCTATCCTTGTTCGCCATCCCCCCCTCTCTCGCAAATACGATTAGTATATCACACCCGTCGCTAGGAGCTGTTATGATAGAGTATGTGATCGTGTGCTTAGCGATTAGGTTGTACATGATGTATATGTCCGATATAACCGTGCTTATAATAATCGTGATTAATGATTTATATGTCTGGTATAATTGTGATCGATGCATGAGAATTGATGTTGGCTGATAGGGTTGGTTAATAAATGTTAGTAATGATCCGATGATAATACTGTTATATGTTTGTTGTTATATGTATTGATTAGATCGAGTATTCACTGGGCCACTGAACACATTAGCCTTTCTATTGGACCTCATGGTTTGTAAATGAATTGATTTTAGATAATGGCCAACATCACAATTAATGCTCTTAAAGGTAAGTGGGCCGCATACTGTTGTTCAGAAAAATTAATTGGACTGATTGTAATTTTTAAAGCTGATGTTCGCATGGGCCTTTCGTCGAGGCGGTGAGCATGTGGCCGTTGTGTTGTAAGTTAAGATAAAATAAGATTGTGAATCAAGGATATAGCCGACAACATATAAATGCTTCTGTCAATATTGCAACTAAAAGGAATTCTATTGGGCCGATTAATGTTTAATCATGGGATGGGGGTTGTTCACGTGATACATAGTTAGATACCTTAATGAACATGGGGATAGGGGCTGCATGGAGTAAATGATGTCAGTACAATATATTTATGAATGTAATCGGTCATGTGATAATAGGATATATGGTTAATTATAGGTATATTTATTAAATGAGGGGGGTGTAGTCATTACTCTTATGGCTGAGTGTAATTGTCCGAATATAAAATAAACAAAGGCCTACATATGTTAACTCTAACCGTAGGCATGTGTGATATATTATATTGAACATGAACATTGAATTAATTGACTGAATGTTCATCGGATCAATTGAATGAATATGCTAGTTGTTTAATTAATCTAAAATATGTATGTTATGGAATTAATTTAACATACACAGATAGTTAAGTTATTAAACTATATTTATGTTAATTCAATAGTAATTGGATTGATTATTTTATTTAATACAAGTTGGTTGTGGCCTATTATCTAGAAATATAAAATAAGTGTAATTCGATGTGCGTTGTGTGTAGCTTCATGCTTAAAATTATTGCATTAGACATGGGGTTGTTTGGATACATTAGGGTATTGCATGATCCCACCCACATACGTACTTACATTTATCATACGTTAGGTTGCGTGTAACGGACCTAACATTTAACGCGTAGAAGTACATAATCATAAACTGAGCAAACCAAGGTGAGTTCACTGCTCTTTTCCAAGCATGCATCCCGGGAAGGGATATCGGGTAACGTTCCAGGGAGGAATGCAGGTTAATGGGATGTTGGTTATTACTCAGTTTCTATCATATAAGACCCCTTACATCTACCGATTGTTGCCGGTAAGGCAACGAGGTATTTAGTTGATAGCGCTATTAGGTTTGGCACCCTCACACCGGGCCGGAAGGACGGGCGTGAACTAATTACCTTGACCACTTGACCAATGCTTTGATAGAGGCATTGGGTTTTGGGCAAACACATCTAGTAGCCACATACGGTAATCGAGTTAATAACATCATCAAAACATAACGTTGAACTGTTCTAAACACACATCTGGTAACTAAACGTGTTAACAAAACTTTGAACTCACCAACGTCGTCTGACACACTTGTCTGCATGCTTGCAGGTCGTTAGATTTCTTGACATGGACTTGCTATCTGGGACTGCTGGAGTGGTCATGGATCGAGGCTCTTGGATATATATTTGATACATTGGTTTTGAACACTTATTATGAAACAGTTGTTTAACGATTTACTATTTTACTATATGCTTCCGCTAAACATCTCTTATGGTTTAATCTTTTGATTTGGATATACATTTGGCAATTAATGATATGTTTTATTTAAATACTATGCGTGGTTCAATGTGATTGGTGGCTTGGATCCTGGTATGTCACGCTTCCCGCGGTGTTCCCGCATGTGGTATTTTGGGGGTGTGACACTTGGATGCCACTGGAGAATCAAATGTAAGTCTTCTGATCTTATCTCATTCCCTCTCATCTAAAAAAAAACCTCTTATATCAATCAAAAGAGAAACTTCAAAATCTGTTGAAAAGAGTCACAAGTTTAGGGGGAATCTCAACTAAGAAATTCTGTTGAAAATTGTTGACTTCTGTTGACCACATCTAAAAGGTCAACAAAAGTCAGAACAAAAAGAAATACATATTTTTAACAGAATTTATGTTGAATTTTTGATGACATCATCAGAATGGGACTTTGGCTTACAAGAAAGAGAGGATGTAGAGAAGAAAGCTAATTGGACCTTTGACAAAATGGGGTCCAAAAAGATGAAAAGGTGTCATGTGACTGATAGTTTTCTCCAATCAAAATTCAGTTTAAAATTTTTGTGAAGGAATGATTGAAGAAACTACAAGTTGAAAGGGCATAACCACGATTACACGATCAACCGTCATTAAATGTCTTGATACCCACGATCCAACGGTTACATTCTGAACCAAAATTCACATCACACGATCTAACGGTAATAAAGACAATTAATGATCTTTTAACCGCCATTTAATGGCACGTTCCAAATCCCCTCAACTCCATAAACCCAAAAATCTATGCTAAAACCCTCTCCATATAACTCACACTTAGCAGAAGTTCAAAAATCACTCACCTTCTTCACAAGAACTGCAAACAGAAATATCCCCTGTTCTTCACTCAAAATCCAAAAATTCCCTAAATTTCAAACCCTAATTCACAAAATTCAACAATGGCAGAAGTAAACCTCAACATCCCAATTGATCAACATGATGTACCTTTTGTTGAAAACTCAGAATTCCTACCAATGAAAGAAAATAATCTGCTGATGAATACAGAGCATTCGGAATATGATGTAAGATGTCAACTTCTGGTAGAATATTTGTCACGGCCCACGACCCGGTTTGACCCGTTTCAGGAGCCGCAGCAGAAAATACTGCGGTATTTATTTAATTGAGTTTTACAGCGGAAACAGGATCGCTTAAAGCTAAAATTTTTCCCCAATTATTTTATTTCACAATTCGGGATAAAATCCCGATAATTTACAATAGTAGGTTTTTACTATAAAAGCGTGATATTACAAAATCATTTCTTTATTTTATATTGAGCCACTATCTTAAGCTTGAAATGCTCCCCAGCACTTTTCCTGAATTACAACAGATCACCTGAAACATGTTTGAAAAAGGTTTTGTCAGCGGGAAATACTGAGTGAATCATTCTATTTTGCATAATGATGCATAGTTATCAATTACAGCATAAGAGCGATTACAATGGCTTCTATCTTATTTTTATCTGGCATTCTGTCACAATGGTGACAAGTCACAATGGTGACGATGGTCATACCACTATTTAGATCAATGAACCTAAATAGTGATGATTATCCCTGTAGGCCAATGAACCCAACAGTGATTATCCCGAGTAGGTCAATGAACCTAACTGGGAGAAATTTGTAATGTGCACAATACCCCACTAACCAGTAATTCAAGATATCCACGACTTAGTCCCTGTAATTATAATCTTGAAAATAATTTGGAGTATTGTAAAATATTTAATAAAAATAACTCACAAACTGTGAGAAAAGGAGAATGACTCACTTTGCAGATTTATACGAGCAGAGCCTAGCCTACTGATTAGCCTTTTATCCTAATTTCAATAACAAGCACCCAATTTGGAATTAGTAATCAATCCAGCATTTATGATAACTCACGAGATCAAATTCTCACAATAAATGACAAAGTGCAATACTTCATCCATCGAATTAACGATGATCCGTTGAATTAACAACGAACGACAAAGTATAATACTTTACCCATCGAATTAACGATGATCCGTCAAATTAATGACGAACGATAAAGTATAACCCTTTACCTATCGAATTAACGACGATTCGTTGAATTAACAACGAACGATAAAGGATAACCCTAATGTGGGCGGCACTTAAACATTCATTGGATATTTAGATCAATCGGACAATGAATCGTAGCAGCGATTGTGCTAATACCCTGATTGCAGCTTCAATTTAGTGCCTCTGTGTTTAATTGAAGTATATAGCAGAAAACTCGGTGTATAATCGAGAATTCTTTCGACGTTCAATGTCCAGAAAGCAAGTGCCAATGTTCTGAATTTATACACGAAAATGGCCAAGCTTACGGACCGTAAGCTTGATGACCTTACGGTCCGTAAGGTACTCAAAAAGCTTATATGGTTGCCACGTGTGTTTCTAGCCTTGCTGAGTCGACGATGTTTTATAATTCAACTTCTTCAACACGCAAATATAGATAATTATCAACTAGGGTTTACCCCCCCTGAGTTTTAGGGGCCCTAATCCTGATTCTGAAAATTATGAAAATTTTAGGGTTTGCGCAGAATCACTTGGGTGTCTCAATTAGGGTTTCCTATTGGTCAAATTACTTTAATAATTATGACTTTTGATGAGAGTCGTTACATTCTCCCCAACTTAATAAAAATCTCGTCCTCGAGATTTACTGGACTAATTGAGAATACTCTTTCTTCCTTTTTGATTCCAATTTCCAAGTATATTAGGATCCTGTCTTTGAATCCTACATTACTTAACACTATTTGTTTACCTTTATATCTTAGAAAGGTATTACCAAAGATTCATCTGATAGACATTTCTTGAGATTGGATATATAAAATATATCAGGTATTTCAACTATCCTTCCTGGTAGTTGTAAGTAACTGGTCCAATATGTTGAATTACTGGAAATGATCCTACATACTTTGGTTTTAGCTTTCCTTTCTTACCGAATTTAACAACTCCTTTCCAAGGAGATACTTTCAATTATATTTTGTCTCCAACTCGAACTCCAACGGCTTTTATCTATTATCTGCATAATTCTTATGACTATCTTTTGTTGTTTCCATCCTTTCCTTCGTGATACTGAATATCATAGTTGTAGTCATTTAGGATTTTCATCCATCTTCTTTGCCTCAAATTCCTTTTGCCCAATTATATATATCTTAACTTCTTATAATCTGTATAGATAGTATCCTTACTTCCATACAGATAATATCTTCAAATCTTAAGGAAAAATTATGATTCTAATTCTAACTCATGAGTGGTATAGTTCCTTCGTACCTTTTTCAATTGTCTTGAGGCATACACAATTTCCTTTTTGCGTTGCATTAAGGAATATCCAAATCCTAGCTTTGAAGCATTACCGTATACTTAAAAATCTTCTGTTCCTTCTAGTAAGGCTAGGATTTATGTTTTTATATCCTAAAAACTTCTTCTTCTCTAATCAAACTTAACCGTTTTAGAGGTTAACTAATTTAATGGTATAGCTATTTTGAAAATTCCTTAATAAACTGTCTATATTACTAAACCTACAAAATTCCTAATTTCCATTGCGGTTTACCGAATCTTCCATTTGGTAATTACTGCTATCTAAGCAAGATCTAAGTGAATACCTTCATGATTCATTATATGACCTAAAATTGCACTTCAGCCAAAATTTATTCTTCGAAAACTTGACGTAAAGCTTTTCTTTTTCTTAACAACCAATATTATACTAACCGATAAGGTTTCCTGGTTTTATCGGTAAAAATTCTTGAAATTTGATAAATCCTAAATTCTATCTTCATATCTGGTGGTAATCCAGGTAAATTTTCTGGAATATATATCTGATTATTCTAGATTTACAGAAATTTCCTTAAATTCTGTATCTTTAGTATTAATGATTTACTGAAATCATATATACTATTCCTTACTTTCGTTCATATTTAACAATTTCCATTACTGATATGAACTTCATAGGCTTACATGATTTATCTCCTGTAATCATAATCACTTCTCCGATGGTTGATTGAATTTCTAAGAAATTCTGATCACAGATAATGATCACATCATTGAACTTAACTAATTTCATAGATAATAGGATTGCAGAAAATTTATAACTTATTTCTAGGTTCTGCATAACCTTATCTATTTTAACTGAATTCCCATCTGCCATTTCTAATATATAGAAATTTATCTAATGTTGGTTAATGGTAAGTTAAGAGTTTGGCAGAGTAAAGTATTTATAAAACTTTGGTTTGTACCAGAGTCAAATAATACTTTTATGTAAACGTTGTAAGCTAAGAACATACCGGCTATCACATCTGGAATCATCTCGGCTTCATGAGTAGTCAGCTGAAAGGTTCTCGAATTCCTTTTTACTCCTTCTGCTGGTTTGGCTTGATTGTCAAATGGTTTATTCAGTTTTGGACAATCTGGCCTAAGATGTCCAGTTTCTCTACAGTTGTAGCAAACTGAAAATTTCTTCCTCCTACAGTCTTCCTCTTGATGCCCTGGAATTTTGCAAAAATTGCAATATCCTTTACATCTTCCAAAATGCTTCCTTTTGCAAAAATTGCAAAATGGACTAGTAGAAGATTGCCCATTCCTTCCTTTCTTGAAATAGTTATGGTTACCCGGACTGAATTCTTGGGTAATCTTTTGGGCTACTTCCTTCCTTCTATTTTCTTCTCTTGTCCGTACTAGCTCGTCAGTCATAGTATTGGCTAATTCTACTGCATCATCAATTGTGCGAGGTTTCGCAGCTTTGACAATATTACGAATTTCGGAAATTAATCCCCAAATATAACGAGAAATAAGTACCGGTTCTGGCGAAGCCAGGGTTGGTACTACTCTAGCATACTCGAAGAATATCGTAGTATACCCTCGACAATCTACATCCACCATCCGGTGGTTTAGAAACTTATTTGCCATTTGATCTTTTTCATATTCAGGACAGAATTTTCTTTCTACAAGACTCTTAAATTCTTCCCAGTTCATAGCATACGCCATCCTTCTTCCTTTTGCTTGTAACACCGTATTCCACCATTCTAGCGCTACTTCTTTGAAAAGGTTTGAAGCGTACATAACCTGATCATCCTGAGCACATTTACTTATGGCAATTACTGCCTCGGTTTTCTCTAACCAACGCAGTGCTGCAGTCGCTCCTTCATTGCCTGCAAACTCAGTGGGTTTACAAGCAAGAAATTCTTTATAAGTGCAACCAGGCGTTGCAACTTTCCTTTTCTTAGGGAGCGGAGCTTGCCTTGGTTCATTATCATGATTAACATGATTACCGCCTCCATTTACGCTATTACTGAAATTATCTTCAGAAATGCGTTTACTAGGAACAACTTGTTGCGGTTCTATTGGATTTTTAACAGCAGCAATAATTGCTGGAATAGCATTGGCTATCCCTTGAGCAACTATTCCTGGAATAGTGTTGGCTATCTCTTGAGCAATGATATTTTCTATATCTTGCCTAGTCACATATTGGTTCCCCGATTGTTGCTCAGATTGATTACTCTCATTAACTGGTTCATTATTAGCGTTTTCCATCTGATATCTATTTTATAGATACATAATTAGTATAAAGGAAATAATTCAATGTCACAATTTAGTTGCACATAATCACATAAACGAATATACAAACAAAATTGTAACTTTTCTAATATTTCATTATATCATGTTTCTATATACACCCGTTTTATTATTTATTTTACACATACTGATTTTACTATTACTTTTACACAACCACCGTTTCATAATCCCCTCTCCTTTATCAGATGATGTTCTAATAGCGGCGTTTCTTCTCATCGTATTTCCAGGAGATTTGTCCCAAAGTCTCTTGGATCCTATTCCCAGCATCCATGTTGTCAAAATAATGGAATTCAATCCTATTCTCATTACTTATTGGTAAATTTGGTAAAGGTTCTGGATTAAATTTAGGAAAAAGCCTATAGGGATGGTTTTGTAACAGTATTTCATTATCTAACCATTCGTCTATATTCCAGTGATTCGAAGAATTTGGAATAGATGGTTCTAAGTTCATAAAATTATTTTCATTAACAGGCTCAATAGTATCATCGGTTGCTATTATAAAATTTAGTTCTTCTTGAGATGGTAACTCATCAGTTTGCCTAGAGCTTTCCCCAATTTCCATTTTCTTAGGCTTAAGTTTCTCAAGAGGTAAAGCATTGAATTCTATAGGTTCTTCTATATCTGGTATATACCTATTAAAATCTCTGGAAACTTCTATTCTTACTGGGTAGAGATTTAAATTCTGAAGGGCTTCCGACAAATCACTCATGCTGTTTAGTAACATACATACAATTACTAAGTCATAACAAAATTTTATAGAACAAAAATAGTATTTCATACTATCAAAACAAATACAAATTAAAACATACTAGGTTTTATTTGTAATTTATTTATAAATTTTCTTGACTGTAGATAATAAAAATACTAAAGAATATTATATTTACTATTACAGTGATTAACATATCAAAATCTATATACTAAATAAGTATGATGACTTAATTTATATATATTATTTAGTCATTATCATGGTGAATATTGGTTAGTGCTGCCTTGTTTAAGCATAGGTGATCAGTCCATGCCTAACTAAGGCTAGGTTATCCAATATCTGCCTTTGATAATAACCCTTAGTATTTAAAAATAATCTTAATACCACTATTATTAATATATTATTATTAATAATAAAATTATTAATAATAATTAACTAAACAATAATTTTAAATAAAAATATACTTTAAATATAAAAATATAATTTCTTTACCACAATATAGTAATACTATATTAGGTAATTCCATATATTAATCAAATATATAATGTTTTTCAATTAACAATATTAGAGCAACAAAATAAAAAAATCTGCCTATATTAACATTAACAAATAGCCAGTTAATAAAACACATAATTATTTAATAGTAATCAGGAAAAATTAAGTATTTCTAAATACTTAATTAGCTTAACCCAGTGGCTCTGATACCACCTTTTTCTGTCACGGCCCACGACCCGGTTTGACCCGTTTCAGGAGCCGCAGCAGAAAATACTGCGGTATTTATTTAATTGAGTTTTACAGCGGAAACAGGATCGCTTAAAGCTAAAATTTTTCCCCAATTATTTTATTTCACAATTCGGGATAAAATCCCGATAATTTACAATAGTAGGTTTTTACTATAAAAGCGTGATATTACAAAATCATTTCTTTATTTTATATTGAGCCACTATCTTAAGCTTGAAATGCTCCCCAGCACTTTTCCTGAATTACAACAGATCACCTGAAACATGTTTGAAAAAGGTTTTGTCAGCGGGAAATACTGAGTGAATCATTCTATTTTGCATAATGATGCATAGTTATCAATTACAGCATAAGAGCGATTACAATGGCTTCTATCTTATTTTTATCTGGCATTCTGTCACAATGGTGACAAGTCACAATGGTGACGATGGTCATACCACTATTTAGATCAATGAACCTAAATAGTGATGATTATCCCTGTAGGCCAATGAACCCAACAGTGATTATCCCGAGTAGGTCAATGAACCTAACTGGGAGAAATTAGTAATGTGCACAATACCCCACTAACCAGTAATTCAAGATATCCACGACTTAGTCCCTGTAATTATAATCTTGAAAATAATTTGGAGTATTGTAAAATATTTAATAAAAATAACTCACAAACTGTGAGAAAAGGAGAATGACTCACTTTGCAGATTTATACGAGCAGAGCCTAGCCTACTGATTAGCCTTTTATCCTAATTTCAATAACAAGCACACAATTTGGAATTAGTAATCAATCCAGCATTTACGATAACTCACGAGATCAAATTCTCACAATAAATGACAAAGTGCAATACTTCATCCATCGAATTAACGATGATCCGTTGAATTAACAACGAACGACAAAGTATAATACTTTACCCATCGAATTAACGATGATCCGTCAAATTAATGACGAACGATAAAGTATAACCCTTTACCTATCGAATTAACGACGATTCGTTGAATTAACAACGAACGATAAAGGATAACCCTAATGTGGGCGGCACTTAAACATTCATTGGATATTTAGATCAATCGGACAATGAATCGTAGCAGCGATTGTGCTAATACCCTGATTGCAGCTTCAATTTAGTGCCTCTGTGTTTAATTGAAGTATATAGCAGAAAACTCGGTGTATAATCGAGAATTCTTTCGACGTTCAATGTCCAGAAAGCAAGTGCCAATGTTCTGAATTTATACACGAAAATGGCCAAGCTTACGGACCGTAAGCTTGATGACCTTACGGTCCGTAAGGTACTCAAAAAGCTTATATGGTTGCCACGTGTGTTTCTAGCCTTGCTGAGTCGACGATGTTTTATAATTCAACTTCTTCAACACGCAAATATAGATAATTATCAACTAGGGTTTACCCCCCCTGAGTTTTAGGGGCCCTAATCCTGATTCTGAAAATTATGAAAATTTTAGGGTTTGCGCAGAATCACTTGGGTGTCTCAATTAGGGTTTCCTATTGGTCAAATTACTTTAATAATTATGACTTTTGATGAGAGTCGTTACAATATTTTATGAAATGTCCAATCTCAGGAGCACTAACAAAAGGAAGAGAAGTACCAGAAAAGTTACTACAGCAATTCATTCATACTTTCAAAGAAGATGAAGAAAATCAGGTCTTCAGTAACATTAACTCCTGCAAGGGTAAGAGAATGGCTTGAATTTCCAGTTCTTGAAAGTTACATTGAAGCACCAAGTAGAGAAGAGTTGATAAGCTTTATCATTGAGCTTGGTTACAAGAAAAAGAATATCAACAAAATTGGAGCAATAAGAAGAAATGAAATGCCAGCCATCTGGCAAGTGATGATGGAAGTGTTAAACAAATGCCTCACATCAAAGCTAGGAGGAGCTGATCAAGTCAGTCAAGCTATTCTGTCAATCATGTATGGACTCATAACCGGGTTCAAACTTGATTATGGGACAGAAATCTTCAACTTACTCAAAAGATCAATCCTCACCAGAAATGGAAGAATAACCTCACACCTGCCATATCCAAGGTTTATTTCAATCTTTATTTCAGAAAGCTTTGCTGAAAGAAACATAGAAGTTTCAATTTTGGAAGATATCTAGAGTTCAAGTATCATGAAAGCCTGGAGTGCCAATCATGGATGGGAATCAGACAAAGATATCCCTGAGTTACCAGAAAGCATGATGTGCCTCATTGCACCAGACTCACAATACAGACTGCAACATGAAGAACTTCTTGCCAAATCAGATACTCCAACAGAAGAACCGAGCAAAGAAGTTTTTAATTGTTCTTCATCACCAGAAGAAGAAGAAGAAGTTGAGAAGTCATGGTCATCAGAAACAGAGGCTGCAGGAGGAGGAGTTCTAAAGATAACAAACTCACCAGAAAACAAGACATAACATGCTGAGAGCCAACAAATTCATGAAGGTGGAATTCATCTTGAGTTTGATATTCATCAGGAAAAAGAACATCAACATTATGAAGAATCTCATATTGCTGGAGGAACTCATGAAGATGCTGAAGATCAACTGTATGAAGAAACTCACTTTGGTGGAGCAACAAATGAAGCCAATGAAGTCATACATCATGATGAGTCTCGGGTTGCTGCTACATCTCTTTTAAACACAGTTTTAGTTGATACTCATTCAAAAGAAATAAACTCAGAAGGTTCAATCAATGTTTCTTACAAGTTAGAATATAGAAAAACTGATGTTGATGAAGAGGTTACTAGTTCCATTCATCTCAGCTCTGAATCAGAAAATGAGGAAGAGGATGAGATCCCAACAGATAGAGATCAGGGAACTGATCAAGGAAATCTGGAAAAAGGTAATCTGTTTGCCTCAAAAACTTATGGAGAATCATACATTGATATGATTCAAGGACATAAGGAAATCCAGGATGAAAATGTGTTTTTCACCTTTGGTGGAGATGATTTTGGTACACTTAAGGTTGCGCCAAAATCTGGTAAAGCCAAAAGTGACCCTATCATTTCCAAAAGAGCAGCATATGTGTTTGCAGCTGGAATGTTAGAAGGAACATCTGTTGTTACAAATATCCCTGAAACACCCATGAACCAAGAAAATTTGGAAACTGTGCTAGAAAATGTTTACAAAGCCTGCAAAAGAAATCCAGCAGAAGAAAAGCTTGATATGTTGCTGTCAGAGATAAAAGGTCAAAGGGCAGACATAAAGACTTTGTCAGAATCAGTGGAAGTGATAAAGGCACAAACTGAGAGAAACACTGAAACTCTAAAGTCTCTTCAAAAGTTGAAAGAAAAAGCACCAGAATCCAACATCTCTGCATCAGAAATTCAGAAGATTCTCACATAAATAGAAAAGATCAAGACACAAGTTGCAAATGCTATGGAATCAAGACAATCAAGCAATGCAAATAGAGTTTTGGAGGAAGTCACCATTCTAAGGGCAAGCAACAACAGTATCACAGATGCCCTTGAGAAGCTGTCAAAAGAATGGGCTGCTATACAGATGAAAGCTCAAACTGAATTTACCAAAGTTCAGAAAAGCATAGCCAGCAACTCAAATCAGGTAAGAGAGGTGCAACAACTGGTGAAGAAAATGCAATTCAACATTGCAAGATTGGCCAAAGTGGATCCAAAAGAAATCATGAAAGAAATTCCTGTTGAAAGTTTACACCAAGCAGTTCTAAAGCCAACCCCACAGCAATCATCAGCTACACCAATCACCAAAGCTGGAACCATAATGATGAGACCACCTCCAAATGTCTCAAAAGATGAAATGCTGAAAAGGTTAGCAACTTCAAAACCTCAAGTTGTCACAGATTTGAAACTTATAACTTCTCAAACTGTTCCAAAACCAACTTCTTCTAATGACACTGCCATGAGTAAATTGATGAATCTGCACACAATGAATGAATGGGAACAAGAAGCTGATTCAAGAAAGCCACAGATTGTTAAAAGAAAAATCTCTGAAACCCAGTCTATCTTGGTTAGAGAGATTGAAAGGATATAATGATATTTCCTGAACATAATCTGGTGAAATACTATTGGACAAAAGAAGATGTGCCAGCAAGGCCACCAAATCCTATCAGAATGGCCATAAGGGAAGAGAAGTTAAAGAGAAGTCCAGGAAGCATTCACTACACCAACAAGAATCTAGTAAAAAGAATCTTAAAAGTGGATGAAGTAAAAGTTGCAACTAATGGTGTTGGAGGAACTTATGTGCAGAACAGATACACACTTCTAACAGAAAATGGGGAAGAAGAAAAAGTGACTGATGAAGAAATTGCTGATAAATTACATCCTTTAGACATTCTGTTTATGAAGGATCTATATGAAAAGGAAAAGAAAAACAAGAAAGAAGTCAGAAGAGCATTAAAGGGCATATCAAAGGCTGGAATACAGCTGTTTGAAAGAATGGCTTTTTCAGACTTTGATTTATGCATCAACTATGATTATGAGCACAACAAAAAGGTCGATATCAGTGCACCAAAGACAAAAGTTCCCTCAGAAATATTGGAAGATGCAAGATCTGGAGACATCATTGAACTGCCAAGTAAAAATGAAAGACATAACTATGGTGTAATCTTCAGAGACATTGAAAGAAACAAAGCTCTATTCAGAAGTGTTGATATCTGGAAGTACTCAAATCAGACTCTGAAGTTTATCATGAAAAGTATGAACAAGAGACAAGAACAACTTCAGAAGAGAGGAATAAACTTGGAGAATCATAGACAAGAAATTGAACAAATGATTGAAGAATGGATTCAAGCAAGAACCTGGTATAAAGACATGTACGACACCTGCAACAAGTATATCTCTTACAAGAAGCAATTAAAGAAAGGAGATATGCACAAGAAATTGAAGCTGACTTGAAGAACATGTTTGGTTTTAATTCTCATTTTTATATGTAATTTGTCTTTCAGAACATTAGTAACTGGTTTGATTTGCAAAATGTTGAGTTTCCACTGTTTGGAAATTTTCTGTTCATGAGATAGTTCATTTTCTTACAATACTAAGGGGGAAACTGTTAGGATACTTTATTTGTAAGTATTGAAGAAAATCAGATTCAACTTGATCTATGAAGAAGACAACAGGCCTGAAGATCACAACAAGAAGAAGAAGATCGGATAGGACAACTGAAATGAACAACATCTACTTCAAAGAATCACAAGTTGATCAAGAGCTGAAGAAGATTATCAGAGAAGGTTATTTCTGATGGATCTGATGATATTTCTGATGAAATATTATCAGTTTCTGACGATTTTGATCATCAGATTTTCTGATGATTTGTTCACCAGAATTTATGATGAAGTGGTTTATCAGAAATTCTGATGAAAACCCCACTTGTCTAAAATCAGCTCTATCCAGCCACACTAACCGAAGCAAGTTGACATTATTGGATCTCATGATGACAAAGGCAAATTGATTGTTGGATTCAATGAATATGTTAAGGTGCTACTTTTTGCAGGAATATATATGAATAAACAAATGTTTATTCATATATTCAGCCTTCTATAAATAGAAGGCTCAACAAGCAGAGAACAATGAGTTGAGTTAAGCTTAGCATTCAAAACATACTACAAAACTCCATTGTCCTCTCACCCTCAGAATTCAAGTATTCGTTTGTAATAGATAATAATCTTACAATCACCTTGGAAACCATTTTGTTTCAAAGTGATATAAACTTGATAATTTTGTAGGTCTTGTTTCTTGAAAGTCATATTTCCATTTCCGCACATCTTTTTCACATCTACTGAAATCACTTGCCATATTACGTGAAAAGAAGTTTTTTAAGTCCATACTGGGACCAACACCCCCTTTCACGAAGAATCATTCTGAACGAAGAATCCCATGTAAAGAACCCTTTGACGAAGAATCACCTGCGAAGAATTACACCTAACGAAGAATGTTCTTCGTTTCTTAGATTGTTCGCTGGTGTTGTCCTGCCGAAGAACCACTGTTCGCGAAGACCCCTTATAGGCCGAAGAACCTTCATGAAGGACAAACCCACAAAGAACCTTCTTCGTGGGTATAACTATTCGCTAAAAAAAGTCCCCACGAAGAACCATGCAAACATTGAGCGATAACCGTCGGTGGAGATCGAAATCGGAGGTTTGTGGATGTTGAAGGTTGAAGCTAGGGTTTGAATCGGTGTGAAAACGGGAGAAGATGAGGGATCCAGAAATAGAGTGAAATTTAAAGATGATGGCGGCTGTACCAGGTTACTGTCGGCTGTTGAAGAAGACGTTGATGTCGGCTGGATTGTTGGCTTGAAGGTGGAGGATGACAGCTGCTGAAGTTGTATCGCAGAGAGAGAGAATAGAGGGTTGTTGGCTGAGGTTGATGATGATGGATGAGCTATAAAAGGAAGATGTCGACAGGCATGTGACTTGGCAGCTAGGTTTTTATTTTGATTGGGACCACTTAGTGTTGATGGAAATTGATTTGCTTTTCAACGAAAGTCCTATTTTTCATCAATTTTAAGATGTCACTGGTTTTGGGCTAACTGCTCATTGATTGGGCCTACATGAATTAAAAGGGAAACATGTTGGGCCCCATTGGATTGGACATCGAAGAAATGGCTTGCACTATATTTTGGATCAAATGCAGATTGAACCAAAGAGTAGTGTGTATTTGAGTTCAAGATTATATTTAGGCTAAGGATTTTACATGGTTTGCAAAGTGGGGTCGGGTGTTCGTGAAGTTTTTTAAATCAAGCTTTAACGCCCAATTTGTACGAGTTCGGGAGCACGCGGGATCACTTTGGGATGATGAAAATATGATTTTTTTTAATGTGGGGTAGTCACGGTTACCGGTGCAAATGTCAAAATTGGTGACGTGACTATTATGGGCCAAAAACGGTATATTTATTTCCGCACGTGAAAATTTGTTTTGTTATCGGTGTTCGTAAATGACCGAAAGAATTTTGTTTATTGTCATATTCTCGCATTTGGTAACGATTGAAGGAACCTAGAGAGCCAAGACTGGTCCTAACGAGTTCACAAAGTCGAAGAGGTATTCCTATGATGGAAGTTTCCAAATTAGGTGTTAGCAGAACTTTGGAGGGATACAAGTCGGATCCTACGGGGCTAGGGGACTTTCCTTATCAACTAGAATATGCAAAGAAGAAAGTCACTTTCGTAATTTTTCGAAAAACCGAGAACATTTGAAAGATTCTGCTCAGTGGAGAGAATTTGTTCAGTGAAGTTGACGACAGTTCTGCTCAGTGGAGGGAATTTGTCAAGGTTTAGAGATTTTATCAAAGAAATGGGGGGATATAAATTTTCATATGCTTTGGAATTTGTTCGGTAAAATTCTAAACACAATCACATGTGGTAGAGTTTGTGATTTTCTGGTGATACAAAAGGTTCTACGTGGAATGTTTTGCATAGACACATATTTGAGGATTTTTATTAATTCTCCAGCCAGCGTGAAGGGTTTTGCACGGAAACATACAGGTATCTAAAGTCCACATTAGTTTCAAAAAGTTGTTCACTGAAGACCTGGGGAATCTTTATGAGATTTTATAGGGATCTGGGTGTAATTCAATTCGTTGAGTTCACAAACGATGTACTTGGTCAAGCTGACATCCTGAGTACTGATGCTGAAGATCCGTAGTGCATTACGTGGTCAACTTCACAAAGGCGAGACAATGAGATCTAGATGTAGTTCAACTAAGCATGCTGGTTGGGCTTGCAAGTGATATACTCAGTCTAGCTGACTTCCTGAGTGTTGATGCTGATGATCAAAGTGCATTACTTGGTCGATTCCACAAAGATGGTTTACAGAAGACAGTTCACCAGAAAACTCTACCAATGTAGTATGCTTGAATAAAATAGAGGTCTTATGACAAGATCAAGACTTGATGCAGCTTTTAAAGAATGGAACCCTTATCAAATGCCGGTTGGAGTATTGGAAGATCAGCGGAAGATCGGTCAATTTAGCCTTGCGAGGAGATTGCACAACATCCAACACGGATTGACGTGATGTCGCGGTCACAATCAAATTTAATCCAATTACTACTAAATAGATAGTGGCAAGTGGGTATCGAACACAGGGAGTTTGTGGAATATGTGTTATTTGAAAGTTTGTCTAATTTAACTAAATTAATCTAATTGCAAAAGAAATAAGATTCGAGAGTTTATGTGAGTGAATTGGTTTTAGACTAAATTAAACTAAGTAAATTGCAAGAGAAAAGTTTGGTTGTAAGCAAATTAGAGACAAATGACCATCCTAGATTTCCGGTTTGTTTCGACATTCATATTATCATTCCACTAGAAAGAACTACATAGACATAGCTCATGCGTGATTACTTGCAGTGATGAAAGGGAACTAAGTACTCAGATTCCTAGAACGTGAGGTTGTTACCCGATGATCAATCAACCCTTACCCAATCCTAATTCTACCCATGATATCTCGATTGCCAACGGCACCAAGAACGTATGGTTTCAAACTAGATTAACATAAGAATTAACAAGTTACTAACAAACAATCACACACCATAACAAACCAACCATAAAGATAAGGATTGCTATTCTAGAAATTAGGAAATCAAATACAAAATGTCTCAAGCAAACCTTCAATCTAGGACGATCATAAAGTGTTTAGCCACACATGGCTCGAATCAACATCATAACAAAGATATTATTGTTCATACGGATCAAAGACAATAAAGCTAATGATTCACTCCTGTTCTTCACACTCCCCGTCTCCAAAAGTCGTTCACCGGTGAGGTTGCTAAGTGATGTCTAACCGATTTTCTAATTATTGGAAACATAAAAAACCTTCAACATGACTCATTAATGCATGAGTTACAAAAGCTCTCTAATCATCGCCAAAAACAAATATGTCGCCTCTCACGTGATGTTGGACGATTAAAATAATGGGCCTTGTATCCCCCAAGGAGTCCACTTCTCCTTGTAAAATCACGTGCATCCCCTCTTTTGTGTCTCAAGTCCACCAGCAGCCCAATCAGTGCAGCCCATCACTTAACTGATGATGATTATTGTTTATTGTTATGTTGACTTCTTGTGTTGTGTATTCCCTCCAAACCTAAAATGGCGGCCCAAAAGATCTAGTGTCCAAACAAGAAGTCCACGTGATGCTACATCCAAGTTGTCTCCCATGTGCGGCCCACTTTCACATGTGTTCTTTTAATTGTCCATTGATGTGTTTTGTGTTGGCGGCCCAATCCCCTTCTTTTTGTCGGCCCATGTCAAAAGTCTGCGAGCCCAGTAAGTCAACACCAACAGCCTCCAATTCGTTGATGATGGATGATATATTATTAAATCAATTATGTCTCATAAGAAGTCACGTGCATCCTCCTCAATGTCTTATAATAATTTTCTTTCAATACACAGTAATGATGATGTTTTCTTTGACTTTTGATCACCTTGTCTGCGTGTGATATATGATGATGTAAGATCTCCTCAAACAGATTGAAAAGGTGAGGAGAGACTTTGTGTGGGGTAGATCCATTTCAGGTAGCAAAATGAGGTGGATTCGATGGGAAACCTTAACGAGATCAAAAAAATTTGGTGGGTTGGGAATCGGAAACATCCGTAACTTCAACTTGGCTATGCTCTCTAAATGGTGGTGGAGGCTGAATGCTTTTCCAGATCAGTTTTGGGTTAAAGTGGTGAAAGCGGTTCATTTTATCTCCGGGTCATCTAGTAGTTCCAAGCTGATTCCCTTCAAAAAATCGTTAACGGGGGTCTGGAAAGATATCGGGTCTATTGATTCGGATTTGGAGAAAAGCGGGCTGATTTTAAAAGATTTTTTGGTTTCGGATGGGCAGAACTGGAAGTGGAGGTCGGACCCGAATGGGTCTTTTTCGGTCAAGCAAGTCCGGCAAGATCTTGAAGCGGCTGCGGGTGAGGATAATATGGATACAGCAGTGTTTCAGTGGAACAAATGGGCTACTCCTAAAGCGAACTACCTCCTTTGGAGAGCGATGAAAGGTAAAGTCGCGTCCAAAGTCGGTCTTATCAAAAGAGGTATCCCTATCGCCGATCCCTTGTGTGCTCGCTGCGGTATCCATGAAGAAGATTCGGACCATATTTTTTTAAACTGCTTATGGTCTCGTAGCATTTGGTGGAACGTCTTATCCTGGATGAATATTCCATTTCCGGCTGAGATCGCTAGCTTGAGGGAGTTTGTCTCTTTCATTAAAAGCCGGCCGGGTGGTAGAGTTTGGAAGAAGATTGTCTATACTATTATTTCGGCGACAGTTTGGAGATTATGGGTTGCGAGAAATGAGAAAGTTTTCGAAAATAGGTTCATCCCAATAATCAAGACCACCGAGCTAATCAAAGAAGACGCTTTTCTTTGGATATGCAATCGGTCGAACCTGAAGTCTCCTCTTTGGAACGAGTGGCAAATGTTTAATGTGTCGAGTTTGTTGTAATTGTTTCTTTTTCTGGCCCCCGGTCTTGTGTTTGTACTTTTTCAGCTTCTTGCTGGCTCTTTATATATATATATAAAGTGATTTTGCTGTTCAAAAAAAAAAGATCTCCTCAAACAAAACAAAGCCTCCAAACGATTAATGTCTCCTTTTAATTAACCCTCATGTGCACTCCTCCTCTATATTTTTTTCTCAATATTCACGTGACATATGTTGGCTGCCAATTTTCGATAATATGATGATGTTTTGTGATGGAGTTAGAATAATTATAAGAGCCTCAAAAGTCAATCAAAGCCTCTGCCAATAATTCGATGGATCCCCTTTGTTGTAAAAGCCCACTAATCGATATGTTGCAAATAAATGATATCTACTGATGATCGATGATGTGATGTTCCACAATAAACAATCTCTCCATGTGATGTAGGGTTTTAACCCTTTAGTAACTTTTAATGCCTTGTCATAAAATCACATGCATTGAATTGTTGCCTTTAATTCCTCAATCGTAGCCTACGGTTCCAATTTAACCGAATTAAGCGATTTACCTGTAAAACACACGAACACTTGTAGTTATCACATTCACGATACATAACCGGGTAAAATATGAGATATGCACGTATTTAGCTCATTTAAGGGTTGTCCTACGGACCACCCGTCACATCCCCACACTTACCCGTTGCTTGTCCCAAGCAACCCATTCAAAAACTATTTCAAAAACACAAGCGATCAAGATGCAAACCAAGCTAAAATGTATCGTCATTTTACTAACCTTCAATCATACCACAAGACACACCCCTCACAAAAACTCTCGGTGACAAGAAATATTAGCACATAATGCTAAACCACTCAATGCGTTTGTGTGTTTGTGCGACAATAAGCTTGTATAAAAATCAAGTCTCCCCCTATTGAGTATTTAGCATGCTTATGAATCAAAAGGACTTACGGTTTGTAACGGGGCTAGGTGCAAAGGTAGGAAAATGGTGGAATATATATGCGAGAGCTAATTGATTTGACCCGGTTTTTATTTCTACCACTAAACAAAGCAACCATCAAATATATACACAACTTCTTCAACCTTCTCAACTACTATTGCAACTAAATACTTTTTTTTTCTCTTTCTCTCTCTTTTTTTTTCATTTTTTTTTTCATAACACATCAAACTCAACAATATATACAAGAACATCAATACTACATACTAAATCTCCTAAACCGGGTCATCTCAAAAGGTAAAATTTTGTAGGAAGTAGGTTTGGGTCACAACCGAATGATATAAGGCTCAAACATGGCTTTCTAAGGACCAAACCCCCACCCCTCACAATACCAAGCTCATATATATAAAGTATGAGGTCCAACCCACCAATCCCGCACTCTCACACATCTAGACGAGGCTACCTAAAAGTCCCATATCATTTTCAAAAGCATGCTAACTCTAGGATTTAACAAGAATTCGTACACAAGTTCTATTAACACAATAAACACACCGCCACTCAAAACAAAGAAAATCATTAATAATCATATGTGGCTCAAACTCTCACCAATAAAGGACTAGAAATGGGTGTCGGTGTGTCAAGTAGAACAATATCAAGTTTTCAAATTTTGACAATTTTCGCTTGGCTTCACAAAAATTTTTAAAATTCTCAAAAAAAATTCCCCTCATCCCCACACTTGGGATACATTGTCCCAATGTATGGTTTTGAGGGAAAGATCGCTTCTAACAAAAAACATTAGCTTTCGCTAATACTCTCAAATCCCATTTTTTTAACAACTAATACCAATATTTTAATACTAAAGAACATAACAAGACTAAGGAAAGAGTATATTGACCTGGTGAAGTTTGACACAACAGATGTTGTAGATAATCTGACTTCCGATCATCACCTTCACACAACTCTCCGCACATCTTCCCCACACTTATCTAAAAACACCTTGGGTTGCCTCCCAAGCAGCGCTAAAGTTTAGGTCTTCAGCCCGACCGTACCTGATATGTCTCAAGGTGGTCTCAATGCACATTTACCTTTTTCGTTGCTGATGTAAGCACGGTGCTTGATTCTTCTATTGTGTGTGTGCTTTGTCACGTCCCATCTTTCTTTGCAAAATTATTTAAATCCACATTTTCCTACCGAATTTCCAACAAATGCTCGGTAGTTTACTCTCCACTTCACTACTTCGTTTTCTGTGCCCAACAAATCCAAACTCTCCCATAAACATAACTTATGAATGAAATCTCCCACATCATGAAGTGCCACCTTCCTAGTTTCTAAACATGCATCCTTAACACTCTTGGTTTCCATAACCACCACAGCCGGAGAGTTGTAATCAACTTTGATTGGTTCATCAAGTAAAAGGCCCTCAACTTTGCTCTCCATAGGTGGTTCCTCCACAATAATTTCAATTGTATATTCCTCATTTGGCCCTAATAATTCAGTTTCAAGTTCGGGAGGAATCACAACCTTTTCTTCTACATCACCCATAGGTGTCATTTGTTCAATCTGCACATATATCCAGTGTTGTTTTGCTTGACGTTTTTCCAATATCGACGTCCCTGGCCTCATCTCTTTCACCTCTTTTGGTAACAAATCATATTTCCATTCCAAAAGTTCTACTCGTTCTTCCATTGAAAAATGAGGTTTTGTTAATTCTTTTTCAACATGAACCATGTGTCTCTTTCTCATCATCTCGTCAAGACTTTCAGATTTATGTGACTGATAGTGCAAAGTAGGTTGTTGAGTTACACATTCATAACCATACTGATCAAATGTATACTGAGCATGATAATAGTCTTGATCGTACTCCTCTTGGTAACTCATTTCCGGACCAAATGCCAAAGGTGATAGCTTGTGAGAGCTCCTAGTACGCATGCACCTGTCAATACCTGCACACTAACACACCCAGCATAAACCAGAAAAATAACAAACTTAAAAAGAAAGAAAATAACACACGTTGCGCACTACTCCCCGGCAACAGCGCCAAAATTTGACGTGATGTCGCGGTCACAATCAAATTTAATCCAATTACTACTAAATAGATAGTGGCAAGTGGGTATCGAACACAGGGAGTTTGTGGAATATGTGTTATTTGAAAGTTTGTCTAATTTAACTAAATTAATCTAATTGCAAAAGAAATAAGATTCGAGAGTTTATGTGAGTGAATTGGTTTTAGACTAAATTAAACTAAGTAAATTGCAAGAGAAAAGTTTGGTTGTAAGCAAATTAGAGACAAATGACCATCCTAGATTTCCGGTTTGTTTCGACATTCATATTATCATTCCACTAGAAAGAACTACATAGACATAGCTCATGCGTGATTACTTGCAGTGATGAAAGGGAACTAAGTACTCAGATTCCTAGAACGTGAGGTTGTTACCCGATGATCAATCAACCCTTACCCAATCCTAATTCTACCCATGATATCTCGATTGCCAACGGCACCAAGAACGTATGGTTTCAAACTAGATTAACATAAGAATTAACAAGTTACTAACAAACAATCACACACCATAACAAACCAACCATAAAGATAAGGATTGCTATTCTAGAAATTAGGAAATCAAATACAAAATGTCTCAAGCAAACCTTCAATCTAGGACGATCATAAAGTGTTTAGCCACACATGGCTCGAATCAACATCATAACAAAGATATTATTGTTCATACGGATCAAAGACAATAAAGCTAATGATTCACTCCTGTTCTTCACACTCCCCGTCTCCAAAAGTCGTTCACCGGTGAGGTTGCTAAGTGATGTCTAACCGATTTTCTAATTATTGGAAACATAAAAAACCTTCAACATGACTCATTAATGCATGAGTTACAAAAGCTCTCTAATCATCGCCAAAAACAAATATGTCGCCTCTCACGTGATGTTGGACGATTAAAATAATGGGCCTTGTATCCCCCAAGGAGTCCACTTCTCCTTGTAAAATCACGTGCATCCCCTCTTTTGTGTCTCAAGTCCACCAGCAGCCCAATCAGTGCAGCCCATCACTTAACTGATGATGATTATTGTTTATTGTTATGTTGACTTCTTGTGTTGTGTATTCCCTCCAAACCTAAAATGGCGGCCCAAAAGATCTAGTGTCCAAACAAGAAGTCCACGTGATGCTACATCCAAGTTGTCTCCCATGTGCGACCCACTTTCACATGTGTTCTTTTAATTGTCCACTGATGTGTTTTGTGTTGGCGGCCCAATCCCCTTCTTTTTGTCGGCCCATGTCAAAAGTCTGCGAGCCCAGTAAGTCAACACCAACAGCCTCCAATTCGTTGATGATGGATGATATATTATTAAATCAATTATGTCTCATAAGAAGTCACGTGCATCCTCCTCAATGTCTTATAATAATTTTCTTTCAATACACAGTAATGATGATGTTTTCTTTGACTTTTGATCACCTTGTCTGCGTGTGATATATGATGATGTAAGATCTCCTCAAACAAAACAAAGCCTCCAAACGATTAATGTCTCCTTTTAATTAACCCTCATGTGCACTCCTCCTCTATATTTTTTTCTCAATATTCACGTGACATATGTTGGCTGCCAATTTTCGATAATATGATGATGTTTTTTGATGGAGTTAGAATAATTATAAGAGCCTCAAAAGTCAATCAAAGCCTCTGCCAATAATTCGATGGATCCCCTTTGTTGTAAAAGCCCACTAATCGATATGTTGCAAATAAATGATATCTACTGATGATCGATGATGTGATGTTCCACAATAAACAATCTCTCCATGTGATGTAGGGTTTTAACCCTTTAGTAACTTTTAATGCCTTGTCATAAAATCACATGCATTGAATTGTTGCCTTTAATTCCTCAATCGTAGCCTACGGTTCCAATTTAACCGAATTAAGCGATTTACCTGTAAAACACACGAACACTTGTAGTTATCACATTCACGATACATAACCGGGTAAAATATGAGATATGCACGTATTTAGCTCATTTAAGGGTTGTCCTACGGACCACCCGTCACGGATACACGTACTTTGAGGGGAAAATATTATACGAGAAGCTTCAAGGGTTTGGTATTGCCATGAAGATTCAAGTCAAGATACTACTTACCTGGATCATCGGTCAAGGGGGAATTTGTTAACACAGAGAACACAACATCAACAAATACTTGACTGAAGATCGATTGCAGTTGCATTTTCAGCATTCGACAGCAACGGACAAGGGGGAATTTGTTGGTGCAGTTTTGTGTCTGATGCTGTTCGAATAGATTAGATTTATTTTATGCTGATTATGTAATAGTTAGTGAAACGGTCAAACGAACGTGTATTGACCTGCTCGTTTGAAGTGGACAAACGAAAGGGTTATTCGTTTGACCGTGTGTGTTTCCAAGACAAGGGGGTGTGGCAATAAATACCAACCCTTAGTCATTTGCAATAGATGAAGGTTTTAGACTTTGGGGGAGAGATCACCACTTGATCTCTCCCCGGATGTATGCTTGGTTATGTAACGCCCCAAAATCTAATGTTAATAATTGTCGGGTGTTCCGATATGACACGTCATGAAATAAATAACTAGGCTATTTAACCTAGTTATGGGTATGGTCAAAAGAATTAAAAGAGGAAGGTAATGTCAGTATGTTTTAAAGACAAAACCCGAGGGGCTAAAGTGGAACTAACGAAAGTTGGGTTATTAAAAAGAAAAAGAACACACACACAAACACACACTTCGTGTGTGTTCTGGATAGATCGATCAGGGGCTCTCAAGAGCCCCAAAACCCTAGTTCTTCAAAAGCTTCAATTTGAAGGATGAATCAAGGCCCAAATCCATAACCGAGCATGGATTAATGATCATCAACATGAGAGGATCATAAGGTATGTTTTAAATCTAAGATTGGTGATCATGGGTGAAGTGGGTTATGTTCTAATCCGTGAGTTAATATGAAATTAATCATGTACAAGGATTAGAATCCTCGTGTAGAACATGGGTTATGAGAGGTTTGCGTTAATTTGATGTTTAGAGGTGACACCCGTTAGTTAGGGTGAAGATGATGACTAGAACCACCTCTTATGTTCAAGTCTTGTTGAATGATTGATGTATTATGTGGGTATGATGAATTATTGTTAGATGAAAGTATAGGAATATGATGATGTTATGTTTAATGTTCATTTGGAATGATACATGATGATTAGTAGTTGGTTTTGATGGGTTATGTATGAGTTTAGAAGAATTGTGCATGAAATAGTTGTACGTTATGCTTAAAAGGTAGTACTCACATCAAGTGTATGATAAAATGAATATAGTGTCGTCCGTATGGTCGATTACAATGTTACGGGTACATGTAGATGAGTTGATGGTTACATATGGTTAATAGTTGACTTTTGAAAGTCAACAAGATTAAGAAACATGATTGGACTCGTTGTCGTAAAGGTAGGATGATAGGAAGTCGTTTGGTACATGTTATGTTAATATGTATTATTTGTAATTACATGATGAATTACGTGTGATGAAAAGAGTATGAAGTCGATTATATGTTTTAATGCTTGTTAGAAATGACTAAGGAAAGTTAAGTGTGAATTATGCGAATGATATGATGGTTACATGTACAAATGAGTATGCTAATAAGGGCGTGGTTTCGATGAAATGAAAGTATAGGAAACACGTCGAGACGGACTCAAGCTTGAGGTGTTAACGGGTTAAGAAGAGGCGAGGAATCGGATACGAGCATGGACGCATAAGGTAAGTGATTTCCGTAATCACTTCTTAGTACCAGTAAGTAATAATGTGTTGTAATGAATTAAACATGATGTTTGAGGTCAAATATGTGTTAAAGTCTTTCGTCGTAAAAGATGGGTTTAAGGTTGACCAAAATGCCCTTGATGGGTATTCTGGGGTAAACGAGCTTAAAAGTAGTTTTGAAGCGAGTTATTCGATTAGTGTAATGTTTTGGACAAGTATGGAAGTGGGGATTACGGTTTGGTTAGTCGTAGACCAATTAATGCACGAGTACCCTTAACGGGTCAAAAGTAAGCATATGAACGATAAGGTGTTAAGAGGATGCAAGACATCCAATAATTTGGTAATTTATGATAGACGTCACTTATATTATTATGTTATAAGAGGTTTTGGTAAAAGGAACAAGTACTGTTGACGTATGCATGAACGGGTCGAAAAGTGGTAAAAGGGTAATAAGCCGAAGAGTTAAAAGTCGGAAATTATATTAAGTCGGATGTTGGATTTTAGTTCCATTAGATGGAGAATTAAATTACGGACGCGTAGGAAAAAGAATCGGGTAAAACGGACCAAAAACGAGGGAGTTATGCTCGTTTCCGTGAAACGGGATCGCGCTGAAAATATGCAGCACAGCAGCAACAACCTTCTGCTGTTTTAAGGGGGTCGCGTAGCGCTACGGCCCGTCGCGTCGCGCGACGGGTCAAGTTTCTCCGAAAATTGTTTTTGTGCTCCGTTTTGGCTCGGGAACTCGTTTAAACGCGTTTTAAGTTGCGTACGACTAATTTAACTCATGTTTTGTGACCATTAGGGTAAGCGTATGTGTGGATAGGTATGTATGGATGTTGTATATCTCTATTCACGTATGTAGAAGTGTATGTAAGCGTGTATGCGCGAGTGTATGTAATATTATAGTATGTAAGTGAGTACATCAGGATATATATGAAGACGTGTATGAGTAGGCAAGTATGAGTCGGGTATATTGCAATGGTTGATTCAAAATATAAATGTAGGCATGTATGTAGGTGGGTATGTATGTATGTTGTGTAAGCATAAGTGTATGTATGTAAGGGTGTATGTAGATAGTATGTATATGTAGTCAAGTGAGTATGTACGAGGGTATGCACGGATGTAAGTTGTGAGAAGGTATAGAATAAGTATGTACGTATGTATGTAAGTATGTATGTCTGTTTGTATGTAAGTATGTATGTAGGTATGTATGTATGTATGTATGTAGGTATGTATGTATGTATGTATGTAGGCATGTAAGTATGTATGTATGGATGTATGAATGGAGGTATTTAGGTATGCACGTACGTAGGTACTTAGGTACATAGGTATGTATGTTGCTATGTGTGATCGTAAGTGTATGTATAGGTTGTATGAAAGTATGTACACATGCATTCAATGATATTGAGTACTAACGATAATAATATCGTGCCTGGTGGTGAAGTGTAACGCAGGATACCAAGGAAGTCTCACTACGGATCGTATGATCAGAGGGAAAGCCGAGATGTAAAGAGTTAATGAAATGAAAAGTAAACGTGTACAAATCTTGTATGCTTATGATATGTACTAACGTTATGAATTTTATGTGGTGAGCGCAGGTAGTTCAAGCCATGAGGATTACCAAGGAGTAGAGATCGAAGATCGAGTCACAAGACGGATTGTACGGGAATGTTTAAATATGTAATTTAGTGTCGATAAGTTATGTTCTTATATTATAGAATGAAATTTTAGAATGTCAAGATGTATGTCATGAAAGAAATTTTCAGACTCGAAATTCCGCTGCGTCGTTTTAAGGTTAAATGTGTTAGGGTGTTACAAGTTGGTATCAGAGCCCTGGTTTGAGGGAATCAAGTACGAGAAGGTAAGTACTTGAACTCAAACTTGTGTGCTCTTGAGATAAGAAATCCGTACAATCTAAGACTCGATCAAGATCCAAAGGTAAAGGTTGATGAAAGTATGTATTTATGTATACGTATAAAGAAACTGACGGTTTTGTATGTGCAAGGTAAGCATGAGTGTTGGAAGAGGATGATCCGTGAATGCAGTCTAGGATGAGTACCAAGACAGGCAAAGAGGTAATAAGGCAAATAAGCAAATGAGCCCAGGTATGTGAATTTAATATGGGGATGTAGGTAATGGTAAAGTTCATTAAGGGAAGGAAAATTTTAAGATGAAAGACAATGATAGTATAGTAATGAAGTATTGGAAGAAATACACGTGCCGAAACCTAAGTCTACGGACATAAGGTGACAATTACATGAAGGCACGAAACTACTATGTGGATTGTGTACCTGGCCAGTACACGAGAAGCATATGACGTTCGTGAGATCATGATAATTGTTATAGGTATGTCCGGTAGAGTTGGGTAGCAGGCGGGCGTGTGGGTAAAATGGGAAGTAAGACTCTCGGGAAATTGAGAGTACTATGTAAGAATGAAAAATATGCCTGATAAGAAAGAAGAATGTTGAATCCGTGATTTGGTGCGGATCAACGAGACATGAATAATATGTTTGAATCCGTAAGATGGATTCAGGGAATGAAAGGTATGAATGCAATGTTTGAATCCGTGAGACGGATTCAAAGATGAAAGGCATGAATGTTATGTTTGAATCCGAGAGACGGATTCAAGGATGAAAGGCATGAATGAAATGATTGAATCTGTAAGACGGATTCAAGGATGAAAGGTAAGAATGAATGTTTGAATCCGTGAGACGGATTCAAGGAGGAAAGGTATGAATGTAATGATTGAATCCGCGAGACGGATTCAAGGAGGGAAGGTATGAATGTAATGTTTAAATCCGCGAGGCGGGTTCAAGGATAAAAGGCATGAATGTAATGTTTGAATCCGTAAGGTGGATTCAATGAATGAAAAAGCATGAATGATGCGTCTGAATCCGTGAGACGGATTCAAAAATATAAGAAGATGAAATTAATCCGCCTAAGAAGATGTCGACAGTTTGACCATGATTGAGTCGAACGGGTCATAGAAATAAGTATAAAGTAAAAAAGTGATAGTATAATAAACGAAGTTTTGTATAAGTTACGTGTTAGATGTGTTAGTAATTGACTCTTAGAAGTCGGAATGATGACGGGCTGTGACCCGGACAATAACTTGAGCATGGGCGGAAATGGTAAGCTCAGTAAGAAATATTGAAATGATGTAATAAGGTCTTTGCAAGTAAGTACGAATGGGAGGAAGTACGAGCGTGTACTTCCGTTGGCAAAATGATTAATTGAATGAAAAGATTGCATGTAAGAAATAGAATGTGCGGTATGTTATAGCAGGTACGTAGGAAATTGTAGAAAAGTTATAGGTGGGTAATCACCTAGTTTAATGAATGTTTAAATGATATATGCTAACCGCCGATGATGTTGATGATAATGTTAGAATTATTGAAGTGATGAAACCAATCGTATTGGGGAAAGGATGTGCACGAGTGGAAACTCATGACACGGATGAATGAAATCTGGCCTATTATGGCTAGTACTCGAGGAAAAGATGAATCGATCTGGGTTGCAGATCGTGGTTTGGGAAATGAAAAAGAGGTTAGTAAGAATATTTAACTCATGATTGGATAGATACGAACTAGTATGACACCTGTATATGTGTAAATTAAGTAATGCATGAAGTGAAAGCAATAGCGATGTGAAATGAACGAAATGATTTAAAGATAAAACAAAGGTATGCAAGGTATACGTAACTGTAGAAAATGTAGAATGAGGTTAACGTTAGAATTAAGCACGTATACGTGATTATGTAATAATAGTTTTGTTGTGATTACAAAACAAAAGTTAAATGTTATACAGAGTATGTAGAGAATGTAAATTTTAAAGGTGAGATGGAGATATTAGATCCATTAAGAAAGGATCATATTAAAGGACGGAAGAGTATGTGTATTGACCAGTTATTGACAGGTCAGGTAAATGAAAATGAAAATGATATAAGAAAGAATGATCAGGAAAGTATGGGCTAGTAGTCGTATGGATTGACTAAAAGAAAAGATAATGTGAGTTTGATGAAAGTGAGAAAGGTTTCGGGGACGAAACCTTGTTTAAGGGTGGTAGACTTGTAACGCCCCAAAATCTAATGTTAATAATTGTCGGGTGTTCCGATATGACACGTCATGAAATAAATAACTAGGCTATTTAACCTAGTTATGGGTATGGTCAAAAGAATTAAAAGAGGAAGGTAATGTCAGTATGTTTTAAAGACAAAACCCGAGGGGCTAAAGTGGAACTAACGAAAGTTGGGTTATTAAAAAGAAAAAGAACACACACACAAACACACACTTCGTGTGTGTTCTGGATAGATCGATCAGGGGCTCTCAAGAGCCCCAAAACCCTAGTTCTTCAAAAGCTTCAATTTGAAGGATGAATCAAGGCCCAAATCCATAACCGAGCATGGATTAATGATCATCAACACGAGAGGATCATAAGGTATGTTTTAAATCTAAGATTGGTGATCATGGGTGAAGTGGGTTATGTTCTAATCCGTGAGTTAATATGAAATTAATCATGTACAAGGGTTAGAATCCTTGTGTAGAACATGGGTTATGAGAGGTTTGCGTTAATTTGATGTTTAGAGGTGACACCCGTTAGTTAGGGTGAAGATGATGACTAGAACCACCTCTTATGTTCAAGTCTTGTTGAATGATTGATGTATTATGTGGGTATGATGAATTATTATTAGATGAAAGTATAGGAATATGATGATGTTATGTTTAATGTTCATTTGGAATGATACATGATGATTAGTAGTTGGTTTTGATGGGTTATGTATGAGTTTAGAAGAATTGTGCATGAAATAGTTGTACGTTATGCTTAAAAGGTAGTACTCACATCAAGTGTATGATAAAATGAATATAGTGTCGTCCGTATGGTCGATTACAATGTTACGGGTATATGTAGATGAGTTGATGGTTACATATGGTTAATAGTTGACTTTTGAAAGTCAACAAGATTAAGAAACATGATTGGACTCGTTGTCGTAAAGGTAGGATGATAGGAAGTCGTTTGGTACATGTTATGTTAATATGTATTATTTGTAATTACATGATGAATTACGTGTGATAAAAAGAGTACGAAGTCGATTATATGTTTTAATGCTTGTTAGAAATGACTAAGGAAAGTTAAGTGTGAATTATGCGAATGATATGATGGTTACATGTACAAATGAGTATGCTAATATGGGCGTGGTTTCGATGAAATGAAAGTATAGGAAACACGTCGAGACGGACTCAAGCTTGAGGTGTTAACGGGTCAAGAAGCGGCAAGGAATCGGATACGAGCATGGACGCATAAGGTAAGTGATTTCCGTAATCACTTCTTAGTACCAGTAAGTAATAATGTGTTGTAATGAAATAAACATGATGTTTGAGGTCAAATATGTGTTAAAGTCTTTCGTCGTAAAAGATGGGTTTAAGGTTGACCAAAATGCCCTTGATGGGTATTCTGGGGTAAACGAGCTTAAAAGTAGTTTTGAAGCGAGTTATTCGATTAGTGTAATGTTTTGGACAAGTATGGAAGTGGGGATTACGGTTTGGTTAGTCGTAGACCAATTAATGCACGAGTACCCTTAACGGGTCAAAAGTAAGCATATGAACGATAAGGTGTTAAGAGGATGCAAGACATCCAAGAATTTGGTAATTTATGATAGACGTCACTTATATTATTATGTTATAAGAGGTTTTGGTAAAAGGAACAAGTTATGTTGACGTATGCATGAACGGGTCGAAAAGTGGTAAAAGGGTAATAAGCCGAAGAGTTAAAAGTCGGAAATTATATTAAGTCGGATGTTGGATTTTAGTTCCATTAGATGGAGAATTAAATTACGGACGCGTAGGAAAAAGAATCGGGTAAAACGGACCAAAAACGAGGGAGTTATGCTCGTTTCCGTGAAACGGGATCGCGCTGAAAATATGCAGCACAGCAGCAACAACCTTCTGCTGTTTTAAGGGGGTCGCGTAGCGCTACGGCCCGTCGCGTCGTGCGACGGGTCAAGTTTCTCCGGAAATTGTTTTCGTGCTCCGTTTTGGCTCGGGAACTCGTTTAAACGCGTTTTAAGTTGCGTACGACTAATTTAACTCATGTTTTGTGACCATTAGGGTAAGCGTATGTGTGGATAGGTATGTATGGATGTTGTATATCTCTATTCACGTATGTAGAAGTGTATATAAGCGTGTATGTGCGAGTGTATGTAAGATTATAGTATGTAAGTGAGTACATCAGGATATATATGAAGACGTGTATGAGTAGGCAAGTATGAGTCGGGTATATTGCAATGGTTGATTGAAAATATAAATGTAGGCATGTATGTAGGTGGGTATGTATGTATGTTGTGTAAGCATAAGTGTATGTATGTATGGGTGTATGTAGATAGTATGTATATGTAGTCAAGTGAGTATGTACGAGGGTATGCACGGATGTAAGTTGTGAGAAGGTATAGAATAAGTATGTACGTATGTATGTAAGTATGTATGTAAGTATGTATGTCTGTTTGTATGTAAGTATGTATGTAGGTATGTATGTATGTATGTAGGTATGTATGTATGTATGTAGGCATGTAAGTATGTATGTATGGATGTATGAATGGAGGTATTTAGGTATGCACGTACGTAGGTACTTAGGTACATAGGTATGTATGTTGCTATGTGTGATCGTAAGTGCATGTATAGGTTGTATGAAAGTATGTACACATGCATTCAATGATATTGAGTACTAACGATAATAATATCGTGCCTGGTGGTGAAGTGTAACGCAGGATACCAAGGAAGTCTCACTACGGATCGTATGATCAGAGGGAAAGCCGAGATGTAAAGAGTTAGTGAAATGAAAAGTAAACGTGTACAAATCTTGTATGCTTATGATATGTACTAACGTTATGAATTTTATGTGGTAAGCGCAGGTAGTTCAAGCCATGAGGATTACCAAGGAGTAGAGATCGAAGATCGAGTCACAAGACGGATTGTACGGGAATGTTTAAATATGTAATTTAGTGTCGATAAGTTATGTTCTTATATTATAGAATGAAATTTTAGAATGTCAAGATGTATGTCATGAAAGAAATTTTCAGACTCGAAATTCCGCTGCGTCGTTTTAAGGTTAAATGTGTTAGGGTGTTACAGGTTAGCTTGTAATCGGGCCGCTTTGTAACGTTATACTACCGGATTTATACAAAGAAGTTGTTTATCAGTTTCTAATCTCTCCCGTTTTGAGCATAATCACACACTAATCATGGGTCTCGATCCGAATCCTGAACCTACAGTAACTCAATAAAGTTTTAGTCACCGTTTTGTCGCTTCTTTGTTGTTCTGTATTGATTTCCATACCATTTTACATGGTATCAGAGCAATATTGCTCTTGATTTATGATCTTGGTTGTTCCGCTGTGAGTTTTAGGTTTTGTTTCTTGTTATCTTGGGGTTTGTGTTCTTCTCTGCTTGAAGAACAGCCTGGATATTGGCTTTGGGAAGTGTGTCGGTGCAGATCTGTTGCGGTGAAACCCTAGTTAGGGTTTGGAGACTTTGCTTGGAAGATCCCTTATCTTCTGGTTATTCTTACATTATGTGTTGGTCTCTGAAACCCTAGAAGGTTTCAGGGCAAACAGACTAGTGTGTATTGTGTTTTTTGGCTCTTTGATCTGTGGTTTGTAACCCTAGAAGGTTACAAATTTAGATTCACTTGGAAAGAGTTAAATGCACTTGTAAGATCGTTCTTCTCTTATCTCCGGTTTACTTTCTTGTTGCTGTTTTTAGTTGATGACGGGGTAGTGAGGACCGGTTTTATTGATTGATTGATATAGTTAAATACCAGGGTAGTGAGGACCGGTTTGTCTGTTGATTGTTTCTTCTTGTCTAGTAGTGGGTAAGTGTGAAAAACCTGGGGACGATGATGTGTTATCTGCCTAGTGGGATAGGTGTACCTCAGTTGTGCTTACTTGGTTGTTGAATTCTATTTCTGAAGAACTGTTTCTTGGTCAAGTGTTTTCTAAGTTGGCCTCTGAGGTCTGGAATGATCTCAAAGAGTCGTTCTATAAGGTTGATGGTTCTGTTGTATATGACTTGTATAAAAAAATTAATGACATTTCACAAAATGGTAGTTATGTTTTAGAATATTGTAACAGATTGACAACAAGGTCGAAGCAGTTCGATGCTATGTTGCATATGCCTTCATGTTCTTGTCAAGCTGCCAAGGACTACAATGATTTTTCAATGTTAATTAAATTAATGCAATTTCTCATGGGGCTTGATGATGTTTATCAGCCTATGAGAACAAATCTTCTAACAAGAGAACCATTTCCTTCAGCTAAAGTGGCATTCTCTATTGTGTCTAGAGAAGAGTCACATAGATTGTCTTGTAGTGGGTCAAAAACACAAAATGTATCTTTTGTGTCAAAACCTAATCAAGTTTTTGATTCAAAAAAGAAGTTAAATAGAGGTCCTAACCCTAATTTGAAGTGTACTCATTGTAATATGATAAGACACACTGTTGATAAATGTTTTGAGATTGTTGGGTATCCTCCTAGTTTTAAAAGAAGGGTTAATAATAATTAGTCTAATAAAACCAATTTTGCTGGTAATAATAATACGTCTAATTCTGTTGTTGGGTCATCTGTTTCTACTAATATGTCTGGTTTTCCTTTTACGTCTGAATAGATTACCAAGTTGTTGAGTTTAGTTGGTGAGAAAAGTGGGTCTGATTCTCAGAATCCTAATGTGGGAGGTGAGTGTTTTAATGTATCTAACTTTGTTAGTTGTTCAAGTTCAGTCAGTTTTAGTAGTAATTTTGGGTGGATTGTTGACTCAGGTGCTAGTCAACATATGGTTAAATCAGATAAAAATATGATAAATGTGGTTGATGTATCTGAATTTAATATTACTGTTGGCTATCCAAATGGAACTAGTGTTAAAGTTTTGAAAATTGGCGATCTAAAACTGACTGATGATATATAGTTGAAGGATTTTTTTATGTTCTTGATTACTGTGTAAATTTGTTATCTATGTATAAATTAGCTAAAGATAATTGTGTGTCAGTTGTCTTTAATGAGAATAGTTTTATGGTACAGGATTCCAGTTCAAAGAGAATCCTGGTGAATGGTAGTTAGGATAGTGGTCTATATTTTGTAGGGAATAATGGTAATACCATTAATGCAAGTTTTAATAGTTATGTGAAGTCTTATACTAGGCATAGTATGTTAGGACACCCTTCAGATCAGGTCTTAGCTGTTTTGAAACAAAGTCTTAATATAAATTCAAGTGATCATGGTCCTTGTGATGTATGTCATAGGGCAAAACAAGTAAGAGTCTCATTTCCTTGAGTGAACACAAATCAAAGTTTGTTGGTGATTTAATACATTTAGACTTATGTGGTCCTTATAAAGTAACAAGCTATGTTGGTTTTAATACTTTCTAACTATTGTAGGTGAATACTCTAGGTCTGTGTGGTGTTATTTTCTATCAAACAAAACTGAAGTTTTTGATAACTTGAAAGATTTTTATGAACTTGTGTTGACTCAGTTTAAAAGGAAAATTAAAGTCTTTAGAAGTGATAATGGGACAGAATTTGTTAATAATCAAATGAACATGCTTTGTAAATAAGGTATTTCACATCAAACCTCTTGTTCCTATACATCCAATAGAATGGTGCGGTGGAAAGGAAACATAGGCATCTTCTAAACACAGCCAGGACCCTGATGTTTCAGGGTGGTCTGCCTTTAAGATTCTGGTCTGATTGTGTGCTAACTGTTGTGTATTTAATTAGCAGGTTACCCTCTAGTGTGTTGAATGGTAGGAGTCCCTTTGAGATGATGTTTGGCTCTAGACCCTCTTTATCTCATTTAAAGAACTTTGGATGTTTGTGTTTTAGTATAATTTTAACTGAATCTGATAAGTTTGCATATCATGCAAACAAATGTGTTTTTCTTGGCTATTCAAATGTGAAAAAAGGGTATAGTTTGTGGAGTTTAGACAGTAAAAATATATTTTTTTCTAGAGATGTAAAATTTTATGAAAATGTGTACCCTTTTAAGGTTAAGTCATTTGATAGTCAAGAAACTGTTTGTGAGAAAAACTTAAATCATATTAACTTTTTTGAAAATTATGCATCTTAAGTTCCTAACATACCCAATGATGAAGAGGGTACAAGTGGTGCTAATGATCCTGCTAGTGATGATCAGCAGCCATTGTCACCCTCTACATCAACCTCTGATACTAGTGTTGATCATGTTCAATAGTTAGACCAGGTGAGCAATAGTGGTCAGGGTAACAATGGCGAGGCAGAGGACACTTTAGGGTTAAATGTAGGTACCAACCCATCTGAGGGTACAAAAATGTTAGAAGATCTTCTAGAAGTGTTTCTATGCCTAAAAGATTTGATGAGTTTGTGGTTGAGGGTAAAGTGAAATATGGTATTGAAAAAGTTGTTAGTTATGCTCATTTGTCATATGATAATATGTGTTTAGTTGCCTCCTTAAATAAATCTGTTGAACCCACTTCATATGAAGAAGCTGTTAGAGATGATAGGTAGGTAGAGACTATGAATAGTGAAATGGAAGCTCTTTATAGGAATAATATCTGGGTATTAGTTGATCTTCCTAAAGGTAGAAAGCCTGTAGGTTGTAAATGGGGAGGTTGAAAGGTATAAGGCCAGATTGGTGGCCAAAGGTTTTAACCAAAGGAAAGGTGTAGATTTTGGTGAAACTTTTCCACCAGTGGTAAAAATGGTTACTTTTAGGCTTGTACTTAAACTTGCACTTAAGAATAACAACTAGACATAAACAATGCTTTTTTGTATGGAACATTGAATGAAGATGTTTTTATGACTTTACCACAAGGTTATTTTACAAAAGATAGCACCAAAGTGTGCAAGTTAGTAAAGTCTTTGTATGGGCTTAAACAAGCCCCAAGGCAGTGGAATGAAAAGTTAACCACTGTGTTAATTTCCATGGGGTTTGTTTAGAGTGTATGAGATCATTCTATGTTTATTTTGTCAAATAAAGATCTGCTTATAGTTCTGTTGGTATGTTGATGATATAGTTGTCACAGGAATTAATAAGCATGAAATTGATAGAATTAAAAAATGTTTAAGTGTGACAATTTTCAGATTAAAGACATGGGAATACTTAGGTATTTCCTGGGTATTGAAGTTTTATATTCTGATGGTTGTATATGTTTGTCACAGCGTAAATACTGTTTTGAGCTATTAAATGAATTTGGTTACTTAGGATGTAAACCTGTTACTACACCTATAGAACAAAGATTTATTGTAATAAATAAATGTGTTAAAGAACAAACTGTTTTGGAAAACATTAATGGTCTTCAAAAATTGATAGGAAAGTTGATTTACCTGTCTTTAACCGGGCCTGATATAAGTTATGTTGTTCAGTTTCTTAGTCAGTATATGCATAATCCTTGTCAGTCCCATCTCAATATTGCATTGAGGTTATTGAGATACTTGAAAAAGTCACCAGGAAGTGGTATAAGTTTTAGGAAGTCGAGTAGTTTACTTTTGTCAGGGTTTGTTAATTCTAACTGGGCAAAGTGTATTAAAACAAGAAGGTTTGTTTCTGGTTTTGGAATCTTCCTAGGAGGAACACTTGTTTCTTGGAAAATTAAGAAACAAAGTGTAACTTCTAGGTCTACTGCAGAGGCTGGGTATAGAGCAATGTGCTCAGCCACATACGGAATTATGTGGATTCTAAATGTTTTGTCTGAATTAAAAGTTAAAAACAGTCTCCCAGTAAAGTTATATTGTGATAGTAAGTCTGCAATATCTATATCTCAAAATCATGTATTTCATGAGAGAACTAAACATTTTGAGATTGATCTTCATTTTTTGAGAGAGAAAATTAGTGCTGGTATTATTGAACCTGAAAAGGTTCATACAGATGTTCAGGTTGCAGACATTTTTACAAAGGGATTGAGTGTAAACCAACATCAATCTCTTTGTGAGGAACTTGGTATTTTTGACATGTTTGCCACATGAAGTAAGGGGGCATGTTAAAATAAATAGCGCAATGTGTTATAATTCATGTTGCAACATTTATCATTGTGTTATAAAAGTTGGTAGACTGATGAGGGTGTTAAGTGTACAGGTAATAAAGATGGACGTGTGTTTTGATAATGCTTGAGGACTATAAGTTGGATACTTGGAGGGCTTTTATTGAAGTATCGTTTGCCCTAAGTATTTAAGGGCTTGTTACAGTGTTGTTGGCTCATTATCACCTCTAGAACTTTTTGTTATCTCTCTCGTTTGTGCGATTAGGGTTTGTATCATCTGTACTAGATCGCTTGTGATCTGATTGATCTCGTGTGAGATCCAGTAGTTACGGTCTGTATAGATCAACTGATTATCATCAGTTGATCATCTTTTCCTTTGTATTGTTTACAGATCTCATGTATTGTGAGATCTAGGGTTCTAGGGGGTGTTTTCTGGTTTGGGTAACTCAATAAAGTTTTAGTCACCGTTTTGTTGCTTCTTTGTTGTTCTATATTGATTTCCATACCATTTTACAGGGTTCTAGAGTTGTTTTACAATGAGAAAATAAGACTTATTTATACAAGGAGTTCGATTCGCTAGATGCCTTCTGGCGAATGGCCACATTCGGCTCTCCCATTCGCTGAACCCTCTCTAGCGGATGAGAGCTCATTCGCTAAACATCATTGTAACACATGTAACACTTAAACTAAACTCTATACAAAACACAATTTATATGAACAAGACCCAACACGAGATCTCCCATCTACTAACACTATTCATGCACCAACAGGTGGTCCTTCATTGGATCGAATTAAATTAAGAATGTGTTATTGTAGTTTTAGTTCCGATACCAATTATATCAAGTATGCAGATCATTATAACAAGAACATAGGTTTACACATATAAAAGTGACTGATAAATTTACAACATAATGGTGGGTATTTATAGTAACAAAAATAATTAACTGTGGTTTAACAGTAACAAAGTTTGACTAACATAATTGCCTAATGGCATTAAAGGGTCTGTGAAGATGGTGAACATAGTGGTGGACCCAAAAACTTTTTAAATAGGGTTAGAAATTTTCGAGGGTCAATTATCTAATTGTCTATCGCTAAGTTTTAGATTTTTTCCAATTTGGAACGGGCCGCTTAAGTTAGGATAAATAACATAAAATAAATAACTTCTAAAATGCATTGAGAATACAACAAAAACTCTTAAGTATTTATGACACTTCAATCAAAATCATTTAAATTTAAACATGAACAAAAACAAACAACCTTAGACATTATATATAGGGTTAAGTTCAAATACATAGTCTCCTAAAACTAAGAATTCATATGAAGAGTATTAAAAAGAGCACAATTGAACTTGTTTTAGCGGCATTAGAAACGTCTCGTCGAACCCTGCGATCTTAAAATTTAGGTTTTTGCTTTTGGATTTTTAACTTGTAGATTTTTTAATTTTTGTTTTAGATTCCTATGTCTTTTTATTTCACTGTGTGTTTTTTTTCTTTCATTATTGTGCCTTTTTTTTCAATTATTTGTGTCTTTTTTCCTCCTCATCTCTTTGTACCCTTCCTAGATTTAAGAGATTGTGTAAATTACTCTACCCTATGTATACATTTTAATAAATAATAATGGTTTTTTGGTAAGCATAGATTCCAAATTCACCCAAGAAGTATTTATTAGCCCCTCATCTTTTCACTAGTATGAGTTTAGTATCTCAACTTATTATTATTATTATTATTATTATTATTATTATTATTATTATTATTATTATTATTATTATTAGAGTTAATTACACAAATGGACCATGTGGTTTATAGCTAGCTTCGTCTTTTGGTACTAACTTTTTTTAACATGTTTGAGGCTTGTGATTATCATTTGTAATGAGTTTGGGTATTAACACTAGCTTCTGTTAATTTTTCTGTTAAATTTAAGTAGAATGACTAAAATACCCTTTTGTTACTATAGGGACCATTTATGTAATTAACTTAATTTCAAACCAGGAGCATTTTCGTAATTAACTCTAAAATTAAAATCGTAAACCCCATGGCTCCGGCAGGAACAAGACGACGCCGGTGTTATCTCCATCGTTGATTTGTTATGCCTAAAACGAAATAAACAATTTCAATTTTTGAACCTTTATCTTAACATACAAAGATACAGATATTAAGCAAGCTTGATTCCTAGTTTCATTTTGTAACCACAGCCGTTCAATCCTTTCTCCTCTTTTACATTAACCGACTGGGCAATGGTCATTTTGACTAGAGATGAGATTGGTACAGTACCCGTACCTATACCCGTACCAGTACCGAAAATACCGGTACCGAATTTGAACAAAACTAGGTACCAAATACCGTACCAAATAAATAGGTACGGTACGGATACGAGTACGGGTATTTTCGGTACAGTACCCACTTGGTACCATTTTATTTTTATTTACTTTTTGAGCACTTGTACGAGTACTAAATAGGTAAAATTGACATGAGTACCAATATAGTACGAGTACCAAATAGGTAAAATTGGTACGAGTACCAATATGATACGGATACTATATAGGTAAAATCAATACGAGTACACTATAAATACCATAATATGAAATAAAACGTAATACAAAAAAGCTTTTAAAGGTATACATAGAATTCGGTACCAGTACCCGTTTTTACCCGTACCCGTACCAATACCGAAAGTACCGAATACCAAAATCAATAAAACTGGGTACCGATACAAGTACCAAATACCTAAAATCGGTACGGGTACAGGTACGGATACGGGTACGGTACGGGTACGAGTACGGGTATTTGGGAAAAAAAGCCCATCCCTAATTTTGACAGCCCATCATTAACCAACCGACTACTTTTCAGTTAATCATAACCCAATTTTTATTCTTTTCGGTTCAATCACAACAACATCTGACCATGTTTTTTCCTACCAGTTGTTGCAACCGGTGGCGGAACTAGCCCAAAAGGTTAGGGGTATCCTAATTTTTTTTTAGGATCAGGGTTATCCTTTATATAACAGAAACGAAGTTGAGTGGTATTTTTACACTACCGAAATGGAGTTAAGGGGTATTTTTACACTACGTAGACGGGGATGATCCGCCTTGCCAGGTTTCACTGTTTTCAGATCGCCCAATGGACACTCTTCATGTCGATGGCAAAGTAAACCGACTTTCCGACGAAAAGTTCAAACGACCCAGGCAGACCACAAAAAGTTTCAGTCCGATGAAAGCGAAAGTGGCGGCGTTTAACTCGTCGGAAAATTTTGTGCATCCTCATGTTCTCTCCTTGCTACGAATGATCATGTTGCTGTTGTATGAATTTTTATGTTTTATAGTACTTTTCTTGTTTTTAAAGAGCATACGAATGATCATGTTTCTGTTGATATGAATCTTGCATACCTTTCACTTGATTCGACGGTGCTTTCCATGATATGTTTACACACAACAAATTCGAAAAAAAATCTAGATGTGTAATGGAGATTCTATCAAGAATTTTGTATGTATATATAATACATAAACAGCCCATTAATATTAAAAAGTTACATAATTAGTCATTCATATGTCAAATGACTGATATGCCCTCCAAATTAACAGAAAATTTAACTAATACCCAAAGGCGTTACAAAAACAAAACAATAAAACCTCAACATGTTAAAAAAATTAGTACCCAAAGGTGAAACTCTTATTATTATTATTATTATTATTATTATTATTATTATTATTATTATTATTATTATTATTATTATTATTTCGTTTTCATATAGTTTTGTTATTTTTTAGGTTTTGAAATGAAATAACGTCCTTTTTTACTAGTATTTCGACATAAACTTTTTTTGGGCAGTTGATATTGTTGTAAGATCACCATTTTTTAAACTTACGACGTACTTTTACTTTGTTACGTTTCGATGTTCAGAGCCAAGCCACAACCACAACCAACTGAATACATGTATGCATCATCTTGGTTAATATTATGATTTATGACTTTATTTTTATTTTGGAGTAAATTGCCAAAATCGTCCCTTAGGTTTGAGCATCTTTGACTGTTTCATCCAAAATGACTTTTTTTTGTGCCATTCAGTCCTGCACTCTTTGCGTTGTTTTTGGCATTACTATCTAAATCACGAACATTGTTTATTTGTTTTTTTTGTTAAGATAAGAAACACTTTTGTCTTTTAGCTAATGTACAACCCAATAAAGCTTGGTACAAGCTGTTAATGCACACACACAATCACCACACCACTACCACCTCATCACCACCATCCTACCACCACCCTGACTGTAACGGCTCGTCTTTCTGTATTTCTATTTTTAGAAAATAAGCATTTGTTTTCCATTTTTGGAACCACGGTCGAAAACGGATCAAAAAACGGAGTTAGAACCGACAACCGGAACAGTTTCCGTGTTTTAACGCAACCGACACAATACGCTTCAGAATATTGATTTCCGATGTAATTTCGAGTGTTTAGACTTTAGAATGTAATTTTCGACGTTATACAAAGTTTGGGTTCGAGAAACGGGCTATGGAATCGTATTGGGCCGCTCAAAACACGTTAACGGGCCCTGGACCCAACACATGTCTAAAACCTAACTATATATACCCCGCTATAAAAATTTGAAACCCTAAACACTCTCATTCTTGTATCTGCGTACACACACCAACAGAACCTCTTCATCATCTTCATCTAAAAACCCTAAAACCATTTCATTTTCACATCATCAGCAAACATCCTGCCTCCCTCCTTTCTCCTTCGGGAGTCTGACACCGGCGACCACACCCACCCCACCTTCTTCTACCCTTACACGCACATGTAGGGACTCAAGAGAGAGGAAATAGGAGCTGCAGAGAGAGTACATGGATAGAGAAAGGGCGGCGACGGTGTGGGGATGGTGTCGAGTGGTGGTTCAAGCAAAAGAAAGGGAGCGGCGCCTCCGCTCACGGCGGCGGCAGTGGAGGCGACGGCGGTGGTGCCCGTTGTCTCGAGTCCGGTTCTCCGACAAACACTCGACAAAGCTCCGGTAAGCTTTAACCTTTTAATGTTCTTTATCAGATCCCTTCTAGTTCTATGTTTCTTCGGATTGTCACGTGATGTTTCTTCTCCGGTGGTGTAATAGTGACGATGATGATGTTTGATGGACGGTGGTTGTGGCCCGAGTGACAAACCTCCGCCGCCAATCGATGGTCGGAGACACCACTTCAGTGTGACGCGGTGGTGGTGGTTCAGCGTGGTGCGGCATAGGCAATGGTGGTGGATAATATTTTGGATCGAGTTTTGTTTCGGTCAGCTCAGTTCTGTTTCAGGTCTCGAGCTTCGGTTCCGGTCATCATCAGTCTTGTTTGTTCTCGATTTGTATTCGGTATATTCTCTTTTTCTGTCCTTATTCGTTCCTTTTTATGTTTAACGATCTGCTTTAATAACATATAGAAACAGTTGGTGTTTTAATTGAAAGTGATGAATGATATAACACAGTGGGATTGTGTTCGGTTTGTTTTAAATGGTGAAGATTATGGCATCCCATCACAGGTTATATGAAAAACAAATCCAACCTTATCACAAATGGAAAGGGTTTAGATGTCGGGTCATACTGGTCAACACGAGCTCGGTAAACTTTAAACTACGCGAATCTTGTCACTTTTATGTTTTAAATCAGTATTACTTATGTAAAACCGAGCTCGAATCGATATAGTTAGTAACTAATTATATTTTGTTTTGGCACATCCTTATATACATTGTTTATAAACGTTGATTAATCGTTGAATTTTGAATATTATATCGACAACTTGCGTTGTCAGGATCATCCAAAAACAGAGGAAACTGTGCCCGTTTTTCGTAAAATTCTGTAAAATGAAACGTGTAAATTTTATAAAACGAAACTTATCAAATTCGATTAGTTGTTATAAAATAGATATAAGTGTATAATTATTTTTATTTTTGACAACATTTCAACAATACTTTTGATTGAATTAATTTAGAAATATTACTTAAACTATATAAAATATATATGTACAAGTTTATATATATATATATATATATATATATATATATATATATATATAGGGTGGGGTTCTAGAGTGAACAGGGGGTAAGTTGTGAACAAAGTGAACAGATCCTGTCCATTGATTTGTTAGATGTTGAGATTTAATGTTAATTCTAATTTAGTAATTGTTTATTAAAATATAATAGGTATAATTAATTAGTAGGGATAGTATTGTCAAATTACACCTATTATATTTATGGGAAACATAAACGTATTTTTATGATTGGATTGTTTGAAATCCTTTCTTCCATAATCATTGCTATAGTTTGTTTGAAAACAAACTTTCCTTGAAGATAGTAACCAGAATCATATCACTCGAATCCTTATCCCTAACCTGCGATTCAACCAATGGCGGCAGAGAAGCTTTCCGGCGACGACAGAGAAGTGAAGGTTAACGACGGCAAGTGTACGTTCACTTCATTGATTCTTGTATGTATATCAATGGTAATTTAGGTATTTTTTGAGAATCGAAAAGTTAGGGTTCGTTCAATCGGAGCTTACTGAAGGTATGATTCTTAGTTTCAATCGTTTTTTTCTTCTAGTATTTTGATCCGTATGTATAGATTCATAATGTTGTTCGCCGTTTGTTCATGTTAAAAATAGGGTTTAACATGATTGTTCATCAAAAATGTTTTTTTTCAGTAAAGTTCTTTTAAGTTACTGGATGTACATTTGATTTGTGGGTTCATTCGATTACACAGATGTATACTCTGTTTTTAGGTTCATTTGATTATACACATATGTATCATGTGTTGTTGTACATATATATATATTATTCATTTGTGAAAAATACAATCTATATTTGTGTACAAGCGTTGAATCTGGATTGCTATGTTATGTTTGTAAATATGTATGGCAATGTGGTGACTGTGTACACTTGTATTATGTGTATGAACTTATTTTTAGTTAATATAATTTTTAAAGAGGTGTAAATGATGGTATGCTTACTAAAATTATATATGTACATATGTGTATAATTTTAGATTGTTCCGATTTTGTTAAGAGGATGACTTTAGGTTCGAGTTCATACACATATGTATACTCTGTCTATTGGGTTCATTGATTATACACAAATGTATACTGTGTTGTTGTACATATATGTAATATTTATCTGTGAAAATACAATTTCTATATGTGTACAAGTGTTGAATATGGATTGCTACGTCATGTGAGTAAATATGTATGCCAATGTGATGACTGTGTATATTTGTATTATGTGTATGAACTTATTTTTAGTTTATATAAACTTTACACGTGTATATGATGGTATGCTCATTTAAATTATATATGTACATAGGTGTATAGTTTTAGATTGTGTTAAAAACTGATGGTTGGAGGTAATTACCTTTACTGTATACAGTTACGTGTGTGACTAATTATACTAAGTACATGTGTAATGCGTAGGTGCTGCTAAAGTTGTCAAAAAGAAGAGTTTGGAAAAGTAAATTGTAATCAAAGAAGAGGAAGGCAAATGTCTTGCCAAAAAACCGGTCGCAAAAGTCAAAGTTAAAAAAAGTTTACCAAAGCACCAAGGTGGTTAGGTATACATGCATGGACTCCTCCCAGCAAGTTATTTCAAGCAGTTCAAATCCTAACACACAGGCATCGAAACATTGCCAGAAGGATGAGATTCAGGAAGATATTGGCCTTAAAAGTTGAGAAAATAATGTCCTCAGTCAGACACGTGATGTGTGCAAAATGCAACATATAAATTACATCAAACGAGGCATAAAACTAACTCTTTTTAAGTACTAATATTGGAAAAAGAGTGTTTTTGTCTTCCTTTTGTATTTTCAGGATTAAATGAGCTCAAAAACGTAAAATAAGCAAAAAGACAGCTAAATCCAACATAAATACAAGGAAAGGAACATTAGTAGACTGTCCGACCCCTCAACGGCACCTTCCAAAGCAAAATGGAGAAGGCAGAAGTCTGAACACGCCCCGTGCTCAGCCAGCACGGGGGCGTGCCCAAGAAGCAGCAGAAAAGACAAATCCATAGAAGCTTCTATTGCCCACCACGGGGCCGTGCCCAGCGGACACGGGGGCGTGTCGAAAGTACAGCAGGCGCATTTATTGTAATTGCGAATTACAATTAATGAGGAGAGAGAATGTCAGACAGGCACGGGGCCGTGTCCAGCGGACACGGGGCCGTGTCCAGCTCTCTGTTCAGCCTATAAATAGGAGTGCTTGGATTCATTTCATCTCATCCCTTGGCACACCACCTCTCTCACACTTCATCCACCACCCACCACCATCACAACACCATCATCCACCACCATCATCCATTGTCCATCGTAGAGTGTGTGAGTCGTCTCGGGATCCAAGATTGATCGTAAGAGTTCTTGACAATCAAGGCCATGTTTGCCTAAGTCTCTTACATCACTTGGTGAAGACAAAGTGTCTAGTATAATACTTTTTATTTCTAATCTTTTGCACTTTTTATTTGGTTTTGTATTAATGACTTTAATAACTAGTTACTTATGTTGAAGGTGATCCTTCCTTATCGTTTGTCTGTGGTGTCTTGGCATTATTTTACTGTCTATATAAAATAAAGGATTTTCACCATTCATATCTCCACGGTCTATATGGAGGTATGTTGGCTACCTGGTCGGGGGTTAAGGGAACGGTTTGGTAAAGGTCTTGCCATTGTTCAGCGTTTAGAGGTCCTGCAATGGACCTGGGTCAAATTTAGTAGGACCTCCTTCAATACTTCACGGTATTGGATGGCGGGGGTCCAAACTCTTTGATCCCCTCATAAGTTAACTACTATTAATACTATAACCCGGCTATTTAGGACTGTATCCCTGCTGACTCAGACTACTTAGCCGAGGGTAACGTCACCGCAAAAGCGGGGCCTACCACAATACTGCATTAATAACTTAATTCATTATCTTCCAATAATCCACCCTTTTATGATTGTATCCTTGCTGACTCAAACTACTGGGGTGAGGGTAACGTCACCTTCAAAAGAGGGGCCTACTACAATAACTAAGATAATCTCTTAATTATGTGCAAAAGTGCGGAAATAATCAAAGGTTATACTAGATACGAGTCGGAACCAAGTGATTCATCTTGTCTATCTGTTTTTATTTTATTTTTATTTTTCAGCATTTTAGTTAGTTTTTATTTTTCTTAGCTTAAAACATTTTTCTAAACTTTTATTTTGATTAGACGTTGAGGATAAACCGGTACTAAAAGCTCTTGTGTCCTTGGACGACCTCGGTATCTTACCAACGCTATACTACACTCAACGATGGGTGCACTTGCCCATATGTGTGTTTAGTGTTAGTGAAATATCGTGTTTTATAAATTTAAAATTGGCTAAAATAAGTGTTAAAAAGGGCTTAAAATATACACCTAATAAATACGACACTTTATCGCACATCAAGTTTTTGGAGCCGTTGCCGGGGACACAAGGATTTTAAGAAAGTTAGGAATCAACGGCCTAATCATCTTTTATTTTTCTTTTTAATTTTTTAGGATTTTCTTAGTTTTTCAGTTTCTGCAGAGCTCAGCACGGGCCGTGCCCGGTCAGACACGGGCCGTGCCCAGCATCATCACTGGCAGTTTTTATTTTCTGAGTTACAGAGAGCTGAACACGGGGCCGTGTCGGTGCAACACGGGGTCGTGTCCAACTCCCAGTAACTGGGATACAGAAAACGATTACTGTACTTCTGACCACGGGCCGTGTTCACTGAGCACGGGGCCGTGGTGAACATTCTGACCAACGTTCTTTTCTGTTTTTGTTGCAGGACTTGGAACCCAGGTGCCACATTTGAACCTCCTACGTAGTGCATGAGCTCCAGTTCTAGTAGAGACATAAAAGAACCCCTAGAAGAACCCGAGCGCTTTCTCAGAAAAAGACTTAAAGCTAAAAACCAAGAGAAAGCTCCGGGGGACCCACTTCCAATGGCGGACCAACGTACCCTCATGGATTACCTACGGCCTACCGTAGGCAATCTTGGCGCCGCTATCAATGCACCGAATGTCGAGGCCAACAACTTCGAACTTCGGCCGCATTTGATACAAATGCTCCAAAACTCCGCAACCTTCCACGGGCTTGCGGACGAGGATCCCCATCTACATATTACTAACTTCTTAGAAATATGTGATACCTTTCGGATCAATGGAGCATCAAATGACGCCATCCGCCTTAGGATGTTTCCATTTTCACTAAAAGACCGAGCTAAGGCTTGGCTTAACACCCTCCCAGTTGGATCGGTAAACACTTGGGATGAACTTGCTCAAAAGTTTCTATATAAGTATTTCCCTCCTGCTAAAACGGCTAAATTAATGACTGAAATTAATACATACTCACAAGAGGATGAGGAATCCTTATATGAAACTTGGGAAAGATTCAAGGAGCTTCTAAGAAAGTGTCCTCATCACGGTCTAGCGGTGTGGCAACAAGTATCCACTTTCTACAATGGGTTGTTGCCACACACAAGACAAACACTTGACTCAAGCTCCGGGGGACTCTTAGGTAATCGTCGCCCAAATGAAATATATAACCAAATTGAGGAAATTGCTCAAACCAATTTTCAATGGCACACTCCCCGAGGTAATAAATCTATTGCCCCGGGAGCCCATAAGGTTGATGAAAGCACCTCTTTACAAGCCCAAATCGAGGCCCTCTCTTCAAAAATTAAAAGGCTAGAAATGACAAAAACGGCCTCGGTTATGGCTTGTGAAGGGTGTGGTGGGTCACATGAAAATTGGAGTTGTATGAAAGAATTAGATGAACAAACTGAAACGGTAAACTACATGGATAATAGACCTAGGCCGTCGGGTCCTCCAACGGGTACCTACAACCAAGGATGGCGTAACCACCCAAATCTTGGTTGGAGAGATCCCGGTAATAGTAGTAACTAACAAAACCAATGAACTAATTTTCAACAACCGCAAAATTTTTCTCAACAACAAGGTGGAAGAGAAAGGCTTGAAGATACTGTATCTCGCCTCATCTCTGACACTGAAAAGAAAAACTCGGATCGATTTCAACAATTGGAATCGAATTTCAGAAATCAACAAGCTAGCATTCAAAACGTTGAAAAACAATTAAATCAACTAGCTCAAAATTTCTCCGAGGATGCTCCATTGCCGCCAAATGAAGGAAGCCATTCTAGCCAGCCTATGACTCCTCCTGCGCCAGAAAAGACTTCTACACCAAATCAAGAGCCCACCAAGACTCCTCCAATTCCGTACCCCGGTAGGTTAAATCGTCAAAAGACCGATGAGCAATTCGCAAAGTTCGAAAGTTTACTAAAACAATTGCATGTTAATATTCCTTTTATTGAGGTCCTAACCTGTAAGGATCGTGTTCGCGACCTAAATGAGTCGGTTCAGAGGAATTCCATCAAATACAGGTGCGGAAAACAAGTATTTGACTTTAAAACAGCTGAATCTTCACTTTAACACTGATTTGTATTGATATGAAAGCAATTACAATCAGTTCTCACACCGGCAGCACCTCGGTATGAAAATCTTTCAAAAACAACTTATAATTTCGCTTGACCTTGAACTCCTATATATAGACTTTGAGATTTCGCTTGGAATGTTTTCAAGCGAACTCTGATATGATGATTTCGCTTGAGGCTTCAAGCGAAAACTCAAACACATTACACACTTTCAAGCGAAATCTTGCTAACTCTCTCTCATTCTCTCGTTCTACGTACCCTGATCTATTCTAACTAGACTAAGACTCGATACAAGACAAAGTCGACAGATGTAGTGCACCAACAGACTCCCCCTCAGATGTTGACGAGTCGACTATCGAGTCACACCAATGCTGTGTCTTCACATCTTCATTCTTGATCAGTCTCTGGGCTTTTCTCTCTCTATCTTCTTCTTCCAGAATCACCTGGCTCTATCAGACTCCCCCTCACGATTTGTTGGCATTCATTTGTTCTTCAGCAACATCTGCTTTAGGATCGATGCCTGACTCAAATTTTGTTTACAAGATCATTGCCTGGCTTTTATCTAATTCTCTTGATCAGATCTCTTGATTCCTTAAGTTCATCAGCATCAGCAGCTAGCAAACTTTTAGATTCATGATCAGAGTCTGACTTTTGTAAGCTTTGAATGAATTAGCCTGGCTCACCTGTAACAATCTTAACCCAGAAATAAATTTTCTAAATTTAACAATTTAAATGTACCAACAATCTGATATAATCAGATAATTCTCTCTCATATCACAAACCAATGATGAACCAAATGAAGGTTTTTAAAAAAAATACCAATTGTAGGATTTTAACAAACCTTTTGACACTTTAAAATTCACTCCCCCTCACAACCAAGTCATCATGTTTAGCACTTGAAATTTTGACAATCAGCTTTCCAATATCAGTTGTCGAAAATCTTTTTGAAATTTTTCAAAATTTATGCTAAAACACACTAAAATCTTTTTGTAATTTTTGATTGTAAAGGAATGCAATACAGAAATATTTACAAACACTATTTTTGTGAGTTCGTGCAAGAGGATCATATCAGTTTATGAAACATATCACTAACACCGTTAAGCTTCATTTCATATTAAGTTCTAAACAATTTACCTAGATTGTCAGTATGTTTGTCCACTTAAATTTTCACACAAAGTTCAACTGATCTGAGATACGATGTTAATGTTTTAAAAGACTTAAACTTATCCGTGTGTCCCACTACTTGAATATACTCCCGTATCCAGATCCCAATATTCAGTCTTACAGGTGAATATACCACAGATGATATCTGTCTGGGGAATAAATTATAGTACGAGGGCCGTGAGAGCTCAGGTCGATACTCCCGTATAAGCAGAGAGATGACGGCTTCGACTTTTGGTGTGTCCCCTTTAGAGGATCTTTTGTTTCAACAGCCATGATTAGCATTTTTCAATGTTTCATCATTTTTTAGCTGAGGGTGAGCTATATTTCAAGCAATTGCAGAAAGCATTATCCGGGGACTAGGTCAGAAATTTCTTTCAGCAGAAGTCTCGGGATAATACCCCAGATATCACTGAGCATAAAGACCTAGTATCTCAGAATAAGGGACCTTTCAAACAAGATTTCAGGGGTTACCTATATATCCAAGTTTGTGTTAACCCACAGAACAAGCAAGTTTGAATTTTAGGTTTATATCTCGTCACAATCTACTAAATGTGCAAAAACCTACTGACATATCCACAGTAAGATTGTTTATCACATTTTTCTTTACATTTCTTTAGCATGTTGTGATAGTCCACTGATGTACTATCATTTCCTCTATATGCAACAAAAACTCATTTTTGAATTTTATCATGTTTTTGTCTTTTTCAAATTTTCAAATGTTTTTGGATTTTCTGAAAAATTTACTCCCCCTAAAATGCAAACACATTTTAGGAAATTTGAAAACTAAAAAACTCTTGACACAATTAAAACATACAAACTGTACAAAAACTTGACAAACTGATATCGAATCGCATCAAATCGCCATTCACTTGGCATAAACAATCAGAACTCCCCCTATCACAAAACTATTTTCTTATTTAGATTTCAAAACACTTAAGTTTGTTTTAATCAAAATGATTTTTCCGGAAAATAAGTTTTGATGATATAATCATTTGTAGATTCAGGGTGTGGTTCATCACATTGTCTATTCTTAACCACTTGTAGCAGATCAAGTACAAATTAATGTCCCTGATTTACCACTTGCATGTACGCACCATCTATACCAATTGTAAAAAATTACCACATGTAGAACACAATACCACTTGTAGGAATGTTACGTCTACATCACCATTTTACCAATCAGAATGCCGATTCCTGCTTCGCACTTACCAACCTGGAAGCTCCGGCATAGTCATACAACCTGTAAACATCCAAACACTATCAAAAAACTTTCATCCAAAAACTTCAAACATTAGAAAGATGCCGATTCCTGATCCACGATATAAACTTGGGATCTCCGGCATAGTCCATAGACTATCATGGGAAACAAACTTCCACCCAAGTCTTCCTAGACTTGGTAACTTCCAATTCTTGTGCAGTAGGGTTGTAAGTTGCCTTTTTAGTTGCATAAAAATCTTTAACCCCCTTTACTTTCCCAGCAAGCATTTTCTTAAACATTTTTCTAACATTTCCATTAAAAGCTTTCTCAATATCAAATTCCTTTTCATCAGAATAGAATTGATTTGAAATTTCCACTTTACCAACCATTTGTTTAATTTCTTCAAAGTTCAGTGATGGAATGTTAACATCATTCACTGAATGTTTTTCCTCAACTTGTGGCTCGTCTGATTTTGTGGAATCAGATTCATCGCCAGATTGTACATCTGATTTTTTAACAATCCATTTTTGATTGTCTTTTGCACTCTTTTTGTACAATCTTTTAGAATTTTCACCAACTTCATTCTTTGAATTTTCAAAATTTTTGAAGTTTGTAATTGGTGATTCATTCTTTTCAACCACTTTTTCTTTAAGTTTTTCAGATACTCCCTGTTTTTTGTTGACTTTGTTTGGACAATTGTGTGCGATGTGTCCAACAACTTGGCATTGAAAACAAGTCCGTGTGTCTTTAGATTGAAAAACTCCAATTGGATGAAAAACTCCAGTTCCTGTTCTTTTTCTTTCAGCAAGGAACTCCTGATTTGATTTTCTCCAGAATAAGCTATTTGACTCCTCTTCATAGCTTTTTCCTGCAACATAAGTCAATTTCGTTTTAAAATCTCTAATATATTTTTCATTTTTACGATTTTCAGATGGAGTAAAACCAAGACCTTTCTTTTTGTAACTATAATTTTGATTTGTTTTCTTTTGAAAACTAGAATCAGAATTGTAATTCTTTTTCCCTTTTTTCTTGTTTAACCTTTGTTGAACTCTTGAAGTGTATTTTTTAGGTTTTTCAGTAAATTTTAAATCTTTAAGTTCAGAAAAATTAATTTCTTTCATTTTAAAAACCTTTTTAATCATATCAAAACGAACACTTCTAATCGGAAACTCTTTGTCATAGTATAATTTGTCCGAATCATTTAAAGTATATGCAACTTCAAATGTTTCATCATCCAAATTTGCCTTTGATAGCAAAAATTCTTTACTGTAAGACCGTTTTTCCGATGTCTTTGAACTTTCGACTGACGAACTTGAACACCCAGACTCAAACTTTGACTCAGACACCTCCTCAGTATCCAACACCTGATCGACCATCTTTTTGATTAACTCAGACTCATGATCAGTATCAGACGAGGTAAACGTGATGTCAATGTTATCTGGTAAAACGTCAGTTGTCTCAGATTTTAACTTTATATTGACTGCTTTTTCGACTTGCTCCTCATTCGGTTTTCTAGGAGAATATCCTTCCCAGATAGGAGGCGGACACTTGTTGTATTTAACAGTCGATTTCTTACCAGTCTCATTCTTTTGCTTCTCATCCTGAAATGCTTCAAAACCTGCAACAGTAGGATAAACTCGATCAATAACATAATCAGAACAAGAATAACTCAGTAATAACCTTCTGATCCTTTCATTCTCGATCTTTTCTTTCTCCAACTCTTGCTTTAGATTAGCATTTTCTTCGATGTAATGATTAATTGCCTTTTGCTTTGTCATCAACGTAGCATTCGTCATCGTTAAAGCCTTTTCTCTTTCAGAGTTCGTTGTTTGAAGACCTGTCACTGTTCTGTTCAACACGCTATAAGATTCTTTCACATAGCTGATGTCAGATAATAACTTTTCTATCAGTCTTTCTCTATCAAACAGAGTCACATCTTTTTCTTCACAACTCTTACAAATTTCCAAACATTTCTTGCAAGGCTTTTCAACTTCAACAATCTTCTCAATCTCAATTGTTTTTACCACTTCAATTACTTTTTCTTCACCAGTTACCTTCTCAGTTTCAATTACCTTTTCTTCATTCACACTTTTAACTTCTTCAGTTTGAACAACATTTTTAAACTTTTCATCTTGTTGTTGTTCTTTTGCAGCTTGTTTCTCCTTCAGTTTCTCCATGCGATCTGTAGTTAATGACTCAGAATCAACACTTTCTGAACTTTCTTCAGATGTAATCGATTGATCTTTCACTGTTTCACCAAATGATCTCATCCAAGTAACAAACAAATCTGGTTCTCTAACAATCTTTGTAATGAAAGCTTTGAAATCCCCCTTTTCATCAACAAACATATCCCAACTGAAACCTTCAGGTAGTTGTTCATCATTTTGGTCCACTAAACATGCTGTGCTGTTAGAAGAAATGTAGTTGCTCCAGTTGAAATCTACCAAACATCCTTTCTTTGAATCTTCAATCTTTCTACCATGAGCCGTTTGTGAGTCTTGTGTTTGACCAACTTGCTGATAAATGGCTTTCCGGTAGTAATCATCTTTTCCAAATGGATTTTGAGCATCACTAACTTCTCTGTTCTTGCACTCCCGCTTAAAATGACCTTTTTCCCTGCACCTGAAACAAGTAACTTTAGATTTATCAAAACCTAAAGTAGAAACACAAGCATCAAGAAAGTCATTTCTTCCGGTGATTGTTTTGAACTTTTCAGCACGTCTAAGAACACTTGCAAGACACCATTTGATATCCATTAGTTCCATCTCTTCAGCATCTATTTGATCGTAATCCTCTTTGGTAAGCATAGGATTTCCAATTCGACCAGCAACTAAACCTTCATATGAGATAAGTACGGAACCAAGTAATGCCATATGATCTTTCGCAATGTCTTCAGAAAAACTTTGACCTTCTGGAAGATTTAGAGCTATATTGCATTGAATCACACAACCATTTCCCATCTTTGTGCTTTGAGACTGAAAGCTTTCTGATGAGCTTTTCGGATTAACACTCGGATACAATGAGAAACCACTGTTGCTTTTGTTTGAGTTTTGATCAGTCTTTTCTGTAGAATCTCCAACACTATAAGCAGTCTGAATTTTCGGACTTCTCTCAGCTTCGGAACACTACCCTTGTAATACATCTTTACATCTTGTTGACCACTTGGATTATTCATCCTTGCGATCTTCTGCTGTTCCAAATCCTGACTTTCAATTTTTTCAATGAACTGAGAGATTGACAACCCTTCATAAACTCCGGTATTCTTCAGTATCATCAAATAAGTTCCCCACTCTTTCTGAGGTAAAGCATCAGCTAATTTGTCTACCCATTCCTCATCTTCTTTGTTAATGTTCATCATCGACATTGTTCGAACTAAGTGACAATATCGTTCAATGAGTTTCTTTGTATCTTCTCCGGGCAAACTTGTGAACAAGTCAAACTCCTTTTTAAGCAACGCCTTTTTGCTTTTAATCATGTTTGCACTACCTTCAACTTTGACTTTCAAAGCATCCCAGATTGACTTTGATGTTTTGTCATGTTGAAGTAGTATAAAGATGTCTTCTTTGATAGCTTGTTGAAGCAAACTGATCATCATTTTTTCAGCTCGATACATTTCCCGTTCTTCATTACCAAACTCTGAAAGTTGTTTTACTGTCTCCATTTCAGAACGTGGTAACATATACTTTTTCAGAATACATTCCCATGATCTTAAATGATTTGCTTGCACCCAGTTTTCGAAACGATCTTTCCATCCATAGTATTCCTCAATGCTCATTAGCTTCGGGGGTTTCTGAGTAGTCCCCGTTTCATTTTCTGAATTCATGTTCTGAGCAATGGAAGATGAACTAGACGATGTTGCAAACGCGTTGTGAAAATCGTTATCCATGTTTCAAAAGCACAATTTTCAATAACAGATTCTTTCAAGCGAAATAATCACTTTGTGTCTTTCAAGCGAACAGGTCAATTGAACTTTCTTCAAGCGAAATAATCTGTCAAACTGGTTGAAGCGAGACTAACAAATCTTTGAAGCGAAATCGTTCAAGCGAAACTGTCTGAAGTGAGAATCTTGAAGCGAAAACCTTGAAGCGAAAACAAATCCTGTTTGAAGCGAAATGTTAAGTGTCGCTTGAAGTTTCAAGTGAAATCGTCTAAAAAAACTATGTTCTTCAAGCGAAATTCATTCGAAGGTCGATTTTGATCACTTTTAGGTCGAATTTTGCTATGAAACTTTCAAGGGTTTGTTATCTTGTACTTTTAAACAATCTGTGTGAAATTGAATAGTTTTTGACCGTGAAAAATTTCTGAACTGATGAAAGAAAGTGTAGAAGTAAGAGATTTTGGTTGATTTCAGCTGAATTTTGCAGAACTCCTCAACCAGGCTCTGATACCAATTGTAAGGATCGTGTTCGCGACCTAAATGAGTCGGTTCAGAGGAATTCCATCAAATACAGGTGCGGAAAACAAGTATTTGACTTTAAAACAGCTGAATCTTCACTTTAACACTGATTTGTATTGATATGAAAGCAATTACAATCAGTTCTCACACCGGCAGCACCTCGGTATGGAAATCTTTCAAAAACAACTTATCATTTCGCTTGACCTTGAACTCCTATATATAGACTTTGAGATTTCGCTTGGAATGTTTTCAAGCGAACTCTGATATGATGATTTCGCTTGAGGCTTCAAGCGAAAACTCAAACACATTACACACTTTCAAGCGAAATCTTGCTAACTCTCTCTCATTCTCTCGTTCTACGTACCCTGATCTATTCTAACTAGTCTAAGACTCGATACAAGACAAAGTCGACAGATGTAGTGCACCAACATAACCCAAATGCCTAAATATGCAAAATTCATGAGGGATTTCCTCACTCACAAAAGGAAAATTGAATCATTGCAATTAGTTAACTTAGGCGAAGAATGCTCAGCTTTAGTACTCAACAAACTTTCACAAAAGAAAATCGACCCCGGGAGCTTCACAATCCCTTGTTCGATTGGGAAGTCCCCCGTCCGAAATGCTTTAGCCGATCTTGGGGCTAGCATCATGTAACACCCGTTCTTATAATTTAAGGTTTAATGAATCTTTTACGAAAACAATCAGGTAATTACGATTACATATACATCAGAAATACGGGTTTACTAAAAGTTTTACAAATCATAAGTTATTCTACATAACGTGATCGAATTCGTTGTTTAAAATTTACAACGTGGCAAAGTGCGGAAGCGTGTATCTTTATCGTGTTCGGTTCTTCACTGAGCTTGATCGTCTTTCGGCATCCAAAAGTACCTATATTCCATAAACATGAAATACTTTAGTCAAACGGGGTTTAAAACGTGTCTAAACGAATCCGGGAATTTAAACTAAATAAAATATACTTTGTTTCTGGGTCCACCGTAACTCAGTATGTAACCATCGTAATCATATCAGCTCCACCGTAACTTACGGTGGCATGACTAAATCAAGTATACGCAATCATATGTCTTTTTCTGGATTAATAATGGCATTATTAATGTGCAGCGATTTTCTATACAGCTGCTGTAATTGACCATTATGACCCATTCAAAGCCCGAACTAGATTAACATGTTCAAAGATGGATCGTAGAAAACTTCAATACCTTCGCAAGCATATAAGGTACACCTTCTAACGAATTTTCTATGATTTTATATGATTTTTATAAAATCAGTACAACAACTATATTTTCATTTTTCAAACAGCTTTCAAGGTTTTGAACAGCTGTTTAATTCATTCTTTTGGCCTATTTAACAACCACATTTGTTTCTTATGATTGAAAACAGTAAAAATTTGCTTCATAAGCTTTCCGAAAAGGTATGGAACACCCAAATCGGATAAACGGTTGATTTTATATGATTTTTTAAAGATTAGTCGAAATCCGTATAAAAAGCTGCGGAAATCATGTTTAGGGTCATTTTAAATTCGAACCAAACCATCAAATGCAACCCATTTCCATGGCTAAAACCCTTATTAAACTCTTGGTAATGGTTAGAAACCTATAACAAATATAATGACCATCGTCCGTAACATTTGGTTTACCTATTAAGGTAACCAAAAACTTATTTTAGACTTCGTTTAACTCTCATTAGCCTTACATTTAAATGAGAGTTATCTTATTATGCGTACCTGGCTCGGATCATTACATTGACCCATTTAAGTACCTTGCCTCAATATCTACTAAGTAATAGTGATGTAAATATCCACTCGATATTTATTTCTGAAATCAAACAACTCATCAAACCATTAGTCGATATTGTCAAAAGTGATATTTTCACCTTTTGACCCGTTGGTCTAAATGACCGATAATATTGGCGAGATAAAGCTTATTGCCATCTCGTCTACACGACCCGTTCCGATTTACACTGCACGATCGTTTTAACTATAATTCACCTCTTAACGCTTTTTGGCCTAATAAGGCTTACGAAATATGTATCTTTCAAAACCAATAATTATTGTCAACAAGTGTCCAAATTTCAATTTTACCCTTATTGGTTATCTTGTTCCGTACGACTACACGCCGGAAACACCATATCTCAACTTTCCATTTGTCTTGTTCGAAATCAAAACAACAAAAGGACATTCTAAACTATATGACTAGTGTAAGCTATACTTACCTCGCATCCGAACTATGCTTTTCCTTTCCTTCTTGATTTGTTTGATCCGCTCCCTCATCAAGCTTCCACCTAGCTTGTTACGCGTCAAACTATCATCATTCACAAGGTGGTTAGATTAGTCATTTCAATTCACGACTATTCCACCTCACGTATATTCTATGTCGAAACTACTATTTGACTTTATCATTGTTTAGTTTGACTTTTTAAAAGTCAATTGACTTACCAACATATTCATATGCACATTTGGTTCATTGAACTCACTTAAGCATATTTCATCCGAACTCTTAACAAAAATCAAATTTTTACATACTAACTTAGTAAGCCGCAATTTCATTTAGGCATTTCATATCAATGAAAATTGGTTGTTTTTTGTGACTTGTTTAACCTGTTTACAAGTCTTCAAAAATTATGATTTTTTTATGTGGCGTACCTCTCGGAGGGTTAGCCCTTGATTTAAAATTTCAAGATCTAACTCTTTACAAAAAATTCGTGAAAATTCATTTACTAAGCTGCAATCAGATTCGTCACTTCTGACTGCAGCTTACGGAAAAATTCATTAAAAATTCCTCGTTTATCCGATTGACGAAATTCCAATTGGATATTCTTTTAATCGCTTAAAACTTTCTACAGTAAGAATTTGAGATCATAACTCAATTCCTAAATTGAGTTATGACATTCGTGATGGGCTGCAATTTCTGTCAGAAAACGCAGCTTGAACCTTTGATACGGAAAAATTCATAAAACGCTCGATTTTCGTCGAAAAAATGCGATTCCAGTGGGGTTTTAAAGATATTTCATGGAATTACATTCTAGACTCAAGAAACACATTATTTTATCACTTTTTGTCCAGGTTACAACCAATACAAATCGGCTGTAAATTCTGATCAAGAATCGTTTGAATTCAGCTTTCAATTTAAGCTTGTTCTTGACATCATAACACTATTTTTTGCAATCAAAACCATAAAAACATCTCATACATGAATTTAGTATCAACAAAAACTTGAGCTAAGCATGATTTCGACATATACTAGTCTAGGGATTACTCCTAGACACTATATTGTTCCTATTCCATGCAATTAACAAACATGCATCATCAATTTTCAGATTTCCTAATTTCGTGAGATTTTCAAGTTGAGAGTTTTCATCAAATTTTACATACCTTGTAATCCTCTTGTGATGAGGATCAATAATCTATGCTCGAATTTCGTTTTGGACCAGATTTGCACCTCCAATTGAGAGTTTTAGTGAACTTTTCTAGGGTTTGAGAGTGGGGTGTCGTCCCTGCTCATTCTTGATCGACCAGAACCCCCAAATGGGGTGTTTTGTTTTTATTTTTAATTAAAATCAATAATATAACTTTCAATTTTAACAATATTGGCCCCTCTAATTTGGTTAGTTAATTAAGTAGGGCACAACCTACTTATTTCTAACAATATTCCCCACTTATTAACTAGGTTATACATTCCTAGTTAAATTAGTGGGTTCGGGAAATCTATAACCAAGTTTATTTCAGGTCCCGTTAACTCGGGCCTTCTATCACTTTATTTCTTAAAAGCTTTTTATTCACTTTTTGTTTATTATTAGGATTAATTATTTAAATCCTAATATTTACCGGGTAAAATTTTTTTTTACCACTAACGGTATTTTACCCGTCAGTAATATTAACGTGGTTTGCTTACCAAACCCGTTTTTGGGGTGTTACACATCAACCTCATGCCCACATCAATGTTCAAGCGACTCGGCCTAGGAACAACAAGCCCTACAAAGATGAGCATACAACTCGCCGACAGGTCCGTCAAATTCCCACAAGGTGTCGCCGAAAATCTGCTAGTCAAGGTTGACAAATTCGTCTTTCCAACCGACTTTGTCATCCTAGACATGGAAGAAGACACCGATGTCCCTCTCATCCTCGGGAGGCCATTTCTAGCCACCGCCCAAGCATTGGTGGATATGAATGACGGAACTCTAACATTGAAGTTTGGGGATGAGGAAGTGAAATTTGAATGTGGAAAGCGAGTAGAGGAAGAAGATCCGGTCAACTACATGAAGGTCATAGACTCAAGCTTGGATGACGCTCTCCGACGGTGTAACATGGGATGCAACACATCCCACTTGGGTAACATATGACCAGGCTTCGGGTCTAGCCAAGGACCCTTATAAACGTGGCGCACCATGGAGGCATTCCACGGAACTATCCTTAGTTTAATTTAGATTAATTTTTATGTTTTCTAGTTAGTTTTAATTTTCAGGAATAAAACACACTCATGGTGGTAAAGGATGAAAAGGGGAACGAGAAAAATGACCCCATGCACAAGAACAAAGCAACCCGACAATTCTCTCCATTTCAGAAGGTTCAACACGGGTCGTGCCCAACCAACACGGCCCCGTGCTGGACCACCTGCAGAAAAACGCCCAGTTCAGGTACCTGGACACGGGCCGTGTTCACCCAACACGCCCCCGTGTCCAGACTTCTGTTTCTCTTATTTTAATTTTGTTACTGGCACTTGAACACGGGGCCGTGCCCGGATAACATGGGGCCGTGTTCAGTGCCCAGTAACACAAATTTTTGCTTTTTAAACACTATTTTACACATCTAATCAACCTAAAAATTTATTTTTGGGACACATTGAGGACAATGTGTAATTTAAGTGTGGGGGAATTGCTAAAGCCTTGAATTTTGCAAGTCCTAAATACAAGCCTTACACAAAACTCTGTTGGAACCGCTAATCACCCCAAATTTTTTCAAAAATTTCATTTTTTTTTACTTGTCTAGGTTTAACTCGGGAAATTCAAGTTCTCAAAAAGGTTATATTTTTACAAATTTACAACCGATAGCGTAGTGATAAAAAGAACCAACATAAGAAAATTATGAAAAGGCATGACAAACTTAGTTAAAATTTGATTATATACTTGATCACATAAAAACCCATTCCCACAAAAGTGAGTTTTGAGCCTTTATTGAGCATACAAATTTACATCTTTAGACTAAATGCTCATTTTTCGTTTCTTGTGTGAATAGCCGCTTGGTTCTTACGACTCTAGAACTTGCCATGACGATACATTCCCGGTCCTTATCAACTTAAACCCGAGTAAGTAAATGATGGAGGCATTAGGACTAACCCTTTTTATTTCTACACCATTATTTTTCTTTTTCTTTTACCACCTACCCAAAAATCCCCCTAGTTAACCCCTTTGAGCCTAAACCTTTTCATTTCATCACCCAAACCAAAAACCCTTTTACCCACCAAAACCTTTTTCATTTTTTACCCTTTGTTTTAGTAACAAGTTTGGTTTTTCGTAAAAAAAAAAAAAAAATGTGTTGATGATGAAGCAAAAAGAAAATAAACAAACAAGTTTATCAAAAATAACTTTGTTTGAATAAAAGCTTCATCAAAATAAAAAGAAGAAAATCTTACGAAAACCGACACTTGTTACGCTTTTCGCCATTTTTCTACTAACCACTAACCACCATCCCAACCACCTACCTTTAACCCAAGCCTAACCCTTAACCCACAAAGTCCTCTTGATATTTACAAAGGTATAAAGGTTAAAAAGGAGGAGGATTGATTGCTTGGCAACCCTATGGTAGGAATAAGTTCCATGCCGCTCTCGAGTGATTCACTAAAAATACGCCTTCGGCCGAGTGTGAGTGATTTCTCCCGTGAGGTATGTGAACTTGTATATAAATAGAATTTTAAAAAAGGCATGTTATGCCCAAATAAGTAATTTCTCCTATGAAACGTTCTAAATAAATCATTACGAATAGGATTGTAAATAAATAAAAATAAAACCCAATAAGATCTTGGATATCCCGACACTCTACGACAAGCCCAAAACCTTCTCTTCTACCTATTTCATTTGGGAGTGTAAGCCACATATTAAAGAGTTTTGCTTGAGGACAAGCAAAAGTTCAAGTGTGGGGGTATTTGATGTGTGCAAAATGCAACATATAAATTACATCAAACGAGGCATAAAACTAACCCTTTTTAAGTACTAATATTGGAAAAAGAGTGTTTTTGTCTTCCATTTGTATTTTCAGGATTAAATGAGCTCAAAAACGCAAAAGAAGCAAAAAGACAGCTAAATCCAACATAAATACAAGGAAAGGAACATTAGTAGACTGCCCGACCCCTCAACGGCACCTTCCAAAGCAAAATGGAGAAGGCAGAAGTCTGAACACGCCCCGTGCTCAGCCAGCACGGGGGCGTGCCCAAGAAGCAGCAGAAAAGACAAATCCATAGAAGCTTCTATTGCCCACCACGGGGCCGTGCCCAGTGGACACGGGGGCGTGTCGAAAGTACAGCAGGCGCATTTATTGTAATTGCGAATTACAATTAATGAGGAGAGAGAATGTCAGACAGGCACGGGGCCGTGCCCAGCGGACACGGGGCCGTGTCCAGCTCTCTGTTCAGCCTATAAATAGGAGTGCTTGGATTCATTTCATCTCATCCCTTGGCACACCACCTCTCTCACACTTCATCCACCACCCACCACCATCACAACACCATCATCCACCACCATCATCCATTGTCCATCGTAGAGTGTGTGAGTCGTCTCGGGATCCAAGATTGATCGTAAGAGTTCTTGACAATCAAGGCCATGTTTGCCTAAGTCTCTTACATCACTTGGTGAAGACAAAGTGTCTAGTATAATACTTTTTATTTCTAATCTTTTGCACTTTTTATTTGGTTTTGTATTAATGACTTCAATAACTAGTTACTTATGTTGAAGGTGATCTTTCCTTATCGTTTGTCCGTGGTGTCTTGGCATTATTTTACTGTCTATATAAAATAAAGGATTTTCACCATTCATATCTCCACGGTCTATATGGAGGTATGTTGGCTACCTGGTCGGGGGTTAAGGGAACGGTTTGGTAAAGGTCTTGCCATTGTTCAGCGTTTAGAGGTCCTGCAATGGACCTGGGTCAAATTTAGTAGGACCTCCTTCAATACTTCACGGTATTGGATGGCGGGGGTCCAAACTCTTTGATCCCCTCATAAGTTAACTACTGTTAATACTATAACCCGGCTATTTAGGACTGTATCCCTGCTGACTCAGACTACTTAGCCGAGGGTAACGTCACCGCCAAAAGCGGGGCCTACCACAATACTGCATTAATAACTTAATTCATTATCTTCCAATAATCCACCCTTTTAGGATTGTATCCTTGCTGACTCAAACTACTAGGGTGAGGGTAACGTCACCTTCAAAAGAGGGGCCTACTACAATAACTAAGATAATCTCTTAATTATGTGCAAAAGTGCGGAAATAATCAAAGGTTATACTAGATACGAGTCGGAACCAAGTGATTCATCTTGTCTATCTGTTTTTATTTTATTTTTATTTTTCAGCATTTTAGTTAGTTTTTATTTTTCTTAGCTTAAAACATTTTTCTAAACTTTTATTTTGATTAGACGTTGAGGATAAACCGGTACTAAAAGCTCTTGTGTCCTTGGACGACCTCGGTATCTTACCAACGCTATACTACACTCAACGATGGGTGCACTTGCCCATATGTGTGTTTAGTGTTAGTGAAATATCGTGTTTTATAAATTTAAAACTTGGCTAAAATAAGTGTTAAAAATGGCTTAAAATATACACATAATAAATACGACACTTTATCGCACATCAAAACGCCATTGTTAATTGGCTAGACCCTAATAAATATGAGATTAGCTTTAGGGGATAAGTACATCAAAGTGGGCAAGGAAGTACTACACAAGTTAGGACTTCGGTCATGTTAAACACTTTTTATACTTTTGTTTATGGCCTATGTTTGTAATTGAATATTATAATTTGATTGGAAGTTATTTGATGTTTTTAATTTTTTATTATGTACATGTTTACTTTGATTAACAACATTACTATCACCAATCTAAACAATTATCGAATGCTAGAGGTATACATAAATACATCTATGTAGTATATATAAATACGTATGTGTAGTATATTATAAATACACATGTGTATTATTATTTTAATCATTATCATGTGTACTATTGTGTTTAGAATTGGGTTAACATGTTTGTTTAATTTGTGTTACAATTTATGTACACACTTGAAAAAAAAAACTAAAACTCTAAATGTGTAATGTTTTTACAATTGCAAAAACAATTCATTTGTGTAATGTTTGTTTAATTTGTTATATACATCATTGTAAAAGTGAGTTGTATATGTAATATACATCTGTATAGAATTTAAGTTTGTTATATTAAACGATGTACACATGTATAATTTCACATAATATGCACCTATATAACAATTTACATATGTGTACAGTTATGAATAAATATATGTACATTATAAAAAACAACCAGATTAACACAATGTACACGTATGTACATACATCAAACATGTTCCAAACAATTAAAATTACTACAATGTATAAATACGTATACACATCAAATCATGATTAAAACACTTTCATAGCCTCTGTCCGTTGCACCAGTCAAATCTCGTTTTAAATGAATGTTGATTTGTCCGACCACTTTCACATCCTCTATTACGAACCAGCCACTACCACCATCATCTCCAATTAAAAATGCCAGTCTTCTTTAATATCGTAAAACTATACATTAACACGAAAAACAAAACCAACAAGTCGATTAATACTTCAAGAAAACATGTATACAAATATGTACATTATGTAAAAGTACATAATTTAATCATATGTTGTAACACAGCCGATATTTGATTCATTGTATATTGAATTAGTGGTCCTCTTGAACTGTTATACCACTTTCAAGATTTACCACTAAACAAAAATATAGATAAGCAATATAACCGATCAGTAAAGTAACTAAGCAAAATTTACATATATATTGAATTTAAAATAAATACAAGCCTAAGAGATCCTTCTGTTGTGAGACTAAGGAAACTATGAAGATATGTTGTCAGAAGAATATATTAAATTGGCTCATTCTTGTTGTTGCAATCTCTAATTAGAAACATTTTCAGATTAATATTTTTGTAAAACCCAGTTACCATTTTTGAATACAAATAATTCTCATACCTACAACTTTAATCGCTTCAACGATGGTTTGCGTAATGAGACTTTAACCACATAAAACCAACTGAAAAATGGATCAATGATTATGTAATCGTAAAAGTAAAAATATAAGCAATCTCCATACGGAAATTTGATGAACAAGATGATCGGATTCAAAAGAAGATGAAGGTCGATGAATTGAATCTGGAAAAAAAGTTTACCTGTTGATCTTATTTTTGGAGGAATACTGAAATCGAAATTTTGATTACACGATGATTTAGTTGAATCACAAGAAAATAGGGATCAGTTATAATATAGTAACTGATATTGATGAATCTATATTAAATTTAGTTTATAATATAAATAAAAAATTAAGTTTAAATTACTAATGACAATCCTACCCTTATAATCTTAAAAATAAATCAAAGGCCAAGATGAGTTCATTAAGTTCACAAATAAGGATGTTGTTCACTCATGATCCTTATCCTATATATATATATATATATATATATATATATTTATATCGACTAGATATACTCTAAATCCCACTTCAAATCCTTCGTCATAATCCCGTTTACTCATGCACCATCGTTTGCCCATATAGGGTGACCTCGGTGTTCTATCCTCCTAAACTCATACACACGTCAACACTTGGATAATCGGAAGACTTAGCAAATTTTGTGAGTATACTCGAATCCCCTCTTTACTTTTACCACTTTTTGGGGTGTAACATGTTATTTATAAACTTACACACAAACTTTATTCATATTGCACAAACATTCCTCATACACGCATGCTTATTTGATTACTTGATACTTTAAACTTGGGTTTATGACATCTTGTGTTTGACTTATCATTAACTTCGTACGAGCCTATCCGTGACATATATAGCGCTATATGATTAACGCACCGCCCGTAGACTTGTGGTTATGTCATGAGCATATTGCTTTTCATCATTGGTTTGATATGCTAGACACATGCCGATTTTATTGTTTATCTTGTATCAAGAGCTTGCCACATGGAATTGTTTGAAACTTATCTTTTTATGCTACGTACGAAAAAACTTGTATACTCGCCTTTTCTTTTGCATTGAACTTTATTTTAAAACATGTTATAGGTTGAGGATGACGACGCTTTGAACTTGAAGTAGTGATGATGCTTAGATACACATTTAGACGTCTTAAGTTAATGTACTTGTTTGTTGTATTCTTGTATTGAACATATTGTATATCAAGTTGTTGTATTTGATTTTTTAATCTTTGTAATCGACTTTTAGAAATGAAATGAAATCCATTATTTAATTATTGTCACAAATAGTGTTATGAAGTCTCTTGCAATCTCGTTTTCGTCCCACTCCGATGTTTCCGCCATCGGTTGCGGTGTGACAGATTGGTATGAGAGCCATAACTATAGGGAATTAGGAAAATTGCCATGCTTTTGACCTAGTCTATAGTTAAGCACCAAAATCGACCATACTTGCTTCGCATGCTATTTTTATGAAACATCTTTATGTGTTATTCTTGCCATGTCCTTTACGTGTTATTTTCTTGAAATGCTTTATGTGCTTATACTTGTTATTACAATTTTGTACATCCGTCTTTTACTTGTTTATACTAAAATCAAAACTACTCGTAATACACAAATGAGACGACGTCACCAAAATAGGCGTGAAACCCACAATTTAGTGAACAACTTTCAATCCTTCTACTTTTCCTTTTTACATGAAATTCACCATCAAGTTAGGAGTGAAATCCTCACCTTGATGGAGCAATTCAAATTTCAAAATTCTAGTGGACCCTCGTCAAAGTGTTGAAATTAAATTTTGACCCTACGAGTACCAACCACACTTAGGATTCGAAATCGTCAAGTTAGGGGTGAGACCCGCACCTTGTCGACTAGTTTCACTCCTTGATTTTTTCACAAATCCCACCTAGTCTCGAAATTTCGATTGATTTGGGACATGTAGTAACAGGAAGGGTAAATACCGTTACCGACTTGTCGGCGAGAGTATTCCACCTATTAGGCCAAAGCATGCTCCTCGAATTCAAAAAGACTTTTTCGACCACTTTGGTTAGTCAAAGTTTCGTTTTGGAACCATCCAAATTTTAATTAAACATGTGTTTCTATTATTTATCTTATACGATGAAATCTTTCAAATTCAAATTTATTTCCGATATTTTCTTCTCACACACAACATACTAAGTCCTTTTCATACATTTATACATATGCATGATTTCATAAAATTTTATTTATATTTCTTATAACAACAAATGAAGACATATCATCAAGATAGGAGTGAATTCCTTACCTTGACGATTAACTCCACTCCCTCCTTCTTAAAACGACCTCACCAACGAGTTAGGAGTGATTCCCTTACCTAGGTGATCGTTACCAAAACTTTCCTTCAAAATATCTTACTATGTAAACCCGATCGTGTTTTATACCTAAATCGTTTATCATTATTCAAAATACCTACTTATTCCGATTCCAAAATACATCGTTTTATCAAACGTACTTCTTAACCTACAATCTATATTTCACACAACTCATACATACGAGATTCTTAATCATGCCCTAACATGTTTTACTACCCGAATTTCAAAACCTTACGAAATGCTACCTATCAATATAAATGGTCCAATGAATCTATTGCCCATGAACTTCATATTCGACTTAATCACTAAAACACGCTCACATTATATCATCATACTAGAGACTTCCGTCCTTAATCGAAATCAAACCAACCTTTCTCAATTACTTATAAGATCTTATAGATATTATAAGATCGTTTTACTAAAGACTCTTTTCAACATCAACGATTCATTTGTCAAAACCCTTTTACAATGAACACTAAATCCTTTTGCTCGATCCCTTTTTCTAAGGATCAACATTTTCACAAGAACCTCCTAAATTCAAAATTTCTTGTTTGATGAAACGAACTTACTTTTTTCGAAAACCTTTTCCTATACCAATTTTTAAAACACGTGGCAAGAAGACTTCATGGGGACCAACCCTCTTCGGATTTCGTAAACTCTTTTAAAACAAAAGTATCATTTCCATTCATTACAAAATACATTATGCTTAACCAATGAGTACTTTATATCCTCTTACATATACAAACTATATTCTACCCTTCAAATCAAGGTCACCCCAATTTTTGATTCGATAAACTCAATGTTTCATTTAAATAACTATACATGCATATCATCATACACATTTTAGTCGATATCTCGCGATAACATCATTTATATCATTCGTATTTACATACTCAATCTTTTGAATGCTCTTATACAGTTAAATCCGTGATGTCCCAACATACACTATATACACAATTTTTATTATTCGTACCTACACATATATTCATACGTTTTATGCTCAAACATATATACATACTACTTATACGTTTTATGTTTATTCTCCTACTCACATGCATATTCATACTTAAACTTATGTTCATACTTTCATTCATACTCATGATTCATACATTCGTACCCGTACGCGAGCGTAATTCGGGGGATTTGCTTACGTGGGTCCCATAGATACTTAAGCATGGACTTGCTTATATACTATATTCTTACACGTACACATTCTTAATATTTTTCTTAAATTATGTATACCCTGATTCATACACAACTAGTACAAGCTATGCGGATCATGCGACGATCAATATAATCGCGGGTGCACACGGGATTATAGTGATAGGCGTATGAGAACCATAGAGTGTACTAATGTGTATGATGAGACACGGAACGTAACATGACACCGAATAACGAAACGGACGTCACATGGTCAAAACATGGTGGATACGCCGCTGGTACTTCCTATATATAAGTGTTTTCACCATGTTACCAAAACTTTCGTAAAACGTGCCATGAGAAATTCGGTGTTTTGCAGACCTACTGAGACCTAATACGTGAATTTTAACAACTCACAAATGAAATGCTAAGCGCGCGATATCTGATTATCCACGACGAGACTTCGTTCTTAGCACACTACTTTCGTCTATCCGATACTTATGCCATTCTTATACCCACAATCATTTATAAATTGCTCACTTTCATACTCCCATTATTTTCTATTATTCTCTGTCTTTAATATGAACTCTGTTACAATCAAGTCTGTTTAAACGTTCGAATCCTAATCTACCCCCTTACATTTGAAACTAACTTTCTATTCTTTATTCTTGTGCAAACACCCGTAGTTGGTCGTTACCTCCAAAACCATTTTATACTAAATTTTCCCTCTTAAATGCGACACATTTTTATGCGTCTCCAATTTGAGTTACTATATAAGCTCACTATGTCTTTACCCACATACGTATGCGTTTTTAATATCTCGGTCATCTTAGACAAATGAACTCTTTTACAAACCTATCTTTTCGTTCTTAAAATTTCATACCTTTCAAAACGTCTCAAACTCCAAGACCCCAATTTTAAACAAACCTCTTCTGTTTGCCAAAATCCTTTCAAGCCTTCCTCATGAATAAATTTTGGGACGAAATTTCCTAAAGGAGGGGAGACTGTAACGCCTCGTCTTTCCGTATTTCTATTTTTAGAAAACAAGCGTTCGTTTTCCATTTTTGGAACCACAGGAGAAAGGGAGCGGCGCCGCCGCTCACGGCGGCGGCAGTGGAGGCGACGGCGGTGGTGCCCATTGTCTCGAGTTCGGTTCTCCGACAAACACTCGACAAAGCTCCGGTAAGCTTTAACCTGTTAATGTTCTTTATCATATCCCTTCTAGTTCTATGTTTCTTCGAATTATCACGTGATGTTTCTTCACCGGTGGTGTAATAGTGACGATGATGATGTTTGATGGACGGTGGTTGTGGCCCGAGTGACAAACCTCCGCCGCCAATCGACGGCCGGAGACACCAATTCAGTGGTGACGCGGTGGTGGTGGTTCAACGTGGTGCGGCATAGGCAATGGTGGTGGATAATATTTTGGATCGAGTTTTGTTTGGGTCAGCTCAGTTCTGTTTCAGGTCTCGAGCTTCGGTTCCGGTCATCATCAGCCTTGTTTGTTCTCGATTTGTATTCGGTATATTCTCTTTTTCTGTCCTTATTCGTTCCTTTTTTATGTTTAACGATCCGCTTTAATAACACATAGAAACAGTTGGTGTTTTAATTGAAAGTGATGAATGAAATAACACAGTGGGATTGTGTTCGGTTTGTTTTAAATGGTGAAGATGATGGCATCCCATCATAGGTTATATGAAAAACAAATCCAACCTTATCACAAATGGAAAGGGTTTTGATGTCGGGTCATACTGGTCAACACGAGCTCGGTAAAATTGAAACTACGCGAATCTTGTCACTTTTATGTTTCAAATCAGTATTACTTATGTAAAACCGAGCTCGAATCGATATAGTTAGTAACTAATTATATTTTGCTTTGGCACATCCTTATATACATTGTTTATAACGTTGATTAATCATTGAATTTTGAATATTATATCGACAACTTGCGTTGTCAGGATCGTCCAAAAAACAGAGGAAACTCTGCCCGTTTTTCGTAAAATTCTGTAAAATGAAACGTGTAAATTTTATAAAATGAAACTTATCAAATTCGATTAGTTTTTATAAAATAGATATAAGTGTATAATTATTTTTATTTTTGATAACATTTCAACAATACTTTTGATTGAATTAATTTAGAAATATTACTTAAACTATATAAAATATATATGTATAAATTTATATATATATATATATATACATTTATATCGACTAGATATTCTCTAAATCCCACTTCAAATCCTTCGTCATAATCCCGTTTACTCATGCACCATCGTTTGCCCATATAGGGTGACCTCGGTGTTCTATCCTCCTAAACTCATACACACGTCAACACTTGGATAATTGGAAGACTTAGCAAATTTTGTGAGTATACTCGAATCCCCTCTTTACTTTTACCACTTTTTGGGGTGTAACATGTTATTTATAAACTTACACACAAACTTTATTCATATTGCACAAACATTCCTCATACACGCATGCTTATTTGATTACTTGATACTTTAAACTTGGGTTTATGACATCTTGTGTTTGACTTATCATTAACTTCGTACGAGCCTATCCGTGACATATATAGCACTATAGGATTAACGCACCGCCCGTAGACTTGTGGTTATGTCATGAGCATATTGCGTTTCATCATTGGTTTGATATGTTAGACACATGCCGATTTTATTGTTTATCTTGTATCAAGAGCTTGCCACATGGAATTGTTTGAAACTTATCTTTTTCATGCGACGTACGAAAAAACTTGTATACTCGCCTTTTCTTTTGCATTGAACTTTATTTTAAAACATGTTACAGGTTGAGGATGATGACGCTTTGAACTTGAAGTAGTGATGATGCTTAGATACACATTTAGACGTCTTAAGTTAATGTACTTGTTTGTTGTATTCTTGTATTGAACATATTGTATATCAAGTTGTTGTATTTGATTTTTTAATCTTTGTAATCGACTTTTAGAAATGAAATGAAATCCATTATTTAATTAATGTCACAAATAGTGTTATGAAGTCTCTTGCAATCTCGTTTTCGTCTCACTCCGATATTTCAGCCATCGGTTGGGGTGTGACACTGACACCCTCACCTCCACCAGGACATACCTTATCACCACCACCATTTAGTTATCACACCATTACCACCACCACAACACCCTCACCCTCACCACCACCACCACTTAGTCACCACCCATCACCACCCAACCAACACCACACCATCACCACCACGATACCCTCACAACCACTAAGGCATACCCCACCACCACTAAGTCACCACCCATCACCACCACCACCACCACCCCAACACCCACACCACCACCATGGCCTAACCCACCACCACGGCATAACCCACCACCACTCGGTCACCACTCATCACCACCACACCACACCATCACCTCACCACCACCACCACCCAGATAAGAGAAAGAGATACAGATCTAGAGAGAGAAAGTCCTGCAAAGTAGAGAGAGAAAGTACGACTGGGAGAGGTAGAAAGAGGGGGAGAGAGAAAGAAAGAGATTACGTGATAGAGAGAAGAGAGGGAGATGGTGATGGTTTGGCCGAACTTCACTTTCTCTGATGGTTTGGCGATGGTTGATGGTGACGGTTTGGCAGAACTTTAGCTTCTTTGGCTGGAGGTTTAGAGAGAGAGGGGAGGGAGAGGTTTGGAGAGAAAAAGAGAGAGAGAGAGAAGATGTGCATATGTTTATAGAGAGAGAGAGAGAGAGAGAGAGAGAGAGAGAGAAAGTGTGTGTGTGTGTGGAGTGGATTGGGGTTGGGATTGGGGTGCATAGGGTCAAAGGTTTATATATATAGAGAGAAAAAGTGTATTGTACAATTGGGCTTAACGTACATTGCGTACGCTGTGGATGTATAACGTACGAATTTTGTACTTACAACATGTGATTTCTTGGATAGAAGGTAAAACCGCATCGCATGTTTTGAAAAAAAAAATACCAAATTGCATGTTGGAAAAAAATAACAAAATCACATGGTGATTAATAAAACAAAATCACATGTTATTTATTCACAGTACGCAATGTACGTTAAACCCAGTTCTACGTTAATCAAGCCCTCTATATATATATATAGGGGCAGGATTTAGGGAAAACGCCTAAAAGTGTGAAAACATTGAGAACGCCCCTCATCCGTTGGATCAAAACAATCTATGGATTATAATAGCGCGGTGGTGTTTTCGTAAATAACATCAACTTTATTACGTCAACACGCTTCATTGAGGGTAGAAAGGTTTTTTACTGCTCAAATACAAAAATGCCAAACTCATGAGCAGAACGCCATTAAATATTCCCGCCTTAACCTACAAGCCATACACATCAGTCCCTCCCCAGATGAAACGCCACATTTATCTAAGATGCCATTCATACAAAAATGTCAAACTTAATGATGAAACGCGTTGCATCTTTAACAGATAAAGATGAACAAACAGTAACTGAAAAATGCCATCTTTAACCAAAACGCCAAATTTACAAACATTTATTATAAAAAATTATCTTCTAAACTATGCAACAAAAACATCATTATATAAACGACGTTACCATCACTTTCATTGATCATACTAAAAAATGCCATCTTTAACCAAAACGCCAAAATTTCAAAAAAAAAAAAAAAAAAAACTATGAAAGAAGAAAAATGGCAAACATCGTTTCATGGAGATTCAACCTTAGAATCAATAGATTCGTAATCCTTTTGACAACAGAAGAAGAGTGTTTGTGAAAACAATCAAAGCCATAATAAACTTGGAAAAATAAGTACAGAGGGGGATCCTAGCACTTGGCGTTCCTCTTGATAACCTCTGTGAGAAAACACAGACGGTTATAAGAAGATTAACCAGAAAATTTGGATCGAACAATGCAAATGCAAATGTGGACCGATCATGGCGTTTTTGATGAAGACACTGAAATGGTGACTATTGTATGTGACAACAGAGAGCAGGAAGACTACACGCTTGAAAACATCATGACCAAGCAGAGTCTTGGGTCCCTATCTCACACCCCGACCACGTATAACATACATAACGTGGCAGAAAACGTCGGGGAGTGTTGTAACAGAATTAATTGTTTCATAACCATGGCATTCAAAGTTGTACTTTATTTATCAACATGAGAGTTACATTGTCTTAAACAGGAAATAAAGAGTTCATAACATAGTTAAACTAAGTCTATCTTCATTTTAAGTCTCTAAGGCACAGGTCCGCCATAGTGTCACGATCATCATCCTATGCAAAAGCTCCTGAAAACACATGTGAAAATAGGTACGTCAGCATAAAAATGCCTGTGAGATACATAGGTTTTGTGAAAATAGGATTCATGACTTACGTTTAAGAAAAAGTTGTTTAGTAAAAGTCAGTCATGAACCTTATAAGTTGTTTTGTTTTGTAAGTCATTTAAAAAGCGATAAGATCGAATGATATGTATAAATAAAAGAATAATGTATGGTTAAATGTATAACCAAGTAAAATGAGTTGTATAAAGTAAATTGTTTGTAAACCAAAGTCTTGTGAAAATCGTGTTACTTGTGTAAAATGTATAAGTCCAAATTGAATGATTTAAATAACGCTATGATATGTAATATAATACCAACACTTATATATAGGAAGTACCAGCGGCGTATCCACCATGCTTGTATCATATTACTCACATCTCGTTACTTAAGTCACTTAAACAAACCACCAAGGTAATAAGTCTATGTTTAAACCAATTGTCAAAAGTCCTTGTATAAATCATATCAAATGCTAATAGTCCAAAAGTAGTCAAGTAATGTGTAACAAATGTTATGTATTGTAAGTAAAGTATTGTCACATAAACCAAATGTAGAAATGTACAAAACAAAGTATTTTGAATATATCAAAAAGTTATGTTTTGTAAAGTGAATACATGTTACATTGATACAAACATTTATGTGGTGAGTTAACGCATATATTCAAGCCTTGAGACAGTCGGATAACCCTAAGTCAAGGTTATCAAAAGAAATGTTTTCGGATTCAGTCGTTCCTTACACCCAAACAAACCCGAGATGTCAGGAATGGGATTTGTCAAGTCCTATGGTACCACTACTTACTACCGAGCGGCGTAGCTAATGTTAATGAACGTATATTAGTCTCGTTTGTGCAAACCAAATGTTATAGTAATTGTATACATGTCATATGAAAACAATGTACTAAGTATGCTAAGTTAACATACAAAGCAGAAAAGTCATGTAAATCAATGTGCTAGCATGCTATCAGTCAACATACATAGCAGAAATGTAATGTAAAACAATGTACTAAGTATGCACACAATGGACATAGATAGCATGAAATGTAATGTAAAACGATGTACTAAGTATGCACACAATGGGCATACATAGCATAAAATGTAATGAAATCATGTACTATAATGTACTAACAAACATAGCAGGTATATGATGTGAAAACATGGAAAGCACGAAAGTAACAAGTAGGCACATGTGTTTCACCACAAAACAGTTTGGAAAACAGTAAAAGAGGGGTCTATGTACTCACTTGAGATTGCTCAGAAGTCCTAAGATAACCACCAAGCAATGCTAGAGATCACGGAATCGAACGGCACCTAATATAGGTAACTATGTTAATAAACCGGACCTAAATCAGAGGGTTTAGATAGAATGAGGGTTCGTAAACCAAACGAGTATAGAGACTCGTGTCGTATGGTTTAACAAGGCCTACATACTAAATGAAACCTAACCTAAGTGCTTACGACCCATTACGACCCGTTTAGGTAGCTTATGCTACTTTAACGCGTCGTTCGCGTGAAACGCGTTCGGACCGCCTAACTAGTCCTATGACAAGTAAAATATGCCTTATCATGTTTAATATTGTTGATAAATCAGTTTAGAGGTCATAGGTTATGTTACATATGTTTAAAATGAATTTTGGCATCAAAGGGGTATTTTGGTGATTTACCTAAGGCATATAAACTACCTATCATACAACTACTCAAATGATGCGACCATAAGGTATAACCTCGAAAGGTTATTCCCTATATACTATGGTCACCTAATGTGCTTGGTCGGATCCTAATGATCGACCAAATGGGTCGGGTTCGAAAGTATAAGCGATTGTTTAGATCGCTTACCTTACGACCCTACATAAACACTAAACTAAAAGTGACGAGCTAAGCATGATAAAACATGCTTAACTAAGTTTAGAAAACAGGTTTGGTATCAAAACAAACGGTTTTGATACCCAAGAGTAGTTTGGTTACAAAATACGCAAGAATGCGCATTTTGGCCGAAACTACGACTCGTCACTGAGCCTAGATAACGTGGTAATCAGTAGGTATAGTCACTAGGGACTATAACCATCGTGATCACGCTCACGTTATGAAGTTCAAACGAACTTCGCATTGACCATAAACTTGGTCAATGCAGAAAGTCAAACAAAGTTTGACTTTCGGACTCGAAAAGCAATAAAAGAACGAAGGAACACTTACAAAGGGTCCCCGAAAGCTAATCTTGATCCAAGTAGCTCAGGTATGAAACAATGATTTCAACTTAGAGCTTCTCAAATCAGATTTGTGAGGAATGAGTGAAGTTGAGGTGGGTATGTATAGTAAATGGACAACCGTTAGGATCGTTTATCGAACAACGTGCCTTGATCTCACCCGTACACTTGTCGGAATGTTGTGGTAGCTCATTTTGCCCCCACCACAAGAGTTTGACATGTGGCATTGGCCCTTGGAGGGTTTAAGGGCTGTTAACAGCTGTTTAAAAAAATGTTTCTACATCTGACCCCTGCTTGCGCACCGTAACACTCAGAGTGTTGAGGTGCGCAAGGACCTGCAGACCAGAAAGTTTGAAAAATGGCAGAACAGGCCCCTGAAGCTCCAAACTTGCTATTTAATGCACTTTTGACACGTTTAAGCCCCGTTAACCCCATTTCAAAGCTCTAAAATGAAGTTAAAGTATAGGGAACTTAAAATGTGCTCAAAAATATTTCGGATGTCGGTTCGTTTGGCCGTATGATTGCGTTGTTCGGTTAATTACGACGGAATGCGCATAAGCGCGAAAAACGATCCAAATGGCGTGACGAATGGATTTTTCTTATGCCAAACACTAAAATAAAATGTTTTAGTGCTTACATAAATTTTTGGATGTCCGTATGTATTCAGAACGCAAGTTATGCGCGAAAGTGCAAACTTATGCACTTTTTGACACTTTTAGTCCCTGAATGACCCAGAAGTTTATTTTAGCACACCGAACCCCTCAAAGCCTATTTCTAAGCTATGTAAAGGATATTTATGGTATGTTTAACTTATGGTCATGTTCCGGAATGTCTGTTATAGTTCAAATTGGCATACTTTCGCAGTTTGTCAAATTTAGTCCCTGTAGGCGAATTAACTTGTTTTTGCCATACCCAAGCCTTCAAAACTTATTTCTAAGTTATGTAAAGGTTATTTAAGGTTTGTTAAGTATATGTTGATGTTCCGGAGTATTTGTCGCATTAAACTGATTACGTTTACGCATCAGTTTGCGTATAACTCTCCAGAAAGAGATGTAGAGTTTGAAATTGAGCAAAAGTCAAAACATGAAAAATCTAAAACACAACCAAACAAACATTGGGATCAAATAACATTGTTTTATTAATAACTGAATTGTTTACAATGATTTCAGACACAGATGTTACAGTCTCCCCTACTTATGGAAATTTCGTCCCGAAATTTATTTAGAGGAAACTCGTGGGAAAAGATGCGGATATTTCGCCTTCATTTGATCTTCGCGTTCCCAAGTAAACTCGGGTCCACGTTTAGCTTCCCTGCGAACTTTTACCAAAGGAATGCGCTTGCGTTTAAGCCACTTGACTTCACGTTCCATGATTTCCACTGGCTTCTCAACAAATTTCAGTGTTTTGTCAACACGAATTTCGTCAAGCGGTATGTGGAGGTTCTCATCAGCTAAACACCTCTTGAGATTGGACACGTGAAAGGTTGGATGAACATTTCCAAGTTCAGGAGGTAACTCAAGTCTGTAGGCTACCTTACTGATTCTTTCGACGATCTTGAATGGTCCAACGTATCTAGGTGCAAGTTTTCCTTTCTTTCCAAATCTGATCACACCTTTCCAAGGTGAGACCTTAAGTAATACTCGATCACCGACTTGAAATTCCAAGGGCTTGCGTTTTGGGTCCGCGTAACTCTTTTGACGGCTTCTAGCTGTCTGAAGGTTATCACGAACTTTCTTAACCTTATCAGTTGTCTCTAAAATGAGGGCAGGTCCAGTAAGTTGAGCCTCGCCGATCTCATTCTAGCAGACCGGTGAACGACATTTTCGACCATAGAGAGCCTCGAAAGGAGCCATGTTGATGCTGGAGTGATAATTGTTGTTGTAGGAGAATTCAATCAACGGAAGATGTGAATCCCAACTACCACCAAAATCGATCACACAAGCTCTAAGCATATCCTCCAGAGTCTGGATTGTTCTTTCAGATTGACCATCCGTTTGCGGATGATAAGCGGTGCTCAGATTAAGTTGGGTCCCCATAGCAGATTGCATGGTTCTCCAAAAATGAGAAGTGAAACGAGCATCTCTATCAGAAATGATGTTCAAAGGAACACCATGTCGAGCTACAATTTCATCCACATAGATTTTTGCAAGTCTGTCAGCAGAAAAATCCTCATGGATTGGCAAGAAATGCGCTGACTTTGTAAGACGATCAACAACTATCCAGATGGCATCATGACCTTTCTTTGTGCGCGGAAGTTTAGTAATGAGATCCATAGTAATGTTTTCCCATTTCCAGACTGGGATCTCTGGTTGCACCAATAAACCAGAAGGACGTTGATGTTCAGCCTTAACCTTAAGACAAGTAAGGCATTTTGATACATATAAGGCAATGTCTTTCTTCATACCAGGCCACCAATACTGAATACGAAGATCCTTATACATCTTATCTGAGCCAGGATGAACAGAATAACGCGACTTATGGGCTTCATCCATAAGCAAGGTGCGAAGGTTATCTTGGCTTGGGACCCACAAACGGTCCATGAAGTAATACGATCCATTGTCCTTCAGTTCCAGATCAGGTGTTATGTGATAGGGAAATTCCTTATCCATTAAACCTTGTGAAACACAAGATTGTTGAGCCTGAGAAATGCGGGCTTGGATATCTGATCGAGCTTGAATAACAGATTGAACACGAACAAAATGAAGCTTAGTACGTTCCTTACGACTCAATGCATCGGCTACGACATTCGCCTTACCAGGATGGTAGCGAATTTCGCAGTCATAGTCGTTTAGGAGCTCAACCCAACGTCGTTGCCTCATGTTGAGTTCTTTCTGATTAAAGATATGTTGAAGACTTTTGTGGTCCGTGAAAACCACACATTTTGTTCTGTACAAATAGTGTCTCCAGATCTTAAGAGCGAAGACAACTGCACCCAACTCAAGATCATGAGTGGTGTAGTTCTTCTCATGTATCTTCAACTGCCTCGATGCATATGCTATGACTTTGTTCCTTTGCATCAGAACACAACCAAGACCCAATTTAGATGCATCGCAATAAACGACGAAATCATCATTGCCCTCAGGCAAAGTCAGAACAGGCGCGTCGTAAAGTTTTTGTTTCAAGTTTTGAAAAGCTTCCTCTTGTTTGAATCCCCAATCAAAGGGTTTGTTCTTCTGAGTTAGAGCAGTTAGAGGAACTGCAATCTTTGAGAAGTTCTCAATGAAGCGGCGGTAATAACCCGCTAGACCAAGAAAAGAACGAACTTCAGTAGGAGTAGTAGGCGTATCCCAATCCTTGATCGCACTGATCTTGGAGGGATCTACATGAATACCTTGTTCGTTGACAATATGTCCTAAAAATTGAACTTCTTTAAGCCAAAATTCACACTTGGAGAATTTGGCGACAAGTTGCCTTTCTTTAGGAGTTCCAAAGTAAGACGAAGATGTTGCTCGTGATCAGCTCGCGTCTTAGAATAAATCAAGATGTCGTCAATAAAAACAATGATGAACTGATCCAAATAAGGTTTGCAGACCCTATTCATTAAGTCCATGAAAACAGCAGGAGCATTAGTCAAACCGAATGGCATGACTGTGAACTCATAATGCCCATAACGAGTGCGGAACACTGTCTTGGGAATATCTTCTTCATGCACACGAAGCTGATGATATCCTGATTGCAGATCAATCTTTGAAAAATAAGAAGCGCCCTGCAGCTGATCAAAGAGATCATCAATGCGAGGTAGGGGATATCGATTTTTGATGGTAAGCTTGTTAAGCTCACGATAATCGATACACATCCTAAATGATCCATCCTTCTTCTTGACAAAAAGAACGGGAGCACCCCAAGGTGAAAAGCTAGGACGGATAAAACCTTTGTCAGAGAGCTCCTGAAGCTGCTTAGATAACTCTTGCGTCTCAGACGGTGCAAGACGATACGGAGCTCTAGCAATGGGATTTGCACCAGGTACGAGATCAATACGGAACTCGACTTGGCGCGCTGGGGGTAGACCAGGTAAATCTTCAGGAAATACTTCAGAATAGTCCCGAACAACAGGAATATCTTGGAGAGACTTACCCTTGCCTTTATCTGCTGTGACATGTGCCAAGAAGGCCACATAATTCTTTCGCATATACTTCCGAGCTTTAAAACAAGACATGAGTTTGAGACCACCAGTATGTTTCTCTCCTTGAACCTGTAGGATCTCACCTGTCGGAAGTGGCACACGAACGATCTTCTCGAAACAAACTACCTCTGCGCGATGCTTGGCTAACCAATCCATACCCACAATAACGTCGAAGCTTCCAAGTTGCATAGGCGTGAGGTCAATAGGGAAAAGATGGTCGTTAAGGTTCAACTGGCAGTTGCGAAGAACAGAATCAAGAACAATGGGTTCACCACTAGCAACTTCTACTGTCAAAGGTTTACCTAGTTTCGTTCTAGACACGCGAAGTAATGGCTCAAAAGATAATGACACGAAACTCTTATCGGCACCCGAATAAAAAAGAATAGATGCAGGCTGATTATTAATAAAGAACGTACCGTTCACCACTTCATTGTCTGCTTGTGCCTCTTGTGCATTCATGTTGAAGACTCAACCTCGAGCCTGAGCTTGATTCTGATTTGGATTCTGATTCTGGTTTGCTAGCCTTGGGCACCAGTTTCTGTAGTGGGTCAGATCCCCACAATTGTAGCACGAACCAGGAGGGAAATGAGGTCGTACAGCTTGACCTTGTTGCTGAGCAAGAGGCTGAGCAACTTGTTGGGCTTGGTTCTGAACTGCCTGATTCTGGTTAACAGGAAAGCGGCAGGTGGCAGCAAGATGACCAACCCTTCCGCAGCTAGTGCAATGACGACACTGAAGATGTGGTGAGTGATGGTCGTTACACCTGTTGCACAAAGGTGCATTGCCAAGATATGGCTTCTTGGCTAGTGGTTGCGCAGGCTGATTTGGTGCAGCTTGAGCCTGTGTAGTAACGACATAGTTTTGGGAAGCCTTTCGCTTCCTAGAACCCTTTGAGGAACCATAATTTTTCCATTCTTGTTTTGATCTTTCTTGCTATCCCCCTTGTCAGACGCCTGCTTCTTACCCTTGTCACCCTTTTTATGCAGCTTTCCCTTTCGAACCTGCGACTCAGTCAATGTCGCTGCTAACTCGATCGCCTGACGGAGTGTGGCAGGGTTACTACCAGTAATGATGTCTTGCACTGAGTCAGGTAGGCCGTCGATGTACCTTTCGATAGCCTTGTCGAGTGGGGTAACCATAGTCGGGCAAAGCAGACTCAACTCCTCAAACCTGTCAGTATACGCCCTGTGCTCGCCACTGTCTTGTTTCAAGTCATCAAACTCTTTCTCCAAAGCTCGCTGTTCATGACGAGGACATAACTCCCTCATCATAAGGGCCCTAAGTTCAGCCCATGTTTGTGCTAGAGCAACTTCTGCACCACGGTCTCTCATAACCCCGTTCCACCATGTGAGAGCCCTCTTCTGAAACACACCCGAAGAAAACTCGACCTTGCGATTGTCAGGACACTGCACGTGGCGGAAAGTATTCTCAATGCTCTCGAACCATTGAAGAAGCCCAGTCGCTCCCTCAGAACCACTAAACTTGAGTGGTTTAGCCGAGTTAAAATCCTTGAATTTGCATGGAGCATTGTTGTTGTTGTTGTCTTGGATCCATTGAGCAAAGAGGTTTGGGAATTGAGCAGCCATTTGCTGCGCAATGATTTCTGCCAGTTCGGCAGTCGCTATCTGGTTTTCGCGTCGAGGAGGCATTCTAGAAGAGGAAAACATGAAAGGAAACGAGTGAGATGATTGGATGAAGAGAATGAGATGAAACAAAATCAACAAAAGCAAAGATGGTGGTCATTTGTCCGCATCGCAAAGCAAACAAATGACTCACAGTGACTAATCAAAGTAAATGGGTCAAAAATAATGTTTCACGAAGACATGCTCGCCTATAAGTGAACACTCACCCCAAGAGTTCCCAGGTAAGAGTGACTGGTCCGATTATGTGGATTTGTACGAACACTCTAGCCTTAGACAGAAAACCCAGGGTACAGGCATTCACTCTTCCAGTTTGCACGTGTTCACACTATTTAAAACCCAAAACCTTGACGAGATTTTTGAAAATTCAAAGGGGTTCAAAACCTTATAACAGAGGGTTCAAAACCTTGTAATAAATCATTCAAAAACAGAAGATTGTTTTTCAAAAATCATTTCGGAAAATTGGGTTCTTGTTTTGATAATCACCTAAGGATAGGTGATGTGCATGTTTTAAGATCTAAACACAAGATAACTTATGTTAGGGTCCTAGAAAGGTTATAGTCTAGGTCAAAGAATTACTAATAACCTAATTCCCTATAACCATTGGCTCTGATACCAACTCTTCTGTCACAACCCGACCACGTATAACATACATAACGTGGCGGAAAACGTTGGGGAGTGTTGTAACAGAATTAATTGTTTCATAACCATGGCATTCAAAGTTGTACTTTATTTATCAAAATGAGAGTTACATTGTCTTAAACAGGAAATAAAGAGTTCATAACATAGTTAAACTAAGTCAATCTTCATTTTAAGTCTCTAAGGCACAGGTCCGCCCTAGTGTCACGATCATCATCCTATGCAAAAGCTCCTAAAAACACATGTGAAAATAGGTACGTCAGCATAAAAATGCCTGTGAGATACATAGGTTTTGTGAAAATAGGATTCATGACTTACGCTTAAGAAAAAGTTGTTTAGTAAAAGTCAGTCATGAACCTTGTAAGTTGTTTTGTTTTGTAAGTCATTTAAAAAGCGATAAGATCGAATGATATGTATAAATAAAAGAATAATGTATGGTTAAATGTATAACCAAGTAAAATGAGTTGTATAAAGTAAATTGTTTGTAAACCAAAGTCTTGTGAAAATCGTGTTACTTGTGTAAAATGTATAAGTCCAAATTGAATGATTTAAATAACGCTATGATATGTAATATAATACAAACACTTATATATAGGAAGTACCAGCGGCGTATCCACCATGCTTGTATCATATTACTCACATCTCGTTACTTAAGTCACTTAAACAAACCACCAAGGTAATAAGTCTATGTTTAAACCAATTGTCAAAAGTCCTTGTATAAATCATATCAAATGCTAATAGTCCAAAAGTAGTCAAGTAATGTGTAACAAATGTTATGTATTGTAAGTAAAGTATTGTCACATAAACCAAATGTAGAAATGTACAAAACAAAGTATTTTGAATATATCAAAAAGTTATGTTTTGTAAAGTGAATGCATGTTACATTGATACAAACATTTATGTGGTAAGTTAACGCGTACATTCAAGCCTTGAGACAGTCGGATAACCCTAAGTCAAGGTTATCAAAAGAAATGTTTTCGGATTCAGTCATTCCTAACATCCAAACAAACCCGAGATGTCAAGAATGGGATTTGTCAAGTCCTATGGTACCACTACTTACTATCGAGCGGTGTAGCTAATGTTAATGAACGTATATTAGTCTCGTTTGTGCAAACCAAATGTTATAGCAATTGTATACATGTCATATGAAAACAATGTACTAAGTATGCTAAGTTAACATACAAAGCAGAAAAGTCATGTAAATCAATGTGCTAGCATGCTATCAGTCAACATACATAGCAGAAATGTAATGTAAAACAATGTACTAAGTATGCACACAATGGACATACATAGCATGAAATGTAATGTAAAACAATGTACTAAGTACGCACATAATGGGCATGCATAGCATAAAATGTAATGAAATCATGTACTATAATGTACTAACAAACATAGCAGGTATATGATGTGAAAACATGGAAAACACGAAAGTAACAAGTAGGCACATGTGTTTCACCCCAAAACAGTTTGGAAAACAGTAAAAGAGGGGTCTATGTACTCACTTGAGATTGCTCAGAAGTCCTAAGATAACCACCAAGCAATGCTAGAGATCACGGAATCAAACGGCACCTAATATAGGTAACTATGTTAATAAACCGGACCTAAATCAGAGGATTTAGATAGAATGAGGGTTCGTAAACCAAACGAGTATAGAGACTCGTGTCGTATGGTTTAACAAGGCCTACATACTAAATGAAACCTAACCTAAGTGCTTACGACCCATTACGACCCGTTTAGGTAGCTTATGCTACTTTAACGCGTTGTTCGCGTGAAACGCGTTTGGACCGCCTAACTATTCCTATGACAAGTAAAATATGCCTTATCATGTTTAATATTGTTGATAAATCAGTTTAGAGGTCATAGGTTATGTTACATATGTTTAAAATGAATTTTGGCATCAAAGGGGTATTTTGGTAATTTACCTAAGGCATATAAACTACCTATCATACAACTACTCAAACGATGCGACCATAAGGTATAACCTCAAAAGGTTATTCCCTATATACTATGGTCACCTAATGTGCTTGGTCGGATCCTAATGATCGACCAAAAGGGTCGGGTTCGAAAGTATAAGCGATTGTTTAGATCGCTTACCTTACGACCCTACATAAGCACTAAACTAAAACTGATGAGCTAAGCATGTTAAAACATGCTTAACTAAGTTTAGAAAACAGGTTTGGTATCAAAACAGACGGTTTTGATAGCCATTAGTAGTTTGGTTACAAAATACGCAAGAATGCGCATTTTGGCCGAAACTACGACTCGTCACTGAGCCTAGATAACGTGGTAATCAGTAGGTATAGTCACTAGGGACTATAACCATCGTGATCACGCTCACGTTATGAAGTTCAAACGAACTTCGCATTGTCCATAAACTTGGTCAATGCAGAAAGTCAAACGAAGTTTGACTTTTGGACTCTAAAAGCAATAAAAGAACGAAGGAACACTTACAAAGGGTCCCCGAAAGCTAATCTTGATCCAAGTAGCTCAGGTATGAAACAATAGTTTCAACTTAGAGCTTCTCAAATCAGATTTGTGAGGAATGAGTGAAGTTGAGGTGGGTATTTATAGTAAATGGAAAACTGTTAGGATCGTTTATCGAACAACGTGCCTTGATCTCACCCGTACACTTGTCGGAATGTTGTGGTAGCTCATTTTGCCCCCACCACAAGAGTTTGACATGTGGCATTGGCCCTTGGAGGGTTTAAGGGCTGTTAACAGCTGTTTAAAAAAATGTTTCTACATCTGACCCCTGCTTGCGCACCGTAACACTCAGAGTGTTGAGGTGCGCAAGGACCTGCAGACCAGAAAGTTTGAAAAATGGCAGAACAGGCCCCTGAAGCTTCAAACTTGTTATTTAATGCACTTTTGACACGTTTAAGCCCCGTTAACCCCATTTCAAAGCTCTAAAATGAAGTTAAAGTATAGGGAACTTAAAATGTGCTCAAAAATATTTCGGATGTCGGTTCGTTTGGCCGTATGATTGCGTTGTTCGGTTAATTACGACGGAATGCGCATAAGCGCGAAAACCGATCCAAATTGCGTGACGAATGGATTTTTCTTATGCGAAACACTAAAATAAAATGTTGTAGTGCTTACATAAATTTTTGGATTTCCGGATGTATTCAGAACGTAAGTTATGCGCGAAAGTGCAAACTTATGCACTTTTTGAAACTTTTAGTCCCTGAATGACCCAGAAGTTTATTTTAGCACACTGAACCCCTCAAAGCCTATTTCTAAGCTATGTAAAGGATATTTATGGTATGTTTAACTTATGGTCATGTTCCAGAATTGTGACACCTGTGTCACTTCAACAATCAAACAAATGCCAAACCAATGAAATATTGTATTTCATACTTGGGATTTGTAAAAATATGTGCATCATTTGCACATATCAAATTTTGTTCGATTTCAAGCTTTAAATCACTTTCTGGAAGGTTATACGCGCACTGATGCGTAAATATAACCAGTTTAATGAAACGAACACTCCAGAATAGTGAAATAGGCTTAACATACCTTAAATAACCTTTACATAACTTAGAAATAAGTTTTAAAGGCTTTGGTATGGCAAAAACAAGTTAATTCGCTTACAGGGACTAAACTTGACAAACTGCGAAAGTATGCCAATTTGAACTGTAACGAACATTCCGGAACATGACCATAAGTTAAACACACCTTAAATATCCTTTATATAGCATAGAAATAGGATTTGAGGGGTTCGGTGTGCTAAAATAAACTTTTGGGTCATTCAGGGACTAAAAGCTTCAAAAAGTGCACAAGTTTGCACTTTCGCGCATAACTTACGTTCTGAATACCTCCGGACATCCAAAAATTTATGTAAGCACTAAAATATTTTATTTTAGTGTTTGGCATAAGAAAAATCAGATTAAACAGCTGTTAACAGTTGTTAAGCTCCCAACCACACACCCACTCTTGCCCTTTCAGTTCATGAGGGGCCATTTTTAGTCACCACAACATTCCAACAAGTGTACGGACGAGATTTGATCATGTTATTCAAGAAACGATCTTAACAGTTCGAAGAAATCTATAAATACCCAACCCATTTCACTTCAAAACCCACTTGATTTCTTGAAATTTCTCTAAGTTGAAACCATTGTTTCATACCTGAGAATACTTGAGAAATCAAAGCTTTCGGGGACCCTTCGTAAGTATTCCTTCGTTCTTTTATTGCTTTTCGAGTCCGAAAGTCAAACTTTGTTTGACTTTCTGCATTGACCAGTTTATGGTCAATGCGAAGTTCGTTTGAACTTCGCAACGTGAGCGTAATCACGATGGTTATAGTCCCTTGTGACTATGCCTACTGATTACCACGTTGTCTAGGGTCGTAAGGGTAAGCGATCTAATAAATCGCTTATACCTTCGAACCCGACCCATTTGGTCGATCATTAGGATCCGACCAAACACATTAGGTGACCATAGTATATAGGGAATAACCTCCCGAGGTTATACCTTATGGTCGCTTCGTTTAAGTAGTTGTATGATAGGTAGTTTATATGCCTTAGGTAAATTACCAAAATGCCCTTTTTACGCCAAAATTCATTTTAAGCATATGTAACATAACTTTTGGTATCTAAACTGATTTGGTAACAATATTAGACATGTTGAGGCATATTTTACTTATCATAGGACTAGTTAGGCGTTCCGAACGCGTTTCACGCGAACGACGCGTTAAAGTAGCATAAGCTACCTAAACGGGTCGTGATGGGTCGTAAGCACTTAGGTTAGGTTTCATTTAGTATGTAGGCTTTGTTAAACCATATTACATGAGTTCTCATACTCATTTGGTTTACAAACCCTCATTCTATCTGATGTTCCGATTCTAGGTCCGGTATATTAACATAGTTACCTATATTAGGTGCCGTTTGATTCCGTGATCTCTAGCATTGCTTGGTGGTTATCTTAGGACTTCTGAGCAATATCAAGTGAGTACATAGACCCCTCTTTTACTGTTTTCCAAATTTTTTGGGGTGGAACACATGTGCCTACTTGTTACTTTCATGCTTTCCATGTTTTCACATCATACACCTGCTATGTTCGTTAGTACATTATGGTACATGATTTCATTACATTTCATGCTATGTATGCCCATTGTGTACATACTTAGTACATTTTTTTACATTACATTTCATGCTATGTATGTCCATTGTGTGCATACTTAATACATTGTTTTAGATTACATTTTGTTGCATATGATCATCCAGCATATGGACACATTATATTACATTATGTGAACCATTTATATCTATTGAACCATGTGAACCATTTGACAATAAACATTTGACTATACCTAAGCATTTCTACAATTGTTAAACATTACATCCTGATGGTTTGGTTTGAGTAAGTGATTAAGTAACGAGGCGTGTGTAATATGATACAAGCATGATGGATACGCCGCTGGTGCTTCCTATATATAAGTGTTTGTATGGTATTACATATCGTAGCGTTATTTGAATCATTTCAATTTGGACATATAACATTTTATACAAATAACATACTTTTCATAAGACATTAATTTACAAACAACTTATCTTATACAAACTCATTTTACATGGTTATTCATTTAACCATACATTATTCTCTTATTTATACATATCATCTGAACTTATTGTTTTCAAACGATTTACAAAACAAAACAATTTACAAGGTTCATGACTAAACTTTATTAAACAACTCTTTCTAAACTTACAAGTCATGAATCCTATTTTCACAAAACCTATGTATCTCACAGGCATTTTTATGCTGACGTACCTATTTTCACATGTGTTTTCAGGAGATGATGCATAGGACTTATCAAGACATACTTAGGCGGACCTGTGCCTTAGTGACTTAAAACGAGACAAGAACTAGTTAATTTATGTTATGTACTCTTTGTTTCTTGTTTAAAACAATGTAAACTCTCATGTTTGATTAATAAAACAAAACTTCAATTGCAATGGATTTGAAACAATTAATTCTGTTACAACACTCCCCGATGTTTCCGCCACGTTTCGTTGTCTCACGTGGTCGGGGTGTGACAGGAATGTCTGTTACAGTTCAAATTGGCATACTTTCGCAGTTTGTCAAATTTAGTCCCTGTAGGCGAATTAACTTGTTTTTGCCATACCCAAGCCTTCAAAACTTATTTCTAAGTTATGTAAAGGTTATTTAAGGTTTGTTAAGTATATGTTGATGTTCCGGAGTATTTGTCGCATTAAACTGATTACGTTTACGCATCAGTTTGCGTATAACTCTCCAGAAAGCGATGTAGAGTTTGAAATTGAGCAAAAGTCAAAACATGAAAAATCTAGAACACAACCAAACAAACATTGGGATCAAATAACATTGTTTTATTGATAACTGAATTGTTTACAATGATTTCAGACACTAATGTTACACCCTAGATGAGTTATACAATGCAATATGTTTGAACACAGACATGACAGTAAAATTGCCGTTGTTGCATGACATGTTCACATGGAGGGTTCAAAATCTTCAAGAACGAGAGACAGATGAAAGTGAAAGTGATGACTTGGATGAGAAACTGGAAGAAGAATCCGAAGAAGAAGACGAGGGGAGTGATGGATACTTCTCAGACAAAGTCCCTCTGACGAGTAGTTTTATTTTTTTTCTTTTCTGTAATTTTTTCTATGTTTATTATGTACTTTTCGTATAATAAAATACTATATTTCTCTCATTAGTTATAAAACGCCAAAATGCCACAAATGCCAGACACCAAAAGTTAATTAGTTTTTTTTTATCATCTTTATTTACAAAACGCCATTAAATACAAGACGCCAAACTTGAAAGATGGGACGTGTTACAGCCTTAACAGATAAAAGCTAAACAAACAGTAACTACAAACAGTAATTGAAACGACAAATACTTTATTACTAACATTTATTATAATAAAATCCCGCCTAAACTACGTGCCAAAAACACCTTATATAAACAAACGTCTTAGCACCTTCCATTGATCACACCTAAAACAAATGTCATGTTTCCTAAATACCACTCACTTTAAAATGCCAAAAAGTAAAAAAAAAAAACCACAGATGGCAAATGTCGTTTCTTGGAGATTCAGTATTGTTCTCCATGAAGTTTCACTGAATGCATTCTTAAGTGAGGGGGATATCTCAATAAGATTTTGCTGAATGAGATAGACAATTTTTCAAGAAAAAGAGATTGATGACAGTGATATGTCATTTGGTGTGATTTGTTCTTGAAGAAGGTTTGGATGAGAAGAAGAGACCGATCCAAGTGTAAATGTTATTTTGGACTCCATATTAAATTATGAAGAGTGGGATGAATATGAAGATGATCAACCATGTCACACCCTGACTTTTGCAGAAGCGTGATTATGTGTGACTTGCTTAATATCATTGCATTCAATCATAACAACAACTATATGATAAAATTAAAGTTGTTCATCCATTAAATAAGTCTAAAAACACCATAACAACATTGTTTTAGACAAAGACTTCAAATTCGAGTACAACCCATGCAACTTGTTTTTAGAGTTCACAAAGACTCGACAAAAGACATTAAATAAACCAAGCTTTGAAAGATGTGTCTTATCTAGGATAAGACACATTTTCCAAATCCTTGTTGGTGCACTAAGTGTCTGCTGATTACGTCATTATCAAGTCTTGTGTCTAGGATTGTTTGAATGATCACACTATAGGGTTTAAGTTAGAGTTTTTATGTGTTAAAACACATGATTTCGCTTGAGAGGGTATTTGTATGCTTGAAGCGAAATCAAACAAAGAGATTTCGCTTCAGACAGCCTCAAGCGAAATTAAGTCTTCTATAAATAGGTGACTAGGTCATTTGAAGCATATAAGAATTGTCATTGTACGTGTGACGAAGTGCTGACGGATCTGTATCAGAAAACCTTGTACAAGCACTCATATTAATTAGAAAAGAAAGATTAAAAGGATTAGAGCTGTTATGACTTAGTTTACTTTGATTCCGCCTCTGTAAACTGAGATGAATTGCCTTGACTGACGGTTTAGGTCGTACATCGGTCCAACAAGTGGTATCAGAGCTCAGGACGAGGAGTTCATACCATAGCAGCGGATTTTCTTCTTTCTACTCATTTCTTTTTACATTTTTCAGATCTGAACTAGTTCCAACGGTCAAAATGGGCTAATTTTCGAGTATAACGTGTAAAACAGTGTTTTAACAAAGCCTACAAAGATTCGGATTAAAATTCATTCTAAAACATGTTAAAATTGACCTAGAACATGGTTTCGCTTGAAGTTGTTCGTAGATATCAGGTTGATTTCGCTTCAAAGTAGACTATTTGGACTGGTTCGCTTGAAACTGCTGAAGCGAAATAGTATTGCTGGATTTCGCTTGAAGATTCTGATCTGCTGAAGCGAAATAGTAGATTTCGCTTGAAACATTTTGTTAACAGATTTCGCTTGAATCAAAATTGTTGTTTGAGTTTCGCTTGAAAGTGAAGCGAAATAGTTTATAGCAGATTTCGCTTGAACAGTATTAGTTTACTGATTTCGCTTGAAGCTGATAAATTCAAGATTTTCGCTTGAACTTGATAAATTTTCAAAACATAAAATTTTTTTTTAAGTGTTTGATTGGTTTTTTCAGGTACATTCACAATGGATGATATTTTCTTGAACCCGTTTGGCGATATGTACGCATTCGCAGGAAACTCGGGAGATGATACTTCTACAAACAACAACAATACGAATGAGAACGAGAATACACCGAAAGAAAGAAAGAAGGAAGCTTGGGAGTCCGAAAGCGCATTTGGAACGTTTAACAAACCTCCTAAGCTGATGGCTATAGAAGATTATAGCAGGTGGGCAACAAAGTTCGAAGATTGGTTGATGGCATTTGCTTTCCCTTGTTGGAAAAGTATGAAAAATGGTTTTGCCCAAGGAAAGAAGAATGGTGAAGCATTAAGATCAGTTGAAGAGATTGATAATTTTGTGGCTGAGCAAAAATGTGTGGCATTATTGTTTCAATCGGTGCGTGAAGACATCATTTCACTGATAGATTACTCAAATTCTAAAGACTTATGGGAAAAACTCGAAAAGAAGTGTCTTGGAAGCAAAGAGATTATAAAAAACAAAAAGAAACTTCTTAGGAAAGAATTTGATATGTTTAGTTGTATGAAAAATGAATCGGTGTGTAAAATGATTGAAAGGTTCGGTCATCTGAAGCTGGAATTAGCAAGACATGATATCAGATATTCAGATGATGAGCAAGTAGACAAGTTGTTCGATTCATTGCCAGACGAGATGGAGTGGAGATATTATGCTCTCATGCTTAAAAATACTATTCCTTCTGAATTGTTGACTCCAGATGTGTTGATTGAAAGACTGGAAAGTCATGAGCTAGAGCTGAAGAAAACATTTAAAGTCAATAATTCATCTTATCAGCAGAATCTGGATTTATACTATCCAAAAAGTATGATGCAGAAAGCTACTTCTCCAAAAACTGCATTTTCTGTTGAGAATATTTCTACAGTTAGAAAAGAAAGTCAAAGTGGTCAAAGCAATGGAAGCCATAGTGGTTATCACAGTGGATCTACATCTTCTGTAAATCATTCTGATGCGAAGTTTTCTTGCAATATCGCGATAGATCTGAAGAACGCACAGAATTTTGATGCGGAGTCGGCCAAGCAACAAATGGTCTTTTTGGCGTCTGTTTTGGAATCCTACGAAGGATTGGTGGCTGGAAAAATCGGGAATACAAATCTGACGAAAGAAGACTACGATCAGATAGATCCTGAAGAAATGGAGCTAATTGACATTCGTTGGGCAATGGCAAGTGCAGTCCGACGTGCACAACGCTTCATGGAGATTACAGGGAGAAAAACAATTGGTGGTGCGTCTACAAAGTTGGGGTTCGATAAATCGAAAGTGACTTGTTTCAAATGTAAGCAGAAGGGTCACTTTAAACGAGAATGCCGAAATGCTTATGCTGATGAGTCAGAGAACCCTTTCAGAGATGATTATTACAAAAAGGCAATCTACCATCAAAATAAATCTGAGCCGCCTAGATTGAAGCAGGTTGAAGATAATAGAGACAAATCAAGGGCTCTTGCTGTGATTTATGATGATGAGGGGTATGATTGGAGTAAAGAAGTTCTACCGGAAGAAGATGCGGTGGGTTACGCATTCATGGCAAGCAATGATGAACCTAAGCCATGGAAAGATGATCGTACTGAAGAAGAGAAATATCATTACCGAAAGATGACTGCTGAAACCAAGATTATCAGACTTTCTGGAAGCTAGAAGAGCAAACAGATGGGATCCAGATAGAGAGTGCTATCTTGATAGATATGGCAATATTGCGATTGATGACAAAACGTTAGATATCGAAGCCATTATCAAGGAGTATAAAGAAGAAGATGAATATTGGCAACATAAGTGGTGGGGAACTCCAACTTCAAAAATGATTGAAGAAGCGAAAGAGAAAGAGAGAAAGGAGAAAGAGGAGAAAGAGAAGAAAGAAACAGGCATAATTGATACTACGCAAGAGTTGACAGCTGAGAACCTGGGAGTGATGGCTGACAAAGTGCTAGCTGCAAAAGCACTTGAGGTAGATCCTAATTCTGTTACTGAGTCAAAGAAGTCGGTCAGTCAAAGTGTGTCAACAAATGCGTCAGGTAATAAGAATGTGTCAGGTAACAAGATTGATGGAAATGCTGACTGCAAAAATTGCACCAAACAATGCAATTTTTGTAGCACTGTCACGTATCTTAACAATGAGAAAATCAAGAATCTGACAACAAAGGTTAGAAATGTTGAAAATCAGATTCTCGATCGTGACAAAAGTGTAAGAGCTTCAACTGAACGGAACAAAGAATTAACAACTCAAATTGAAAATGATAAAACTGAACGTGAGAAAATAAAATCTGAAAATGAAAAGTTAATTCTTGAAAACCGTCAAATTTCTGAAAAATTTGAGAAATTGAAAAGTATTGTCAAAGATAGTGATGATCGTAATGGCAAAACATTTAAAGAAAATGAACATCTAAGAGCTGTTTTGAGATTAAAAGAAGAATTGATTAATGAACAACTGGATCAAATTGCTAAACTGAAACTTAAAGCTCAAGAAGCTGAAATTGAGAATGAACGAATACAGTTGAAGCTTAACAGCTATAAGTCGGCAAGTTTTGTTTTGCAGCATATTGTTCCTAAACCTATAGGGAAAAACAAAGATGGCGAGGATGTGTTTTCTGATGGAACGGGTGTAGGTTTTCACAAAGTTCCACCGCCAATTTTAGACAACTACACGAAAAAGCAGTCTAGTTTGTTGGAAATTGAGGAAGAAAGTGAAGTTAAACTTCCTGAAAACATTGATGTCACGTTCACATCTTCCAATGACGAGGGTGTCCAAAGTGATGTGGTGAAAAGTGTGATAGACAAAGTGCTTAAACCGGATTGTGACACTTCTGAGGAGGATGGGGGTTTCTTGGACAAATACATTCAGAAATCAAAGTCCAAAAACAACTTAAGTGATGAACCGGGTCTTGTAATGTACAAGATGGCTGGATCTGATAAGTTGTTTTCGGATTCTGAATTTCCCATTGAAAATGTTAACATGAACAAGTTGACAAATGTTTTCAAGTTAGTTGAAGTTGAGTTGTCAGAAGTGAACAGTTTGAGTCAAACAAAAAGGCAAATGAATTTTGAGAAAGATAAAGCTTATTACAAAAAGCCTATTGTTCCACCACATTTTTATAATAACAATCGAAACAATTGGTCGGGTGGTTATCGAGGTGGTAAGAGTTATCAGAAAAGGAGTTTTCAAAACAGAAGGTTTGCTGAAAAGAAGGTGTTTGTAAATGGTTCAAGTTCACTTTCTGATGAGGAAAATGAAATTTTTTCAAAATCAAATGAAGAGTTCTTTAAGAAAAGAGCTTCACAGTATCAGTCTGAAGGTACAAGTCGAGTAGCTGATACTCGTACTTGTTTTAGATGTGAACAAGTTGGTCATATTGCACGAAAGTGTACATATGTGAAGCCTAAGACTGAAACTGTGAAGATTCAACAAAAGAAAGTTGATGTGAAGGCTAAATCACAAATGTATGTTGAGAAGAAAGTGGTTGAGAAGCAAAAAGTTACAAATGATAACATCAAATTGAAAAATGAACCCGTAAAGAAAGTGGTAACTAAAAATGACAAATTTTACAAGAGGGTTGCATTATCTCAACAAGTTTGGAAACCAAAAACTGAAATGAAAATTTCAACTTCTGAAGTGAAAAAGGCTGAAGAATCGATTACGGTTGATTATGATGCAAAGTTTCCACCTTTGAAGGCTAAAAATTTCAAAATTCAAATTGCTAGAGTCAAGGTTACACCTAAGGCTGATGAAGCCTGGGTGGACACCATGTTCGAATAAGCAATTTGAATTGCCGGAGCTTCCTGTTTCGCGAAGCATGAATCGGCATCTTTCTTAAAGTTGTTTAAGTCGTAGTTTGTGGTATATGCAGGATCTTCCAAGAGCCATTTCAAGATGGATAATGGATAGTGGCGCATCTCGACATATGACAGGAAAAACTGCATTGCTGTATGATGTGAGAAACATTAATGGTGGTTATGTGGGATTTGCTGGTCATGAAGGTGGTCGAATTGTTGGTGAAGGAACGTTATCCAATGGGATTGTGACGTTTGAGAGAGTTAACTACATCACTGAGCTGGAGAACAATCTGCTTAGTATCTCGCAGATTTGTGACAATCAGTACACTACTCACTTCACTGATAAAGAATGTTTGATTCTGAAACCTGGTTTTGTTGTTCCTGAAGAATGGATTATTATGAGGGCACCTAGAGTAAACGATTTATATGTGTTAGACATGTCTGTAGCAACTACAACTACTGGTCAAGCACATTGTTTCGTGTCTAGAGCAACTGAGAAAGAATCTAGATTGTGGCACCGAAAGATGGGGCATATACATCTTAGAAAAATGAATCATTTGGTGCACAATGATTTGGTATTGGGAGTAAATATCAAAGGTTTTCATCTGGAAGGGGAGTGCATTAGCTGCATCAAAGGCAAGCAGAAGAAAAAGTCACATCCTACAAAGCAAGTCAATTCAGTTTCGGGACCTCTGGAAAGACTTCACATGGATTTGTTTGGTCCAGTGAATGTCAAGAGCATTACAGGAGATTATTATTGTTTGGTCGTTACTGATGATTATTCCAGATTTTCGTGGGTATCTTTCTTGAAGACAAAAGATGAAACATTTGACAGTTTGATGGCGTTGTTCAGGAAGATTGAGAATTTGTACCAAAGGCGTATCAAGAAAATTCGAAGTGATAATGGTACTGAATTCAAGAACAGTAAGATGGAAGAATTTTGTGATGAAAGAGGTATTTTGCATGAGTTTAGTGCTCCGTACACTCCGCAGCAGAATGGAGTCGCAGAACGCAAAAACCGGACGCTAATAGAGACGGCTAGAACTATGCTCGCAGATTCAAAGTTACCGATAAATTTTTGGGCTGAAGCTGTTTCTGCCGCATGCTATACGCTCAACAGGGTTCTTACTGTCAAGAAGTTCAACAAAACATGCTTTGAGCTAATCAATAATCGCAAACCGAATTTGAAGTATCTAGAACCATTTGGGTCACCTTGTACGGTTATAGAGCCTTTTGGGAAGTTTGGTCCGAAGTGCATTGAGGGTATATTTGTTGGTTATTCAAATCCATTGCGACGTGTCTTCGTTCCAAGTGAGAAGCGGATTATTGAAGCTGCAAATGTTGAATGTCAAGGTTATACTATGCCGCCGCAGAATCCTGGTGATTCATGGCGTTATCATTATGACAAACTTTGGGATTCGTTTGACATGAGAGAAGAATCAGAGGATGATGAAGATTTCTTTGATGAGTTGGATATTTTGCGTGAATATGAGTCGCAGTTAAGATTCCCAGCTGAGTATTCAAGAAGACCACGGGAAACTTCAAACGATGATGAAGCAGGTCCAAGTAATGCTGGTGAACATGATGATGTCCAACAGAATGAAGTTGCTCAGGATAATCAGTCGGCTCAGAATGATAATCTAGAAGCTGAAAACATGCCAGTTTTTTATCATGGTGATTCAGATTCAGATTCTGAGGGGGAGCATATTCAGATTTCAGGTCAAACAAACCAAGTTGGTGAACAAGATGCAGAACAGAATGTTACTAATCTGGAGGGAAATGTAGATGTTCAAAGTGAAGTGATGCCGCGAACTTTTTCATATCATCCAGAGGAGTTGATCATAGGAGAATTGCAAGCAGGCGTTCGCACTCGAAATCAGATTGATAAAGGGCTTACATGTTTTTATACAAAAGTTGCTCCTTTGCAAACTGAATTCTCATTAAGTTGTTTTATCTCGCAGATTGAACCAAGAACTTACAAAGAGGCGCTTACTGAAGACTCTTGGGTCAATGCTATGCAGGAGGAACTTAGTCAATTTGAGAAATTGGGAGTGTGGAAGTTAGTTGATTTGCCGGATGGTCATAGGAAAATAAACACTAAGTGGGTGTTTAAGTGTAAGAGAGACGATAGAGGAGTTGTCGTAAGGAACAAAGCTCGACTCGTTGTTCAGGGATTTAGTCAACAGGAGGGAATTGATTTTACTGAAGTCTATGCTCCTGTAGCACGACTAGAGGCGATCAGAATTTTCCTAGCATTTGCGTCTTGGAAGAACTTCAAAGTATATCAGTTGGATGTTAAATCGGCGTTTCTTTATGGGAAGGTTAAAGAGGAGGTTTATGTCGGTCAGCCGCCGGGCTTTACCGATCCAATCCACAAAAACAAGGTCTACTTATTGGACAAAGCGTTGTATGGTTTACACCAAGCCCCGAGAGCCTGGTACGAGACTTTGTCTCAACACCTACTAGCCAACAAGTTCATTCGTGGAAAAGTGGATGCCACTCTCTTCACTAAAGTCGTTGATGGTCATATTCTGATAGTTCAGATTTATGTGGACGATATAATCTTTGGGTCGACAAATGAAAATCTATGCAAAGATTTTGAATCAGTGATGAAGCAGAAGTTTGAAATGTCATCAATGGGGGAGATGAAATTCTTTCTGGGATTACAAGTTGAACAACTTCCTGAAGGAATTTTCATTCATCAGTCAAAGTATGTTCAGGATATTCTAGAGAAATTTGGAATGTCAAGTTCTACTCCAGCTGCTACCCCACTTGCAACAAATCATGGGATTCACCCAGATCTCACCGGAGACAGGGCTGATGAAACTTTTTATCGATCCATGATAGGTTCTTTAATGTACCTAACTGCTTCACGTCCTGATATCATGTACCCAACGTGCCTCGCAGCAAGATTTCAGTCTAACCCAAGAGCATCGCACATGATTATTGTGAAGAGGATATTACGCTACCTGAAAGGAACTCCTTCATTGGGGTTGTGGTATCCTAGAAAAGGCGACTTTACGCTCGAAGGGTATTCCGATTTCGGATGCTGCAAAGTTAATTCAAAATCAACAACTGCAGGATGCCAGTTCTTTGGTCCTAGATTGGTTACCTGGCAGTGTAAGAAACAAACGTCTGTGGCGTTATCTACTTGTGAAGCGGAGTATGTATCTGCTAGCAGTTGCTGCTCTCAGATCTTGTGGATACAGCAACAGATGCGCGACTACGGTTTGCAGTTTCTTAACACACCTCTTTTTGTTGATAATGAGGCCGCGATAAATATAACTAAAAATCCAGTACATCACGCTAAAACTAAACACATAGAAATTCGTCATCACTTTATTCGTGATTGCTTTGAGAAAAAGTTGATACGAATTGAGAAAATCCACACTGACGAACAGAAAGCTGATTTACATACCAAAGCTTTTGATAAAAATCGGTTTAAATATTTGTTAAAACTGAACGGTATGAAGCTTCTGTCGGTGTCGGATGGCATAATTGGCGTTGATGAGGGTACTGTTGCGGATGAAGACGAGAAACAATCTGCAATGGTTTGTCGAATTTTTACTTATTTTGGTATTTAGGGGGAGTAGATGTTTGTACATAGTTTATTTTCAGAAAATACAAAAACAGTAAAAAATGATAAAAATACAAAAACATGATAAAATGAAAAAGAGCTTGTGTATATAGGGAAAATGATAAGTACATCAGCTAGACGATCACAGTATGCTAAAGATTTGAAAAGTATAAAAGAGTTAAACAATCTTACTGATGATGTGTCGATAGGTTTTCGTACATTTAGTAGATTTATTCGGGATATAAATATAAAATTCAAACTTGTGAATTCGTGGGGAACACTACTTGGATATATAGGTAACCCCTGAAATCTCGTTTGAAAGGTCTCTTAATCTGATATACTAGGTCTTTATACTCTATGATGTCTGGGGTATTATTCCGGGACTTCTGCTGAACGGTAGTTCTGACCTAGTCCTTGGCTAATACTTGCTGCAATGCTTGAAACACAGCATTAAACCCTCAGCATGCTGAAACAATAAAATTGATATATGCTGCTGTTATAAGCAAAAAGATCCTCTAAAGGGGACACACCGAAAAGTCGAAGCTGATATCTCTCTGCGTATACCGAAGTATCGATCTGAGATCCCTCGGCCCTCGCATACCTAAATTATATACAGATATCATTGTAGTATTCTCACCTGTAAGACTGATTATTGAGATTCTGGATACGGGAGTATATTCAAGAGGTGGGACACATGAATGTTCTAAGTTCTTAATTCATCTAAATCGTATCCTGAATAAGTTGAACTTTGTATGAGAATTTAAGATGGATCAGTATATCGACAATCGAGGTAAATTGTTTAAGTCTGAGTATGAAATGTAGCTTAACGGTACTTGTGATTTGTCTGAAAAGCTGATATGATTCCCTGACACGCTCAACCAAAAATATGTTTGTAAATAGTTTACTTTGTTTACTTTCTGCAATTTAAGTTTTCTGTATTTCATTTCTTAGTTTAGAATACTTTGATAAAATCCAAAAAGATTTTATTTCTGCTTTATTTTAGACAAACCAAAGTAGAGAGTTGATTGTTGGATTCTCAGTTGTTTAAAGCAGATGCAGGAAATTCTGGACTGAAGAATGAGGAGAGCTTACTTTGAAGAAGTTTGAAGTGTTTGAAATGATAAAAACAAGTTCATTAAATTGATACTTGTTATTTTCAGAAAATGTTTGAAAATATTTTCAAAATCAGTTTGTTTCGTCAAATGATCAACCAAGGTCATTAAATTGGACTTGGTAGATTAATTGAGTAATCAGGGTCATTAACTTGGACCTGAATACTTGAGTGGATTGTTAAAACTGATTAAGTTTGTGTTTTTGTGATTGAAAAGATAGAATGGCTATGTTTGCTAGTTGAGTAACAGGTTTGATCTTCATTATTCCCAACGGAAGCTAATTGACAAAGTTTGAACCAGATATCTCAGATTCTAGCATATTGAGAGGGGGAGTCTGTGAAAGGGGGAGTCTGGATCAGCTGTTAAAGGGAAGATTGAAGTTAAAGATTAAAGAGAGTTTTTACAATGTTTGAAGATTATTAAAGACAAAGACTTGAAGCCAAAGACTTCATCAACATCCAAGGGGGAGTCTGTTGGTGCACTAAGTGTCTGCTGATTACGTCATTATCAAGTCTTGTGTCTAGGATTGTTTGAATGATCACACTATAGGGTTTAAGTTAGAGTTTTTATGTGTTAAAACACATGATTTCGCTTGAGAGGGTATTTGTATGCTTGAAGCGAAATCAAACAAAGAGATTTCGCTTCAGACAGCCTCAAGCGAAATTAAGTCTTCTATAAATAGGTGACTAGGTCATTTGAAGCATATAAGAATTGTCATTGTACGTGTGACGAAGTGCTGACGGATCTGTATCAGAAAACCTTGTACAAGCACTCATATTAATTAGAAAAGAAAGATTAAAAGGATTAGAGCTGTTATGACTTAGTTTACTTTGATTCCGCCTCTGTAAACTGAGATGAATTGCCTTGACTGACGGTTTAGGTCGTACATCGGTCCAACAATCCTCAAACTCGGATGACATCTTTTATTCTCAACACTTCTTGGAACTTCCAAACGCCCGCCAGATCCACATTTAATTCCCTGAAATACATGTAGTTTGAAAACATCAACAAAAGTTGAGCGAGTTCATCTGTTTGTTTGTGTGCACGAATAAACCTTTGAAATCAATGAAAGTATGTATGTATGTTTGTAAACTCCTGGTATAAAAGCAACAAGGAAAACAGATTATTAATGGTTTGCAAGGCCATTAATATGTGTGACGTGATGCAGGAAGGCTCAAACCTAGCAAACTTTGCACCGGGCTTCCGGCTGTAAGACATAGTCATCCCATGGGCTAAACCCTGGTCCAACATGGGCGGGGCTCGCTACACCCAAATAGATCTATCACTCATGTCCCTCGGTCCTACAACGAGGATTAATGGTCTTAAGCGTTATACCCACCACTCACATGATCTAGCAGTACCCTTCCTTAGCTAACCATACCTAATAATAACGTTTGTAAACAGTATGTAACATGTACTTCACCCCCGAAGTTGTAAAACTAAAAATAGTTAAAAGAAAAGGGGGAACATGAACTCACAGTCTTGCGTTCTTCGTAATCACCGTAACTCAAAGCTTCGCCTAGCGTACACGACTACCTACAACGTACTAAGGTCTATTAGACGAGCGGGTCGTGCCTTGACTTAGTATAGATTAGTGTCTTTGAGTTACGTTTCTTCGTGTCTTCAATATTATTCCAAGTTATATAATTATTTGTTAAAATATTAAATATTTTAACTTAAATTATATTTACTAAATTTTGGAATAATTGCTAAAATAACATATTTTAACTTGATACTTTTCAAGTATTTATACATGTATTTCCTTCCCAAGGATGGGTGTATTTGTATTTGTATTCTTATACTTGTATATTTTTGCCATGTATCGGGGTCGTATTCCGGAGTGTATTTATACGTACGAGAATACGTATTTTCTTGTAACTGTTAAGTACTCTTATACTTAATTTTGTATAAGTTTTTCCGGAATAATATCTCTAGTAAAAATACTTTTAATATATATTTCCAAAGTATAAATTTTAAGAAATACTTACTTAGGAAAATTATTTATAATTTTCCTTAGTAAGTATTTCTTAAAATTTATACTTTGGAAATATATATTAAAAGTATTTATAATTTTCCTTTGGAAAAAATATTTGTACTTTCATAAAAGTTCCAAAAATAATATATTTCATATTTATTTGAGAAAAGGAAAATTGGTATTTAATAAACCAACCTTTGCCCAGTTGGTAAATAATAATCCAACGTACAGAATTGGTATATAATAATCCTACCTATCAACATGTTGGCACTCAATGGACCTCCGTTAGTTTTTTTTAACTGAAGTTAGTTTTTAAGTTTTATTTATTACACAAACAGTCCCTGTAGTTGTAATTTACTAGTTTTAACTATGAGTTAATAGCCAAAATGGTCCCTGAGGTTAATAGCCACAGCACAACCACCACCACCACAGCACCGCCACCACCACCACCGCCACAGCACCGCCGCCACCACCACCACCGCCACAGCACCGCCACCACCACCACCACCATCTGATAATAATACTTTGTGAAGGAATTCATGGAAAGTATGTGAAGTTCGATGAGATGCTTGATTACTATGTTTTATCAGAGTCGATTAAGGTGTCCAAAGGGATGAGGATTATGGTTTTAAAGCTCTGTGAGCTCGGGCGATGGTTACAGTGGTGGTGGCGGTGCGGTGGTGGTGGTGCTGTGGCGATGGTTACAGTGGTGGTGGTGGTGTGGCGATGGTGGTGGTGGTGGTGGTGGTGGTGCGGTGGCGGTGGTGGTGGTGGTGGCGGTGCGGTGGTGGTGGTGGTGGTGGCGGTGCGGTGGTGGTGGTGGTGGTGGTGGCGGTGCTGTGGCTATTAACCTCAGGGACCATTTTGGCTATTAACTCATAGTTAAAACTAGTAAATTACAACTACAGGGACTGTTTGTGTAATAAAATAAACTTAAAAACTAACTTCAGTAAAAAAAAACTAACGGAAGTCCATTGAGTGCCAACATGTTGATAGGTAGGATTATTATATACCAATTCTGTACGTTGGATTATTATTTACCAACTAGGCAAATGTTGGTTTATTAAATACCAATTTTCCTTTTCTCAAATAAATATGAAATATATTATTTTTGGAACTTTTATGAAAGTACAAATATTTTTTGATGGGTTTTTAACATGTTTATCAAAGCTAATTTTATCCGAATAAAATTAAAACGCAGCGGAAAAAGGATTTAAAACATGTTACTTTACAAGATTTAAAACTCTTTTAAATGCAAGAACCCAAAACCTGGATCCATATATGAGATGTATACTATCAATCACAACCATAGGATGTTTAGAAAACTACCTTCTTGAAGTGCAAGGATTATGAAACGGATGATGCTTCTTGAAATGGTTGTCTTCAAGAGTAGAAAACCTCAAGCTTGTATACCCCAAGCTTCCAACAAACACCACAAGTTTAGCTAGGATTTAACACTTGAAGAACAAAAATTGAACCCTTGAAAAACACTCTTATGGCCGAAATTTAGAGAGCAAAAATTCAGCTCTTCTAATTTTTTTTGTCATCTAAAACTATATAAAATTAGAGAGAATATTGCACCTCCTTTTGGGCCAATCACCAAGCATCTTCCACATGCAAAATGCATGAAAGGATATTGGACCAAAAACTTTGGTTAGAGAGAAAGGGGGCCGGCCCCTAGGTGGGTATTTAAAAAAAAACAATTTTATTTTATTAAATAAAGTCTTGTTTATTTTTATAACTTTTATAAAATAAACAATATATGTTTTCAAGACTTTATGCACCTCTTTTAAAATTGTTATTTAACTTATTAAATAACAAAAATAAAATATTCTCTCATAATAAATTATCCATATAATTTATTGGTTTCTCAAGTGTAATTATTTAGAACAACAATTTCTAAATATTGTAAGTGTTAATATTTATTTGTTTGATCATATCACAAATAAATAATATAAGTGTTTGTCTAGCTTGTTATTGGGTATGACTCGACTTGGATCATAACGTACTAGCCACATCAATTTAATATGTGTCTTGGGCATACAGAGTCCTACAATCTCCCACTTGCACAAGATACATAGAAGATTGATGCAAGTAGTAAATGACGCCTAACTATGGTTTACTACCCCCAATACGTATGACTATATTTGCCATTCAATAACATCATCCCTTTCAAGTTCCTTACTTGAACATGATTTAGGTGAATTTATCATTTATCCTTTTGTTACAGATGTCATGTTAAATCCAGAGACACAGAGTGATCACTCTCTGTTGATTTAACTTTAGCAGGCCTTAGACATCTTACTCTCAACGAATAAGAGGAACAAATCCCTTCTTGACTACATACGTCTCTCACAATCACCTTGTATCACACCTGAGCTCAGCCTTATGTACTGTCATATTACTGACAGCGAAGAAATAAGTCAAGGCATAATGTTTGGTGAATATCAAGACCCAATATGTATCTCAGGTCAGAGGATACTATGATATTCGCCTTAACTCAAAATTTACTTATGATCAATCACAAATGATTCCATGCAGTAATATTTGAGAGCGAGTCAGTCCAATATTTGTATCCCACAAATATCTATGAACTTTGGCAGCAACACTTTGCTCTATATTCATTCTAAATGAATATCCACCAATCCAAGTTCATAATAGTCTTACATTCATATTTGTTCCCACAATTATGATCGACTACGGACATTTAGAATAATTAACTTATTCACGGATTTAAACATGCTAATATGAAACATAACTCAAAATACCATAAAAGAGTTAAAATTAATAATTGTTTCAATATCCAAATACAAAATTAGATCAAATCCAATCACTAGAATATCGAAGTCCTAAGGAACATGTATGACCCTCATGTTTTCCCCTGTCAAGGAGCTTCGTGAGTGGATCTGCAATGTTTTGATCTGTGTGAACTTGGCGGATACATATCTTTCCCTTTTCAACTTCATCCCTTATGTAGTTGAATCTCCGCTCGATATGTCTAGTCTTTTGGTGCGCACGAGGTTCCATGATTTGAGCAATCGCACCCTCGTTGTCACAAAAGATCTCTAGGGGGTCTTGAATGGTAGGGACCACCCCTAGGTCGGCTATAAATTTCTTCAGCCATGCAGCTTCCTGGGCTGCCAATGAAGCGGCGATGTATTCTGATTCTGTAGTGGACAATGCTACCACATCTTGTTTTGAGCTCTTCCAAGAGACTGTTCCTCCATTTAAAATGAAGACATACCCCGATTGCGATCGAGAATCACTTCGATCGGTTTGGAAACTCGCGTCCGTGTAACCCTTTACAACGAGCTCCTCCTCACCAGATCCATATATTAAGAACATATCCTTAGTCCTCCTAAGATATTTCAATATGCTTTTAACAGCCATCCAATGATTGTTACCTGGATTCTGCTGGTATCTACTCGTCATGCTCAAGGCGCATGAAACGTCCGGTCTGGTGCATATCATTGCATACATGATGGATCCTATAGCTGACGCATATGGGATTCTTTTCATTTTCTCTTGCTCATCCTTTGAGCTTGGACATTGAGATATGTTCAATATTGTCCCCTTTTGAATAGGTACAAAACCTCTCTTAGAGTTCTCCATTTGGAACCTATTCAAGACTTTGTCAATGTATGCACTTTGGTTTAAACCTATCAAGCGCCTTGATCTATCCCTATAGACCTTTATTCCCAGAATGTAGGCGACTTCACCAAGATCCTTAATGGAAAAACAACTTCCAAGCCAAGCTTTTACACCTTCCATGGTTGGAATGTCATTCCCAAATAGTAGAATGTCATCGACATACAGTACTAAGAAAGTGATGATGCTCCCACTAGCTTTCTTATACACACAAGCTTCATCACCGTTCTTGATGAATCCAAAATTCTTGATTTCTTCATCAAAACGATGATTCCAACTTCTAGATGCTTGTTTCAATCCATAGATTGATTTCTTTAACTTGCATACTTTGTCAGGATGTTTTGGATCGACAAAACCTTCAGGCTGAACCATATAGACATCTTCATCAAGATATCCATTAAGAAAAGCCGTTTTGACATCCAATTGCCAGATCTCATAGTCATAATATGCCGCTATGGCAAACAATATCCTGATTGACTTTAGCATCACCACAGGCGAGAAGGTCTCATCATAATCAATCCCTTGAGTTTGAGTGAAACCTTTTGCTACAAGTCTTGCTTTATAAGTATCCAAGTTACCATGCATATCCGTTTTCTTCTTGAAAACCCACTTACTTCCAACTACTTTGGAGTTGAGTGGTGGCACAACCAATTCCCAAACTTGGTTGTCATACATGGATTGCATCTCTATGTTCATGGCTTCAAGCCATTTGTCACAATCGGATTTTGACATTGCATCATGGTATGTGGTTGGTTCATCTGAATCTACCACATAGCATCCATCCATGAAAAATCCATATCTTTCAGGTGGATTACTAATTCTACCAGATCTGCGAACATTTTGTGTGTTCTGATCAACCTCTTGATCGTTTTCAACAACCTCTTGTTGAGTGCTAGTATCAACCAAACGTGTATCGTCTTGTGGTTCTTGATCCTCTTCAAGTTCCACTGTTCTACTACTAGTTCCTTCCATAAGGAATTTAGCTTCTAAGAACTTACCCTTACGAGCAACAAATACCTTTTGCTCGGTTGGATCGTAGAAATAATATCCTATATCATCTTTAGGATATCCTACAAAGATACACTTAGCAGATCGGACTTCCAATTTATTTGGAGTGTATTGCTTAACATAAGCTTCACAACCCCAAACCCTTAAGAATGATAATGATGGAGGGTTTCCATGCCATATTTCAAAAGGTGTCTTTTCCACTTTCTTGGTTGGGGCCATATTTAGTATACGGACTGCGGAGAGCAAAGCGTAACCCCAAAATGATAGAGGTAACGTGCTTCTAGCCATCGTAGATCGAACCATATCTAATAGAGTTCGATTTCTCCTTTCGGACACACCATTGTGTTGTGGTGTTCCAGGTGGAGTAAGTTGTGAAATGATTCCACAACTTCTAAGATGATCTTGAAAGGCACCACTTAGGTATTCACCTCCTCTATCGGTACGAAGGACTTTAATTGTTTTCTTGAGTTGATTTTCTACTTCACTTTTGAAGTCTTTGAACATTTCAAATGCTTCATCCTTGTGTCTTAGTAAGTACACATATCCATAACGACTATAGTCGTCGGTAAAGGTAATGAAGTATCTTTCACCATTCCTAGTCATCGGCTTAAAAGGACCACATACATCTGAATGTATGATGCCTAGTAAGTCTTTTGCCCTTTCAAAAGTTCCACTAAAGGGTGTCTTGGTCATTTTGCCTTGTAAACAAGATTCGCATACATCAAATGAATTATCTTCATTTGTATTCAGAAGACCATTTTTCTGAAGTGTATGCATGCGATTCTTGCTTATATGTCCAAGGCGACAATGCCAAAGATAGGAATCACCCAAATCCATTTTGAGTTTCTTGTTGGTTACTTGGTACATTGAGCTATCATATGATGCGTTATCATGATCTAATTCATAAATACCATTTAAAGACATAGCTTTAAAATAAAACACATCATTCATAGAAACATAAATGTCTTGGTTAACAAAATCAAATTTAAAACCACATTGTCTCAAAAGGGAAACTGAAATTATGTTCCTAGTTAAACTAGGAGCATATAAAACATTCTTCAAAATCACTTCCAAACCACTTGGAAGCTTTAAAACGTAGTCTCCTTGAGCTTCGACTTCAACTTTTGCTCCGTTGCCCATAAAGAGACTACTGTCTCCCTTCTTGTAATGTCTACTTCTTCTGAACCCCTGCAACGAATTGCAAATATGAGTTCCACATCCGGTATCTAGTACCCATGTGTTAGAAGAAATAACATTAAGCTCAACATGTATCATAAAGATAGTACCTGAGGTTTGCCCTGCATCCCTCTTGTTTTTCAACTCCTTGAGATAGGTTGGACAATTTCTCTTCCAATGTCCTATCTCACCACATTCAAAACATGGGTCATTTGTAGCAACCTTTTGCTTCTTCTCCTTCGGTTTGGTGGGTTCTGCTTTAGCTTTTCCCTTCCCTTTTCCTTTGACGTGTCCCTTTCTTTTAGCATAGGTTGCTTTAGAGTCGGGGTGGGACCTCTTCTTGTTGCCTCCTTCATTGATCGCTAGGACGGGTAAAGCCTTTTTGCCCATACTTGCTTCGGCCATCTTGAGCATTGCATGAAGTTCACCAATTCTCTTGTCCCATCCATTCATGTTGTAATTCATTACAAAACTCTCAAATTTCTTTGTTAAAGAGTTGAGGATCAAATCCGTAGCCAACTCTTTAGAGACGGGACAATTTAGCCGTTCGATGCGATCAATGTGGCTTTTCATCTTGAGAACATAAGATGATACCGATTGGGTTTCCTCCATTCGACATGCATGAAGCGCCCGAACAGTTTCAAAGCGTTCAACCCTTGCTTGTTGTAGGAACATTTCCTTTATCTGGGTAATCATGTCGTATGCCCCGTGGTGTTCAAAATCCTTTTGAATTTCGGGAATCATAGTTCCCAACATGAGGCATGAGGCTTGCATGGAGTCCTCGGTATACTTAACCCAATCGTTGTAGGCTTCCACATCTTCCACGTTAGGTTCATCGGGAATAGGATCGTCCAACACATAGGATATTTTCTCTTGCTTGAGAACGATTCTCAAGTTTCGAAACCAATCCATGAAGTTGTTATGGTTGAGACGATCCTTCTCAAGGATGGTTCTTAGTGACAGGTTTCGGACGGTTTGGTTAATCGGGTTTGCATTGTTAGCGGCCATCTACAAAATTTAACAAGTTCAATTTTAGTATTTTCGATATTATTATATTTTAATCATTAATACCCTTTTATGTCTTAAAGACAATTAATAATTAAAATTTAGAATCCAACGTTACATTTAAATATTGGTTAGGTGACCTTTATCCCTCTATTTAAATTAACAAGGTAGTCAACGTTTGACAATTGCAACTCTTTGCAACTTCTAGCCATATGGGATCGGTTAAACATCTTTATGTTTAGTTGGCATGTTTAATCCCATCAACACCTTTGTTCCCCATGCTTCGGTGACCCTAAGTTCATGGTTTCCAAATCAAGTCGTCCAACTTACACACACATGTGAGTTTATACACATAAGTGGTTAGGCGACCTTTATCCCACAAACATGGTAAACCCACCTCGAACATACAAGTTCCCTCAAATGTGGTTAGGTGACCTTTATCCCACAATAAGAGTTCCCAAGTGTTTCGAGTGTTGTATAAAAGGATGGTGTTTGACTTGTTTTATAAAAGGGTTTTTAATATTTCAAAATTCTAGTTTAGAAAATATTATGTACCATATATTTGCATGCATTCAAATCAATGGTACTTTGGTGAAAACAAATTTTCAAGGTTCTATTTAATAAAACCCATTTTATTATAAAATCATTAATTTTTAATAAAACCTTTATTAAACATTTTAATGACTTTTTCAAGAACCAATTTTACGCTTGTTGTTGATTATTAGTTTGTTAAGTCATGCATATCTACATATCATCTAAACAACAAAATAAACAACCACACAAGCATAACAATAGGTGCATAACCATAGCCAACTATTTTGACAACACTTGTTAGCCGAAACAAGTGTGTCAAAAGGTCCTTCCTAAAAGGTAAAATTGACACAAGCAATGTGTCGTTGAACTCCCACTTGATCCCGCATCCAAATGCTTCAAGTCTCCTTCTTGTGTTGTGATTTCTCCACCTTCTTTGAGCTTCCAAAAGTCTTTTATTTTCAGCTCCAAACTCCTTTGGACTTCAAAATGTGCTTTGGTTATCGGGTTAAAATCCCCTTGAGAACGATGAAGTTCTTTGGACCGAATATTATGGTCCAAACCAAAACCGCATTTTTGTGTGCATCTTTTTTTACAAAATATATCCTAATACATTTTTTCTAGTAAAATAAAATGCACCTAATCTATTTATTTTACATACCAAATGAAAATAAATAAATTACACATCTTCTAATGGAAGAACAAAATAATAATTATTACAACCCATTGAAATAATAAATCACAACACAATCATTCAACGCAAGGTCATGGCTAGGTCATATGCACCAAAATATATATCCAAATATATATATTAATTTCAAGAAGCAGAAAAAAATGGTTCCCTTTTATAAACATTTTCGGCTATTTTCAAAAAACCGAAAAGTTAAGTTTTGTCCAAACAAACAAATCATCCATATGAAATAAATTTTTCAAGATTCTCTTATGCATGTAAGAAAATAATCTTGAAAAACAAAGGGTTAACCATGTTAAAATTTTCAGCGATAGGGTTTTCTTCAAACCCGAAACCCGAAATTTTTAATCTATTGAAGTATGCACTTATATAAGCGGCTCTAGATGCCATTGATGGGTTTTTAACATGTTTATCAAAGCTAATTTTATCCGAATAAAATTAAAACGCAGCGGAATAAGGATTTAAAACATGTTACTTTACAAGATTTAAAACTCTTTTAAATGCAAGAACCCAAAACCCGGATCCATATATGAGATGTATACTATCAATCACAACCATAGGATGTTTAGAAAACTACCTTCTTGAAGTGCAAGGATTATGAAACGGATGATGCTTCTTGAAATGGTTGTCTTCAAGAGTAGAAAACCTCAAGCTTGTATACCCCAAGCTTCCAACAAACACCACAAGTTTAGCTAGGATTTAACACTTGAAGAACAAAAATTGAACCCTTGAAAACACTCTTATGGCCGAAATTTAGAGAGCAAAAATTCAGCTCTTCTAATTTTTTTTGTCATCTAAAACTATATAAAATTAGAGAGAATATTGCACCTCCTTTTGGGCCAATCACCAAGCATCTTCCACATGCAAAATGCATGAAAGGATATTGGACCAAAAACTTTGGTTAGAGAGAAAGGGGGCCGGCCCCTAGGTGGGTATTTTTAAAAAAAAAAAATTTATTTTATTAAATAAAGTCTTGTTTATTTTTATAACTTTTATAAAATAAACAATATATGTTTTTAAGACTTTATGCACCTCTTTTAAAATTGTTATTTAACTTATTAAATAACAAAAATAAAATATTCTCTCATAATAAATTATCCATATAATTTATTGGTTTCTCAAGTGTAATTATTTAGAACACCAATTTCTAAATATTGTAAGTGTTAATATTTATTTGTTTGATCATATCACAAATAAATAATATAAGTGTTTGTCTAGCTTGTTATTGGGTATGACTCGACTTGGATCATAACGTACTAGCCACATTAATTTAATATGTGTCTTGGGCATACAGAGTCCTACATTTTTGCCAAAGGAAAATTATAAATAATTTTCCTAAGTAAGTATTTCTTAAAATTTATACTTTGGAAATATATATTAAAAGTATTTTTACTAGAGATATTATTCCGGAAAAAGTTATACAAAATTAAGTATACAGAGTACTTAACAGTTACAAGAAAATACGTATTCTCGTACGTATAAATACACTTATACAAAATTAAGTATAAGAGTACTTAACAGTTACAAGAAATTATTTATAATTTTCCTTTGGCAAAAATATTTGTACTTTCATAAAAGTTCCAAAAATAATATATTTCATATTTATTTGAGAAAATATATATTTCTTCCAAAGATAATATACCTTTCAATAATTCCAAGAAAATATATATATTTTTATTCACCAAAAATAATATATTTTCTTCTTGTAAAAAATATGATATAAATTTGTAATAATTGTGAAAATCATATTTTCATTCACTTGGTGTCCAAAATACTAATTACCAAAATATACTTATGAATAATATTTCTGGAATATTTTTGTGAGTTTTATTCCTTTGTTCGGTTTCACCAATATTTTGTGTATTCTTTGTATATTTATTTCTTGGAATTTTGGTAATATTTTGGATTGAAATGTCTTGGTATATCGACGAGTTATATTATTTCAAGTCCTAAAATAATATAACTAATACACATAATATACAAATAATCACACACAAGGTGACTTCTAAATATATATTTTCCTAAATACATATTTAGTCACTTTTATTTATAAAAACCAACCTCCAATATTTGTAATTTTTGTAACAAAAATTATGGCAAACTTTATGTAAAAATTCATGGTTTGAAATACACTTGTAAATATTTGTTTAGAAATATTTTTCTATGTGTTTAATTTTTAGAAAAATTTTGCCATAGTTTCCCCTAAAAATGGAGGTTTCCATACCTTGAAGGTATATCATTTTCTTTTGTAAATCAACACAATCAATCAACAATCAACAATAAAAAATCTATACTTACAAATCTTGCCCAAAAACAAGCATAAACTACCACTTCATGAACTTGAAAATTTATAAAAATTTGTAGTAACTTACTAGTGTATTTAGTAAGTCTTGTTACCCTTTAAAGTGTGGTTGATTCTTTAAAAACATCATTTTTAAATAATTTAGATCTTCACAACTTATAATCATATTTTCTGAAAATGTCTCTTCTTGAATTTCTCTTGTTACATAAGTGTTTCTACACGTGTTTAACCACCAAAAATGAGGGTTATTTATTTAAGAACCAAGATTAAGTAAATCTTGTATTTTTTAACTTGGTTTCTTGAAAAATCATTCTTGAAATCTTTAGATTTACAAGACTTTAAGATTACGTTGTTCATCACTTAACAAGAAAACAATTTATTCATTCAAGTTCATGACTTTTGTGAGGATGATCTATTAGTCTTTAACACTTTCATCGTCTCATTTTGCTAGATTATGTTTTTAACCATGATCTAGCAAGATCATATGATAATCAACATCAAATACATGAATAAACCACAATCAACAAGCATAACAACTCATATACATCAAGATTTCTACATGATTTAAGCTTATGTTCAAGTTTCATTCTCTTGATTCTTAGTGTTCTTCAAGTTAATCATCATGTATCATTCTTTAACCGCTTATATGAGATGTAAGATGGAAAGATTAGTGTTCTTACCACTAGCTCAAGGCTAGGGATGATCAAGAGGAGAAATAGAGTGGATAAAAGCAAATAGAGAAGGTCTTTCAACTTCTACAAGCTCCTAGCTCCTTTGTGCACCTTCTAACACCTTGGTATAAGCTTGGAATTGTATGAAGATGAGCGAATGATGGTGGTGGTGGTGTTGTTGGTTACGGCCGAAGCCGAGAGGAGAAGAAGAGAATGAAGTATGGTGTTGGGTGAATGATGAAATGAAAGTGTTATGTTCACAAGGTTATACTTATAACCAAAATCAAGTAATTTCCAAGGGTTTTTATGTTTAGGAAAGCAAGACATGATCTAATATTAAATTGAAACAAAATCATAAGTGGGGCCACATGTTGGGTCGTCCCATAGGTGGGGGGGGGGGGGGCGTAGTAGACTAGGTTTAAACCATATAGTTAGTTACTTAGTTAGAATTCAAGTATTCGGTTAAGGATCTAGTTATTAGATATTTATATAGGGTGTTATGATGTTCGGGAACCATAACTAGCTTGGTAATGTTAAAACTGTGCTTCTAGTGAAAATTTGGTGTTTCGGGTAGTGTCCGGTTGTTCGGTTGGTTACTGGTTCGTTAAGGTGCTAAACTATGCAGTTTAGTGTGCTTTATGTACCCTTTTGTGACAGTTTTGATTCCCGACACTTAGGAAAGCATTCAGGACCATTTAACCATATTTCTGCATGATATAAATGTGTTTAAATGCTGAATTTGCTTATTTCCTGCAAAATTCTGCAGTTTATGTGAGTTTTAGGCACTTTCCGGCACTTAAATTATCTCTAGGAAGAGAGTTTTGTGATCCTTACTTTCCTACACACTATACTAGCGTCATACTTGGTTTCTGGCCCATTCTGTGTCTCAATACCTTGTCTGTCTGTGTACTGAACTTCGTCAGCATTTTTCTGATTTGTCTGATAACTGTGCTAACTGTGTTTCGTGCATCATTTGAGTCAATAAAGTTCTCATACAATAATGATATGTCATTTGCAATATGTGATGCACATGTAAGTATAAAGCAGAAATCAGAAGGCAATTCAAGTCATTAGTTGTAATGCTGCACAGTCATTAAGCACTAAATATGGTTTAATAGTTGTACGGATACCTGGAATTTTGACAGTTGTCACATTCTCCCCCTGTTAAGAAAATTTCGTCCCGAAATTTTAAGCTTTACTACTAGCAGCAGGGGAGTTGGGGAACAAATGTGGGTATTTAGCTTTCATGCGGTCTTCACGCTCCCAAGTGAACTCTGGGCCGTCATGCACGTTCCATCAAACTTTGACGAGTTTAACACTACTCCCCCGAGTCTTGTTAACTTTCCAGTCAGTAACCTCAACAGGTTCTTCGATAAAGTGGAGTGTGTCGTCAATGTGAACTTCATCAGCAGGGATAACTACTGTATCTTGAGTTGGACTTTTCTTCAGATTAGATACATGAAATGTATCGTGAACACCATTAAGCTCTGCTGGTAGCTCCAACTTGTATGCTACCGTACCAACTCTTTCCAGGATTCTGAATGGTCTGATATATCCTGGGTTTAACTTACCACGCTTCCCAAAGCGTGCCACACCTTTCCAAGGTGAGACTTTTAATAGAACAATATCACCTACTTCAAACTCCAAAGGTTTTCGTCTTTGGTCCGCGTAGCTCTTTAGTCGATCACGAGCCGCCTTGATGCGCTCTCGGATTTGCATAATCTTATCAGTCATTTCTTGGATCAGTTAAGGACCAACCAGCTGTCTATCACCTGCATCTGCCTAGCATAACGGTGATCGACACTTGCGTCCGTAGAGAGCCTCGAACGGTGCAGCTTGAATGCTTTTATGGTAGCTATTGTTAAAGGAGAACTCAACAAAGGTAGGTGAGTGTCCCGCCACCCAAGTTCATTACGCAAGCACAAAGCATATCTTCTAGCGTCTGAATCGTTCTCTCACTTTGACCGTCCGTCTGTGGATGAAAGGTAGTACTTAGATTCAACTGAGAACCAAATGCTTCTTGAAAAGATTGCCACATCCTTGACACAAATCTTCCATCTCTATCTGATATAATCGAGATAGGCACTCCATGACGTGCTACTATCTCCCTTAGGTACAGCTCAGCTAGCTTACCAGTGTTATCTTTTTCCCTGATCGGCAGAAAGTGCGCAGACTTTGTCAGACGGTCCACGATTACCCAAATCGTATCATGACCTCTGGGAGTCTTGGGAAACTTCATTATGAAATCCATTGAGATCTGTTCCCATTTCCACATGGGTATCTCAGGTTGCTGCAGAAGACCTGAAGGCTTCTGATACTCGGCCTTCACTTTGGCGCAAGTTAAACACTTCCCAACATAAGTAGCCACATCGCCTTTAAGTCTTGACCACAAGTAATAATCCTTTAAATCTTGGTACATCTTGTCCGATCCTGGATGGATCGAGTACCTCGATTTATGAGCTTCGTCAAAAATAACATCTCTCGGACCACCAAAGAGAGGAACCCAAATTCGTCCCATAAAATATAAGGTTCCTTCCTCATTGGGTACCAGCTTTTTCTCCATCCCACGGAGATATTCAGCCTTAATGTTTTCCTTCTTAAGAGCTTCTCTTTGTGCAGCACGAATACGCAATGAGAGGTCTGTCTGAATAATCATCTCCAAATCCCTAACCCTTATGGGCTTAATCCTTTCTTTTCGACTTAAGGCGTCTGCTACCACATTCGCCTTCCCTGGATGATACTTGATTTCGCAATCATAATCATTTAACAACTCAACCCATCGTCGCTGTCTCATATTAAGCTCTTTCTGATCGAATATGTGCTGAAGGCTCTTGTGATCTGTAAAGATCATGCATCGGGTACCCTTCCCTGGACATCGTGAAGAAGACTGCAGAAAGAAAACAACGATCTGCTACCACATTCGCCTTCCCTGGACATCATGAAGAAGACTGCAGAAAGAAAACAACGATCTGCTATAACTGTGGAGAAAAGGGACATTTTAAACCAGAATGTCCTAAATTAGTCAAACCAGCAGATAACAAAGCCAAGACAGCTGACGGAGCTACTAAAAACAATGTCAGAGCATTCCAGCTGACTACTCAAGAAGCAGAACTCATTCCAGATGTGATAGCTGGTACGTTCTTAGTTCACAACATTTATGCCAAAGTATTATTTGACTCTAGTGCAAACCAAAGTTTTATCAATACTTTATTTTGCCAAGCTCTTAATTTACCTTTGACCAACCTTAAGCAGATTTTTACAGTCGAAACGGCGGATGGGAATTCAGTTAGTATAGATAAGGTTTTGCAAAAAGAAAATATAGAACTTTTAGGTCATAATTTTTATGCAAACTTGTTACCTATGAAATTAGCTGAATTCGATGTTGTGTTAGGAATGGATTGGTTAGTAGCCAACCATGCTCGAATTCTTTGTGATAAGAATTTCATAGAAATTCAAGCACCCACCGGAGAAGTAATTATGATTACAGGAGATAAACCACGTAAGCCCATGAAGTTCATATCAGTAATGAAAGTTGCTAGTTATGAACGAAAGCAAGGAATAGTATATATGACTTCAGTAATCATCAGTACTAAGGGTAAAGAACTTAAAGAGATTCCTGTAGTCTCAGAATACCCAGATATATTCCCAGAAGAATTACCAGGGTTACCACCAGATAGGGAGGTAGAATTTAGAATTCATTTAATTCCAGGAACTATACCAATAGCCAAGGCTCCCTATCGGTTAGCTCCCACAGAAATGTTAGAACTGAAAAAGAAATTAGATGAATTACTAAGTAAAGGTTTCATACAACCTAGTTCATCCCCGTGCGGAGCACCAGTATTGTTCGTAAAGAAGAAGGATGATTCGATGAGAATGTGTATTGATTATAGAGAATTGAATAAGGTTACAACTAAGAATCGATACCCATTACCTAGGATTGATGATCTTTTCGATCAACTTCAAGGAGCTAGATATTTTTCTAAGATAGATTTACGCTCCGTATATCATCAATTGAAGGTACAAGAAGAAGACATACCTAAGACTGCTTTCAGAACTAGGTATGGTCATTATGAGTTTACAGTCATGCCCTTCGGGTTAACGAATGCACCTGGAGCATTCATGGACATGATGAATAGGATCTGTAAACCATATTTGGATAAATTTGTAATTGTCTTTATCGACGATATACTTATTTATTTCAAAAGTCAAGACGAACATTGTCAGCACTTGCATGCACTCTTAACTTTGTTAAGAAAAGAAAAGTTGTATGCCAAATTCTCGAAGTGTGAATTTTGGTTACAAGAAGTGCAATTCTTAGGTCACATGGTGAATCATGAAGGTATTCATGTAGATCCTGCTAAGATAGAAGCAATTACTAAATGGAAGGTTCCGCAATCCGCAATGGAAATTAGAAGTTTTATAGGTTTAGCTGGATATTATAGACGGTTTATTAAGAACTTTTCCAAAATAGCGGTACCATTAACTAAGCTAACTTGTAAAGCAGTTAAGTTTGAATGGGGACCTAAGCAAGAAGAAGCTTTTAGGATTCTAAAGAAGAAGTTAACCAATGCTCCAATCTTAGCCTTACCAGAAGGAACTAAAGATTTTGAAGTATATTGTGATGCTTCAAAACTAGGATTTGGATGTGTGCTGATGCAACGCAAAAAGGTAATTGCATATGCTTCAAGGCAATTGAAAAAGAACGAAGAAAACTATACGACTCATGATTTAGAATTAGGAGCCATAATTTTTGCCCTGAAGATCTGGAGACATTATCTATATGGAAGTAAGTTTACTATCTATACGGATCACAAAAGTTTAAGGTACATATTTGGGCAAAAAGAGTTAAACATGAGGCAACGGAGATGGATGGAAATCCTAAGTGACTACGACTGTGATATTCAGTATCGCGAAGGAAAGGCAAATGTAGTTGCAGATGCCTTAAGTCGTAAGTATCATGAAAAGCAAAAGCGAGTTCGTGCTCTCAGATTAAATCTACAATTAGATTTAATGGAACAATTGAAAAATGTTCAAGCTACAGCAATCAAGGATGAGGCTGAAGGAATGAAAGGACGAATAAAAGAATTAGAACAAGGAGCTGATGGAATTTAGAGATTCCACCAAAATAGAATTTAGGTACCTAAACAAGGAGAATTAAGAAATAAGATTTTAGAAGAAGCTCATAAATCTAGATATACCATGCACCCTGGAAACAATAAAATGTACCAAGATTTAAGAAATAACTTTTGGTGGATAGGAATGAAAAAGGATATAGCTCGATATGTTTCTAAGTGTCTTACTTGTTCACAAGTTAAGCCAGAACACCAGAAACCTTCGGGTCTACTACAACAATTAGAAATGCCTGTATGGAAATGGGAACTCATAACAACGGATTTTGTTACTAAGTTACCCAAAACCAGAAAAGGTAATGATGCGATTTGGGTAATTGTGGATCGATTAACCAAATCAGCTCATTTTCTATCCATAAAGGAAACCTTTAGCATGGAAAGGTTGGCAAAGTTGTATGTAGATGAAGTTGTGTCCCTACATGGAGTTCCACTCTCCATTGTATCAGATAGTGATAGTCGTTTCACTTCCCATTTCTGGACAAGCTTCCAGCAAGCAATGGGAACTCGACTAAATATAAGTACTGCATACCATCCACAAACAGATGGGCAAAGTGAAAGGACGATCCAAACTCTAGAAGACATGCTCCAAGCATGTGTGATAGATTTTGGTGGAAATTGGGACGATAATTTACCTTTAATTGAATTCTCCTATAACAATAGTTATCATTCAAGTATTGAAACTGCCCCATTCGAAGCACTGTATGGAAGAAAATGCAGAACTCCAGTTTGTTGGGCAGAAATAAGAGAAAGTCAATTGTCAGGTCCTGAAATAGTGCAAGAGACTACAGACAAGATTACTCAAATCAAGGAACGATTGAAGACAGCTCGAGATCGCCAGAAGAGTTATGCAGACAATAGATGCAAGCCACTAGAATTTCAAGTCGGAGATAAAGTACTTTTAAAAGTTTCACCTTGGAAAGGAGTAGTTCGATTCGGTAAGAAAGGAAAGCTAAGTCCAAGATACGTAGAACCATTTCCGGTGATCCAACGTATAGGACCAGTTGCTTATCGTTTACAACTACCAGAAGAGTTAGCTGGAGTACATGATGTATTTCATGTATCCAACCTCAAGAAATGTCTATCAGACGAATCTTTGGTAGTACCTCTCCAAAATATAGAGGTAAACGAAAAATTAAAATTTGTTGAGAAACCTCTTCAGATAGAAGACAGAAAGGTAAAGTTTCTCAAACACAAGTGACTAGTTTTAGTCAAAGTCAAGTGGGATTCAAAAAGAGGAGCTGAATACACTTGGGAGCTGGAATCAGAGATGAAGCGAAAGTATCCTCAATTATTCCAGTAAATCTCGAGGACGAGATTTTTATTAAGGTGGGGAGAATGTAACAACTCTTATTAAAAAGTCCTATTTATTACTTTAATTATCCAATAGGAAACCCTAATTGAGAAACCCAAGTGATTCTGTATAAACCCTAAAATTTTCAGAACAATCAGAATCAGCATCAGGGCCCCTAAAACTCAGGGGGGTAAAACCCTAGTTACGATTATCTAAATAACTTGTTGTCAGTATCGAATTTTAAGATTTCGTCAAGTCAGCTAAGCTAGTTAGGGACGTGGCTACCCTATGGTAGATAGGGACCCCTCGCGTCACGCGACTCCCATAGGGGTACCCCTCGCGTCACGCGAGGGGGTCAAATTTTGACTATAAATAGTGGGGTTTGGGACATGAATTCTGGAGTTGAAATGACGTAAAATCTTGTTACGTACACTGAGTTATAGCAGAAACAGTCTAAAAACACACACGATTCACGAAGTGCTGCCGCAATACAGGGTAATAACTAGATCGCTGATACGATTCAATGTCCGATCTATTAAACTATCCAATGGATGTTTAAGTGCTGCCCACATTAGGGTTTATGCTTTGTCATTCGTTGTTAATTCAATGGATGTTTAAGTATTGCAGTTTGTCATTCGATGTGAGGGTTTTATCTCGTGAGTTATCGTAAATGCTGTATTAAGTTACTAACCGAATTGTGTGCATGTTATTAATTTTAGGTTAAAAGGCTAATCAGTAGGCTAAGCTCTGCTTATATAAATCTGCAATGTGAGTCATTCTCTTTTTATCAAATTTGATTTCAAAATCATGTTTATTTTCAAGGTTATAATTACAGGGATTAAGTCTATGTAATCTCCATATTACAGCCGGTATGTGGGGTTTTGTATACATTACTTGATAATCTTCTCCATTGGACAACGAGTTAGCCAATGGGTGATATGACCATAGTCACAGAAACGAGTCGAGTGACAAATACCGAGGGTAGTTGGTTGATATAAAAACATTGTAATCGCTCTTAATACTGTAAAATTATAACAAACGAGTCGTTTTAGCAAAATGAATGATTCACCAGTATTTCCCACTGACAAAACCTTTTTCAAACATGTTTCAGGTGATCTGTTGTGATCTAGGAAAAGTGCCGTGTAGCACTACAAGCTTAAGGAAGTGGCTCAATATTAAATAAAGAAACATGTTTTGTAAAAATAAAGATTTCTCAGTTAAATCATAATATTGTAAATTACCGGGGTTTTATCCCGAGTTGTGAAATAAAATAATTGGGAAATATTTCAGTTTTAAAAAGATCCTGAAGAAACTTCCGCTGTTAATTAAATACCACGGGATTTTCTGTCCCACGGCTCCTGAAACGGGTCAAACCGGGTCGGGGGCCTTGACAACTTGTATGCAAGATTTGTGAATCATTTGAATATCAATCATCCTTCTTCTTCTTCTTCATCTCTTATTTCTTTTACAACTTGTTCATGTGATTCCGCCACCTTACGAGTTGTACGATATCATTGTGATCTCGGTTTCGGGACTTACAGAGCTTTCATTAATCATCGACCACAAATATTGTTACATGTTTTTCAAAATGTATCATATCAAAAGGAACACAGGGAACACAGGGTCACACTACCCTTGTCCAACAAGTCTATCAGTCTACAAAAGTCATACAATCAAAAGGTGATCTCCAAAAGGCTTCACTAGCTCAGCTCAATAGTGGTGCTCTCATCAAAAGTAAAGCAACCTACATAAAACCAAAAACCGGCTATGCTGATGGTGGTGGAGGAGGAGGTGGAGGAAAGAAAAGCAAGCTGCGCACATGCACAAGCTCCTCCTCAAGCTCATAAACATGACGCAACAGATAACTGATCTGCTGCTCGACAGTAAGAAATCGAGCATCAAACTCCGGAAAAGGAGTAAGAGGTGCAGGTGGATGTGAAAACGGAGATGGTGATGAATGAGGGGGAACAAAAGCGGGCTGACAAGGACATGGTAAAGGACGCGGTGTCATCTCAAGCTCCAAGATCCTACGACTCATAATCTCATACTGGAGCTGCAGTGATAGTAGTAACTCATCCCATGTATAAGCAACAAACTGTGAGGGCTGGTAGGGATCTGATATTGTCATAGTATATGGTGGGAACCATCTGAGTGGCTCATCAAGTGACGGAGAAGTAAAAGGAGCAAAAGGTGCAGACTGGGGAATGTGTGGATAAGCTGCTGAAACATGAGGATCATGACTAGGCTGCTGGCCTGATGTACCTTTCCCTGGACGGGGTGCGGGTATGTCCTGCAAGAAAACAATAGGTAGGTCAACACGGTGAACATCAGACTCCACTGGGTGAAAAGGAACAACATCAGCAGGTGCAGGTGCAAGTGGAGGAAGGAATGGCTTAATAACAGGAGGGTCAATGGGTGCAGGAACTGGATCAGGTATGAGGGGTGCAATGTCTGGTATGCCAAAAGGGATAGGGTCATGATCAGGTAAAGGCTCAGGATCAGCAGGTGCAATATCAGGCTGATCAGCAGGAACAAAATCTAGGTCAAGACCAGGCTCAAGCTCGTGTGGAGGGGATGGTGCAGCTGACATGGCTGTATCATCATCAGAATCAGTGGTATAATGTCGTAATCCAACTGCCTGTAAGGCTGAAGACATCACAGACTCAAAGGAATCTGAGACAGAGTGTAAGCTAGTGTCAGAGGAAATCTCAATAACAGGGATCTCAGGAAGTGGACTAGCAACAACGTCCTCATCTAGCTCTCCATCGCCATGGGCATCATCGGGAGGACCATTAATAAACAGATCAAAGTCATCATCGAACAGATCATCAAATGGCCAATCCTCAGGAGGGATGACCACTAAAGGAACAGGAGTGAGGATCGGTGCCACAATATGCTCACCATCGGGATGACCGATGATAAGATGATCGTGGACTGGAATGGGAATAACAAAAGGATCCTCGTCTAGGATACCATCAGAAAGTGGTAAGTCGTCTCCAAAATCAGGCAGTGCAAATGGCTTAAAATCGTCCTCGTCATCGGACATCATCTCCGGGTCACTCTCTATGTCGGATGTGAAGATCTCTGGCTCGCTCGCACCGGAGCCAATAGCCATGGGGTCATCAGTGTCGGACAATCCACTCTCGGATGAAGACATAGTGTCTGTAACATAACAATCACAACATATGCACATATATTAACCACTAACTTTAAGTATGCAAGCAAAGTCAATGTATCATGAAATCATGTATCCTCGTGATTCCTCACGAACCCCTTTCTATCCTTCCTAGCCTCCCAGACTAAACCACCTAGTCTCCTAGACTAAACCACAAAAGTAACCATGCATTGTGTTTTGTGTCTTTCTGTTTGTAAAAATGTTTGTTCCATTGGATTTGGGCGTTTTGTATATGTAATGAAAACATGTTGTAAAAATATTTTCGTGAGAGCCCTAATAATTGTAGTCTAGACTCGAGAAGGAATCCTAGTTCGCTACAATCGAAGCTCTGATACCAAACTGTCACACCCTGACTTTTGCGGAAGCGTGATTATGTGTGACTTGCTTAATATCATCGCATTCAATCATAACAACAACTATATGATAAAACTAAATATGTTCATCCATTAAATAAGTTTAAAAACACCATAACAACATTGTTTTAGACATAGACTTCAAATTCGAGTACAACCCATGCAACTTGTTTTTAGAGTTAACAAAGACTCGACAAAAGACATTAAATAAACCAGGCTTTGTAAGATGTGTCTTATCTAGGATAAGACACACTTTCCAAATCCTCAGACTCGGATGACATCTTTTATTCTCAACACTTCTTGGAACTTCCAAACGCCTACCAGATCCACATTTAATTCCTGAAATACATGTAGTTTGAAAACATCAATAAAAGTTGAGCGAATTCATGTGTTTGTTTGTGTGCACGAATAAACCTTTGAAATCAGTGAGAGTATGTATGTATGTTTGTAAACTCCTGGTATGAAAGCAACAAGGAAAACATATCATTAATGGTTTGCAAGGCCATTAATATGTGTGACGTGATGCAGGAAGGCTCAAACCTAGCAGACTTTGCATCGGGCTTCCAGCTGTAAGACATAGTCATCCCATGGGCCAAACCCCGGTCCAACATGGGCGGGGCTCGCTACACCCAAATAGATCTATCACTCATGTCCCTCGGTCCTACAACGAGGATTAATGGTCTTAAGCGTTATACCCACCACTCACATGATCTAGCAGTACCCTTCCTTAGCTAACCATACCAAATAATAACGTTTGTAAATAGTATGTAACATGTACTTCACCCCCGAAGTTGTAAAACTGAAAATAGTTAAAAGAAAAGGGGGAACATGAACTCACAGTCTTGCGTTCTTCGTAATCACTGTAACTCAAAGCTTCGCCTAGCGTACACGACTACCTACAACGTACTAAGGTCTCTTAGAGGAGCGGGTCGTGCCTTGACTTAGTATAGATTAGTGTCTTTGAGTTACGTTTCTTCGTGTCTTCAATATTATTCCAAGTTATATGATTATTTGTTAAAATATTAAATATTTTAACTTAAATTATATTTACTAAATTTTAGAATAATTGTTAAAATAACATATTTTAACTTGATACTTTTCAAGTATTTATACATGTATTTCCTTCCCAAGGATGGGTGTATTTGTATTCATATTCTTATACTTGTATATTTTTGCCATGTATCGGGGTCGTATTCCGGAGTGTATTTATACGTACGAGAATACGTATTTTCTTGTAATTGTTAAGTACTCTTATACTTAATTTTGTATAAGTTTTTCCGGAATAATATCTCTAGTAAAAATACTTTTAATATATATTTCCAAAGTATATATTTTAAGAAATACTTACTTAGGAAAATTATTTATAATTTTCCTTTGGCAAAAATATTTGTACTTTCATATAAGTTCCAAAAATAATATATTTCATATTTGTTTGAGAAAATATATATTTCTTCCAGAGATTATATACCTTTTAATAATTCCAAGAAAATATATATATTTTTATTCAACAAAAATAATATATTTTCTTCTTGTAAAAAATATGATATAAATTTGTAATAATTGTGAAAATCATATTTTCATTCACTTGGTGTCCAAAATACTAACTAACAAAATATACTTATGAATAATATTTCCGGAATATTTTTGTGAGTTATATTCTTTTGTTCGGTTTCACCAATATTTTGTGTATTCTTTGTATATTTATTCCTTGGAATTTTGGTAATATTTTGGATTGAAATGTCTTGGTATATTGATGAGTTATATTATTTCAAGTCCTAAAATAATATAACTAATACACATAATATACAAATAATCACATACATGGTGACTTCTAAATATATATTTTCCTAAATACATATTTAGTCACTTTTATTTATAAAAACCAACCTCCAATATTTGTAATTTTTGTAACAAAAATTATGACAAACTTTATGTAAAAATTCATGGTTTGCAATACACTTGTAAATATTTGTTTAGAAATATTTTTCTAAGTGTTTAATTTTTAGAAAAATTTTGCCATAGTTTCCCCTAAAAATGGAGGTTTCCATACCTTGAAGGTATATCATTTTCTTTTGTAAATCAACACAATCAATCAAAAATCAACAATAAATAATCTATACTTACCAATCTTGCCCAAACACAAGCATAAACTACCACTTCGTGAACTTGAAAATTTTTAAAAATTTGTAGTAACTTACTAGTGTGTTTAGTTAGTCTTGTTACCCTTTAAAGTGTGGTTGATTCTTTAAAAACATCATTTTTAAAGAATTTAGATCTTCACAACTTATAATCATATTTTCTAAAAATGTCTCTTCTTGAATTTCTCTTGTTCCATAAGTGTTTCTACACTTGTTTAACCACCAAAAATGAGGGTTATTTATTTAAGAACCAAGACTAAGTAAATCTTGTATTTTTAACTTGGTTTCTTGAAAAATCATTCTTGAAATCTTTAGATTTACAAGACTTTAAGCTTACTTTGTTCATCACTTAACAAGAAAACAATTTATTCATTCCAGTTCATGACTTTTGTGAGGATGATCTATTAGTCTTTAACACTTTCATCCTCTCATCTTGCTAGATTATGTTTTCAACCATGATCTAGCAAGATCATATGATAATCAACATCAAATACATGAATAAACCACAATCAACAAGCATAACAACTCATATACATCAAGATTTCTTCATGATTTAAGCTTATGTTCAAGTTTCATTCTCTTGATTCTTAGTGTTCTTCAAGTTAATCATCATGTATCATTCTTTAACCACTTATATGAGATGTAAAATGGAAAGATTAGTGTTCTTACCACTAGCTCATGGCCAGGGATGATCAAGAGAAGAAATAGAGTGGATAAAAGCAAATAGAGAAGGTCTTTCAACTTCTACAAGCTCCTAGCTCCTTTGTGCACCTTCTAACACCTTGGTATAAGCTTGGAATAGTATGAAGATGAGTGAATGATGGTGGTGGTGGTGTTGTTGGTTACGGCCGAAGCCAAGAGGAGAAGAAGAGAAAGAAGTGTGGTGTTGGGTGAATGATTAAATGAAAGTGTTATGTTCACAAGGTTATACTTATAACCAAAATCAAGTAATTTCCAAGGGTTTTTATGTTTAGGAAAGCAAGACATGATCTAATATTAAATTGAAACAAAATCATAAGTGGGGCCACGTGTTGGGCCTTCCCATAGGTGGGGGGGGGGTAGTAGACTAGGTTTAAACCATATAGTTAGTTACTTAGTTAGAATTCAAGTATTCGGGTAAGGATCTAGTTATTAGATATTTATATAAGGTGTTATGATGTTTGGGAACCATAACGAGCTTGGTAATGTTAAAACTGTGCTTCTAGTGAAAATTTGGTCTTTCGGGTAGTGTCCGGTTGTTCGGTTGGTTACTGGTTCGTTAAGGGGCTAAACTATGCAGTTTAGTGTGCTTTATGTACACTTTTGTGACAGTTTTGATTCCCGACACTTAAGAAAGCATTTAGGACCATTTAACCATATTTCTGCATGATATAAATGTGTTTAAATGCTGAATTTGCTGATTTCATCTAGAATTCTGCAGTTTAAGTGAGTTTTAGGCACTTTCCGTCACTTAAATTATCTCTAGAAAGGCAGTTTTGTGATCATTACTTTCCTACACACTAGACTAGTGTCATACTTGGTTTCTGGCCCATTCTGTGTCTCAATACCTTGTCTGTCTATGTACTGAACTTCGTCAGCATTTTTCTGATTTGTCTGATAACTGTGCTAACTGTGTTTCGTGCATCATTTAAGTCAAAAGTTCTCATGCAATAATGATATATCATTTGAAATATGTGATGCACATGTAAGTATAAAGCAGAAATCAGAAGGCAATTCAAGTCATTAATTGTAATGCAGCACAGTCATTAAGCACTAATTATGGTTTAATAGTTGTACGGATACCTGGAATTTTGACAGTTGTCACAAACCAAGCACAAAAACCCACTCACAATCACACCCAGAAAATAGCATCCACACATACAGCATCGATCTATGTCTCCAAAATCCACAAAACCACTTCAACAACGAACAACAATAGATCACACAAAAAAACAAAACGCCATATTTTACTGACTGATTAGCTTCGTCTAGAGCCGAGCATTTCAGCGGTGTAGGGAAATCGGCATCTATCTATGGTATTCAAAGGTTTAAGGCATAAAAACTTCAAGAAGAAGAAACTGATGACAGTGAAGATTTGGATGAGAAATTGGATTATGATTTTTAATTTTTTTTCTTTTCTATTTTTTTTGGTGTCATTTTTTATGGTTTGTTATCTAGTTTTCCACTAATAAAATACATTATTTCTGTAAATTGCTTATAAAACGCCAAGTTGCCACAAACGCCTAAACTATAATAAAAATACTTTAAACAATTATTATTAAAAAAATCCAAAAGTTTACTAAAATGTATAAAATAATGTGCTAGATAATAGAACAATGTGCCATCTTTATCTAAACGTATAACAACCCTCCTAGAACCCTTAACGTGACCCTAGATTGTCACACCCTGACTTTTGCGGAAGTGTGGTTATTGGTGTGACTTCTTAATACCATAGCATTGAATCATAACAATGCTATATGATAAAACCAAAAGATATTCATCCATATATTAAGTTTAGAAAATACCACAACACTTGTCTTGAAAACATCGACGTCAAATTTTAGTTACAAACCGTGACATGTTCAACGGAGTTCAGAAAGACTCCACAAAAGACTTTAAATAAAACTGGGTTTAGAGACGTGCATCCCGTCCAGGAATAGAATACACCCCCTAAACTCAACAACCATGGATAACATCTTTTATTTAAACGCAGCTTGGAAACACACGCATACCCTTGCCAGGTCCACTAGTTCCCTGAAATACATGTAGTTTAAAATTTTCAACAATAAGTTGAGCGAGTTCATGTGTTCGTGAGTAAGTATAAAACCTTTGTATTCATGTATGTATGAAAGTCCCTGGTATGTAGCAATAAGGAAAAAGAGATCACCAATGGGTTGCAAAGCCAATGGTAAGTGTGAAATGGTGCAGGAAAACTCAAACCTAGCAAATTTGTACCGGGCTTCCGGCTGGAAGACATAGTCACCACTATGGGCCACCCTGGCCTCATGGGTGTGGGCTCGCTACACCCAAATAGATCTATCACTCATGTCCCTCGGTCCTACGACGAGGATTAATTGCCTTAAGTGTTGTACCCACCCTTCACATGTTCTAGTAGTAAACCCTCCTTAGCTAACCATACCATGTATAAAACGTTTGTAATAATCGTAACATGTATTTCACCCCCGAAGTATAAAACTGAAAACAGTTAAAAGAAAAGGGGGACATGAACTCACAGTATTACGTCCTCAGCTCGTAACTCAAACTCTGTCAGCAAACACGACTACCTACAGTGTACTAACGTCTACTAGACGAACGGGTCGTGCCTTTGCTTAGTATTAATGTTTTGGAGTTACGTTTCTTATATTATTCCAAGTTATAATTACTTGTCAAAATAATATTTCAACTTAAATTATATTTGATTTTGGAATAACTGTTTAAGCAATATTTCTGTATTAATACTTCTCAAGTATTTAACTTCGTATTTCCTTCCCAAGGGTGGGGTATTTATAAATGTATTTTTGTATTACTGTATTTGTAGTTTCCGAAATAATATATTTCCCTTTTGTCAAAGTATGATATAACTTTGTAATATTTACGAAAATCATATTTCCGTTTCTCGTACCCAAAATAATATTTACCACAAATATATGTAACGGTATTGTTTTGGATAGTAAATTTCACAGTACTTGTTAAGTTATATTATTTTACTCTCAAATAATATAATTATTTCACCGAGTAAACAAATAATCCCACAAGTGTCTTAATATGTATATATATTCTAAATATATATATATATATGTTTACCCATTTTTATTTATAAAACCGACCTCCAATATTTGTATTTTTGTTACAAATATTATGGCAAAGTTCATATCGAAAACTTATGGTCTAAATATACTCGTAAATACTTTTTAGAAAATATTTTTCTAAGTGTTTATATTTTTAGAAAATTTTGCCATAGTTTCCCCTAAAAATGGAGGTGTCCATGCTATTGTAGCATATCATTTTCTTTTCAAAAATCATCACAACAATCAATAATTAATCCTTAAACAACCTACACTTCTCAAGTTCAAAAAACTATACAATTTTGAACTTGGTTTTCTTGGAAAATCATTCATAATTCTTAGATTCATAAAATTACTAGCTCACTTTATTTACTATTTTTCAAGAAATTAACTTATTATTCAAGTTCATGTTAATGCATGAGGATGATCTTCTTGTGTTAGCTCATAATCATCCTCTAACTTGCTAGATCATGTGTTTAATCACAATCTAGCAAGCTCCTTATGATGATCAACATCATAATTTCAAGTAAACATTGTCAACTATCATACATATGCTTAACAACATTATTTTAACAAGATTTCATCATTTTTAAGCTTCATGTTCATGATTCTTGTTTAAGTCTTTTAGTGTTCTTGTGATAAACAATATACTACAACTTTTAACCAACAAAATGAGAAGCAAAAACTAGTAACAAGAAGCTTACAACTAGCTCAAAAGCTAGGGAAGAACACTAGAGAAAAAGATGATGAAAATGGTGGATGAAAGCAAGCAATGAAGGTTCTTCAAGTTCTTCAAGCACCAAGCTCCATGAAACACCTTCTAGCACTTTGAAATGAGCTTGGAATGGGTGAGTGGTGGTTGAAAATGGTGGTGGTGGTGGCGGCACTTCTAGGCCGAGATGGAGAGAGAGAGAGAGTATGAGGGAGATGAGTGAAGTTGTGATGTGTGAGAATGAAATGATTTTAGGATCCATGAACCATACTTATATAGATTTCTACTCAATATCATGGCAACTCAATCAAGCAAAATCAAATAAAATACAGGATGAAATCTAGTGGGGCATGGTGGTGGGTCCTCCCTTAGACCGTAAATGATGAGGGGGGCGGGTTAATTGTAAATTTTGATGGCAAATGTAGGTAAATAGATGGAGGTTAAGTGTAATATCTAGTGTTTTAAGTGTAGGATGCATTATGTAGTATGTTAGGGTGTTCGGGAACCATAACTAGCCAAGAAATAATAAAACAATGTTTCTGGTAAAATTTTGGTGTTCCGGGTAATGTCCAGTTGTTCGGTTAGATACCGGTTCGTTAAAGTGTCAAGCTATTCCGTTTAATGATCTTTATGTTACTTTTTATGACACATTTAATTCCCAACACTTAGGAAAGCATTCAGGACCATTTAGTCAATTTTCTGCATAATACTAGTGTGTTAAAAAGCTGAATTTTGCTGAAAAATGCAGAATTCTGCACTATAAGTGGGTTTTTGGCACTTCCCGGCACTTAAACTATCACCTAGTGACGCAGTTTTATTGTCTTTACTTCCCTACACACCATACTAGTGTTGTACCTTGTCCCTGGCCCATACTAGGTCTCAAAACACTATCTTTCTATGTACTGAACCCCGTCAGCATATTCCCGTTCTGTTCGTTAACTATGCTTTGTGCATCATGTACGTCAATATAGTTTGTATGTGATAATGATGTGACATTATGTAATATGTGATGCACATGTAAGTATAATGCAGTAATCAGAAAGCAGTTAAGTAATTCAGCACAGTCATTAAGCACTTAATTAATATTAATTAATTGTACGGATACCTGGTTTTGTGAGGGTTGTCACATTCTCCCCCTGTTAAGAAAAATTCGTCCCGAAATTTAAGTTCTGCTTCTAGTTGCAGGGGTCTTAGGGAACAAATGTGGGTATTTTGCCCTCATGCGATCCTCACGCTCCCAAGTAAACTTTGGGCCGTGTCGCGCGTTCCAACGAACCTTGACGAGTTTGACACTACTTCGTCGCGTCTTGTTAACTTTCCAATCAGTAACCTCAACAGGTTCTTCAGTAAAGTGGAGTGTGTCGTCAATGTGGACTTCATCGGTAGGTATGACAACTGTTTATTGAGTTGGACTCTTTTTCAGGTTAGATACATGAAATGTATCGTGAACACCATTCACTTCTGCGGGTAAATCCAACTTGTAAGCCACAAGACCAATCCTCTCTAGGATTTTGAATGGTTCGATGTATCTTGGATTCAACTTCCTACGCTTCCCAAAGCGTGCTACACCCTTCCAGGGTGAAACCTTTAACAAAACCATATCTCCCATCTCAAATTCCAGAGGTTTCCTTCTTCGGTCCGCGTAACTCTTTTGTCGATCACGGGCCGCCTTTATGTGTTCTCGGATCTGTGTAATCTTATCAGTCATCTCTTGAACCAATTCAGGACCAACAAGCTGTCTATCACCCGTGTCTGCCCAGCATAACGGTGATCGACACTTGCGTCCATAGAGAGCTTTAAATGGTGCAGCTTGGATACTTGCATGGTAGCTGTTGTTGTATGAGAATTCTACCAAGGGTAAGTGAGTGTCCTAACTACCACCCAAATCCATTACGCTGCTCGCAACATATCTTCCAATGTTTGGATCGTTCGTTCACTCTGGCCATCTGTCTGTGGATGAAATGCAGTACTCAGATTCAACTGAGAACCAAAGGCTTCTTGGAAGGACTGCCAAAAGTATATCTCTTTTTATTCGAATTCTCGGCTTCCCTTTTACCCCTTTTGATCTTAGCGTTCTTAGTTTGTTTTCTTAACATCGCCACCCCCCCCCCCCTCTTCAAGCACCGTTGTAGGCGCGCGCACAAATCTACATATAGCCCATACTGGCAACTTTGTGAGACTGTAACTCACACCACTTTAACGAGAATAAATATCTGATGCCACTAGACAAGAGGCTTAGTTACTACCGCATGATAGCGTGTTAAATGCACTTGCACCTCTTGGAAAAATCACTAGAAAATATATTTATTGCAAATGCATGTTACATTTAATTTCATTAATAATGTTAACTAATACATTATGTTTAAATAAAATAACAAATCAATCAAACGTGTTACAAGTTACAACATCTCAATTCCTTGACACAAACCTTCCATCTCTATCAAAAATGATCGAGAGAGGCACTCCATGCCGTGCAACTATCTCTCTCAGGTATAGCTCAGCAAGCTTGCTTGTATTGTCTTTCTCCTTGATTGGCAAAAAGTGTGCAGATTTGGTCAGACGGTCAACGATTACCCAAATCGTATCGTGACCTCTGGGTGTTCTATGCAATTTTGTTATAAAGTCCATTGAAATCTGCTCCCATTTCCACATGGGTATTTCTGGTTGTTGCAGAAGGCCTGAAGGCTTCTGATATTCGGCCTTTACCTTGGCACAAGTTAAGCATTTACCAACATACGTTGCAACATCGCCTTTTAACCTCGGCCACCAATAGAAATCCTTTAAATCTTGATACATTTTATCTGACCCTGGATGGATCGAGTACCGTGACTTGTGAGCTTCATCGAAAATTACTTCTCTCAAACCACCAAACAGAGGAACCCAAATTCTTTTCATGAAGCACAACGTACCTTCCTCATTTGGTACCAACTGTTTCTCCATCCCACAGAGATGTTCATTCTTAAGATTCCTTTCTTTAAGAGCTTCTCTCAACGTGGCACGAATGCCCAATGAGAGGTCCGTTTATATGATCATTTCCAATGCTCGAACCCTTATGGGCTTGATTCTTTCTTTCCGACTTGAGGCATCGGCGACTACATTCGCCTTCCCTAGGTGATACTTGATTTCACAATCATAATCATTCAACAATTCTACCCATCGCCTCTGTCTCATGTTCAGCTCTTTTTGATCAAATATATGTTGTAAGCTCTTGTGATCGGTGAAGATTGTGCATCACGTGCCATACAAGTAATGTTGCCAGATCTTTAATGCAAACACCACCGCGCCTAACTCCAAGTCATGCGTGGTGTAGTTTTTCTCATGAACCTTCAACTGGCGTGAAGCATAGGCTATAACTTTCTGTCGCTGCATCAGCACGCAGCCTAAACCTTGACGCGAGGCGTCGCAATATACCACGAAGTCGTCAGTGTCTTCGGTTAGAGATAAGATTGGTGCGTCACAAAGCTTGTTCTTTAACAACTGAAATGCTTCTTCTTGCTTGTCTCCCCATTCGTACTTCTTGTCTTTCTGTGTAAGGGAGGTCAGAGGTTGAGCGATTTTCGAGAAATCCTTAACAAATCTGCGATAATATCCTGCCAATCCTAGGAACTGTCGAATCTCGGCTGGCGTCTTCGGAGTTTCCCAATTCTTGATCGCCTCGATCTTTGTGGGATCCACATGGATTCCATTTCCATTTACCACGTGACCAAGGAACTGAACCTCGCGTAACCAAAATTCGCACTTCGAGAACTTCGCGTACAACTTCTCTTTCTTGAGCAGCTCTAGGATAGTTCTTAGATGTTGCTCATGTTCTTCCTTCGTCTTTGAGTAGATCAAAATGTCATCAATAAACACGATCACAAACTTATCGAGATACGGCTTACAAACTCTGTTCATCAAATCCATGAATATTGCTGGCGCGTTTATCAGACCAAACAGCATGACCAGGAACTCGTAATGTCCATATCGAGTCCTAAAGGCAGAGTTTGGTATGCTTTCTTCCTGTATACGCAACTGGTGATAACCCGATCGAAGATCGATCTTGGAGTAACAGCTCGAACCTTGTAGTTGATCGAACAGGTCATCAATCCCTGGCAAAGGATATCAATTCTTGATAGTCAACTTGTTAAGCTCGCGGTAGTCGATACACATGCGGAAACTACCGTCTTTCTTCTTGATAAACAAAACTGGAGCTCCCCAAGGTGAGAAGCTTGGTCTGATAAATCCCTTGTCTAACAACTCCTGAAGTTGTGTTGACAGTTCTTGCATCTCGGAGGGCGCAAGTCGATAAGGTGCCTTAGCCACAGGCACAGCTAGGGGTGTTCATGAGCCGATCCGATCCGATCGAGGGTCTGCTCATGCTTGGATTGAATTACAACCGATCCGATCCGAGCGGATCAAATTTGCAAAACCGAGCGCAAAAGTAATGCTCATGCTCGGATTGAATTTGAATCGATCGGCTCGGTTTCGCTCGGTTTTTATCAAATCCTAAAAAATCGAGCGGATCGTTTTCGCTCGGTTTTGCTCGATTTAATGATAAGGCTTCTTTCAACAAAAACAATTCTAACTTAATCAAAAGATGTCCAACACTTTACTAACAAAAGCATAAAATAAAGTGTCACTGCGGCGATATGAATATGATACGAGTAAAATTGTTTTAGGAATAAGATTTAGGGTTAGATTTCCATATTAAATATTAAGTTGGGCTAATATTATTTGGGCTTTTAATTTTTTTTGGGCTATTATATTTTTTTGGGTTTTTAATCTATAAAATCTTTAATATATATATATATATATATATATTAATTATTAATAAAAATAATTCGAACGAAACCGAGCGATCGACGAGCGAGCGGAGCTTTGCTCATGCTCGGATTGAATTTGAATCGAACCGATCCGATCGGCTCATTTACAAACCGAGCGGGAATCGAACGAGCATTTTTCGAGCGATCCTCGAGCGATCTTCGATCGTCGAGCAGTTTGGACAGCCCTAGGCACAGCACCTGGAACTAAGTCAATGTGGAACTCGACTTGTCGCTGCGGCGGCAATACTGGCAAGTCTTCGGGGAAGACTTCAGGATATTCCTTAACAACTGGTATATCTTCTAACTTCGGCTCAATGGCTTCTTTATCCACAATGTGTGCCAAGAAGGCAACACATCCTTTCTGCAAAAACTTTCGAGCTTTCAAACAGCTAATGATCCTTAGAGGCGTATTGCGCTTCTCTCCATGTACCACAATTGTTTCTCCATTCTCCATCGGAATGCGAATGATCTTCCAGTGACATACAATCTCGGCTCGGTTGCTTGACAACCAATCCATCCATACTACCACATCGAAGCTTCCCAACTCGACTGGCAGCAGATCAAGTGTGAACTCATGCTTTCTAAGCTCTATTACGCAACCCCTAATAACTTCATTTGCTTCTACTAGCTTCCCATTAACTAGTTCTATCGAATATGGAATGTCTAACTTACTGGCTACCAACCCAAGTATATTCTTAAATTCTAGCGATACAAAACTATAATCGGCACCAGTATCAAATAGTACAGATGCAAAGCGTTGATTGATAGGGAACGTACCAGTAACTACATTTGGATCTTGGCGAGCTTCCCTCGCACCGATGTTAAAGACTCTTCCATGTTCTTGGTTGATTTTCGGGCATTCTCGCTTGAAGTGCCCCACGTCTCCACAATTGAAACAACCTGGTCCTCGACCATAACCATTCCCATTATCACCTTGAGCGTTATTTTGGCTGCAGTTTCCACTCCCAGCTTGATTAGCAAAATTACCATGATTTCCGTTACCACCATTCCCTCCTTGGGGGCGGTTCCCGTATCCATTCCCACCGCGGTTGTTGTTGCCATAACCCCTCTGACCATTGTTACCATGCCCAGTACCAACCCAACATGTTTCCTTCGAGTGGCCAACCTTCCCACAAGACTCACACTTCCTGAGTCTGCACTGGCCGGAAGGATGGTACTTGCATGTATCACATTTGGGCAGAGCGCCCATGTAACCCTTCCCTCTGTTTTCAACCCCGGGCTTGGCTTCAGCCGGTAAGTACGACTCTCTCTTCTTGTTGACACTGTTGGTGCCCTTTTTAAAGTTGGAGAACTTCCTCTTGTTCTCACCCGACGACTCCACGTGAGTCTCCTTTTTCTTTTGATCAGAGATCGAAAACTTGTTTAATCTGACTGCTTCTTCAGTAAGTGCCACGCTGAGATCAACGGCTTCGTTAATTGTCAGAGGCTTTGACGTTGTTACCATGCTCATGATCTGAGGTGCCAACCCCCAAATGAAACGCTCAACGCGCTTGAATTCCGGTGTAACCATATATGGTACCACGTGAGAGAGATCGTGAAATCTCTGCACATACTCCGCGATCTTGGGGCCATCCATTTTGAGGTTCCAAAACTTTGTTTCCAATTTTTGAATTTCGGACCTGGAGCAATAATTTTTATGCATGAGCTCCTTCAGCTCGTTCCAAGTCAAAGCGTATGCTGCTGCCTCTCCCAGAGTTTGGACTTGGAGATTCCACCACGAAAGCGCTCCGTCTACGAAAAGTCCGGAGATGTAGGTAACTTGCATATCTGGTGCGCATTTGCTCATTCTTAACACCGAATCGGTCTTCTATGTCCATCGAACAAAAGTCACAGCACCCCCGGTGCCATCAAAAATTCAGCGGTTTACAATCTAAAAACTGTTTAAAGGTACAGCCTGTACACGTAACGTCATTCACAGAGAGCATTAGCGAACGCACATGGAATATTCAGTTGTAGCGTAATGTGTCTCAAGCGACTTAAACATTACCATGTGGTGGGTTGTTCCTCGAGGTACCCCCGCTAGTGTCGGCGCGTGAGGCCTCGTGCTCTGCTATTGCTCGAGAGATTCTTTCTTGTAATTCGGCCTCAATAGTGGGCAATCGTGTCTCTCTTCGTGGAGGCATCTTCTATAAGAAGATTGTATAGGTCAGGTCGTATGCATATAAGTATGTAATACGCGTATGTAATAATATCCATCAACACAAGTAAACACATAACATCCCATGTCATAACACAAACAAGTAATCCAACAACGTATGTAATGAGAATGTTGCGATTGAGCTTTCATATATCAAGACCACAAGTACAGTTTTACATGTTTCACAATTGTATCATACATCAAAATGGGACTATAGGGTCACATCACCCCTGTCCAAAACGTCTACCAACTACAATAATCAAAAGTCAAAAGTCAAAAGTCAAAGTGTGGTCTTCAAAAGCTGTGCAATCTGGCTCAATAGCTGCTCTCTCATCAAAAGTAGTCTATCTGCATAAGACCAAAAACCTCTAAGCTGATGGGGGAGGAGGAGGAGGTGGAGGAATGAAAAGCAAATGGCGCATACGCGCTAACTCCTCCTCGAGAGTATGAACAAGATGCAACAAACAGCTGATCTGCTGCTCCATCGTAAGAAATCGAATATCGAAATCCGGGTAAGGAAAAAGTGGAGCAGCAAACTGTGATGGACCAGTACCAGGTGGAGGATGCGGGATCCTCTCAAGCTCAGCGACTCGACGACTCAACATATCCTGTTGTAGCTGCAGCAAAAAAAAAGTATATCAACCCTCGTGTATCCAATGTGGAAGGGATGGTATGGATCAGATACTGGCATGACGTTGGGCGAAAACCACATAAATGGCTCGCCCGTGGGTGCAGAAGAAGATGCAGCGTGTGTAAACTGTGGTATGAAATGATCGGCTGCTGACACAAAAGGTACGTGACCGGCCTGCTGACTCGAAGGTCCTTCCCCGGGACGGGGAGGAGGTATATCCTGAAGAAATGTGATGGGTAAATCTGCACGATGAACATCTGATACGTGTGGGTGAACTGGAGAAAATTCAATGGGTGCATATGTGGGTACAGGAGGGGGGGTAACTGGCCTGACAAAAGGAGGAAAGTCGTCGTCGTCCTTGATCCACCCATTGCGGGTGTGAGCATATCTGGGGTCTACATGGGTAGCAAAAGGAGCATGATCAAAAAGTGTTGGGATCAGGTCAGGAAAGGTGGTGCAACAACTGGTACATCAACAGGGATGGGGTCGTGCACTGGTGGAAGGTCGTGAGCAAGAATAGGCTCAGGTGCAATCTCCGGCTCTAGGTCAGCTGGAGCAAGCTCATGATCAGCGGGTACATCAAGGAGCTGATCATCAGGAGAAACAGGTGCATCAATGGGCTGCTCAGCAGGAATAAAATCAACCTCCTGCTCAGGATCGAAATCAGGATCAATAGGTGCCTCAAAAGGCTGCTCATCAGGGACAAACTAAATCTCTTGATCTGGATCAAAATCGTGTGGATAGACAGGGTCAAACTCATCGTCGAACTCAAAATCATGATCATCACCGTGTGGAATATCGGGTGCAACAGACATGGCTATGTCAGAATCAGTATATGTGGGATGTCGCTGTAATCCCAAAGCATGTAAAGTAGTGGAAGACACTGACTCGAAAGAATCGGGACCGGAATGGTCAGAAGGAGCCTCAACAACAGGAATCTCATCCTGTGGAACAGCAATGTCATCAGCAACTGGAATCTCAACAAGAGGGATAACAACATCATCATCAACGGGAGCCCCACCATCCTGGGCATCCTCAGGGGGACCCTCAATCAAAAGATCGACGTCGTCATTAGACATAGCGTCTAGAGGCAGATCCTCAAGAGGAACTGCAGCAAGGGGAAGAGGAGCAGGGATCTGAACGAGAGGTAGATCCTCGCCCGGAAGACCATCAGCTAAGGGTATGTCATCGCCAAAATCCGGCAAGGCGAAAGGCTGAAAATCGTCAGTATCATCTGAAAGCATCTCTGGATCTGTGGCCATCTCGTCATCTGAAACTATAGCCATGGGATCAATGGTGTCGGATGCTCCGCTTTCTGAAGAGGACATGGTGTCTGTAACAAATCAATCACAAGTAGGCACATATATCATCAAACGTCAATTAAGCATGTAAGTAATAACAATGTAAGTATGTATGCATCCTAGTCTTCCCAAGACTATCCCACCCAACCTCTCAGACTGAACTACTTAGTCTCTCAGACTAGACCTCCCAGTTTCCCAAACTGAACTACCCAGCCTCTCAGGCTAAACCTCCCAGTTTCCAAACTAAACTACCCAGCCCCTCAGGCTAAACCTCCCAGTCTCTCAGACTGCCCCCAACTAGTCTCTCAGACTGAACTACCCAGTTAGTCTCTGATGAGGCTGTCATGGGCCACTCAAAATTAATAACCTAACTTTACCTATAGACAGGGTAAATCGGGTGTCGAATCCACGAGGAGCATGCGGTTAGTGTTACATGTTTTGTTTGTAAATTTTACTAAACTAACTGATAATTATAGAACTGATATGAAATTAAAAACACATGAAACAAGTTGCAATTAAGAAAAAGATTGAGTTGTAACAAACAATGATGAGAAAAGGTGATCACTTCAGGATTTAGATTCTGTAATTACTAATAACCTAGTTCTGATTTTATTTGATGCTATTAATTGAATAGTAAATCTGTCACACCTACCAATTACCTATGCAACTCAAAATCTTAATATTAATTGATCAGATAAATATTAAAACAAACATACATAGAAATCATTCAATCAACAAAAGCATAATTGGATTCAAAACATAATTATAACTCTGACTGTCACTCAGGATTTGTCTGTCACACAAATAATCTAATCATGTAAATAGTCGGCTGTCACCCGACTACAAATCCAAATCTCAATACAAAACAGAAACTAGAATTAAAAGGGTCTCACAATAATCATTCACCCGAAGTGTCCATGAGAGATTTAGCCGCTCATGATACTTGTCCGATCAAAAGCTTGGTAAGAAGTTGACCACCTGTTCGGATGTTGTGGAAGATGGATGATGATATTAATGATGTTGAGTCATGATTTGCGAACCCCCAAACTTGTGATATGCGGCTGCTTATATCTCGATGGGAATTCTGATCATGTTTTTCTCATGAGTTTGAAGCCCAAAAATCTATGATGGTGGCTCCAATAATCGAGATCCAGGCCCAAAAGAAAAATGCATTGCTGCCAATTTCGATGGGTATGGAAGTAATTTTGATTTAAGAGAAAAAAATAATAATATATGGCCCCAAGCTTTGGTGATAGTGGCTGCCTAAATCGAGATGTTGCTGCCAAAAAGTAATCGGCCAAAAAGTCCTTCGACTCCTGCCAAAAGTCGATCCACCCACTAAGTCCTTGAAATAGGGTTTTAAAAACCTTAAATCCACCAAACAAAAATAGCTCACGTGCTTCTTGTGTTTGTGTTTCTCAATCCATGTCTTAGGTTTCTTTCTTTTTTTTTTTTTTTTACAATCCACTTTCAACAACTAACATACATGTTGCCTTTTTTTCAACCGTAAGCCCTAAGCCACACTCCGTAAGCCTCAATTCAACATGTCTGTTTCTTTTGTGAAGCCATAATGACAACCGTAAGTCACGGTTACGAAACCGTAAGCCCCATCGTACCAGCCATCCTTTCTTTCTAATTATTTAACAACTTTTGGCCCAATATTTCAATCTCCCATATTTGCAAACTTAACACCAACTTACAACTCATAATTAACTTTCGCGTAATGGCACTTTCACCCCTGGACTTCTATTCCTCGTATTTCTTGCATATCCGAGCTATTGTTCGATCCCAAACATTTCCGAGTGCTTCCGTTGGCCGCCTTTATTGATATCACATGTTCTGCTTCATCGTTAAACTCCGTAACTTCACCAAATTACGTGTGTTACCTGCACACATACAAACACTCGCAAATAACCAATTCCAAGCATATAGTTATGTAAATCAAGCTAAACCACGTAGAATAAACACTTAAACACCCGTGTTTCACTCTCCATCACATCCCCACACTTCCATTTGATTGTCCTCAAGCAAACCGATACGGAACTACTCACCATAGTACCAATATCTCTGAACCCCTAAACCGATGCAACAGATTAAGTCCCAAGTCATACCCGTTACATAGACTGACACAATCAAGATTGACAGTCCGACAAGCAATTGATGCAGTTTCTAAAACTCAAGACTTGTCTATTCAAAACTAACATGCTTAGGATTATACACATGCCACACGCCCCTCACAATAAACTCTCCTCTTGGTTTAAAATATGAACTAGCGTGCAATGTGCTAGCATTTATAACACTCAAAATCAAACATGAAATCCTGTAATCATAGGCTTGTACGACAATCACACCTCCACTGTATCATATAACACGGCACATATCAAAAGGACTTTCGGTTTTGGGCTTAGGCTATGGGTAGGAAATTTTTGGCATATGTTTAGATTTTTATGTGGCGAACAAACAAACGACCAAACCGTGACAACTTATTTGCAAACATAACATACTATTGGGTTGGTTTCTACCAAAGACATAAACAATATACACAACACTTCTATTTTTGCTCTTTCTTTTTTTCTATCTTTTTTTTTTTCTTTTCTTTGTTTTCTTTTTTTTTTCTTTCTTTCTTTTTTCACTTATTCATAATTTGTCGTTCATGGTCAGTATCAACAATTCACATTAGGTGGACAAATGAAAGGTAAATAGGCTCAACAGGGCTACTAAGGGTAATGGCTAGGTAAACACAAAACAAATAAACAAATAGATGTAAGGGATATCCTAATGCCTTTATCATTTACGTGCACATGTCAAACCACAATCTCAGCATGTATCAAATCATACAAATTCTAACACAGAATAACACGCGGCCTGCTCTCAACAAATGAATTCAATATGTAAATCATTCTATCAGTCTACAGGCTCAAAATTCTCACCAAAGAAGGGTAAAAAGGTTGCCGACATGTAGCATATGCAATCTAAAACATGTTACCCCTAAATAGACATCTCTTTTCAATTCTTTTTTTTCTTCTTAAAACACCTGTCGGAACTACTCTCATGAAACTTAAAGAAACGACCATGACAAGGGACTATGTTAGTTTACTACCGGCAAGGAACCCATTAGTGATTGAAACATTCGGTTTTTGAATCCATTTAGTTCACTTAAGGCGATGAAATTCTTTAAAATTTTAAAAATTTTCAATTTTTTTCCAGTTTTCATCGTTTTCAATCGCTTTCAACCTCTTCAAGCCTTTGTCCCAAGCCTTTCCTTTCTCGGGTTTCCATATCCCCACACTTGGGCGACATTGTCCCCAATGTATAGTGCTTTTAAAACAAACCCGGGAATAACAACCAAACCATCCCATAAGCGGCCAATCCCTAACACAAATAACTAAAACACATTCCCTAACACATAGAGTTTAACACCACCAAAAACACGAATAGAAATGTAATAATAAAAGTGAAACAGACTCCCCAGGTTTAAAGCATAGAAGCCTCATACGTCGTGTTCCACCACGACCGTATAGCATTTCATTCGCGGCCGTGTCCAAAAGTACTCGGGTCAATCTCTACCATTAGTGTTCAAATCATCCCCGTCCAAATGGAGATTGAGTATGGATAGTTCTGACTGAACTCTAATCCATGCATTGTCCGCAATTGCAACTAGAACGGACGGGGACTTCACCAAACATCCCAACACTTGGACCATTGCATCCATAGAGATTAATGACCTGGTAACCTGCAAAAATAACCTCGCACAAAAACAAAACAAATATACACTACTCTACAACCTCGGGCTGCCTCCCGAGAGCGCTAAGTATATAGGTCTTCAGCTAGACCATACCTGATATGCTCAAGGTGGTTTAAATGGCATCTCTTGTGCAAAGAACACTTGTGCTGGTGAATGGTTAGTATCCCACTGCCATCCTTCACTCCATATGGCATCCAAATGATCCGGGTTATCGAAATCTATCGACTATGAGAATTCACCCTTAATTTTCCTCGCGGGCTTCTTCTTTTCCTTCAACTGTGAGAACTCACCCATATTCACCTCAAGTGGTCTCTTCTTGGATTTGGTTGCATCCTTTGGTGACTCCTTTTCTAACTTGATTGATCTCTTTTTGTTTCTCATCTTGAGCCACCACGGTGATTTGACCACTTTATCCTTCACGACCTTTTCATCCTTCGATCTGCCAATCACAACAACACTTTCTTTTGGGTCATCCTCATTAATTGGAGGATGACACTTATTAGCAATATTAGAATGAGCACAAGTGTGAGACATAAATTTTAAGGACAACTTACGTGACCCGAAGACCATAATCATAGTATTAGCATTGCAATCAATGGTAACCTTCGCGGTTTTCAAGAATGCTCGGCCTAAGATAACCGGCGGTTGTCCTTCAACATTGGACGGCGTGTGGTCCACAACTAGGAAATCTTCGGGGTAATAACAATCCCCTACTCTTACAGCAATTCCTCTCAACATCCCCCTAGATGGTTTCCTTGACCCGTCTGCAAGCACAATCGTGGTGTCCACCTTTTTAAGCTCACCAAAATCATATTCATCAAACACTCGACCCACCAATATGCTTATGCTTACCCCATGATCCACCAATGCCCTCTCAGTATTGAACTCACCCAACTAGACTGGGATCATAGGCATATTCTCTTCTTCATCTTCAACACTTGCAACCAAACGGATTGCACCAATGGTTATATTTAAACGGACGGGTGAATCATTATCATCAACTATTACCCGTACAGGAGTTACTGCCTCTACATCTGATTCTTCAATACAAACCTCATCTTGGGAATCCGCGATTGACTCAGATATTTGAGATTGTGAGTCCACTTGATTGTTGCTTCCTAACCTCTCGGACTCTCTTTTAACCCGCTCATTGCATAGTGCATTTATTAATTCACCTTGCTTGACTACATCTTCATAAATCTGATATATCCTATCAGAACTTTGGGGAATCTCCTTCATTGCATCATGGATGGCATTGAGTGCATCCAATAACCTATTCCTATCTTCGGGGATGTCTTGGGCATAACCTGACGAGTCATATTCATTAAAATGACCATTGCATCCATAACCATAGTCCTCAAAATATTCTGATTTTCCATTACAACCACAATCTGGCTTGTACCGGTGACCATCATCCATCTCATAACCATTGTACTCCCAATTTGGGTCATGATGGTAGTCCCTGCCTTTATCGGATTGATTGTAGTTTTGATATCCTCTGGAGCCATAATCCGGTTGGTAGTACCCTTGTTCAGAATGTGGACAATCTTGAACCCAGTGATAATAGCTCCCGCAACATGAGCATGGGTCATAATCATATTTCGATGCCATTGTTTCTGCATAAATAACAAACTAACAGTAGTACTGAACAAAAAAAATTAATAATAAATAAAATAAAAACTAACTAGAAAAGGCAAATACTTTTTGGATTTTAGAGTTTTTATGTAAAACGAAAGCGAACAAACAAAACTAAACTAAACTAAGCGCACTAGCTCCCCGGCAACGGCGCCATTTTGATGAGGCTGTCCTGGGCCACTAAAAAATAATAACCTAACTTTACCTATAGACAGGGTAAGTCGGGTGTCGAATCCACGAGGAGCAAGTGGTTAGTGTTACACGTTTTGTTTGTAAATTTTACTAAACTAACTGATAATTATAGAACTGATATGAAATTAAAAACACATGAAACAAGTTACAATTAAGAAAAAGATTGAGTTGTAACAAACAATGATGAGAAAAGGTGATCACTCCAGGATTCAGATTATGTAATTACTAATAACCTAGTTCTGATTTTATTGGATGCTATTGATTGAATAGTAAATCTGCCACACCTACCAATTACCTATGCAGTTCAAAATCTTAATAGTAATTGATCAGATAAATATTAAAACAAACATACATAGAAATCATTCAATCAACAAAAGCATAATTGGATTCAAAACATAATTATAACTCTGACTGTCACTCAGGATTTGTCTGTCACACAAATAATATAATCATGTAAATAGTCGGCTGTCACCCGACTACAAATCCAAATCTCAATACAAAACAGAAACTAGAATTAAAAGGGTCTCACAAGAATCATTCACCCGAAGTGTCCACGAGAGATTTAGCCGCTCATGATACTTGTCCGATCAAAAGCTTGGTAAGAAGTTGACCACCTGATCCGTTCGGATGTTGCGGAAGATGGATGATGATATTAATGATGTTGAGTCATGATTTGCGAACCCCCAAACTTGTGATATGCGGCTGCTTATATCTCGATGGGAATTATGATCATGTTTTTCTCATGAGTTTGAAGCCCAAAAATCTATGATGGTGGCTCCAATAATCGAGATCCAGGCCCAAAAGAAAAATGTATTGCTGCCAATTTCGATGGGTATGGAAGTAATTTTGATTTAAGAGAAAAAAATAATAATATATGGCCCCAAGCTTTGGTGATAGTGGCTGCCTAAATCGAGATGTTGCTGCCAAAAAGTAATCGGCCAAAAAGTCCTTCAACTCCTGCCAAAAGTCGATCCACCTACTAAGTCCTTGAAATAGGGTTTTAAAAACCTTAAATCCACCAAACAAAAATACCTCACGTGCTTCTTGTGTTTGTGTTTCTCAATCCATGTCTTAGGTTTCTTATTAATTTTTTTTTTACAATCCACTTTCAACAACTAACATACATGTTGCCTTTTTTTTCAACCGTAAGCCCTAAGTCACACTCCGTAAGCCTCAAGTCAACATGTCTGTTTCTTTTGTGAAGCCATAATGACAACCGTAAGTCACGGTTACGAAACCGTAAGCCCCATCGTACCAGTCATCCTTTCTTTCTAATTATTTAACAACTTCTGGCCCCTATATTTCAATCTCCCATATTTGCAAACTTAACACCAACTTACAACTCACAATTAACTTCCGCGTAATGGCACTTTCACCCCTGGACTTCTATTCCTCGTATTTCTTGCATATCCGAGCTATTGTTCGATCCGAAACATTCCCGAGTGCTTCCGTTGGCTGCCTTTATTGATATCACATGTTCTGCTTCATCGTTAAACTCCGTAACTTCACCAAATTACGCGTGTTACCTGCACACATACAAACACTCGCAAATAACCAATTCCAAGCATATAGTTATGTAAATCAAGCTAAACCACGTAGAATAAACACTTAAACACCCGTGTTTCACACTCTCCATGAGTCTCTCAGACCAACTCCCCAGTCTCTCAGACTGAATTACACAGCTAGTCTCTCAGACTAACTCCCCAGTCTCTCAGATTGCACAACCCAGCTAGTCTCTTAGACTAACTCCCCAGTCTCTCAGACTGAAATTAGAAATGAATTCTTTGAAATGTATTTTGTGTATTTTATTTGTAAAAATATTTGTTTCCTGGATCTGGACACTTTGTGTATGCAATGAAAACATTTCATGAGAGCCCTAATGATCGTAGTCTAGACTCGAGAAGAATCCTAGTTCGCTACGATCGAAGCTCTGATACTAAGCTGTCACACCCTGACTTTTGCGGAAGCGTGGTTATTGGTGTGACTTCTTAATACCATAGCATTCAATCATAACAATGCTATATGATAAAACCAAAAGATATTCATCCATATATTAAGTTTAGAAAATACCACAACACTTGTCTTGAAAACATCGACGTCAAATTTTAGTTACAAACCATGACATGTTCAACGGAGTTCATAAAGACTCCACAAAAGACTTTAAATAAAACTGGGTTTAGAGACGTGCATCCCGTCCAGGAATAGAATACACCCCCTAAACTCGACAACCATGGATAACATCTTTTATTTAAACGCAGCTTGGAAACAGATGCATACCCTTGCTAGGTCCACTAGTTCCCTGAAATACATGTAGTTTAAAAATATCAACAATAAGTTGAGCGAGTTCATGTGTTCGTGAGTAAGTATAAAACCTTTGTATTCATGTATGTATGAAAGTCCCTAGTATGTAGCAATAAGGAAAAAGAGATCACCAATGGGTTGCAAAGCCGATGGTACGTGTGAAATGGTGCAGGAAAACTCAAACCTAGCAAATTTGTACCGGGCTTCCGGCTGGAAGACATAGTCACCACTATGGGCCACCCTGGCCTCATGGGTGTGGGCTCGCTACACCCAAATAGATCTATCACTCATGTCCCCCGGTCCTACGACGAGGATTAATGGCCTTAAGTGTTGTACCCACCCTTCACATGATCTAGTAGTAAACCCTCCATAGCTAACCATACCATGTATAAAACGTTTGTAATAATCGTAACATGTATTTCACCCCCGAAGTATAAAACTGAAAACAGCTAAAAGAAAATGGGGACATGAACTCACAATATTGCGTCCTCAGCTCGTAACTCAAACTCTGTCAGCAAACACGACTACCTACAGTGTACTACCGTCTATTAGACGAACGGGTCGTGCCTTTGCTTAGTATTAATGTTTTGGAGTTACGTTTCTTATATTATTCCAAGTTATAATTACTTGTCAAAATAATATTTCAACTTAAATTATATTTGATTTTGGAATAATTGTTTAAGCAATATTTCTGTATTAATACTTCTCAAGTATTTAACTTCGTATTTCCTTCCCAAGGATGGGGTATTTTGTACATGTATTTTTGTATTACTGTATTTGTAGTTTCCGAAATAATATATTTCCCTTTTGTCAAAGTATGATGTAACGGGGTATTTTCGTTTCTCGTACCCAAAATAATATTTACCACAAATATATGTAACGGTATTGTTTTGGATAGTAAATTTCACGGTACTTGTTAAGTTATATTATTTTACCCTAAAATAATATAATTATTTCACCGAGTAAACAAATAGTCCCACAAGTGTCTTAATATGTATATATATTCTAAATATATATATGTTTACCCATTTTTATTTATAAAAACCGACCTCCAATATTTTTATTGTTGTTACCAAAATTATGGCAAAGTTCATATCGAAAACTTATGGTCAAAATATACTTGTAAATACTTGTTAGAAAATATTTTTCTAAGTGTTTATATTTTTAGAAAATTTTGCCATAGTTTCCCCTAAAAATGGAGGTGTCCATGCTATTGTAGCATATCATTTTCTTTTCAAAAATCATCACAACAATCAATAATTAATCCTTAAACAACCGACACTTCTCAAGTGCAAAAAACTATACAATTTTCATAACATCATGAACTTGAACTTTCACAAAAACTCGTAGTAATTTGGTAGGGTGTTTAGTAGGTTTAGTTACCCCTTAAAGTGCGTTTATTACTTTATAAATCTCATTCTTCAAGAAAATAGGTGTTTACAACTTGTTAGATGATCCTTCAAAAAATTATTCTTTTGAACTCTTCTTGTAAATAAAGTGTTCTTACACTTATTTCATCACCAAAAATAGTGTACCTTTAAGTAAGAATCAAGTTCTACTAAAAATCATATTTTGAACTTGGTTTTCTTGGAAAATCATTCATAATTCTTAGATTCATAAAATTACTAGCCTACTTTATTTACTATTTTTCAAGAAATCAACTTATTATTCAAGTTCATGTTCATGCATGAGGGTGATCTTCTTATGTTAGCTCATAATCATCCTCTAACTTGCTAGATCATGTGTTTAATCACAATCTAGCAAGCTCCTTATGATGATCAACATCATAATTTCAAGTAAACATTATCAACTATCATACATATGCTTAACAACATTATTTGAACAAGATTTCATCATTTTTAAGCTTCATGTTCATGATTCTTGTTTAAGTCTTTTAGTGTTCTTGTGATAAACAATATACTACAACTTTTAACCAACAAAATGAGAAGCAAAAACTAGTAACAAGAAGCTTACAACTAGCTCAAAAGCTAGGGAAGAACACTAGAGAAAAAGATGATGAAAATGGTGGATGAAAGCAAGCAATGAAGGTTCTTCAAGTTCTTCAAGCACCAAGCTCCGTGAAACACCTTCTAGCACTTTGAAATGAGCTTGGAATGGGTGAGTGGTGGTTGAAAATGGTGGTGGTGGTGGCGGCACTTTTAAGCCGAGAGGGAGAGAGAGAGTATGAGGGAGATGAGTGAAGTTGTGATGTGTGAGAATGAAATGATTTTAGGATCCATGAACCATACTTATAAAGATTTCTACTCAATATCATGGCAACTCAATCAAGAAAAATCAAATAAAATATAGGATGAAATCTAGTGGGGCATGGTGGTGGGTCCTCCCTTGGACCGTAAATAATGAGGGGGGGGGGGGGTTGATTGTAAATTTTGATGGTAAATGTAGGTAAATAGTTGGAGGTTAAGTGTAATATCTAGTGTTTTAAGTGTAGGATGCATTATGTAGTATGTTAGGGTGTTCGGGAACCATAACTAGCCAAGAAATAATAAAACAATGTTTCTGGTAAAATTTTGGTGTTCCGGGTAATGTCCGGTTGTTCGGTTAGATACCGGTTCGTTAAAGTGTCAAGCTATTACGTTTAATGATCATTATGTTACTTTTTATGACACATTTAATTCCCAACACTTAGGAAAGCATTCAGGACCATTTAGTCAATTTTTTGCATTATACTAGTGTGTTAAAAAGCTGAATTTTGCTGAAAAATGCAGAATTCTGCACTGTAAGTGGGTTTTTTGCACTTCCCGGCACTTAAACTATCACCTAGTGACGCAGTTTTATGGTCCTTACTTCCCTACACACCATACTAGTGTAGTACCTTGTCCCTGGCCCATACTGGGTCTCAAAACACTGTCTGTTTATGTACTAAACCCCATCAGCATATTCCCGTTCTATCCGTTAACTGTGCTAACCGTGCTTTATGCATTATGTATGTTAATATAGTTTGTATGTGATAATGATATGACATTATGTAATATGTGATGCACATGTAAGTATAATGCAATAATCAGAAAGCAGTTAAGTAATTCAGCACAGTCATTAAGCACTTAATTAATATTAATTAATTGTACGGATACCTGGTTTTGTGAAGCTTGTCACATAGATGTCCTAAAATATACTCCGTGTGCGAGAAACGAGCCCGAAAATACCCTTATATTTATAAAAAACAAGAAAACAAAGTTTAGGAGACGCACGCCCCCTTAGCTTTGTGTGTCGCGGGGCGCGAGGACAGTAACTTGCCGGACAAACAAAATCACCATGTGTCGACATGTGGCAAGGCTATACTCGATGACCCATTAACCCTAAACCCTAGTCTACTCTCTCGCGGGCCGTGAGAGAGTTAGCTAATGTCTACGCGGGCCGCGAGCTGCCATACTTCTGGCCTATAAATAGGGTCGAGTGGCTCATTTGTTCAATCATTCAGAAATCGAATTCTCTCTCAAAATTTGTAGGCAATTATTATACTCGGGATATTATACCCCTATAAAGCGAAGCTCTGGCTCGTTGTAAGTATTATAACCCTGCTGTTACCCTAGACGATCGATTTAGGGCTCCGTAACGCATGTCAAGGCTCTGCCTGACTCAGTCGTTGGAGTTTTGTCTCGTGTTACACCCGATTGATATAGGACTCCGTACTGCATGTCAAGGCTCTGCCTGACTCAGTCATTGGAGTTCTGTCTTGAGTTGTACGGTTAATGTGATTTGGGTTATTTTACTAACACGTGTGCATTGTTTAATTTTAATAGATAATAACCAGGAGATACACCAGGAAGCTATAGTAATATCACCTAAGTCAACAATTTGAGTACATTCACTTTTCTCACTATTTGTGAGTACATCTTACTTTTTGTCACCTTTTCACCAAAACCTCAAATGTTTTAACAATACTTAAACAGTGATTGAGTCTTTGTATTCTACAATTACTACCGGTATGTTGGGGTTTTGTATACAAAATATGAAAGATGTTACCATTGGACAAAGAGTTAGCCAATGAGTAATATGACCCATAAGTCTGGTGTGGATAATACTGAATGAGTAATTGTGTAGATATAAACATTGTAATCGCCCTCAATACTGTGAAAGTTATTTAAACTGTTTTGATTAAACTGGAATTCACTCGCCAGTATTTCTTGCTCATAAAACCTTTTTAAAACGCGTTTCAGGTAACAAAATGTGAAAGCCAATAGAAGCCAGCTGGAGAGCACTGAAGGCTTGGAAAGTGGCTATAAAAGTTACCTAAATAAAAAGTAGTTTTTGTTTTTAATAATTAGGGTTTATCCCTACAAATGTATTGTCAAATGAACTTGGGTTTTTATCCCAATGATTATTATTATAAAAAGTTTGGTGTTTAACTCTGATAAAAATATTTTCTAACTACGGTCCTGATGTATTCCGCTGCTAAATTAATAAACACCGATACCACCATCTATCTGATCTTGCGGCACCCGCTCCCGGGCAGGGGTCGGGGGTTGCGATAAAACGCCATTAAATACAAAATGCCAAAACCTAAAAGATGGGACGTGTTACAGCCTTAACAGATAAAGCTGAACAAACAGTAACTACGAACATTAATTGAAACGATGGCAACTTTATTACTAACATTTATTATATTAAAAACCACGCCATGGCAATTGATTTTTTTATATTTTCAAAACGCCATAATTATCTGTCACATTATAGGTCTGCATCCTACTTGGCACGACAAAAGATACAAAAAATACATATAAAAAATATAATTACTAATGTTTTTAGCACCAAAAACATATATCTACCTCGCGCCAAAAAAAGGTCATTATATAAGTAGAACAAAGTAAACAAACTTAACACGCCACACATTCTCTAAACAAGCCACAAATTGTCTAAAACGCCATACAACTTAAAAAATGGCACAGGTTATTGCATGGAGGTTTAAGAGGTCGGAGAGACGTTTCATTCTAAAGTTCTCTGACAGGAGAATGGTGAAGGTCAAGACAATCAAGGCCATACTTAGTATGGATGAAGTCGTTCAGAGGGATATTCTGGCCCTTGGGGTTCCAAGGGCCGACAAATTGTGAAAGGGCTTAAACGGTAATAAGAAGATTGAAGAGAAATTTCCAGCAGATGATGATGTTGACGATACTGATCTACCAACAGTTACCAGTTGGAGTTTGGATGAATAATTAAGAACGGTGAAAGTGACTTATCAACAAGGGGTGGGTTATTCATTGACGATGGACGAAGTACTTAACATAGATAAACTACACCTTCTTGAACAACTCTGTGATTTAGCACCTTCGAACGATGCGACATCCAGGGTTGTGATGATATTTAAATATAGGATGCAACAAAGACTAAATGAGGTTATGGCGTTATACGCCAATGAACAAGATGATGATGATGAGTCTGAAGAAAGTGATGAACAAAGCGATGGGTACATCTCTGATGTAATACCATCCACAGAAGACTATTAGTTTAGTTTGATTTCGTCTTAGTTGTAATGTTTTGAATTATTAATGAATTATAATGAATTTAAGAATGCCATGAATGCCAAGATATTTACAGTTATAAGATATAAGGGATTAATTCAACTAGTCATATCTACAAAAATTCCAAAAAAAAAAATTGTAACGTTTGAATTATTAAATGTATGTGATGAATTTGGGAACGCCATGGACGCCAAGATTTTTGAGTTATTAATTGATTTTAATGAATTTGGGAATGCCATAAACGCCAAAATGTTTACTATGTAACCCAAAAATGATTAATTCATCGAGATAGATCTAAAAAACAATAAAACGACAGGTAGTTATTGTTTCTAACTACACGCCTGACGTGAATGTGGGTGTGTATGTATTTTTAGATATATTTTAGCTCTTTAAACTCGCAAATTCAAGTTTTAAATTTATAAAACACTATATAATACTATCACCCTACACACACGTTAGGGCAAGTGCACCCATCGCGGACGTAGTATAGTGATGACAAGGTACCGAGGTCGTCCAAGGATACAAGAGCTTTTAGTACCGGCTTATCGTTAACGTCTAATCTAACTAAATTTTGATAAAAAGTTTTGAAAGTCATAAAAAAGATAAACTAAAAAGCAAAAATAAAATATAAGGAAAAACAAATAGACAAGAAGGAACCACTTTGTTCCAACTCCTCTTTTATGTATCCTTTAATGATTTCCGCACTTTGGACATTTTAAGATATTATCTTTAAGTTATAGTAGTAGGCCCCTTCCAGGCAGCGTTACCCTAAACCTATTGGTCTGAGTCAGCAGGGATACAGTCCTGCAAGGTCGGATTATTAAAAGATAATTAAGTAAGTTATTAATGCAAAAAGTGGTAGGCCCCCTTCCAGGCAGCGTTACCCTCAAACCTTTGGTCTGAGTCAGCAGGGATACAGTTCTCGCAGGGTTGGTTTAAAGTTTTAATAGTAGTTTATAGATAAGGGATTCAAGCGGTTTCTTACTTCTCCCGAGGCGAACAGTACCGCCCACTCGTGAAGTCTTACTAAGCTTGAACCAGGTTCTCGCAGGATCTACACACTGAACGAGACATAGAATTACCCAACCACCCTTCTAACCCCCTTCCGAGTAGTTAACGTGCTTTATATAGACCGTAAAGACACGAATATGTGAATCAACAACATATGTAGAATGGTTAAATAAATTCTCCTTCAATTTAAAAAACTAGTTATTAAAGTCATTAATACATACCCAAGTAAAAAGGAGCCAAAGATTGGAAATCAAAAAGTAATACATAAAAGATTTGTCTTCACCAAGTGATGTAATAGTTTAGCCAAGCATGGCCTTTGTTTGATAAGAACTCTTACGATCGATCTTGGATCCCGAGACTACTACACACTCTAATTGATGGAAGATGGATGATGGTGGTGGGTGTTGGTATTGTAGTGGTGGTGGTGGAGTGGTGGCAAGTGTGAGAAAAGTGGTTTGCTAAGGGATGGATTGGAATGAAACCAAGCACCCCTATTTATAGTTGAAATTAGACACTCAACACAGCACGTGCCCGCCTGGCACGGCCTCGTGGCCTTCAATCTTTCTCCTCTTCATTAACTGCAGTGTCAGACCTCGTACTAACACGGCCCCGTGCGTCAACGGCACGGCCCGTGGCCAATGTTCTTGCTGTACTATCTCAGATTCTGTGAATTTTAGAGTTGACCATGCCCCGTGTTGCCTTAGCACGGCCCTGTGTCGATCTTCTGATTTGTCTTTTGTTGTTGTCTCTTTCTTCTGCAGAGAATCTTAACTGGGCACGACCCATGCCTGGTGGGCACGGCCCCGTGCTAAAGCTTCTGATTCTTGTTATTTTGTTTGTTTGGATGCGGATGGGGGCTTGGCGAGTTGTGTCAATCCTCATTCTTTTATTTATGTTGGGTTTTGCTGTTATTTTGCTCATTTTGTGCGTTTAAGCTCTTTTGGACCAAAATAGCCCTGGTTACATATGGGGTTTATGGATGGAGTTAGGCAAAATGATCAAAATGGCAACAAAATGTAAAAGTCAGGGACCCAGATGCAAAAAAAAACTATTTGGACTAAACTGGCAAATTTGGACAAAACTCAGGGACTAAAATGGCAATTTACTCAAAATCCATGTTCTACCACCAAACCAGACTACCAAATTTTCTAAACCCAGCTCAAAACACATTGCATAGAAAACAATTAAACCAAGTTATTTTAGATCAAAAGTTCTTAAAAAACGAGTACAAAAAATTGGATAAATCACTTTGAGGCTCACATGATCTTATAAACCATCAAACAAAGAGGATACATTTGCCATGGCTGCATACTTACTGATTTCCATGTGGCATAGCAAAGTCAATATGATCTTCAATCTGTCACATGACCGTCTTCTGTTGCCCTGCCAAGATGGGGATAATCTCTATCTTTGCTCGATTTCACTGAGACGCATTGAAATTCATCATCATAGCCACTTTTAAGGGACAAAAACTAAAAAAATGTGAAAGGATTTCAGAAACTGAATCTTCTGAAATTTGATCCATAATTTGGTATGTACAACAAAGACCATCCGTGTAATTACTCAATAACAATAATAATAGAAAGATCATCAACCATAGGGTCTTAGGGCTAGCGGCACCCCCCATAAGGTATTAAAACCCTAAATCAATTAATACTGATCAGAGCAGAACAGAAGGTAAGCGACGAAACAAAATGTTTCAGTGACGATAATCGGAGAGGGACCGTTTTTGGTAGCGGAAAATTCAACCCTGCTTGAATCCCTAGCCGCGATTGCGACTCTCATTCTCGTTAGACCCTCCTTAAAAAATGTTTTCAGTTACCATTTTGATCCAATTACAAAAAATCAAAAGAATTCCAAAAAATAAAAAAAATTCCAAAAAAATCTAAAAAAATCTAAAAATAAAAAAAATTCTAAAAAATCATAAAAATTCTAAAAAATTCAAAAAAATCTAAAAAATAAAAAAAAATTCTAAAAAATCATAAAAATTCAAAAAAATCAAAAAAATTCTAAAAAAATCCAAAAATTATAAAATGTTTCGGCACGAACCGTTTCGACCCGTACCATATCGAACCGAACCGTTTTGACGCGAACCGTTTTGAACCCGTACCGTATCGAACCGTATCGTATCGAACCGTACCGTATCGAACCGAACCGAACCGTTTCGACCCGTACCGTTTCGACGCGAACCGTTTCGACGCGAACCGTTTCGACGCGAACCGTTTCGACCCGTACCGTATCGAACCGAACCGCTTCGACCCGTACCGTATCGAACCGAACCGCTTCGACCCGTACCGTATCGAACCGAACCGCTTCGACCCGTACCGTATCGAACCGAACCGTTTCGACGCGAACCGTTTCGAGCCCGTACCGTATCGAAACGGTTCGGGTTCGAAACGGTACGGGTCGAAACGGTACGGGTCGAAACGATTCGCGTCGAAACGGTTCGCGTCGAAACGATACGGTTCGAAACGGTACGGGTCGAAACGGTTCGGTTCGAAACGGTTCGCGTCGAAACGGTTCGCGTCGAAACGGTTCGCGTCGATACGGTACGGTTCGATACGGTACGGGTTCAAAACGGTTCGCGTCAAAACGGTTCGGTTCGATACGGTTCGGGTCGAAACGGTTCGGGTCGAAACGGTTCGGGTCGAAACGGTTCGGTTCGAAACGGTTCGCGTCGAAACGTTTCGGCTAGAAACGGTTCGGGTCGAAACGGTTCGGTTCGATACGGTACGGTTCGATACGGTACGGGTTCAAAACGGTTCGCGTCAAAACGGTTCGGTTCGATACGGTACGGGTCGAAACGGTTCGGTTCGAAACGGTACGGGTCGAAACGGTTCGTGCCGAAACATTTTATGATTTTTGGATTTTTTTTAGAATTTTTTTGATTTTTTTGAATTTTTATGATTTTTTAGATTTTTTTTTATATTTTATATTTTTTTGAATTTTTTTATTTTTGGAATTTTTTGGAATTTTTTTTATTTTTTGGAATTTTTTTGTAATTGGATCAAAATGGCAACTGAAAACATTTTTTAAGGAAATCCCCAAAATACCCCTGGTTACAGATGGGGTTTATGGATGGAGTTAGGCAAAATGATTAAAATGGCAACAAAATGTAAAAGTCAGGGACCCAGATGCAAAAAAAAAAACTATTTGGACTAAACTGGCAAATTTGGACAAAACTCAGGGACTAAAATGGCAATTTACTCCATGGATTTTATTTAAAGACGACATATATAAACTCATGAAAATAAGTAAAATGTTAAACAAAACTACTAATTTTGCAAAAATGAGAATTTGACTGAGATTTTAGATATACATTTTTATTTGCAAAACATTACTTACTCACATGAGATTACCATGAAATTTTCGCTAGAATCACTTCCCAATGATAAATGTGATATAAGAAGTATGACTTTAGTTATCTTGGTGTATTATGTACAGATTTATCAAAATCATCACAGTGATCATCATAAGTAATTATCTTAATTCGATGCCTTTGATCCGTAATTAACTTACTTATAACTAGGGTTGGCAAAATCAACTCATACATTCAACTTTGGGTTAGAATGGGTATTATTTTTTGTAGTAGATGAGTTAAGTTGGGTTAACAAGAATTGTTAAATGGGTCAAGATGGGTAACTTTAAAAAAATGAGTTATGCCCGCATAGTCCCTGTGGTTTGGTCTTTTTTCACCTTTAATCCCTAACTTTCTAAAATTACAGCTATAGTCCCTAACTTTTCAATTTTCGTTCCCGGATAGTCCCTGACGCGGATGGAGGTTAGTTTTTTGTGTTAAGTTGCTGCGAAATTACTAACATGCCCTTCACTTGTTTAATGCCCTTAATTAACCCTCTTTCTTCTTCATTCACTGCTGCTGTTGCTGACATTATCATTTCATAACACTTCAATCCCCCCAAAACCTCCACAAATCCTCCCTAATTTCGTCATCTTGCTGTTCTTTCTCAACCGATCAAACATTCCAGTTGTGTTTTCCGGCTAATCAACTTCAGTTACTGTTGATTTACTCCTGGATGATCCACTTCATCTTCCCCACTGCCACAACCACCCTCCGCCGCAACTTCCACGTCATCATCCTCCGCCGCCCTCCGCTCTCTCACGGTGGCCGGCCGGCGAGCCTGCACAATCTTATCCTCCTCAAAATGTGCAAATGCAGACTTCAAAGTTTCAAGCTCGCTGATTTCTTCATCTTCGCCGGTAACTTCACCGGAACTTCACCGGGCGCCGGTAAAGTATCAGACTTTATCCAGTTAACATGCACACTGGTAATCTTGCTGTAAACCTCATCCAAACTGTCAAAATTAAGAGTTTCTTCATCATGGGTTTTGTGGGCTTTGTCTGAACAATAGATGAGAAAGAAACAATCTTTAAAATGGAAGAAATTGGGATTCTTGAATAATAGCATCAGAAAGATAAGAATTTTTGCCATTTGAAAATGCTTTTAATCTTTGTTACTTGCTTCTCCTTCATCCTGTTTTTTAGATACTCTTTACCCATAAAGCCACTTCCACCATGGGCTTCTGAGATAAGGTTACTCTTTTTCTATTTTTGGAAAGATTTGTCAATATTGTTCCCTTTTGCTAAGACCATGGAGTATGGTGGGGCTTGGGTTGGGCATTGGTTGACACGTGACATGGGGTGGCAGACATGGTAAAACCCACATTGAACACGGTATGGTGAGGCGGGGGTTTGGGGCGTGGGTTTGGTGGGCTTGTGGGCTGACCGGCTGGGCTGACCCGCTGGGCAGACCCAATAAACACAAATTTAATTTTTTAATATTTTTAAATAAAGATCATTACAAAAAAAGAAAATTACAAAAAAAAAACAAATTCCTAATTTTTATATTTGTTTTTTATCTCTTCTCTCAACGCCAAGACTATTTCTAACTCGTCACCCTGTAGGTGATCAATCGGCTGGGATAGAATTTTCAAATCATCACGTCTTTGTTTCAGGGCATCTCTAGCAGAATCTCTAGCTTCTTTGCTCCTTCGTATTTCGGCCCTTTGTTGTTGGAGTACGTTGAATGTATCCATCTTGCATGAAATGTCATCCAACTGGTCGCTGTATATTCCCCTACGCGAGTCAGAACTCCCAGCTGAAGCCGATGCCGTTTGTTTTTTAGCACGTCTTCTTGAGGCATTTCTTCCATGCTCAGGCCGGTTTGGGCTTGGCGAATCATCCAAAAGGTCCTCAAACTCTTGATCTCGTGCATCAGATTGGGCTTGGGACGAGGCCCTTGACCTTTTGGAAGACGAGTTAGTTTCGCTACCAATGGGGATAGTCGACCACTTTGGATGGAATTTACAAATCTCCCAACAATGCATGAAACGGAAGTCGGTCTTCATATTTGATTTGAATGCGACCAGTGCATTTGTCAAAATGTCGGCTTCGGTTTCACCACTTTTAGGGTTTTGCTTTGCTTTATTTAAAAACCCACTAAATTTTGTTAGGTGGGTGCTTATTTCGCTCCACTTTGAGGATAAGCTATCGTTTTCACGATAAGTCTCCCTACCCATTTCTTCATGGAATAGTTTACTAACCCATTCCCACAGGGCGGTTCGATGTTGCGAATTTCCTATTTTAATTCCCGATATACGATGCATAACCCGCCATGTCGGGCATATGAGAGTGTATGAAAAATGGACGAGCTAATGGACGAGTGGGTGGTGGGCTAGGATTATTTTCTTGGAATCCATACGAGTTGCTCGGGTCAAAAGGACGGTTGTAAGGATGCATTTTTTTCGTTTTGTAGAAGGAGAATTGAAGATGTATAGAAGATGTGGTTGAATGTGGTAAAAAATGGAAGTAAAATGTGAGTTTTATAGTGAAAAAATGGAATAAATTTTTTTTTTTAATATAGCCGTTGGCCAACGGCTAGCCCAACGGCTCTTTTCTTTTGGCCATTCACAAACCGCCATGTCACCTTGCTCCCCCGCCCCACGCCCGGCTTGAAACCCAAGCCCCAAGGGGCCACGCCCCAACCCAAGCCCACCCGGGGTAGTGCCTTGGGCGTTTTACCCCAACCCACGCCCAAACCCCCGCCCCATACCCCACGGCCTAAACTTTTTAAGTACACCCTGTTTTGTCACCAAAGGCTGCTAAAAAGATAATAATAACACTAGCCGCCCTGGTGGGGGTTTTGGTGATCGGAGTTGGGTGGTCGGCCGGGGTTACAGCGGTGGGGGTTTGGGGTGCTCGGAACAACCGATGGGGGTGGGTTGTCGGGAAGACAGAAGGAAGGAGGGGGATAGGGGTGGGGTGGGGTAGAGTTAGTTTTATATTTTTAGGAAACTGGTAGGGCCCATTTATAAGGATTAATTAGATTTTTTAATGTTTTAAATATTTTTTTATTAGTAAGGGTATTTTAGTAATTTCATATTCATTTAACACAAAAAACTAACCTCCATTCACGCCAAAGACTATCCGGGAGCGAAATTGCAAAAGTTGGGGACTCCAGCTGTAATTTAAAAAAGTTAGGGACTAAAGGTGAAAAATTGTCAAACCACAAGGACTATCCGGGCATTTTTCTCTAAAAAAATAATAAAATAACATGTGAGTCAGGATGGGTTTTCAGGTAAATGGACAGTATTCTAACTATGTTATTGATATGATAGTCAAACATATCAATAATCATGTCTGATACATTTTCAAAGGTATGTGTCCTGTTTGCCAAAGGTTAACTTGGTTCTTTTGTTGTGAGTTCCTCAGAAACTCCATGAAACTTCATTAATTTGCATTTTATTATAATAACAGTGGACATGCAACATTCAAGAACCGAACACTAGAACATATAGACTTGATCACGTTCAGATCTGTATACTTTGGTCTGGTCGTTTAAATCCTACCATCCAGTCCTCAGTTAATTTTTCTTGAGGTTTGGAGTAAAAAATTTCCGGGGGTTTAGTGTCAACATTTTATGGGTCAGGTGGGATCAAAGCGCATATATACCAAAGAAAAAAAAATTTAGGTGCACACCTAGGTCCGCAAATGGGTGAGCAAACGAGCATTGTAATTTTGACCCGACACAAACATGGAGGGCTCATTTGGTAGCAGTTGGAAACTGAAGGACTACACGTGAGCTGCTGGAATTCTTCTCTTTCATCCACAGTCCAGATTTCTTTAAATAATTGTTTTTGGCTCATATTTTTCTTCTTTAGCATTGACTTGACGTGGTGAAGACTTATAACAGATTCATTGGGTATTTTGAATCATTAGGTTCATCAGTCATGAGGTTTTCAAGTTTCTTCTTTACCTTTTCTCTAATTCTCATGTTATCACCCACCGCTCAGCCTTTAGAATCATATCCTACAGCAAATCTATCCACTACATGGACCATCAATGACTATCTGGGCAACCGATCCATGCTCCTTAGAGAGACCAAAGTAGGTCAATTTGGTTGTGGATTCTATTGTGAAGAATTTTGTACCTCTTACAACTTTGCCATATTCTTCTGGGATCAAGTCATATGGTCAGCCAACCCAGACTATCCGGTCGGGAAGAATGCAATACTGAATTTCACTGCCGATGGAGAATTGGTCCTAACAGATGGAGATGGAAGAACAGCTTGGACCACCAACACTACAGGAAAATCAGTTGCTGGCATGAACCTAACTGATACCGGAAATCTGGTGCTATTCGATGACCACAACTCGGTAGTTTGGCAATCTTTTGATCACCCATCAGACACTTTGTTACCTGGCCAAAAGCTGCTACAAGATCAAAAACTGATATCTGGTGTTCCATCAGATGCACAAAATATGTATTATTATCTTCAAGTTACGAATAAAGGTGTATTTGCTTATGTTGAATCCATTTATTATGAATTAAACCCACCTCAAGCCTATTACAGCAGGTTTGTCAATCCACATGACAATGATACAAATGAAGGAAAAGGATATATTAGGTTCTTGAATGGGAGTTTGTCACTGTACATTCATTCTTCCGAGCCAAGTGATCCTGATGATGTGATTGCCATACCTCGAACATCATCAGCTCAGTATATGAAACTCATGCCAGATGGGCATTTGCAAGTGTTTGAACGACAGTTAGAACACTGGGTGGTGGTAGCCGATCTTCTTACAGATAAGAATGCGGGATTATGTGATAATTACCCTTTGTCATGCGGAAGAAATTCCGTGTGTTTGAATAATCTGCAATGTTCTTGTCCTGCAGTAGAATATTTCAGACCAGTGAATGATCGCCAACCCAACCTGGGATGCTCTGAAATTACTCCTCTCTCATGTAGTTCTAAACACGATCAAGATTTTATAACACTCGAGAAAGTCAAGTACCTAAGCCCTACGTCCAACTTGCAGGGGGTGAATGAGGAGACTTGCAAACAAGCATGTCTAAAGGATTGTACGTGCAAAGCTGCTTTTTTTCAGTATGATTCAAATGCTTCCATTGGAAAATGTTTTATAACTTCAAATATATTTACAATGAACACTAATGATTCACTTGATTACAATTCTTTAGCTTTAATAAAAGTCCAAAATGATCGTTCGTCTCATCAAGTTGCAACAATTGTAGGCTCTACAATTGGAAGTTTTGTGCTTTTGCTTGTTGTAATCATAGGGTTTATTACGTACGTAGTCCACAAGCAAAAAAGGGATGCCGAAATGGAGGAAGAGTATTTAGATCAAGTTCCAGGAATGGCGACTCGGTTTTCTTATGAAGAACTGAAAACCGCCACAGGAAACTTTAGTAAAAAACTTGGTGAAGGTGGATTTGGATCGGTTTTCGAAGGAAGTCTCCAAGATGGCTCCAAGATTGCAGTAAAATGCCTTGAAGGCCTTTTACACATTAAGAAATCATTCTTGGCTGAGGTTCAATCCATTGGCAGCATTCACCATGTGAATTTGGTTAGACTTAGAGGATTTTGTACATGGAAATCACAAAGATTTCTAGTGTATGACTTCATGAGTAACGGGTCATTAGATAAGTGGATCTACCATGGAGTTTGGGAGCAAATACTTGAATGGGAACGTAGAAAGAAAATTATTCTTGATATAGCCAAAGGTTTAGCATATCTCCATGAGGATTGTAGGCAAAAAATTTTGCACCTTGATATTAAACCTCAAAACATACTTCTTGACAAAGATTTCAATGCCAAAGTATCTGATTTTGGGTTATCTAAGCTAATTGACAAAAGTCAAACCCAAGTGATGACTACCATTAAAGGAACACCAGGCTATATTGCTCCAGAATGGTGGAGCTCGATTATCACTGAAAAAGTGGATGTATACAGCGTTGGGATCGTACTCTTGGAGATCTTATGTGGGAGGAAAATTTTCGATAGGTCCTTGCCGGAAGAAAGCTGGCACTTGCTCTTTGTGTTTCAGAAAGGCTGGGAGCAAGGAACATTGTTGGATATGGTTAACGAACACAGTGAAGATATGCAGGTACACAAAACTGAAGTGGTGGAGATGATGAAAGTGGCCGCATGGTGTTTACAAAGAAACTTTAAGAGAAGGCCTTCGATGTCATCGGTAGTTAAGGTCTTAGAAGGAGGAATGAATGTTGAATCAAACTTGGATTACAACTTCACAGATCCAGGAATTCAGGAAACAGAAGTTGGAGACCAAAATGATTTTACACGAATGTCGTCATCTCTTCTCTCAGGGCCAAGATAAGTAATCATGAGGTTCTTGTGGATCATTTCTATGCAATTTTTTTTTTTTTTAATTTTGTTCTGTTCCAATATCAACTAAAATGTTAGTTATACACATATTTTATATAGATATGGGTATATTTAATATTGTTTCTTATACTCCATGTAAGCCTTTGGTTATATATTGATATTCAAAGCGGTTGTAGTGTTGTGGTTTGGTTGATTGTTTATCGTTGCTTGGGATCCGAGTTGTTATACATTGAGCTTTGCATGTTAAGATGCTGCTGATGTTTGGGATATATTATCTGGTTTGTGGGAACTTCCTATAAAAACATTGTGCTGAATAGTTGTATTTATTTTTTCCACTGGGAAGGCTTGATGTGGTCAGCTAGACGAATTGTTCTTCATTGACTTTATTAAAAATATAAGATGGCTGTAATAAATTAAAATAATAATGCTTTCAGTAGCGGACGCGGACCCAGAAATTATTTGCTGGGGTGCGGTCAGGTTTTTTGCCTAAAAAATACACTAAAATTGTTTTTTCGATGGGTGCGTCCGCCCACCCCCAAGACCCTTAGGTCCACCCCTGAATGGTTTTAGCTGCTTATATTATGTCACTGTCCTCCAGCCGACCGATACAAATGACCCATTTTAACCTATCGTAAATAATGAGTATGGAAACGCTATATATTGTTTTACTATATAAACACGAAAATATGATCTATTATTGAAGTTCAACGATCCCCCATACGGTGGAAAGGCTATGGCTATGGTGCAACTTAAGGCCTCAGAAACAAAAATAAATGTTGCACAAAAGCGCCCTCAGATGAAAAAGTTACTTCACATCAAACTACTCCAAGAAACCATGACTCAGGCTATCAACAACTGAAACTTTGTGAATTGGACACAACTACAAAACATATAATTTCATTAATGATAACGGTAAGGTAACAAAAAGAATCATACATAGGTGGCTTGCGCCACATAAAACGACTTCAAATCCTCATTTTCTAGTTTCTACAGCATGCCTTAAATAGGTGGTGGTTCTCTCACGCAATCCAAAGCGTCTGGAAGAAGCCTTGGGTTAGCCGGCTTTAACCCCTTTCTCAACCACCAGTTCAGAAGAGCTAATTCGATCTTCCGCACCTGTAAGATAAAACAATAAAAAATGTAATGGCCATAGCATCAGAGCATTGCAGCTGAAGATGGGCCAAATTTTCACTTGTATATCAACATAAAATATATGTGCCTGTAACTCATCAAGATAATCATGGACTCATGGTAACGTGATACGGAGCTGATCCAAGGATTGGCACTCGTAATTGGAGCAACAAGATCAAAGTAAGTGAGCTAGAAAATAACCTAGCTTTATATGGACATTATAGGCCCGTAATATGCACAAAAATAGCATAATAGGTCCAACACTGTGACAAACAGCCATAGGTGGTCTGCCGAACGTTTGGATCCAGTTGCCCTCATTTGGAGCCCCGATTTTTACGGGTTTCCCCAAGTTCGTAATTCTAACTCATTCCACTTTTATTGTAAAACATGCGACTCTAGGAGTGCTAAGCCGGTCGTATTTGCGGGCTGGTGGGTCAAACTAGACACATACCTAAAAAATTGACACTAGCCCAAAAATCGTGTTAGATATATAACCCCGAACACAACACAGATATTTGTGGGTTGACAAGTAGACAAACCATTTAATATCGAAATATTTTATTTTGTACTTTTTACATATTAACACCATAGATTAAGAGCAACTTTTATTATATATCTCTATTCATTACTTGATGTTAGTAATTTGCTTTAAATATTTATTTTCATAAATCATTTTCTAACCTGGTTCAAACGAAACCACATAGCATTGCCAGTAAACATCTTCAGCATTCATATAGCATACGAAGCATAGTGTACATGTAATTATCACAATTATGATTCTTATACGGACTTTGACACACTATGTGACTGAACATCTGGTGCCAGTTTTGCCGTCTCTTTTGTATGAAGCTTCCTATAGATACTCAAGTTTTAAAATATAATGAAGATAATATATGGAAACATACCTGCTTAACAATGAAGGTCTCCTCTGCAAGACTCAGCGGGGAAGTTAATATAGTAAGAAACCCATTTTTGTTTCCATAAACGATATCTGTGAAAGGGCGATCACCCACCTATGAAAAAAGCATTTTTGTATAATAGTTTATTTGATTTTAACAAACATCATACTGAATATTTCAAAAAAACACTTGCATACCATGATGAGTTTTGATGAATCACAACCAAAATGTCTTTCAATCTCTTCAGTTGAACCAGCCGGTTTCTTCATCTCTAGTATCAACATTCAAACAAAACACAAACCATGAATTCATCATCACTTTACAGAAATCCAAGATACACATAGCACTCTTTTCGCACTTGTAAACATGTAAATTTTGATTCAAATGAATGACACATGGAACTAATTTAGCAACTTACTATGTCGAATCACTCGAATTCCAATGGCAAACTCAACTGCCCTAGCTTTCCTGCCATCAGGATCATACTCCTCAAGTCCTATAATCCCAATTAAAATCAGCAAACACATCACAAACACTACAAAAACAACACAAACCAATCTGTCAACTTGAACTTAGATTACCAGCAGAGTTGCTAAAAACTGCAATATTATTCCCAAAAACAGATTTACAAGACTCCACAGACGCGGTAAGCGGCCCCCACAAACCCAAAGAGTAAGGAACAGTAAGAGTATTATCCTTATCAAACACAACACCTTCAAACCCCTTTCTCTTCAATGCAGCCCAATCAATATACCTTACATCAGGCACCCATACATGAGGTATCATCCAATTTCTATTTCTAGTAATCACCGAAACCGTAAAAAGAATCCCTTTGACGTTAATCCTCTGCCCTACCGCTGCTTTCAAGTCTGCCCACCACATGTTTGTGAAAATGCCGCTACTAGATTCACCGCTATCTCTGTCTCTATCTTGTTCAATTTCGCATTCCCTTGGTGGGTTGTTCAGATTAACGGAAGAAGAGTTGTAAAATCGATTAAAGAACTCACTGTCATTAATGTCATGATGTTGATTTTGATGATTTTGGTGTTCATCAATGGCGGGAAGAGAGTAAAAGATTCCGGTGGAGGAATGGGATGAGCGAATTCTGGGGTTTGACGGACGGTGACGAAGACGATGATGATGTCGATGTGATGAATGAAGGATGATTGGGTGAGTATGGAAGCAACAATGGGAAATGTGATGTGGGGGAGAGAGTGTATACAACATTTTATGAGGGTGTTATTATTATAAACATGATAGCATGAATAGAAACTCATTTTTCTAATCTAAACCCTTACTCTTTGGAGAATTTGTTTGCAATTGAGAGTGATCTTGTGTAAACGATTGTGGCCACTCTTTAGGGTGTGGGTCTACCATGTATTTGGTTTGATTTAAGTGGAGAATATTGATTTAAGAGTGTCTTTGTGGGGTGACTTTGTAATGGTTGTGTTAAAACCCAAACTATCCAAAGATTTCTAAGGCTATGTGTTGTAGGTTTGGCTTAAATCATGTCAACTTTCTATATTATTGCGCCTGACGGCTAGGGCGCAAACGCCAATACGGGAGGGCTTAGAAGGGCATGGGGCAACTTTTGTGTTTATTTTGTTAGAGTTAACTGTCATTTTCGTTATATGGTTTGTCTAATTATGTCAGTCCAGACCAAGTTTCAAATTTTTACCATTTTCGTCCCTGACACTCTTGAAACATGCTAGTTTCGTCCAAAAAACTAACGTCTATTAAAACATGGTGGCATAATTGGACAAATCACAGGGACGAAACTGTCATAACAAACGTTAATTTTTTGGACGAAACCGGCATGTTTCAAGAATGTCAAGGACGAAAATGGTACAAATTTGAAATTTGGCCTGGAATGTCGTAATTGGACAAACCACATGGACGAAAACGATAGTTAACTCTATTTTTAAGATACAACCAATCATATATAGTTACCTCAACCGGATATCACATTTCTAATATAAAGTCATACAACACCCCTTTATATCCCCTTCTACCAAAGCTTCGTGACGTAACGTGACATCACATTTTTTTAATCTTAAAGCCCTTTTAGAGCCCCTTCTTTCAAACTCACATCAAAATGATAACTTATCATTGTAAAGAGTCTAGAGCCTGATATTTTGGTGTTGGAGAGCAACTATTATGTGTATTTAGTTACAAGAGAAACTATCAAAGTATTTATAAACGAATGGATTTAAATAATCTCAACTGTTACCAATTGGTCGACAATAGTTTAAACTAATGAAATGTTTCGTGACAGTTTCACCTTTAACATATTTTCTTCCAACGGACCTTTTCTAAATGAGGTCTAACCCCATTAGTGAATGATGACATGGATTTCTTCCATTGCATCACCACCTACCGCCACCATTACCACCACCACCATGGCAACCACCACCTGCCACCCCATTACCATTGTCACCTGTCACCACAATTGTCGTTACCGCCACCATCACCACGATGGCATCCATGTAGACATCCGCGTCATCATTCACTAACAGGGTTAGACCTCAGTTAGAAAAAGCCCGTTGGAGAAAATATGTTAAAAGGTGGGATCGTCACGAAACATTTCGATAGTTGGGACTGTTGCTAGCTAATTGATAATAGTTGTGATTGTTTAAATCCATTATTTTATTCATAAATAAAAGAATTTAAGTAATTTTTTGTCAATTATATACATTACACTCAACAACATCAATGATTGTACTAGCAGATAACCACCTCTTGCTGAAAGAAAGACAAACTGATCAACAAAAACTAATTGGGCTAGCGTTCAGTTAGTTTGGGAGTGCCATATGAAAATAAGTTGAAAGTTCGGAGTGATACAGTACTGTAGTACAAATCAAAAGTTTAGAAAACCTATTTATAAATTAAAAAAGTTTGCTTCATACATAGAATCGATTAGACTTTCAAGACAAATTGTTAAGTTTTGCTTGAAATGGATAAATCTAACTTCTTTTTATAATGAAAAACTCGTCATATGCCTTAGCAGGGAGATGAGAGAGAGAAAGAGAGTGAAGAATTCTTTTATAATGTAAAGAGTTAAATGCTTGGTTGGTCCTTGTGGTTTGCAAAAATTGTAAACTTGGTCCCAATGCTTTACTAATTACACTCGTGGTCCCGGAACTTGTCAAAAGTGCACTCGCTTGGTCCCCAGCCCTAACTTCAGTTAACTTTCTCTGTTAACTATCTGTGAAATGACTAAATTGTCCCTGAATAATTAAAAAAAAACAAAACAAGATGGGCCCATCTCTCTCTCTCTCAAGGCCGGCTCTAGGGACATTTAAGTCAAGCGGCTGCTTTAGGCCACCATTATGTTAGGGCCCATAATCCTGAAAATTCAATTTCTATATTATATGTCTGGGCTTGGGGATGTTGTGCATTGGGTTTATAACATAATAGAGAAACTAGGCAGGGAAACCAAAAAAAAAAGTGCCCACCGTTCAGATTAATTATGCTAAAAAGTCAATAATTTGAAAAAAAGCCCTAAAATTTGATATCGCTTTAGGCCTTTAAAAACGTTGAGCCGGCCCTGCTCTCTCTCTGTCTCTCTCTCTCTCTCTCTCTCTAACCCATCACTACCACCTCCTCCACCTCCACCTCCACTGTCAATATCCCTAAATTCACCACATTTTCCGTCGCTCGTAGAGAGAGAAAAGACCGGAACAAGGGTGGCTCAAGGGAGAAAGCATTTCCGTCGATCGTAGAGAGAGAAAAAGAGAAAGGGTTTCTTGGGTTTCGTTGGACACAGAACTCGCCGGCCATGGTGCTCCCCCGATATCATTGCGGTAAAGGAACAATAATCGGTTCTCACTCTCTGATTCTGTTATTTATTTTTATTGTTTTTGGGTTGATTAGCAGCTGTAACGTCTCGGTTGCCGGAGACCCTTTCATGAAATCGAACATCTTTCCACTAGATCCGCCCACTTTCACACCCCTTTCTTGAAATCAAACATCTTTCCACCAGATCTGCCCAATTTCCACCGTCAATACCCTCCATAATCTTACGCCGCCGTCGGCTAAGGCTAACACCACCCCCTCATCATCATAACTATCCCCGTCTTCAACCGCATCAGTATCATTATCAACGATAGCAGGTAACATCATCATCAACGATCAGAAATTAAAAGAAAAGAGAGAAGAAAGGGGACACCAGTTCTTACCGGAATTTCGTTGAAAGAAAGGGGACACCAATTCTTTTCTCTGATCTCGCCGCCGCACACGGCGGCTCTCTTGGTTTTCGAGGGGTGTGGGGTGCGGCTTCACCTGCTCACCGAGAGAGACAAGACATAGAGAGATGAAGGGGATGCAGGGTGTAGTTGCCGGAGCATAACCAGCCATCGGAATCTCCGGTCACCGGAGCTGAGGAAGAGACATGGAGTTTTGTGTGGTGAGTTAGGGTTTCTCCATAGAAAAGTAGATAAATGATGGAGAAGATGATGTGCGTGATTTTATAAAGATGATGCAGATTATAAAGAGAGTTAATAAGCAAGGGTATTTTGGTCATTTAACATGGACTTAACTGAGAAATTTAACTTCAGTTAGGGCTAGGGACCAAGCGAGTGCACTTTTGACAAGTTCCGGGACCACGAGTGTAATTAGTAAAGCATTGGGACCAAGTTTGCAATTTTTGCAAACCACAGGGACCAACCAAGCATTTAACTCTAATGTAAAACTCTCTTATGCCTTAGGAGAGAGAAAGGAAGAGAGTGAGGAGAGAGATATATAAATAAACAAATAATATTTTGTTCTTTTTAATTGCCAAAATGGCTCCTAAGGCTTAAATGATGCCAAAATAGCCCTTTATGTTAGAAATGACATTTTTCCGTGAGGCTAACAACCACCGTTAAAGGGTTGTTAAAAAAAATATTGAATTTAAATAAACTCAACTTCCATTAGTTGGTCGATAGCACCCCCAACTTTCGATTTGTACTACAATACTCCCAACTTTCAACTTATTTTCGACTGACACTCCCAAACTAACTGAACCCTAACCCAAGTAGTTTTTAGATAATATGGCATCTGACGTGGTAAACTTTTGTTGACATGCCATTTGACATGACACTTTTTGCTGACGCAGCATCTGATGTGGCATCTTACGTGGTTTTTTTTGCTGACGTAGCATATGATGTGACACTTGATTAATGATGTGGCATCTGGCATCAGCTAACTGGGTTAGTGTTCAGTTAGTTAGGGAATGCCAGAGGAAAATAAGTTAAAAGCTGAGAGTATTGTGGTATAAATTATAAGTTGAAAGTTTTATCAGTCAATTAATAAAAGTTAGAGTTATTTAAATCTAATATCTCAAAGTCAAAATGGAAGCCAAAAACCTTTTAGGGGCCGTTTGGAAAAAAAATAGTTTCTTTTTTTATATAAGTATATTTCATTCTAATAATCAAGGCAAATTACATAACTATAGCATGTAGACGAGCAACAAACTGCGCCACCATCCGGTCCGAATAGAAAGTGGCAAAAGCGGTTGCCTCAGGGGCCATTTTGGTAATTTCCTCAAAAAGATATGAGGGAGAATTTCTGATCTGATGCATCATCACCGTATTGGAGTTAGTTAACTGCATCACATTCGCAATGACCACCGCCTAAAATCGATTTCTTGGATCTTCAACATCATATTTGAGCCATTTCAACAAATATCAGAGCTTAAAGTTCATCGTGGCGTCAAAATTAGATAAAAAAGCTTTGAAATTTTATGTCATTAAACCCTACTACAAGCTATAAAATAAACTCTTTTTTTAAATTTTCCTAAAACCCTCTTGATTTAAGCCTAATTTCATTGGGTTTTCTTCATAATTAATCATCGTATTTTCTTGCATTGAACCGCTAGTTGTCGTAAAGGGTGTTAAAGAACCTTTTTGTGTATACGTATGATTGTTTTTTGCTGTTAGTTTTCTATGCACACCAGCTGTTTGATGAAATGTTTACATGACAGTTTGGGAACAAGCTAGTTAGAGAACACAAGGGAAAAGTGTATCATCAGCAATAGTCAATTGTCGAGCTCGAAAGCAACGTTAGAAGATCGACTTATTTGTTAAGATTAAGCACACATTATCTTAGGCAGTGACTATGTCTCGCATGATGTTTTTAAGGAGTATATACAGACTACAAAACTTATCCAGAAGCAGTTCAAATATTAATCCAAAACATGCAGTTTTTGCAGCTTTTCAGCCCCTTCTTCACAACAGGCCTTATGCAAACACTCCACAGCCTGCTGCTTCTGCTTCTTCTGTGAACCAAACTGAACTCGCCAAATTTGCTGCTATAGCTGATAGTTGGTAAGCTCGTTTACTTTTCTTTATTATTGGCGGTATTAAGAAATTGGTTCCTTTAGATATCACCATTGTTGATATGTTTTTATCAACTTTTTGATTCTCTTTTTGACGAAAGATATTGTTTGTGTACAGGTGGGATGTGGAAGGACCTTTTAAGCCCTTGCATATTATGAATCCAACACGGCTAGCTTTTCTTCGGTCCACTCTTTGCCGACATTTTGGGTATTCTTTCCTTTTCATCTAGCGTTTGATTGATTTTATCTGTGGGTAGTTGTTTTTTACGCATGATTTGTGTTGCATCATAAGAATCCATGATGACTACATTACCACATAGAGAAAATCTCCTTGCAGTTACGGTTATGCATTTGTTTATGTTCCATTTTCCACATATTATGTTGTTTTATACATAGCACTTACTATAAAGGTTGTTACTTTTCTCAGCAAGGATCCATTTTCTGCAAAACCATTTGAAGGACTAAAATTTGCAGACGTTGGTTGTGGAGGAGGTATTTTATCTGAGGTATATGTTCATACTCAAGCACTTCATTTTATATGTGCATGTTTTCTCAGTGTCGTACTTTTTTGTATCTATACTTATTAATGTAATGCTAACACGCTGTCATTAAGTTCATACTCAAAGACATGGATGTGAGAAAAACTAATCTCTGCAGTAATTGTTGATATTAATAATAGCACTAAGAAGTTTTAAAAAATTAACCTTGAAGACTTGTCTTTGACCAAAGTGGAGCTTATGTTCCCACATATGTTTCATAATATGATTTGTACAAACTTCACAAGTTGAATCTGTTTCCTTGTACTACAAGTGAAGCAAGATAAATGTAACATAACTTATTTTTAAATTTGTGTTGACTCTTGTCTTGTCAGCCTTTGGCTCGAATGGGGGCTTCAGTGACAGGAATAGACGCTGAGGAGAAGAATATCAAGATTGCACGACTTCATGCGGTATGATTAGTTGCAATGGCTTTATATCTGCACACTGATTTGGGAATACACATGTACTTATATATAAAAGCTGGACTGCATAATGACATTATCATGGGTACATAATGACATGTAATCCACCACAATTCTTGCTTTTTTCTAGGATTTGGATCCAGTAGCTTCTTCAATTGAATATCGTTGTACAACTGCTGGTACCACCTATACTTTATGTCTTTATTTAAGTTTTCCTTTGATCATTTCTCATTCCTTAATCTTTAAATGCCTCACCATTTAAGTTTTATAATGTTCTTGTCCTTTTCGTGAAGCCAACATCCTTTGATATCCATCTTTCCTAAAATTTAAATTTACAACGGTATTTCTGTACAACTATGTGAACAGAAAATTTGGTTGAAGATCAGATGAAATTTGATGCGGTTATTGCTTCAGAGGTATGATGGGTCCATAGTCCATCTATATTATGCATATTTATTTGAAAAATAGAGTAAAATGCCATTTTCGTCCCTAAGGTTTAGCAGTTTTGCGACTTTCGTCCAAAGGTTGGTTTTTCCACATGTGGATCCAAAAAGTTTAAAATCTTGCCAATTTCATCCCGCTCGTCAACTTCATCCATTTTCTCTGTTAAGTCAGGGGTATTTCCGTCTTTTTACTTACTTTGTTTTGTTTTGAATACTTGTACATTATGCTAAATGCTTGTACATAAAGTGAAAAAAGATCAAATTGCCCTTTAAGTTAACAAAAAAAAAAAAAAACCGAAATAATCCCTGATTTAACGGAAAAAGAATGGATGGAGTTAACGAGCCGGATGAAAATGGCTATATTTAAAACCTTTTGGATCCAGATGAGGAAAAACAAACCTTTGAACGAAAGTCGCGAAACTGACCAAACCTCAGGGACTAAAATGATATTTTACTCTATAAAATATGATAAATTGAGTTATTTTTTAATAACTAAAATGCTTTAATTTTGTATACAATTCTCAGGTGATTGAACATGTAGCAGATCCGGCTGAGTTTTGCAAATCCTTGTCAGCATTAACTGTGTCTAACGGAGCTACTATCATCTCAACAATTAACCGGTCTATGAGAGCATATGCAACTGCCATTGTTGCAGCTGAGTACATCCTCAATTGGGTATGCAAATAAGAGTCTAGTTACAGATATTACTTATTACCGTTTCTATATTTCTTTTTGCTTCTAAATTTTAAGGCTTTGTATGCTAACAGCTTCCTAAGGGCACACATCAGTGGTCGAGTTTTTTAACTCCTGAAGAACTAGTATTGATATTGCAGCGCGCTTCTATCTCTGTAAGTAAAATTTTAGCTCATTATATCGTCGTAATCCTTTTTATTTAGTTATTTAACTGTATTTCTGTAGGTTGAAGAGATGGCTGGCTTTGCATATGACCCGTTGACTGGTCAATGGTCTCTTAGTGATGATATTGGTGTCAATTTCATTGCATTCGGTGTAAAAAAACAGCCAATAGTTTAGCAGTTTGACCAGGTTTAGAATGGCATTCCCCTGTTTTTCATCTAGTTATTCTTTATATCAATAAGTAATCCCATTGGTGGGTTTTTTTTTTTTTTGTTTTTTTTTTCGCAAGGGATTTTAGTCTTTTGGACTTTTTTTGACAGATTTTTTTTTTATCTATTTGTGGACTAACATGGTATATTGAGAAACTTTTACGCCATTTTAAGACTATTTTTGCAAGCATCTTATTATCATAACATCAGGTGTGGAAATGGAAATTCAGAATGGTATAATTCATCTAGGACCTTTTCTGAAACAAGTTGAATATCCAGGGATGTCATATCTCTCAAGTACCGGTAACAGCGAGAGAAATACATAACCATCTTATGTATCATATTTAAAGCAATATGTATAAATGTATTATGTTGTTCTTACGGTTCTTCATACATCATTGGTTCTAAAATAAACACCCTATGATCCAACTGCTTGTAGATAATTCAAAAACTGTTAAGACTTGCTCGCATGTCAATCAGTCATATGTAATATGAAAATGCCCATGGTCAAATATCAAAGATTCTACAGTGTTTTATATAATAACCTAAACGGGGAAGAATATGTAATTTTTTTTTTTGAACGGCTGATTTTATTATAACAAACAGGCTAGCCAGAAGCTAGACAGAAGAAAGATTACAAGAGATTACAAAACATTGAAACTACACCAATCTGACCATTCTAATGAGTGCATTTTTGCTCTACTTTTTATCCAAAGAAAACTTATGGTTTTGATTTCGGCTAAGATTCTGGAGATATCTACACGATTACCCGAGAAGATAGTGTCGTTACGTTGTTTCCATATGCTCCAGCATGAAGATAGGACGATAGCTTGCACCATCTTCTTCATTGCAGCTGGGCCTGTGATATCTTGATGGACACGAAGTAGGTCTTCCGAAGTGAAAGCATATATAGGTGGGACTTTGAGCCAACTGGACACCATTTCCCACACAACCGAGCTAACAAAACATTCTGCAAAGAGATGAGAGGTTGTTTCATCTCTGTATCCGCAAAACGGGCAGCGAATAGACATAATGTTAATGTTCCGATGTGCGAGAGCCACTCTGGTAGGAAGCCTGTCAAGCGCCAATCTCCACCCGAAGATGTTAACTTTACGTGGAACCCAGTTATTCCATTCGAAGTTGATGGGAGAGTGCTGATGTATCGAGCGAGAAAGAAGTTTTTTAACCAATTTAACCGAGAATGATCTAGACGGGTCCGAAGACCATGACCATGTGTCTTTAGACATTGTTAGTGGTACCTGTGAAATAATGTTTGTAATTTCATCAAGTTCCGCACGTTCCTGCTGTGAGCTGGGATCCTGGATCCAACACCAACTGGTTATGTTGGCTGTATTGTCTTCCGGTCGCTTGATACGGTCTCGGACACTGCATTCTTTGAACTTTTCCAGCGAGTAGAGAGTAGGGAATCTTGTTTTGAGTGGTGCATCTAGAACCCATGCGTCGGTCCAGAACTGGACATCGGATCCAAACCCGACCTTACATTTAAAAAGATAGTTGAGGTGTATTTCTTTTTCCCGTAGCGTTGCTTCCTTCTTTATAATATTGTTCCAAACGCCTGTTAACCTTTTTTTTGAAGGAAGAAAATTACCCAATTTTGGGTTGAAGTGGATACAGTTGATAATTATTCTCCAAAGTCTATTGGGTTCTGTTTTGTATCTCCACGGCCATTTTGACAACAAACTGCAATTCATATTATGTAGTGTATCCAAGCCAAGCTCCCCACATTTAATCGGTCTAGTAACAAGATCCCAACGAACCCAATGCATCTTGCTTCTTGTAGCAGTACCACCCCACAAGAAATTTCTTCTAATCTTTTCTAATTTATTTAACACATTCCGAGGTGCCTGGTAGAGCGAGAAGTAGTACAAAGGTAATGAATCTAGAACCGATTTGATTAGCGTGGTCCTACCCCCAATCGATAAGGTGTTTGCCTTCCAAAGAGATAACCTTGCTTCGAAAGTTTCAATGACCGGAGCCCAGTTGTTATATTTATTCATATTTCCCCCGACCTTGAGACCAAGGTACATGAAAGGTATGGAACCGGATTTACACCCAAGCCGATTAGCCATATGATCACATTCATCCGATGTGGTTCCCACCCCGTAGAGACACGACTTGAGGAGGTTTATTTTTAATCCCGAGACTAGGAAAAAGCATCTCATAAGTCTTCTTATGTTGATGATGTTTGCTTCCTCCCAAGCACCCAAGAGCATCACGTCATCCGCAAAGATGAGGTGTGACACGATGGGGCCATTGTTCGGATGAGATACCCCTTTTATAATGCCGGCCGAAATAGCACTCGTCATGAAACTAGATAGAGCTTCCATAGCGAGTATGAATATGAAGGGCGAGAGTGGGTCGCCTTGCCTAACCCCCTAAAGCATTGGAATTCCTCGGTCGGGGAGCCATTCACAAGGACCGAGGAACGAGATGATGCAAGTATACCGTGTATCCAAAGAATCCATCTTTCGGGGAAGTTCATTTGTCGAAATACAGACACAATGAAACTCCAACTAATCGTGTCAAAAGCCTTTTCGAAATCAATCTTGAATAAGAACGCCTTAGTCTTTGCGCGTTTTATCCAAGAGATGATTTCGTTTGTAATGAGGGGCCCATCCAGAATATTTCTATCTGACAAGTAAGCCGATTGTTCTTCCGATATTACCGACCCAATGACCATTTTTAGACGGTTTGCTAAGACTTTCGAGATAACTTTACTGATGCACCCAATAAGGTTGATTGGCCGGAAATCATTTAGGCTTTCCGGGTCATTAACCTTAGGGATAAGAAGAGTAATAAACGAGGAGCTACACCCTTTTGATAATGTACCTGTATCGTGAAATCGCACCAGAATTTTATGGAAATCCTCCCCCAATAGATCCCAATAGTGTCTAAGGAATGTAAAATTGAAACCATCCGGCCCGGGGATATATGTAATTTTTATTAATAATAATTATTATGAAAAAATGTGTTTTATTTTTAGGAGTTAAATCTCGGAATATTTTAAGAGATTAGACTAAAAGATAAATCTCACAATATTGCTACAAGTGTCTTGGTTGAATATTGAAGTTTTACCAAGTCTGGGAAAACGGGTGGGCCGGATTGGATTTTGGATTAAAATGGGTTCATAAAAAAAGGATCACTTTAAAAGTATCAGTTTGGTTTTGTTCAAAACGGGATCTAATAAAAATAGGTTCAACTTGAAATGGATTGTTTTAGAAAATAAAGGGTATCAAAATTAGGTCCTTCATTATATTTGTTTTATGGTTGCTAGTGACAATAGATAATAGCGATGGTTTCGACGGTGGAGGTGGTGATGATGATAGTGGGTATGATATTGGCGGCTGAGATAGAGGCGGAGGTGGTGAAGACGATGTGGTGGTGGGAGAGGAGGTGGTAATGAAGGTCACAATGATGGTGGTTGAGGTGGCAACAACTGTGGCGATTTTGGGAGAGGCGGTGGTGCTAGCGGAGGCAATGACGATTGTGGGAGAGGTGGCGGCCACTACACCTATGAAAATAAATATGATGATGTAAAATATGATTTTTTTTTAATGGTAAACTTCATTAAAGCAAACGGCACACCTCAAATCGAGGGGCCCGACCGACTACAACCCGAACTACATAATCACAAATTTACACCAATCAACCCACTCTATATTTTTACATTTGCTCCTATTCTTGAACCATAAAAAACCTATAGCTTTCACCTCGTTGACGATCTTCTCGATGTTACTCTTGATGATTGAGTTATATAACAATCAATACAAGACATGACAGATTTGTTATTTTTTTTATTTTTATTTATTTTTTTTTGGTGTGGATGAACCCATATCCATTGTGATAAACGTGTCCAACTAGGAGATGCCCCGCCCGCGTTGCGGGGCGATAGCCGAATAATTCTCAACCAATTAAAAAAATACTACTATAATTTTGCTAGGGAAAAAAAAACAAAAACGATGATAAGACCGTAATTTCGGGCTCAGGGCAAAAGTGTAATTTTTCAGGACTAATGAGCCAATGTTAGGCAGCTCCTTGACATGGAAAAAAATTAAATCGAGTAAACCAATTAAAAAAAAAACCTTTATAGTTTTGGTAAAAAAAACTAAAACGATGGGAAAAACGTAATTTTTAACTGAGGGCGAAATCATAATTTTAATTCGGGGATAAATTGTAAACTAAATGGACCAACGGGGGAGTGCCAAGAAGCTGCCGGCATGACAGTAACTTTACACTGGGGGTAAAATTGTAATTTCACCAGGGAAACAAACAAAAACGATGGGCAAAATGTAAATTTAAGTTGGGGGTAAAATCGTAACTTGCCTGTGAGTAAAAAAAAACTAATGGCAAAAGTATAAATTTATACGGGGCAAAGTCGTAATTTTGAACCGAGGGCAAAATTGGAATTATTAGCTGGGAGCCAAGGCGCAAATTTATTTTTAAGTGGGGGGTAAAAACATAACTTTGAACTGATGGCAAAATCGTAATTTTAAGGGAAAAAAACTAATGGTAAAACTGTAAATTGAAACCGGTAAAAATCGTAATTTTTAACCGGGGGAAAAATTGAAATATTTAGCTGGGAGCAAAAGCATAAATCTATTTTTAAGCGGGGGGGGGGGGGGGAAATAATTTTTTACTGATGGCAAAATCGTAATTTTAAAGGGGGATAAAATCGTAAATTTGTTGGGCCAATAGGGGAGTGCCAGACGTAAATTTATTTTTAAGTGGGGGTAAAAACATAACTTTGAACTGATGGCAAAATCGTAATTTTAAGGGAAAAAAACTAATGGCAAAACTGTAAATTGAAATGGGTAAAAATCGTAATTTTTAACCGGGGGCAAAATTGAAATATTTAGCTGAGAGCAAAAGCGTAAATCTATTTTTAAGCGGGGGCGAAAACATAATTTTTACTGATGGCAAATTCGTAATTTTAAAGGGGGATAAAATCGTAAATTTGTTGGGTCAATAGGGGAGTGCCAGACAGCTGCCTGACACTATTATCCCTGCCGCCCATTTAGCCCAATGAAAGCACGCTACTATTACCGTGTCGGCGGCCGACACTTGGTTTTGTAGTAGTTGAAAATAGTAAAAAAGTAAATGACAGAAAAAAAAAATAATTTCCAAAAAAGAAAATATAGAAGTCAAAAGGGAAATAGAAGACCATCTCTCAACGGCATTATAGCCTAGTGGTATCTTGGGGGTGGGATAAGGCTTATGACCATTAGGTCATGGGTTCGATTCCCACAAAGGGGGTTTTCCCAGATTTATTGGGTTTCCTCCTGAATTGGTGTATAGGCATTATTGCCTAGTGGAGATGGATATGATCGAGTGGTTCTGCTGGTGGCACGATGATACTCCAGTGATCCGTCAGTGATCCAAATTTGCCGTTAAAAAAAAAAAAAAAAGAAGACCATCTCTCAAGATAAAGATAACAAACCATGCTTATGTTAGCATTCCCAAGAAATAATATTAAAAAATTAATAATAACAATAATAACAATTTCAGTATAAAACTCCTGTTGCTCAATCTTACAAGCAACAACACCCGATTTCCGGCATAAATCTCAAATTCTCCGATCAAATTCTTCAACAAAATGGGAGTTGATGCATCAGACAATTCCAGGATTGCTGCTCGTGGAAGATTAGCTGTTCTATCTGCTCATCTTTCAGCCTGTGTCGAATCCAATGCTTTCACTCCGATTCTGGACTCATCACCGGTTTCTGCACAAGTGTATGTAGCACCACCGCCCAATTTAAAAGGCTCGTTGACGATCGCCGATGAAAGAACCGGTAAGAAGTATAAAGTTCCGATCTCCGATGAAGGTACCGTCAGAGCTACCGACTTAAAGAAGGTATACGAAGTTTCATGCACTTTGTTCATCTTAATTAGGGTTTATTAGTTGTTAAGCCTAATTAGGTTTTGTTTAGTGATTATTTCTGAATTTTGAGGTGTTTGATCAAATTGTAGAATCTAATTAGGTTTTATTTAGTGATTTTTCTGAATTTTGATGTGTATGATCAAATTGTTAAGTCTAATTTGATTTGATGTAGTGATTTTTCTTAATTTTGATGTATCTGATCAAATTGTTAAGTCTAATTAGGTTTTATTTAGTGATTATTTTTGAATTTTGATGTATCTGATCATATTGTAAAGTCTAATTAGGTTTTATTTAGTGATTATTTTTGAATTTTGATGTATCTGATCATATTGTAAAGTCTAATTAGGTTTTATTTAGTGATTATTTTTGAATTTTGATGTATCTGATCATATTGTAAAGTCTAATTAGGTTTTATTTAGTTATTTTTCTTAATTTTGATGTATCTGATCATATTGTATAGTCTGATTAGGTTTTATTTATTGACTTTTCTGATATTTGATGTATCTGATCTAACTGTAAAGTCTAATTAGGTTTTATTCAGTGATTTTTATGAATTTTGATGTGTCTGATCATATTGTAAAGTCTAATTAGGTTTCAGTCAGTGATTTTTCTTAATTTTGATGTATCTGATCATATTGTGATGTCGAATTAGGTTTATTTAGTCTTTGTTCTTAATTTTGATGTATCTGATCAAATTGCTAAGTCTAATTTGGTTTTATATAGTCATTGTTTTTTTTTTTTTTGATGTATCTGATCCCAGTTGTGAAGTCTAATTATGGTGTTATTTAGTGATTTTTCTGAACTTTAATGTGTGTGATTAAATTTCAAAGGGAATTTTGATGCGATGAGATTGTATGATTGATGTTAAAAGGAATTTGCATATAAATACAGTATTTGTATTAATTTGGGGTATGAATTTGATAGTTTTTTTTAAGAATGAAACTAGTTTTGAGGCGAGCCTAAAGGTTTAACTTGTTACAGATAACAACAGGAAACAATGATAAGGGCTTGAAGCTTTATGATCCAGGCTACCTTAACACGGCTCCTGTTCGTTCATCGATCTGCTACATTGATGGGGATGAAGGGATCCTGAGATACAGAGGCTACCCAATTGAAGAGTTGGCGGAGAGTAGTTCCTTTTTAGATGTAGCCTACCTTCTAAGTAAGTCCTACAAATTTAACCACACCGATATTAACTGAAAACTGTATATATTGTATTTGTTTTCAGTAAGATCTTTGTTGGTGATGTGTGTGACTGCTTATTGTTCACTAATGTTTGTTTTTGCTTTCAGTGTATGGGAACTTACCTACTCAGAGCCAATTAGCAGACTGGGAGTTTGCTGTATCACAACATTCAGCTGTCCCGCAGGGAATTTTGGTAAGATGGTTTGTTTTTATATTCAATCGTGCATGCAAATTTGGATAGAATATATTGAGACGCTAGTAACTACTAAATGTGACAAAGTCGATATACATTATCTTGAGTGAAGGGAGGGTGTGTATTACTGTAAGTTTTGTGAAAACTTAAGAGCATATTCATTAAGCTTGGAAAATGTAAACTTTGCATGTGTTCCTTTTCTAAACAACTGTTTTCCTTGTATAACAAAATATTACATTGTATCTAAAAGGCATAAACTTGTTTGGCAGGATATTATACATGCTATGCCTCACGATGCTCATCCAATGGGTGTTCTGGTGAGTGCAATGAGTGCGCTTTCTGTATTCCATCCTGATGCAAACCCTGCTCTTAGAGTAAGTAATCTCTCTTTCAAACATGTTTACGTTTTCCCATTGTCTGCATATTGGTGACTTTCTTGTGTAATTGCCTTGCAAAATGGGAGTGAGAGGTTGCGGTAACGGTGGGGGTCTATAGAGTCATGTGGTGTTTCAGTGTTTGACTGTTTGTTATGTAGTTAGAAATCACTATGGGTATGGGTATGGGTATAATAACAGGGTGGAATAGGAATGACAAATGAGTATGGATTTCTAGATACAATACTTTAGGTGGGTATGAAAGATCCCCAAGCTTATGGGTATCAACCCCGCCCCCTCAATTTTACAAACTGAATCCGTAGGTACTTCAATGAGAGCAAAAGAAATTGTATTTAAGATTTTAATTGATTTGCGACATTTGCTCAAAGAAAAGAGTCCATGTACACCTGCACTTAACTATAAAAATGGTCATTTTACATTTTTCTTCCTTGTCTCAAAGCAGTGTTCTATTACAATTTTTTTTCAACATCAAGACGAGTTTGATATTCCTGAATTGTTCTTCCATTGTATTGATTGTCCAATAATTTTTAGATGCATAATATTGGGCAGCTTTACTTGTAATAACTTGTATCACTACTTCTTCTGGTAACATGTCTTTAACCTCTCTCACAAAAGCGTTTGATCTGTTTAATTCCGTTTTCTAAATGCAAAACAATTGATATATTGACATGGTTCTAAAGTTTGTCATCAAAGCTACAGAATTGTCATCTCTACAAATTAGCATTATGTATTGAAATGCTAAATCTGACTTATTGACACAGGGCCAAGATCTATACAAGTCTAAACCAGTACGAGACAAGCAAATAGTGCGCATACTTGGCAAGGTTTGAATATTAAACATCCGCATCCCTTTATTTCTTACATTTTTTTTTTGTTACAAGGTAGAGGTGGCAAGATAGGCTGGTTGGATAAAGGGTTGACACGTGTGTTTTTTAGTACAGATTAAATTTATTTCTTACATTTTTCTTTTTGACAAGGTAGATGTGGCAAGATTGGCTGGTTGGATAAAGGGTCGACACGTGTGTTTTTTAGTACAGATTAAAACTTGCTGGCCCTGGTTGGGTTGACCCTTAAAACTCTTTTTGTCCGTTTATTTTAAACAATAAATGCTTCAACTATTATTAAAAAATAATATTATCATAATAATGATCTAGATCTTATAAATAAAAATAACTGAAAATTACGTCTTTTGACCTCTGTTATTAAAAAAATAATATTATCATAATAATGATCTAGATCTTATAAATAAAAATAACTCAAAATTACGTCTTTTGACCTCTGTTACAAGGTATCGGGGAGTTGACGTTTTTAACTGTTGAGCACTTTGTTTATATCTTTTTATCTTTAAACTATTGAGCTTATTGGCTATTGATTAATGATTAATGGTCAGGCACCAACGATCGCAGCTGCAGCTTATCTAAGGATGGCAGGGAGGCCACCTGTTCTTCCTTCCAGCAACCTTTCTTACTCTGAGAATTTTCTATACATGCTAGATTCAATGTATGTTACTATTCCGTATTATTAATGATCGTTTTTTTTTGTTTTGCAACTGCTATGTGTCAAAATTTCTGTCACTTGTATAAATTACTTTTGAACTAAGGGTTTCATTTAATATACTTGCAGGGGTGACAAATCTTATAAACCCAATCCCAGACTTGCTCGAGTACTCGATATCCTCTTTATTTTACACGCGGAACATGAGATGAACTGCTCCACAGCAGCAGCAAGACATCTTGCATCAAGGTAATCATTTATATATTTATTTTACTGTTGCAACCTTATGTTATAGAAACTGATAATCAGTGATGTATGTGCAGTGGGGTTGATGTATACACTGCTCTTGCTGGAGCCGTTGGAGCACTATATGGGCCTCTTCATGGTGGAGCCAATGAGGTATGCTGATATTGAGTACAACTGGCAATTTTCGTTTAGGTTGACCTGTAAACACTTTCTTTTCCCCACTTTTATTAGATACTTTTACCAATATTTAATATGTTACATAAATTAAATTATCACAATAGTAAACTAAATTTATGATTCAATAATGTAGTAGGTTGTATGCATTTAAAATACACTTTGGGCAACTCTCAACCCAGTTGACCTGTTTTTTTTCCTCCACTAATAGAACCAAATTTTATTAATGTATGAACCTGCAAAACGAAAAAAGTGAAATGGCTAAAATGAATAGGACTTAAGTTCTGATGTTTTGTTCTTGGTGTCATAGGCGGTCCTAAAGATGTTGAATGAGATTGGAACTGTTGGCAATATCCCAGAGTTCATTGAAGGTGTGAAGAACAGGTCGGTTCTGTTTGTCTGATCTAGTTAGGGGTGAAAACGAGCCGAGCGGCTCGAGAAAAAGCTCGAAACGAGCCGAGCTTGAGCCTAAAAATAAAGCTCGTTTATTTATCGAGCTCGAGCCTGACATGTGAAGCTCGTCAGGCTCGTCGAGCCTTAGTGTAATATTAGTTTTCAACTTTTCATTAATATTTCATAACATTTACCCCCTTTCTAATGTTTAGTAAACGAGCCGAGCTGAGCTTATTTAAATTTTTAACGAGCCGACCCCCCGAACCTAAAAATAAGCATGTTTAGTGAACAAGCCCGAGCATGAGTTTCACTTATCGAGCTCGCGAGCCTAAACGATTCTATTATTTATATTTTTTTATTTAATATATTAATTAATAGATAATAAACGAGCCGAGCTTGAGAAACTACCAATGAGCCGAGCTCGAGCTTGAGTCTGGTCGAGCTCGGGCTCGTCTCGTTTGTAGTTTGCACCCCTAGATCTAGTTGCTGATGTGTGAATTTAATGATGTTGGTTTTCCATGGTTGGTTAAAGAGTCCTGATCATGTACTGTTTGTGTCAGGAAGCGGAAAATGTCAGGTTTTGGGCACCGTGTGTACAAAAACTATGATCCCAGAGCAAAGGTTATTAAAAAGTTAGCAGAAGAGGTTTTCTCGATTGTAGGCAGGGACCCTCTTATTGAGGTATTTCAGCGTTTATATAGAAATTGTATTTTCTATTTCTTATTATTTAGAATATTATTTGATTTACATGCTGACAACAGGTGGCTATTGCTTTGGAGCAAGCTGCACTATCGGATGAGTACTTTGTTAAACGAAGGCTGTACCCGAATGTTGATTTCTATTCTGGCCTGATTTATAGGTATTTCTTTTATTTTATTATTTTATAATTTTCATCCAATTCTGCTTGCGATTTTTTAAAAGTTATCCTATTGATGTGTTACTTTTTTGAAACAGGGCAATGGGTTTCCCAACTGAATTCTTTCCTGTTTTGTTTGCCATACCTCGAATGGCGGGCTATCTCTCACATTGGCGAGAGTCGCTTGATGATCCTGACACAAAGATTATGAGGCCCGCACAGGTTTGTTTTCTTAAAAATATTTTAGTTTTATATACGTTATTAACTTCTTCAAACATTGATTACATTTTGGTGGCATATAATTAGGTATACACGGGTGTATGGATGCGGCATTACATTCCTGCCCAAGAACGTATGTCATCAACTGGCATTGTGGTGGATAAACTAGGACAGGTGTCCGTCTCCAATGCCACAAAGCGGCGGTTATCTGGCTCTGGGGTTTGACCGGCCTATATTTGTGCGTTGACTTTCAGGAACGCTGAGAAAGGCCGAGTGTAATGGTTTACATGTTCTTATGATTAATCTATTTGATTATTGTGTAATGCTAGTAATAATATGTATGATCAAGTTCCTGTTGAACTATTGTCTTGATATGTCAGTCATGGTGACGGTTGCATATATGAATTTTAATACATGGTTTATGGATTAAAGAACCTTGTTGGAATATGTTTCTGAGCGTTAATACAGCGACCTCTGCATATATGAATTTTAATACATGATTGTTCATGCTGCCCTTGCTGATCCTTTTCCTGTCCTGTTTTGATTACCAGTCCGTCCTATCTAGTATGTCGCCCCAAACCATACCATTTGTGTACTAGCACAAATGGTATGTTTAATCGTAGTTATATGTGATTCCATGTATTCACCAGATGGTAGGGCTAAACAAATACTGCAATATATCTATGGTTTTTGAGTATACCCAAATGCTAGATTTTTCAAACACCTACAAAAGCGTCACTTCAGCTACTACATGAATATGTGTGTGAGAGAGACGTGACCTGAGAGTGGGGCGCTTTTGAAAACCCGGACTAGCTGTTTCAGATGAGTAACAAACGGCTGAAACAATGGGGACGTCCCTTTTTTTTAGGCAATGTCGGCTATCTGTCACAAAAGTTAAATGTAGAAACTGCGCCAAAATCCTTACAAATCCGAGGACGGATTTGGACGTCGCAAATAGCCATTTTTGTAGTAGCGCATGTAAGTATAGCTAATGATGCTGATCCAATGTTTAACACATACGTTTTACCAATTCTTGAAAGGAGTCTCACTCTTCTTTTTGGGATTTAAACCATCCGTCAGTAAGAACAAAAACAATTTTATTCTTTTTGGGATTTAAGTATTTAACCTATCAGTAAATGTCGCTAACGAAATATGTTTGTCATTAAAATATTTTCTCAATGATTGACATTGATTGTGGAATTTTTGTAAAGCAATGGGAAAAAACTGAATGACTTTAATAACGTGAAAGAAGGGCCAACGCAACAATTAAACCCACTAATACGTCGAAAGTATATTACAAAAATCGTGTTGTCGGATATCAATGAAAAAAAAAAAAACAAAGTAGTACAAAAAGAAGTTTGCAATTTGTCTAAAAGTGGTAAAGAAAGACTAAAAGAAGATGCACCCAACCTAAAAGTGGCAAAGCAAGACTAAAGAAGATGCATCCAACAAACTGTAGGAACAATTATTAAAGCGTGTTGATGTTTGTGTTGGACAGCTTATACTATAATCATGCTTGTTTTGTCAAAAACCAATGCCCATTCCATATAATTGAAAAATCCAATCACATAATTGATGCATATATGTGTGTAAATGCGTCGAACTGATACACTTGAAATCGCGTCATTTCTCAATAGAGCGCAGTTCATTATTTGAGATTGAGCTAAGCTCGGACTCGTCACTCGTCTCATTCGTCACCGGTATTGTACTATTATATTTCCTGCAAATAATGAGAGTATCGTTATTATATATTTTGTTATTATTTTAATAAAATGTGAACCTACTTCCTACACCTCTTGGTTAGTTATTCTTTTGACCTACTCGCCTGCAACTCATGTTACAAAGGCTAATAATACATATACAAGGCTAGAGGAAAACAAACCCCAAACATGACACTATATTAAATGCTACTTTTGTTAGCGGTTGTGACAATAGCTTGGATTCATGTCAATTCTAAAATTCACCGTACTAAGTTTGGTATTAATATTCTAATGAATAAAATAGGCAAATATGTAACATTGTCTCTTTAGAGCCAACTAAGAATCATACCAAAATGATTAAGAAAGAAAACACACACAAAAAAAAAAAAAAAAAAAAAAGAAACATTACAAAGGTGCATAAAGTCATCCAGAAGAACTTCGTGGCTATTCACCTAGGACCAGATAGAACAGAAGCCAAAAATGGTGTCATATCTTTCTTATGTTCGACTGCTGTGTTTTGCAGTCTAGGATCAGTAAAGTTGTAATCCAAGTTAGATTCGACATCCATCCGTCCTTCTAACACCAAAACCACCGATGACATTGAAGGCCTTCTCGTATAATTAGTTTGCAAACACCATGCAGCCACTTTCATCATCTCCACGACTTCAGAACCATGTGTCTGCATATCTTCACTGTGCTTGTCAACAATATCTAGCAAAGTCCCTTGTTCCCAACATTGTTGAAAGACGCCAAGTAAGTGCCAACTTTCTTCAGGCTGAGATCTATCAAAGTTCCTCCTCCCACACAAGATCTCTAAGAGGACGATTCCATAGCTGTATACATCCACTTTTTCAGTAATAGCTGAAGTTAACCATTCGGGAGCCATATATCCCGGGGTTCCTCTCATTGTAGTCATTACATGGCTTTGATCTCTGTCGATAAGTTTAGACAACCCAAAATCAGATACTTTGGCATTGAAATCTTTGTCTAGGAGTATGTTCGGAGGTTTAATATCAAGGTGGATGATTTTTTGTACACACTCTTCATGAAGATACGCCAGACCTTTGGCTATATCAAGAATGATTTTCTTTCTGCATTCCCATTCAAGTATGTGTTCGCGATTTCCATGGTAGATCCACCTATCTAATGATCCGCTACTCATGAAATCATACACCAGAAAACGTTGGGATCTCCAAGCACAAAATCCTCTAAGTCTGGCCAGATTCACATGGTGAATGCTTCCAATGGATTCAACCTCAGCTAAGAATGATTTGTTAACCTGCCCGAGACCATCAAGACGTTTTACTGCAATCTTTGAGTCATCTTCAAGAGTGCCTTCGAAGACTGATCCGAATCCTCCTTGACCAAGCTTTTTTGTAAAATTTTCTGTGGCGGTTTTCAGTTCTTCATAGGTGAAACGAGTGGGCAGTCCCGGTACCGCATCGATATACTCTTCCTCCATTTGAGCGTCTGATCTTAGCTTGCGATTTAAGAAAGAAATAAAACCTACAAACACAAGCAGAAACAAAGAACTTCCAATGATGGAAGTTATAACTACTGCAATTGGCCGACTTTTTTTCTTTGGAGTAGATTTTACATTCTGGACTTTTATGAAAGTTGAAGCATTCATACTAAACTCGCCTTGATCAACAGTCATCATTGTAAAGAGCTCAGAAGGTAAATAACATTGCGGGGATGAAGAATCTGAAACAGGCATAAATACAGCTGCTTTGCAGGAGCAATTGTTGAGACATGCTTGTTTGCATGTCTCCATACTCACATCCTCCATGTCTGGGGGGGAATAGCTGGAAAGGGAGACATTCTGAAGTGAAATAAAAACATGATCTTCGGAGTCGTTACATGTGAGAGGAGTAATGGCAGAGCAACCCAGGGTCAGTTGCCGATCGTTTACTGCTCTGAAATAGTCTTCAGGGCTTGAGGCTGGACAGCTACACTGTTGCTTATTCGAGCAAATGGCATTTCTCCCACAAGCCAAAGGATAAGTACAATTTCCATACTTTTCATACGTAAATAGATCAGCCACCTCAGACCATCCTTCTTTCCATTCAAACACTTTCAAATGCCCATCAGGCATGAATCTCATATATTGAGCCGCTGATGCTTCAGGTATAGAAATAAATTTATACCCTGGCACAGCAGAAGAAAAGAAAAAAGACAAGCTCCCATTCAAGAACCTAATGTATTTTATTTTTTTACTTGCGATGCTGCGAAGGCGCGGCCAGGCTTTGTAATAGACTTGAGGTGGGTTTGATCCCACATATGCTACCAAGCCTTCATCAGTTAATTGAAGAGAAAACAAACCTTTTTGAGCCGTCAAATTGGTTGAGGAAACACTAGGTATAAGTTGCTGTCCTTCAAACAGTCTTTGCCCGGGTAACAAACAGTCGGTAGGGTAATCAAAAGATTGCCAAACTACAGAGCCATTGACATCAAACAACACCAGGTTCCCAGAATCAGTGATATTCATTCCAACAACAGATTTCCCGCTCGTGTTGGTAGTCCAAACTGTGCTTCCATCAACATCTCGAAGAACCAAATCCCCAGTTTCCGTAAAATTCAGTGTTGCACCATAACTAACCGGATAGTCACGGTTTGCGGACCAAACGACTTGAGGGGGGCTTGTATTAATAAAATCACCATGCTCGGTAGTTAGAATAATGAAGACAGCAAAGAGGTAAGATGTGCAGGATCCATCGCAGAAGAAACCACAGGAAAAACTGGTTCCAAATGTTTCTCTAAGGAGGATGGGTAGAATATTTATGTCAACACTGAAATATTCAAACGGATTAGTGTTGGTCCATGTGGTGGAAAGATTTGCAGTAGGATAGTAGATGTGCTGCCCAAGCTGGGCAGTGGTTGAGTAGTGATTTATGATGAGAAATAAGGCAAAACAATAACAGATGATCCATGCTGCCATCATAATATTAACCAACACACAAGATGATCAGCCTATAAATAATGAAGATACAGGCTTCATGATTTAAATATGAGATCTACTTTAGAAAAGTTAATATAGTTGACACATTTGAGACGAAGTTTCCTTTCAACTTAATTCAGAAAGCCGTGTCCAAGTTCACTATTTAGTTAGTGACTGATTGTGTGGTGATTATAATATTATGTATGATATTTATCAGTGAAGGCAACGATTGCTTATTTGAATTATAACCAGGGTCGTAGTTATTCGCGCGTTGCGCAGGGACGCGGTTAAAATTTAGAACGTATAGTACACCATTACAATCGGCAAATAAATCTGTAAAATTAATTAAAATGATATATTAATTGGTTATGCTATTTGCGACGTAACTCGTCTCTGAACATCAAAATAATAACAAAAGGTAAAACGATATAGTAAATAACAAAGGTAAAAATAAGATAAACGAAAAAGAAACGATAGAAACTTGGTCGATTTCGGCACGCTTGTTATAGTAAAAAAAAAAGTTAAAAAATATGTTCAAAAGAGTATCGTCGTGTTTGTTAAAACATATTAAACTAAAAAAATCTTTGCCACATTCGTTATAGTAAGAAAAAGAAAAATTAAAAGATATGTCTAAAACGGCATTAATTTGTTCGTTAAAAAAAATATTTAGGGGTAGAAATGTAATTTAGTTAAAGTTAAAGAAAAAATACAATAGTTAAACTAAAGGGTTGTAAATGAAAAAATTTACCCTAAATGATGAAATATAATAAAAGACAAAAAAATCAATAAACCTATAAAACATGCATCAATGTACTACAATACTATATAATAATAATAATAATAATAATAATAATAATAATAATAATAATAATAATAATAATAATAATATAATATTATGAAAAACCACTGTAGTTTAGAAGTTCTCTTCTTTTATATTAGAGTTAATTGCCCGGATAGTCCATGTGGTTTTCCATTTTTTCATCTTTAGTCCCCAACTTTTTAAAATAGCATGTATGCTCCGTATGGTTTGCTTACTTGTTACTCGGATAGTCCCCTGGATGAATGGTGGTTAGATTTCATTGTTAAAGACACATGAAATGACTAAACTACCCTTACTTTAAAATAACTTTTAAAATATTAGATATATCTAAACTTAAGTAGGTCCCACTTTTATTTATTTATTTAAATATAATACTTAAACCCTACCCTAACAACCCCATCTTCTTCAACCTTAACTAGGGCTGTAAACGAACCGAACGTTCAGCGAACAGTTCGTGAACCGTTCGGCGGGAAGTTTGTTTATGTTCGTTCGTTTAGCTTAACGAACGAACACGAACAAAAAAATTCGTTCGGTTAGTTTAGCGAACGAACACGAACACATGTTTCGTTCGTTCGACTGCGTTCGTGAACGTTCGATAATATGTTCGTTTACGTTTGTTCATGTTCGTTTGATTATATTAAAAATAATAAATAATAAATCTTTTATCTAAACATATTGAAAACTTGAAACCCTGTCTTTTTCTAAGTTAGCTAAAATTTAGACACTCGAAGACATTTTTTTGGGATAATTATGTCTAGATTTGTTAACCTTGATTTATCGTTTAGTGGTGTAGTAGACTTCTTGTGTTTTGATTTATCATTTGATGGTTGTATTTAACTACTTATATCCAATGTTTAAGGATAACAATGTTTTTTTATTTTTTATTTTCAAGTTAAATGTTCGTTTACATTCATTGTTATTTGCTTGCGTTCGTTTGTGTTCGAAACCAGTGTTCACGAACTGTTCGTGAACAACAGAATTTCCTTAACGAACGTACACGAACATAAACTTATGTTCGGTATGCGTTCGTGAACAGTTCACGAACATGTTAATTTCCTTAACGAACGAACACGAACATGGCCTTGTTCGTTCGGTTCGTTTACAGCCCTAACCTTAACCCACCAACATATTCAATCTCTCCTCCCTCCACCATCTTCAACCTTCACTGTATTTAGCCCATCCATCTCCACCGAAGTTTCTGTTGGCTTTCTGCAGAATCCAACAACACAAAAGGACCCCCACCGTCGCACCTCTAGCTCCCATTTGAATGCTAGAAGGACCCACCACCATCGCACCTCCGACCCCCTGGTTCAATTTGACACCGGCAAAATCATGTTTCAGATTGCTCAATCTCAGATTTGTCTCAGAGGGGTTTCAAATGCATTGTCCGATTTCAAAATTGCAACACCCAAAGTCTCAGATTTGTCTAAGATGATGCTAAATCATTTTTTTAATGGTGAATCAATTTGCAACACCCAATGATTCAGATTTATCTCAGATGATGCGCTGGATCAATTTTTGTTTTAGTTAGAACTTGATGATGAATCAGTTTTTGTTTTAATTAGAGCTTTGATGATGTATAAAGAAAATGACTACACATGGGTGTAACTGAGAGCGCTAGTGATTTGGGAGTTTAAAAGAGAGGGGGAACATGGTCGACAGTTATGGCGGTGGTGTTGCAGAGGTGATGGCAGCGCAGTAGTGGTGGTCGACTACAATTGCCGGTATGGGTGGGTGGAGGGAGAGAAAGAGTGGACGTGGTGGGACCCACTTTGATTTCTTTTAATGTTATAAAAACTAATTTTTTTAATAGTAAGGGTAGTTTAGTCATTTCATTTCATGTGTCTTTAACAATGAAATCTAACGTCCATCCATCCAGGGGACTATCCAAGTAACAAGTAAGCAAACCACAGGGAGCATACATGCCATTTTAAAAAGTTGGGGACTAAAGGTGAAAAAATAACAAACCACAGGGACTATCCGGGCAATTAACTCTTTATACTATCTATATGAATACAAAGTCTTGATGAACAGTGATTGTTAATTTTTAAGTATTTATTTTTTATTTTTAGTGATATTTTATTTCTTATACATTTATTTTTTTAGTAATAAATAGTAATTTATAATTCTTGTAGTTGTTTTTTATGGTAGTATTTTATTTATTTAGCATTCAATTTGATTATTTGTTAACTTTTTGTAAAATTGTAAATCTACATATATGCCTATTTTTTTAAGGTTCCAAGTTATTTGTCCATGCATTGTGATGGTACGTTACTGCGGGCGTTGGGTCGGTATCAGTTTGATTTGTTGCAGTACCGGTACGATTTATGTACTCGGTATAGAAATCAACATGTGTTGTTCTAACTGTATCAGTCGATTCAGATTGTCACGATACTGGTACTGATATTCATTTATCGTCACAGACAGAGTTGTAAAAATGAAAATCTTTTGAAAACGGAAACGATAAAAATGAATACAGGTATCGGTTCCAATGTTGTTTGGGACGGTACGCCATCGTTAACTTGATTATTCGTTAACTTTTTGTAAAATTGTAAATCTACATCTATGTTTATTTATTTTTTAAGATTGCAAGTTATTTGCCAGCGCATTGTGATGGTACGTTACCGTGGGCGTTGGATCAGTATCGGTTTGATTCGTTACAGTACCGGTATGCTTTATGTGCTCGGTATAGAAATCAACATGTGTTGTTCGAACGGTATCAATCGATTCAGATTGTCACAATACTGGTACCGATATTCACTTATCGTCACAGACAGAGTTTTAAAAATGAAAATTTTTTGAAGACGGAAATGATAAAATAAATATGCGTATCGGTTCCAATGTTGTTTGGGATGGTACGCCATAGATTCAATATTAGTTCATCAAAAGAAAAAACAATAAAGATAAATACGGGTACCGAACTGATGTTGTTCATTCGATTTCGATTTGGGACAGTACGCCAGTTTATGGAAAGAAAAAACAATAAAAATAAATACAGGTACCGAACTGATGTTGTTCATTCGGTTTCGATTCGGTTCACTACGATATCTATTATCAAACAAGAAACCATAAAAAGTAATAAATAACGGTACTGATGTTATTCGGTTCGGTACGGTATGGTAGCGATATGATCTTAGCTTATTGAAAGCAAAACAATAAAAATAAATACCAGTATCGATACAAACATTGTTCAGTTGGTTTGGATTCGGTTTGGTACGATAGCAGCACAATAGTAGTTTTCAAAAAAGTTTATATGGCAATGGTGAAAAAATATACATAGGACGCAAACGAACTAAACCGATATCAACTTCAAGTGAACATCGGTATCGGTATCGATTTCGCTCTTATTGTTTTCGATCAATGTAAGGTTTTCTCTTTCGATTACTACAGCGAGTGCCAGTATTGTTACGGACCGAATAGAAACCGACTGAATTCCCGCCGCGAAGCGCGGGGGAATATCACTCGTTATATATAATATCCGGTTGTTAAAGGATAATAAAATAACCGAATTCAGAATGTTATTTGTCGGTTTAATTATTTAGTTTTAAGGGTTTTGAAGGACTTGGAAATGTACAAAAAATACTTGTTTTGTTCTAAGCCCTTATTTTTCAATTTTAACTAACTAGTATCTATAAGCCGTGCTTTGCATCGGGGACAGTTAAGCCAAACAAAAAGTAAACGTAAAAATGATGAATCACGCATGTTACGACATGTTAACTCGCAAAAATTAGACTGAAAAAGTAAAACATAGAAAAGAACAACTAAGTTGGTTTAGGACCCATGAGTTCCGAGGCAGCTGTTAAACCGTAAAAAAATAGACAAAAAAACGGCCGCATATTGTCGCGTGTTAATTCGCAAAATCTAGAACGAATCGTAAAACGACAAAATTTGTAAAAGATGTAAAGTAGAGGAGACCAAAGTTGAACGTGAAAAAGTGTTAGGGTTAAAAAATAGAAAATGTTTGTAACAAATATATAAAAGATGAAAACAATAGGGTTAAAAGTGTAAAAGATAAAAATTATGAGGGTTATGTAAAATATGAAAATGGTTCAAAGTTTAAAATATAAAAAGTGAAAGGATTAAAAAAAGAATAGTATTTTTGTGAGGGAAGAAGATTTTATAAATTAATATAGGATAAATATAAGTTAATAGTACCTGAGTTAGAAATGGAAATGGAAATGGAAATGCAAACTTTATTTAATTTCTGTTGTAAAACAATGGTCTATTACAACAAATATACACGATAAACATAAGAACATAGATCATGTAGAGAAAGAAATATGGAGAATGGGATCATTCTTATTGATATTGAGTATATCATATCAAATACAAAGGACCTCTATATATAGGTCATATTATTAATATAAGAGTAAATAAGAGACGGGAATTAAGAACATGGAGAGTCACCATAAATAATTTCTTTATAACACTCCCCTTGATTATCCACGTGATAAATGAAAATAATCTATAAACTTTTAATACACTTGGTTATCAACTTGATACATTTGGAGATGTTTCCTCATTAAAAACCTTGTCAGGAAAACCCAGTGGGACTGTAACACCCCAAAAGTCATATATGTAAATATGTCGAAATAAGTATTTATAAATGTAATTGTTGTTAGAATGGTAACTAGGTTATGAACCTAGTTATAGAGTAAATAGGATTTTAACCTAAAAGAATAGATTTTGGCCATAATAATATAAACATCCAAACATGAGGGGTTAGTTTGGAATGAATGGAAAGATAAAATATTAAAATGAAAGAGTGAATTGCAAAGATTGTCCTTTATCTTTATACACATTTGCAGGCGGTGTCCTTTATGTTTAAAATTGACGAGTTTTATACTTCATGTTTTAAAATCCTACACGTTATGTCCTTTAAGCCTAACCTAGTTAAATTTTTCAGCTAAATTTGATCATATGCCTTGCACATGAGGGCAACTTTGTCATTTACCTTTTAGGGACTAATTATATAAATAAATAAATTAAATAAGAATTCCATTTATCTCCTTGATTACTTCATCTCTATACTTCAACCGGTCCACAGCAATTCGACCAGACCACCACCACAATCTCCTTCACTACTGCCACAACCTGCTTCCATATGTTTCAACCATAACTACCACCACCGCCACAACCTCCTTCCACCACCGCTGACACCCCCACAACCTCCTTCCAGCATTGCCACATGTTTCCACCATAACCACTAACCCACCAGGGTTGCAACATCACCACACCTCCACCTCCAGCACCAAAATTTCATCCAAACACAAACCCCCAAATTTTCAGATTCAATTCACAACAATTTGGGGATTAGATAAGAAAACCCACCTTGCCACAACCAAAGACACCACCCACCACCGTTACCACTTACCATTTCCTTTACCCAATTAAACATATTAGAACATCTTCTCCTCGCCGAAACCCTAACGGCGACGCTGCCGTCATCTCCACCTTCGATCTGACGGAACCCCCACCCCAAAAAGATCGTGTTTTCTTTCTACTCAGATATATGACTTAGAACTGTTCCTAGAAGCTAACAGGAAGGTGGAGGGTGCACTGACGACAGATTTGTGACCCACGAGTGTCTAGAACCGAATTCTTTCCTTAGTTAGCGGAAGGTGCTCTGGCGATCGTCAGATCTGTAGACCAGTCGTTTTCCGGTTCCCGAACTTCAATTTCGCCGGTAACGACTTACCGTGGGGGTGAGGCTGTGTTCGAATGGTTCGCGACAAGGGTTGATGTGTGGTGGTGATAGTTGCGATGGTGTTGCCGATGGTTGTTGTTCCGGTGCACTGTTATGGTGGTAGATGAATTTGGGGTAATTGGATGTGAGTTTAGTGAGAGAATTAGTTAAGTTTTCTTTTCATAGTTGTGGTTAAACCTGTGATGTTCAATCTATGAAATTGAACTTGTAATCATAAAAGATAAATATGTGGCTTCATGATTGAATCTGCAGGTTAGAGAAAGAGTGTAACTTAGAGAGAGAGATGGGAGAGAGCATAGAGATTTATTTAGTTTTCATATATTTTTTTTCTTTTTTTTACATAATAATTGTAACATCCCATGTTTCGAAAGTCAAGTATAAGTCAAAGTCAAAGTCAAAGGAAGAAAAGATTGCTAATTGCGATCTGTCACTCCTTGCTTAACTATGGATTGTACACCGTGACTTGTAATCGAATCTTTTATTTATTTTGCTTTAGTTATATTATGTGGAGTATCTGTGAATAATCGAGGTTTTATCGCTTATCTCATCGCAATCGCATTCGCAACCCGAATTATCCGTTCTGGATATTGTTTTACGTGTGTGTGCCATTTATGTGTTACTTGTGCATGTTTACTTTATGTTTGTGGTAATTAATAGAAAATCAATCGCAACTCTATCGCAATCAAATCGCAAACGCTAAACGCAATGTAACACCTCGAAAATTTACGTCCAATAATGTATTGACACGTGTCATAAGCTTTGAACGTGTGAAAGAATACTTTAGAGGGACTAAAGTTGACAAACAAAGAAACTATGTGAAAATTGTAACACCTCGAAAATTTACGTCCTATAAGGTGTTGACACGTGTCATAAACTTTGAACGTGTGAAAGAATACTTTCGAGGGACTAAAGTTGACAAACAATGAAACTATGTAAAAATAAGGGTTCAAAATGTCAACAATGAATAAATATACTTTACAATAACCCTACATGATGTTTATAACCTTAAACGAATGGATCATGGATCATACGAAGCGAATTGTGAAAGAAAGTGAGAGATTACAAACTACAGGGGTTAAATGTGTCAACATGTTAAGATATACCTCTGAGTGACCTTTTAGCAAAACCGAAGCCTTGTAACAATTAATTATGCTCACTAGAATGCACCATAAAAATTTCACCAAGTTTCGTTACCGTATGAGAAAGTTATGATAAAATTCGTGTGTGAGGGTTAGAATCGTCAACATTGAAAATTAGGGCTTTTCGGGTGATCACAAAGTTACCCGAGGACTTGACAAAGATGGTATAAGCCTTAAAGCCCCCATATGTCAAATATAAAGGCTTAGAATGCAAGAAACCATGAGAAAGCGACCTTTCGGGGGACCAAGGACCAAAAATGCAATAAAGGAAACAATTGTAACCTGATCCGGAGGCTAAGGCGGGCCGCGTAAGGTCATGAAGACCTTTACGCAGGCCGCGTGACAGGTACCAGCGACAGAAACTAACAGACAGCTGTCTGTTGATGTTTTAACCGACTTACATGCATTTCTTTGATACCATGGGCTACCTAAGATGGTATTTAGACTATAGAGGACACATGTAAAGATCCATGATCAATTGTAGACTCATTTGGCAACAATCTAGGAAGATCAAAGTCACTATATAAGGCTTATGTTGCAACATGCAACCACACTTCAACTTCTGATCATTTGAGGAGCACAACAGCAGACACACGACCTTCCTAATCATCCATTAGACACGTGTAAGTACCCTTGACCCTTCTTAATTAAGTTTTGATTAGTATATAGCTTAAAAGTCAAACCGTCGTAATTACGGTTTGACTTAATGATAAAACACAAACGGTCCAGTGTTTTGCCGAGATGAAAGTTGTTATAAGTTGGTAATTATGTGGGCAATTAACCCTTAAAAGGGCACCCTCTGATTCCCGATCTAACTAGGTCGAATGACGGGTCAAACTTCTTACGGAAAAGTCAACAGAATCATTAAACGTGTAATTAGCAATATAGAAGGTGTGTAACATGTTTTATCATTCATATAAATTGGTAATAAGCATAAGAACTTGTCTAAGCTTGTTTGATTCGACAACTTTCTGTTTTGAACCGATTTGGAACCGAAAGACGCAAAAGTTTGACTTTTGCTTTGTCTTTGGTTCTGACCCGGTTTTGATAGGTTTAGACATGCCTTAAAGTTCCATTAGGACCTAGTTACATGATTGTATAATCCTCTGCGTTTATACCACTTAAATCCTTAAGTGTCCGACGTTTCCGTTAAGTGCTTAAATATGGACCATAATGCCCTTATGACCATACAACGAGAATTTTGGAAATATGAAAGTACAATAATCTTAGTTACAGATTATTAAACATGTCTGTAAATTTTTACATCAGTTGGACATATAGATTATGAGTTATGCTCAATGACGTAATTAGAACGCTTCTCAGTGATTAAGCGGCGTCATTAGCGTAAAGCCTATCTAAACCCAATTTTTGACACCAAAACTTTTACCCACTGATGTAATATAATATTTTGGGATTTTTGAAGATTTTTAATTATTTTTAAACTGATCATAAGCTAGGATTAGTGCCTTGATTCGGTAAATACCGAATATACCCTTTTCGGCCATAAAATGAGTTTTACAAGTTCTTTTTCTACAAATCCAATTGCTACTGATTTTAAATATTACATGAAGTGTTTTGAACCTATTGAACTGATCAGAAAACTCAGAACCCTATTTTAACCCGTAAAGCGTTTAAAACGACGTTATACGCGTATTAAACGCATAGTAAGGGTTTAAAACCATTTTGTCACATAAGACTTAACACCAAGTGTTATAACCTGTTAAAATAAGCTATTTTACTGATTTATTCAGACCCAGATCACATAAGATAAATTAATTCCTTTTATAATCTTTAAAATGACCAAAATACCCCTACGGGGTTTAATATGAGATTAAACTCGTTTAGGGCATAATGGAAGGTATCCTACTGATATCGCAACATATTTAAGGCATGTTAACTTAGGAAACCTGTTTAGGACTCTTACGGTTACCCGTTACGCTTCATGCGCGTTCGGTTCGGTTTATGTAACTAGTTTACATAAATTAGCCGAAACGGGTCAAACCTTATCGGTTTTATCTCAAAATCCAGAATGTGTATAATATACCCATATTAAACAAGTCTTCAAACTTGTCGGGTCTAAATCACATTCTATCCGGTCTTCGCTTAATCATGCGTTCGAACCGTATATTCCTTTAAAACTAAACGGTCTAAGTTTGACTTAATCAAAGACCCGTTAGGATTCTAATAGGTTATTATAAACCTTCGTTCCAGAATAGGAGACCCGGTAAAAGATACTTGCACTCGCTGATTGTGATTTATACTTGCTCAGGTAAATACTTTTAACTTATTTTCCCTATACGGGCTTGGGGTACGGTATATAAAATACCGCTTGGTCGGGCATTGAATCTTTAATTGTATGATGGTTAAAGTATTGAGATGTCTCGTTTAAATTGTTTTGTTTGCTTAAAGCCTTTGGGGGGTTAATGACCATGTCCCGGATATCCCTGGCATCATTTTACGAAATGGCCACGACCTAAGCACGGGGCGTAGGCGTACGCCCGTCGGTGTCTCATTTAAATAATGTGGTGTGTCTATTGATCTTTAACCCGGCTCGACCCGGGCTACTGAATGCATAAGAAACATGTAAATCCTTTACAAATATTATATTCAAATAATTATCCCAAGTTATAAAATATTATTTGTGCCTTATGCCTTAAATGTATTTTCTTAAACTCTTTTCAAAATGAGTCAGTTGAATGTATTTACCAGTGTAAACTGACGTATTTTCTCAAAAAGGTTAAGTGCAGGTACTACGTGTAATAGGCTGGCTTTTCTCCTAGCATCCACAATCAGTCTCGCAAGCTTGGATGTCATAGACTGTCGAACATTGTTTCCTTTTATTTTGATCTACCTGTGGATTTATATTCAACTGTTTATGATACTTAATATTACAATACTGTTTGGTTGAAATGAATCTATACTTTGCTTCCGCTGTGCATTTAAATATTGTGTTGTTTAACTATTATGTTACCAACCACGTCACGATACTCCCCTACCTGGCCCACCGGTAATACATGGAAATTCGGGGTGTGACAGGTTGGTATCAGAGCCAACATTGAGTGAATTAAACACTAGCCTTTTGTGTTTAATCTCAATGTCACAATTGCACATTCTTAAATCTTCGAGTCTAGACAAAGAACTTAGGAATAATCCAAAATGTTTTTATTTTTACTTTAACTTTGTCCTTTATTTTTCCTTGTTGTTACCTTTGTTTATATTGACAGGTTTATCAATGCCGCCAAGATTCAGGCGAGGAGAACGAGGAAAAGGGCCAATGAGCGCCCCTAACGACCACGAGGCCGGGCCTTCACGCCGGCGAACTCCTTCTTCTACAAGGAGTGCAGATCCGCAAGAACCTTGGAGGATTTATGAGGAGCCTTCCAGACGATCTACGTCGTATAGCTCAACGCCTCCATATCATCACTCCTATGGGCCTCAGTCCGAGAATGAGCCCAACAACCCGCAACCTTCATACATACCTCTACAGCGATCCTTATCGCACCGTTCCTTCGACGACCCTACTCCTGTCTTTCGGGGCCAGTTTAACCCGGCGGACTACCTACCAGAACACGGGGGCTTTAATCCACTAGGACCAGAGGATCACTTTTCAGGTGATCAAGCGATGGACATGGACGAGGACACAGATCCCGTCGAGCCTGCAACCGGAACCCCGAACCATCCTGTTGAGATCTCTGATGGTTCGTCTTTTCACGGAACACCATATCAAGGTCCGGATAGTCATCAGGCACGGTTCGACCGGTGTGAGTGGTACTTTACACCATCTCAATATTCATCGCCTCACCAGCAGCCGCAACAGCAGCAGCAAGATCCCTCTGGGGATCCACGTTTTGTGGCAGTTACGCCACCGCCTTCTCCGCCGCCAGTTCATCTAGCACCTCCAGAACCACCAAGACGTAGGAGGACTGGCGCACGGATGTCAGCACGAGGAGGGGATTTTCATTTCAGCACCCCTCAACACTCTAGTGGCAGCCACTACCCGCCACTATATGAAGATCCACAAATGGGTGGACCTTCAGTTCCAGTATCAGAGGTGAATTCAGCACCTATTGCACCGCCATCACCGGGTTTTGGCAACCCTATCCCTGCTTATACTGCTCCGGCAGCTTACAACCCATACGGACCGCCAGCATACCATAACTATAACTATGCTGAGGATCCTTATCAAGTGGCATCAAACTACCTTGCTTATAATCCTGAGGGACCATATGGAACCCCTTGGGGAATAGGACGCCCAGCTCGGGGGTATCAAGTACCTACTCAGCCACCACTACAGCACCAGCCACCACGGTTTTCTCCACCTGAACAGGAGGATCTCCGTCAAAGGCTGGAAAGGGTTGAGCGAGACTTCCAAAGGGAACGTAGGAAGAATCAGGGATTCATGAGTGGCTTGGCAAGTTTGCTGAAAGGAAAGAAGAAACGGGATCGTTAAATCCCAATATGTATTATTGTATTTCCTAGTTTAAATCAAGTCCCTGTGTGGACATTTCTTTAAGCATGTATGTATGTAGTCCCTGCGTGGACATCTATCTTTGTACTTAGTCCCTACGAGGACTTGTCTTTATAAGTCCCCGCGTGGACATTTATTTTAGCAAACAGTCCCTGCGAGGACTTGTATTGCCAGTATAGCTCCTACAAGGGCAAGTGTTTCTGTGAAAAGTCCCGTTTAGGGCAAAGTGTACTACTTTTAAATTTTAAACGGAATGTAAATTTATAAATTTCATCTTTTCTATGTTATGCATAATTAAATTATATATGAAATAAATAAATCGAAATCATTCCTTTTAAAAATCTATCCGCCTATATTAATTATTAATTAAGGATCTTAAAGGTATAACCTAGCCTGCATGTCATTTTAAGACCTGGCCAAGATGGTAAAACCCGTTAAAAAGATTCAAATCCCAGTTAACATCTGAAAACATGTTAACACTCCTGGCAGACGTGATTCGTTAAAATCACACGTGTTATTATTATATAAGGATCTTTTCAAGGATTCCTAACTCAACTGAATGATCTCTGAATCATGGGTTAAATCATCAATTAAGATGATCATATTTTGACCATACGTTGGTAATACAACGCCTACGGGCCCTTCTCATTTTCATATGAGACAAAAGACAGTAATAGTCTGTGACCCTGTCTGATAAAGGTAATGAACTTTGTTCTAACCTTCATGCTTTGATTCTCTGAAATCATGGCATGTAATTTAAAATTTGTCCCTGTGACTAGGCCTTATGTGCTAATAAAACTGTTATTGTTTTATAATTAGGATAAATTATAATAAAAAAAAATCCTAAATAAATGTGAGTAATAAATTAACCATATATGGTCTACGTTTACCACGGTTAATAAATTGCCATAAAAGACAATTCTATAATAAACTCACCAATAAATTATTGTCAATATGTAACAGTTCAAGCTACATGGCCGACTCAAACGAGATCAATAGTCACCCACAGGGAGAGCATCCTAATGCCCGAGTAAATATAGCGGGTGCAGAATTACAGGCAATGATAGATAATGCCGTTAATCGAGCTATGGATAGACAGCTCCATGAATCCAGGTACCCATGCAAGGACCCAATCTGCACCACACTCTAGAACACCCTCCAGGACCCACACTGCCCACAACAGTAATTCTCACCACTCATCAAACCAGAGGAGTGCTCCATCCCAAAGAGTCGTACGAAATCAAGAACCCCGAAATAAGGGTTGCTCCTATAAGTACTTTGTTTCGTGCAAACCCAGGGATTTCACTGGGGAAAAAGGAGCAGTAGATTGCATGACTTGGTTGGACGAGATGGATACGGTTGTGGATATCAGTGGTTGCGATAATAGGGATATTGTGAAATTCGTGTCTCAGTCTTTTAAGGGGGAAGCATTAGCTTGGTGGAGATCTTTGATCCAAGCTACGGGGAAAGTCCCGTTGTACAATATGACCTGGGAACAGTTCATGGCACTGATCAAGGAAAACTACTGCCCTCAGCATGAGGTTGAGAAAATTGAAGCTGACTTCTTGTCGCTGGTCATGAGAAACCTAGACTGTCAGGCCTACCTTACCAGTTTCAACACTTTGTCAAGATTGGTTCCATATTTAGTAACCCCGGAACCCAAACGTATAGCTCGTTTTATCGGGGGTTTGGCCCCGGAGATCAAGGCAAGTGTGAAGGCCTCCAGACCAGCTACTTTTCGGTCTGCAGCGGACATATCATTGTCTCTTACCTTGGACGCGGTTAGGCAGAAATCGCAGAGGAACGTTGATACCGAAAAGAGGAAGCGTGAGGATGACAACTCACGACGTTCAGACAAGAAGCATAAGGGAAACAATGACCACAAGAAGGGGTCAGGATTTAGAAAGGATGGTCAGCAGTCGGGTGAAAAACCCAGATGTAAAATCTGCAAGAGACAGCACTTTGGGAAGTGCAGGTATGAATCGAATTCGTATTCACAATCGAAAACTTTTGCATGTGGGTTGTGCAAGTCCAAGGAACACAAGACCTTGGATTGCAAAAAGATGAAGGATGCGACCTGCTACGGTTGCAATGAAAAGGGGCACATCAAGACCAATTGCCCAAAATACACCAAGAAGCCTGAAGAGGCTAAGAAGACCAATGCTAGGGTCTTCAGGATGGATGCTAAGGAAGCCGTCAAGGACGACAATGTGATAACAGGTACCTTTCTCGTAAATGATGTTTATGCGAGAGTGTTATTTGATTCAGGCGCTGATAAGTCGTTCGTAGATAATAAGTTTTGTGAATTGTTGAAATCACCTGTTAAGACCTTAAGTGTGAAGTATGAGGTGGAACTAGCAGATGGCACTTTAGAAACCACCTCAACCTTATTAGATGGATGTTTCATATCCATTAAGAACCACTCTTTTCCTTTGTCCCTACTTCCTTTGAAACTAGCCGGTTTCGACATAGTTTTGGGTATGGACTGGTTATCTCATAACCAGGCCCAAATTATTTGCAATAAGAAGCAAGTGCTGATCTAGACTTCGTCTGGCGAATCACTTACTGTCCAGGGAGATACCCAGTATGGGCTGCCTGAGCAAATGTCTATGCTCAAGGACTCTAAGTGTTTGAAGAAGGGCTGTGTCATCTACATGGCACAAGTGATTATTAATGAACCGAAGCCCAAGATTGAGGATATCCCCGTCGTTTCTGAATACCCTGGTGTTTTTCCTGAAGAACTACCTGGTTTGCCACCAGATAGGCAAGTAGAATTCAGAATTGACATTATTCCTGGATTAGCACCGGTAGCAAGGGCGCCTTATAGGTTGGCACCAACAGAGAGAACGCAGTTAGATGATTTGCTAGCCAAAGGTTTCATCAAACCTAGTTCGTCTCCGTGGGGAGCACCAGTTTTATTTATCAAGAAGAAGGATGGATCGATGCGTCTGTACATCGACTACCGTGAGCTTAATAAGGTCACTATCAAGAATAGGTATCCTTTGCCCAGAATCGACGATCTGTTCGATCAACTGCAAGGGGCAAGTTTCTTCTCTAAGATTGACTTAAGGTCAGGCTATCACCAACTGAAGGTTAGAGATGAAGACGTACACAAGACTGCATTTAGGACTCGTTATGGTCATTACGAGTTCCTAGTGATGCCTTTTGGGCTCACTAATGCACCTGCCGCATTCATGGATCTCATGAATCGCGTCTGCAAGCCTTAGTTAGACAAATTTGTCATCATCTTCATTGACGACATCCTCATTTACTCAAAAAGCCAAGCTGATCATGAGAAGCACCTTCATTGCATTCTGGAACTACTTCATAAAGAAAAGCTCTATGCCAAGTTCTCGAAGTGTGAATTCTGGCTTCGAGAAGTCCAATTTCTTGGGCATGTTGTTAGTGAGCATGGTATCCAAGTAGATCCTGCTAAAGTTGAAGCTGTCATGAATTGGCATGAGCCAAAGACGCCTACAGAAATTCGTAGCTTCCTAGGTTTGGCAGGATACTATAGGCGATTTATTGAAAACTTCTCAAGGATTGCTGCACCCCTGACTTCGCTGACACGTAAGAAGATTAAGTTTGACTGGGGTCCTAAGCAGCAGGAATCCTTTGAGATTCTGAAACAAAAGTTGAGCAATGCTCCAGTACTGACATTGCCTGATGGAATAGAGGAGTTTGTAGTTTATTGTGATGCATCACACACCGGGATGGGGTGTGTGCTTATGCAGAAAGGCAAAGTCATTGCCTATGCTTCACGCCAGTTAAAGGTGCACGAAAAGAATTACACCACCTATGATTTGGAGTTGGGTGCCGTTGTATTCGCACTAAAACTTTGGAGGCACTACTTATATGGAATCAAATGTGTGATCTATTCTGATCACAAGAGCCTTCAACATCTATTCAATCAGAAGGACTTGAACATGAGGCAACGCCGTTGGATGGAAACTCTGAATGATTACGATTGTGAAATAAGGTACCATCCCGGCAAGGCAAATGTAGTAGCCGATGCCTTGAGTCGGAAGGAAAAAGTGAAACCGATAAGAATCAATGCTAAGAGCATTGAGGTAAGGAATAGCTTGAATGAAAGGTTGTTAGCTGCACAGAAGGAAGCTGTGTTGGAAGCTAACTATCCTAACGAAAAGCTAGGGGTAACTGAGGAGCAGTTATCTCTTAGCAAGGATGGAATTCTTAGATTGAATGGACGAATATGGGTTCCAATTTATGGAGGACTCCGAGATGTTATCCTCCAGGAAGCCCATAGCTCTAAATATTCCGTTCATCCTGGAGTAGATAAGATGTACCAGGATCTAAGGGCAAATTATTGGTGGATAGGCTTGAAAAAGTCTGTAGCCGCCTATGTAGCTAAATGCTTGACTTGTGCGCAAGTCAAAGCAGAACATCAAAAGCCGTTAGGTTTGCTACAACAGCCTGAACTTCCTACATGGAAGTGGGAGATGGTGACGATGGATTTCATCACCAAGCTGCCAAAGACAAGGAAAGGCAATGATACTATATGGGTGATCGTTGATAGACTGACTAAGTCAGCCCATTTCTTACCCATCAAGGAGACTTACAGCTCCGACATGTTAGCCCAGTTATACGTTGATAAAATTGTAGCCTTACATGGCATACCTGTGTCTATTATCTCTGACCGAGATACTAGATACACGTCACATTTTTGGAAAAGCTTCCAACAATCTTTGGGCACGCGTTTGAATTTTAGTATGGCTTACCATCCCCAGACAGACGGTCAGAGTGAGCGTACTATTCAAACGTTGGAAGACATGCTTCGTGCATGTGTGATTGATTTGGGTGGTAGTTGGGATAACCACCTACCACTAATTGAGTTCTCCTACAACAATAGCTACCACACCAGCATTAAGGCTGCGCCTTTCGAGGCCTTATACGGTAGAAAGTGTAGAACGCCCATTTGTTGGGCGGAAGTTGGAGATGTCCAGTTATCAGGACCGGAGATAGTCTTTGAAACGACGGACAAGATTGTCCAAATTCGTGACCGTCTCAAAGTTGCCCGAGATAGGCAAAAGAGCTACGCTGATCCCAAGCGTAAATCTTTTCACTTTGAAGTAGGTGATAAAGTCTTACTTAAAGTATCACCCTGGAAGGGAGTGATGCGGTTTGGTAAGAAAGGCAAGCTAAGCCTAAGATACATAGGACCTTTCAAGGTTATCGAACGTATCGGGTCAATTGCCTATAAGTTAAACTTACCTGAAGAGCTCAGCAGTATACACAATGTGTTCCACATCTGCAATCTGAAGAAGTGTTTCGCTGACGAATCACTGGTCATACCACATACAGATGTGCATATAGATGAGAGCTTGAAATTTGTGTAAAAACCATTGTCGATCGAGGATCGACAGGTTAAGAAGCTTCGAAGGAAGCATGTGCCTATTGTAAAGGTCAAATGGGATGCCCGTAGAGGTCCCGAATATACGTGGGAGGTCGAATCCACTATGAAAGAGAAATACCCTCATTTGTTTCAGTAAATCTCGAGGTCGAGATTTCTTTTAAGGGGGTGAGGATGTAACACCTCGAAAATTTATGTCCTATAAGGTGTTGACACGTGTCATAAACTTTGAACGTGTGAAAGAATACTTTCGAGGGACTAAAGTTGACAAACAATGAAACTATGTAAAAATAAGGGTTCAAAATGTCAACAATGAATAAATATACTTTACAATAACCCTACATGATGTTTTTAACCTTAAACGAATGGATCATGGATCATACGAAGCGAATTGTGAAATAAAGTGAGAGATTACAAACTACAGGGGTTAAATGTGTCAACATGTTAAGATATACCTCTGAGTGACCTTTTAACAAACCCGAAGCCTTGTAACGATTAATTATGCTCACTAGAATGCACCATAAAAATTTCACCAAGTTTCGTTACCGTATGAGAAAGTTATGATAAAATTCGTGTGTGAGGGTTAGAATCGTCAACATTGACAATTAGGGCTTTTCGGGTGATCACAAAGTTACCCGAGGACTTGACAAAGATGGTGTAAGCCTTAAAGCCCCCATATGTCAAATATAGAGGCTTAGAATGCAAGAAACCATGAGAAAGCGACCTTTCGGGGGACCAAGGACCAAAAATGCAATAAAGGAAACAATTGTAACCTGATCCGGAGGCTAAGGCGGGCCGCGTAAGGTCATGAAGACCTTTACGCGGGCCGCGTGACAGGTACCAGCGACAGAAACTAACAGACAGCTGTCTGTTGATGTTTTAACCGACTTACATGCATTTCTTTGATACCATGGGCTGCCTAAGATGGTATTTAGACTATAGAGGACACATGTAAAGATCCATGATCAATTGTAGACTCATTTGGAAACAATCTAGGAAGATCAAAGTCACTATATAAGGCTTATGTTGCAACATACAACCACACTTCAACTTCTGATCATTTGAGGAGCACAACAGCAGACACATGACCTTCCTAATCATCCATTAGACACGTGTAAGTACCCTTGACCCTTCTTAATTAAGTTTTGATTAGTATATAGCTTAAAAGTCAAACCGTCGTAATTACGGTTTGACTTAATGATAAAACACAAACGGTCCAGTGTTTTGCCGAGATGAAAGTTGTTATAAGTTGGTAATTATGTGGGCAATTAACCCTTAAAAGGGCACCCTCTGATTCCCGATCTAACTAGGTCGAATGACGGGTCAAACTTCTTACGGAAAAGTCAACAGAATCATTAAACGTGTAATTAGCAATATAGAAGGTGTGTAACATGTTTTATCATTCATATAACTTGGTAATAAGCATAAGAACTTGTCTAAGCTTGTTTGATTCGACAACTTTCTGTTTTGAACCGATTTGGAACCGAAAGACGCAAAAGTTTGACTTTTGCTTTGTCTTTGGTTCTGACCCGGTTTTGATAGGTTTAGACATGCCTTAAAGTTCCATTAGGACCTAGTTACATGATTGTATAATCCTCTGCGTTTATACCACTTAAATCCTTAAGTGTCCGACGTTTCCGTTAAGTGCTTAAATATGAACCATAATGCCCTTATGACCATACAACGAGAATTTTGGAAATATGAAAGTACAATAATCTTAGTTACAGATTATTAAACATGTCTGTAAATTTTTACATCAGTTGGACATATAGATTATGAGTTATGCTCAATGACGTAATTAGAACGCTTCTTAGTGATTAAACGGCGTCATTAGCGTAAAGCCTATCTAAACCCAATTTTTGACACCAAAAATTTTACCCACTGATGTAATATAATATTTTGGGATTTTTGAAGATTTTTAATTATTTTTAAACTGATCATAAGCTAGGATTAGTGCCTTGATTCAGTAAATACCGAATATACCCTTTTCGGCCATAAAATGAGTTTTACAAGTTCTTTTGCTACAAATCCAATTGCTACTGATTTTAAATATTACATGAAGTGTTTTGAACCTGTTGAAATGATCAGAAAACTCAGAACCCTATTTTAACCCGTAAAGCGTTTAAAACGACGTTATACGCGTATTAAACGCATAGTAAGGGTTTAAAACCATTTTGTCACATAAGACTTAACACCAAGTGTTATAACCTGTTAAAATAAGCTATTTTACTGATTTATTCAGACCCGGATCACAGAAGATAAATTAATTCCTTTTATAATCTTTAAAATGACCAAAATACCCCTACGGGGTTTAATATGAGATTAAACTCGTTTAGGGCATAATGGAAGGTATCCTACTGATATCGCAACATATTTAAGGCATGTTAACTTAGGAAACCTGTTTAGGACTCTTACGGTTATCCGTTACGCTTCATGCGCGTTCGGTTCGGTTTATGTAACTAGTTTACATAAATTAGCCGAAACGGGTCAAACCTTATCGGTTTTATCTCAAAATCCAGAATGTGTATAATATACCCATATTAAACAAGTCTTCAAACTTGTCGGGTCTAAATCACATTCTATCCGGTCTTCGCTTAATCATGCGTTCGAACCGTATATTCCTTTAAAACTAACCGGTCTAAGTTTAGACTTAATCAAAGACCCGTTAGGATTCTAATAGGTTATTATAAACCTTCGTTCCAGAATAGGAGACCCGATAAAAGATACTTGCACTCGCTGATTGTGATTTATACTTGCTCAGGTAAATACTTTTAACTTATTTTCACTATACGGGCTTGGGGTACGGTATATAAAATACCGCTTGGTCGGGCATTGAATCTTTAATTGTATGATGGTTAAAGTATTGAGATGTCTCGTTTAAATTGTTTTGTTTGCTTAAAGCCTTTGGGGGGTTAATGACCATGTCCCGGATATCCCTGGCATCATTTTACGAAATAGCCACGACCTAAGCACGGGGCGTAGGCGTACGCCCTTCGGTGTCTCATTTAAATAATGTGGTGTGTCTATTGATCTTTAACCCGGCTCGACCCGGGCTACTGAACGCATAAGAAACATGTAAATCCTTTACAAGTATTATATTCAAATAATTATCCCAAGTTATAAAATATTATTTGTGCCTTATGCCTTAAATGTATTTTCTTAAACTCTTTTCAAAATGAGTCAGTTGAATGTATTTACCAGTGTAAACTGACGTATTTTCTCAAAAAGGTTAAGTGAGCTACTACGCGTAATAGGCTGGCTTTTCTCCTAGCATCCACAATAAGTCTCGCAAGCTTGGATGTCATAGACTGTCGAACATTGTTTCCTTTTATTTTGATCTACCTGTGGATTTATATTCAACTGTTTGTGATACTTAATATTACAATACTGTTTGGTTGAAATGAATCTATACTTTGCTTCCGCTGTGCATTTAAATATTGTGTTGTTTAACTATTATGTTACCAACCACGTCACGATACTCCCCTACCGGGCCCACCGGTAATACGTGGAAATTCGGGGTGTGACAAAAATAAGGGTTCAAAACGTCAACAATGGATAAATATACTTTAAAATAACCCTACATGATGTTTATACCCTTAAACGAATAAATTATGGGTCATACGAAGCTAATTGTGAAAGAAAGTGAGAGATTACAAACTACGGGGGTTAATTGTGTCAACATGTTTAAAGTATACCTCTGAGTGACCTTTTAGCGAACCCGAAGCTTTGTAATTATTAATTATGCTCACTAGAATAAGTGATTAAAATTTCACAAAGTTTCGATAAAGAACAGGGAAGTTATGACAATATTCGTATACAAGGGGTTAAAGCGTCAACGTTGAAAGTTAGGACCTTTCGGGTAACAATAAAGTTAACCGAGGACTTAACAAAGGGGGTAAATATCTTGAAGCCCTTATATGTCAAATTAGAGGGTTCATATTGCAAGAAATAAGCTTAGTTGACCTTTCGAAGGGCCAAGAGACGAGATGCAACAACTTGAAAACGTTTTTGCCTGAACAGAAGGCCCAAGCGGGCCGCGTAACCTACAATAACATCTTACGCGGGCCGCCTGGCCCGCCCAGATGCAGAAACATCAGACAGAAGCCTGATTTCGCACATAAACCGACTTTAAACAGATATTTCCATACATGGGCGACCCCTAAGTGACTCCTAGACCCTTAGGGACATGTGTTATTGATCAAGAACCATTGGTAGTGTTGTGTGTCAACAATCCATGGTGATTAAAGCACTATAAAAGGCCATGATGTTGTAACAAGTTCTTCACACCTTCCATCTGCACTTTGGAGCATTTCTGGAGCTAAAGACTTCTCTCTAAGCTTCACAAATCGTGCATAGGACTTCAGTAAGTTTGCTTATCCTTCCTTAGTTAAGTTTTTGCTTAGTTTTAGCTTAAAAGTCAAACCGTCGTAATTAACGGTTGACTTCAAGATTAATCACTAATGGTCCAGTGATTAGTCGAATTGAAAGTAGTTATAAGTTGGTAATTATGTGGGTAATAAACCCTTAAAGGGTTCCCCCTGATTCCCACTCTAACTAGGTCAAATGTCGGGTCAAACTTGTTATTAAAAAAAGTCAACAGGATACTTATTTTCTAATTTATGCATAATTAGCAATGTAGAACACATACAACCTGTTTGATCATTAATATAACTTGGTAATTAGTATAAGAACATGCCTAAACATGTTCAACCTGACAATTTACTGTTTAGACCCGGTTCGGAACCGAAAGTCGCAAAGCTTTGACTTTTGCTTTGACTTCAGTTCTGACCCATTTTGGTATGATTTAGAAATACCTTAGAGCTCTATTTGGACCAGGTTACATGCTAGTATAACCCTCTGTGATTATACACCATGGTTCATTAGCTAACCAATTAATACGCATGATTCCGTTAATTGCTCATATGTTGACCATTATGCCCTTATTACCATAAAACATGATTTTTGGAAATGTAAAAGAGTAGAAACCTTAGTCACTGGTATATAAACTTGTACCCAAAGTTTGACATCAGTTTGAGGTGTAGTTTGAGAGTTATGCTCATTAGCGTAAATTGAAAGCTTTATGTTAATTAAACGACATAATTAGCGTATTGCCTATTTAAACCTACTTTTTGATATCAAACTTATTACTCACTGATGTAATATATTATTTTGGGATTTTTGAAGATTTTTTAATTAATTTTAGGCTGAGCATAACTTATAGTCATAGGCTTAATCCGGTAATTGTCGGTTTTGCCCTTACGGGCTATAAAATGAGTTTTACATATCTAATCGACTCCAAACCTTTTGCTACTGATTTCTTATGATAAATAAATTATTTTAAACCTTGTGGAATAATAAAAATATCATATTTCTATATAGAACCCGGAAACGGCTTCTAATCGCCTAATTAAGCGTTTTTAAAGCATAGTATGTACTAAAACCATTTTTAAACATACAAGGGTTGATACCTACTGATATTTTAGGTAAATTATAATATTTTGATGGTAAGCAAAAGTTGTTAAACTCAGACTTCAGTTTTGAGCTTTTCGGCTTATGTGAAATTACCAAAATGCCCCTACGGTGCATAGTTTGGTTATAATTGATAAATTTCACATATATACTTTACCCTACTGTTATAACTTATTAATTTGAGTATTTTTGCTGATTACATCAGACCTGTAACTCAGGATAATACTTAAACCCTTTTATAACCTTGTAAATGACCAAACTACCCTTACGAGGCATAGTTTGTGTTTAAATTCGTTTTGGGCATAATGGAAGGTATCCTACTGATATCACAACATATTTGAGGCATATTAACTTAGGAAACCTGGTTAGGACCCTTATGATTACCCGTTACGCCTCTTGCGCGTTCGGTTCGGCTTATGTAACTAGTTTACATAAATTAGCCGAAACGGGTCAAACCTTATCGGTTTTACCCCAAAATTTTGAATGTGCCTAGATTACCCATGTAAGGCAAGTCTTCAATCTTGTCGGGTCTAAATCACATTCTATTCCGGTCTTCGCCTTATCATGCGTTTGAACCGTATCTTCCTTTTGGAAACTAACCGGTCTAAGTCAAGACTTAATTAAAGACCCGTTAGGATTCTAATAGGTTATTAAAAAACCTTCGTTCCAGATTAGGAGCCCAGTAAAAGCTATCTGTACTTGCTGATTTGATATACGGCTGGGATTGAATTTATATTTAGCTCAGGTAAATACTTTTAACTTATTTTCCCTATACGGGCTTGGGTTACGGTATATAAAATACCGCTTGGTCGGGCATCAAATCTTCCATCGTTGGGTGGTTAATTGAATAATTTGATTGGCCCGTTTAAATTGTTTTGTTTACTTAAAGCCTTTGGGGGGTTAATGACCATGTCCCGGATATCCTTGGCATCATTCATGAAATGGCCACGACCTAGGCACGGGGTGTAGGCGTACACCTGACAGCTGCATATGTAAAAACTGGTATCCCACCTTAAGTAATCAGCCTTGTGGGCATTATACCTGTGGTGTGTCTATTAATCTTTAACCCGGCACGAACCGGGCTACTGAACGCATAAGAAACATGTAATTCTTTTACGAGATTATATATTTAAATAATTATCCCAAATTATAAAGAATTTGTGCCACGTGCATTCAAATCAATTTTATAAAACCTTTTCAAAATGAGTCAGTTGAATGTATTTACCAGTGTAAACTGACGTATTTTCCAAAAAGGCTAAATGCAGGTACTATACGTAATAGGCTGGCTACTCCAGGCATCAATAATCAAGTCTCGCAAGCTTTAGATGTTAAAGTCTGTTGAACAGTGTTATCTTTCTATTTTAGATCCATCTGTGGATCCTTTACTTTCCATTGTAATACTTGATATTACTTTATATTCGGATTGTAATATATTTATCCTTTGCTTCCGCTGTGCATTTATATATTGTGTTGTTTGACTATGATGTTACCAACTACGTCACGATACTCCCCACCGGGCCCACCGGTGACACGTGGAATTCGGGGTGTGACAGGTTGGTATCAGAGCCAACATTGAGTGAATTAAACACTAGCTTTTTGTGTTTAATCTCAATGACACATTAGCACATTCCTTAACCTTCTGAGTCTAGACTTAACATAGGAATATTCTCAATCCTCATCTGGAAATTTTGCTTCCAATTTTTATATATTGGATACGTCGCCAAGCGAAGAAGCCGTAATAGGAATTCTCCACACCCGGAGCCTTGAATTGCTGACCTTCGTACAGCGGCTAGGATGAAACGTGCAACCAAGGAGAAAGCATTCGGGAATAAAACGAAGAAGAAACTCCTTTTACTGAAGATCGTTTCCTTAAAAGTCTTTATAACAATATTTATCTTTTAGTCCCTTCGAGGACAACATTATTCCTTTCAAGTCCCGCTTAGGGCAACCTTGAACTTTTTAAATTTTATAGCGGAATGACTAAATATTCATCCTAATCAGGAAATATGAAATAAATGAAAAAAAAATATATATTTCCTTTTATAAGATCTACCATTATAATAAAATGGCAAAATCTAAAAAGGACAAGACCTAGCCTTGTGTCATTATTAAGACCCGGCCAAGATGGCAGTTCCTCAATTTAGGTTCAGATCCTTATTAACATCCTGAGTTAGGATTGTTCTGCGTTTATTATTAAAAAGGAATCTTAAAGGTAAACCTAGCCTATAAGACGAGGCCAAGATGGTAGGACCTATTCAAGAGATTCAAATCCTTGTTAACACCTAAGAACGTGTTAGCACTCTTGACAGATGTGATTCGAGAAAATCACAACAGTCATTCTTATATTGGATTCTTCCAATTTTCTTATCTAGTCTATTGATTTAGAAATCATGGCTTATATCATCCTATAAGATGATCATATCATAAACATCCCTTAGAAGGGAAATGCCTACGGGCTATAGTTAATGTCCTCTGAGACTAAAGACAGTGGTAGCCTACAACTCCCTGTCAAGAAAAAGTAATGAACTTTGATTCACCCCTAAATGCCTCGATCCCAAACGATTATGGCTTATAAATTAAACTTGTCCACGTGACTAGGCCTTTTGTGCTATTACTAACTTATAAATTTGCCTCGATTCTCTTAAATCATGGCTTATAATTAAACTTGTCCGCGTGACTAGGCCTTTTGTGCTATTACTAATTTATAAATTTGCCTCGATTCTCTGAAATCATGGCTTATAAATTAAACTTGTCCACGTGACTAGGCCTTTTGTGCTATTACTAATTTATAAATTTCCTCGATTCTCTGAAATCATGGCTTATAAATTAAACTTGTCCTTGTGACTTGACTTTTTGTGCTATAGTTATATTTTAATTAAATCCAGGATAATATTAATAAAAATCCTGAATAAAAATAAATATCCTCCCTTTCCTGCCAGTATAAATATTAAAAGAGAATCTTAAAAGGTTTGACCTAGCTTGAATGTCTTTGAAGACCTAGCTAAGATGGTAAAACCTGTTTAAAAAGAGATTCAGATCCTCGTTAACATCTGAAAATGTGTTAACACTCCCGACAACAGTGATGCGATAAAATCACACTCGTCATCCTTATATTAGGAGTTTTCTAAATCCCTTAATTAGCGTGAATGATCAATAGGAATCATGGCTAGTAAACGTCGAACATGATGTACGCGTCAAAACATCCATTTGGGATGTATACCTACGGGCAAAGGGGCATACATGAAAAGATAGTTTTTATTTCATAAATTCTTGTCAAGACAATGAACTATGAAATTTTCCGATCCAAAGGAATCATTGATTATGTTTTAGATTCTTCCCTAGTGACAAGGCCCTGTGCCATCAAGAGTCCTTGGGAACAAGCTCTTGTGCTATATAAAATGTCAGTGCGACATTGACAGTCATGATTTATGTCCCCTGTCTAATAAATATGAAGGATTATATTCTGTTTACACGCCAAGGATGGTTTACTTAAAAACCTAGGCAGAACATAATCAAATAACTTAAATACTATCTTTTGGCCTATAGGGTTTATTTACACCATAGCTATTTAATCAACAAATTCGACAATTCACCATATAATTAAATCAATTATTACTACTTGGTTCGTAGCCTTCAAAGCTTCACCATGGTTGACTCCTCTGAAGCTCACAATCATCCAGTTAATCAGAATGATGATACAAGACTGAATTTAACAGGCACCGAGTTACAAGCTATGTTAGATACAGCTGTAAACAAGGCCGTGAACCGAGCGTTAAGGGATCATAAGCGAAAGTACGATAATACCCCGAATAAAGGTTACAAAAAGGGTAGGACCAGTTCGAGCTATAACCAGTCCAAGCCAAAGAAGGCAAAACCCGAATGTGGAACCTGCGGGAAGAAGCACTTTGGAAAATGTTTCTATGATCAGACCCGGGGATGTGTCATCTGTAAGGAGATGGACCACAAGACCCATGAATGCAAGGACCTGAAGAACAACCAGCGGTCAGGTGAAAAGACCAAATGCAAAGCCTGTAGGAAATACCACCTCGGGAAATGCAAATGTGAATCTCAACCTTCACCTTGTGGAATCTGCAAGTTTAAAGGGCATAAGTCCTTGGACTGCGAGAAGATGGAGGACGCAACCTGCCATGGTTGCAATGAAATAGGGCACATCAAAACTAATTGCCCTAATAAAACCAAGAAGTCTGGCGAGGCTAAGAAGACCAAAACCGGAAACTCTCAAATGGATACTCAAGAGGCTATTCAGGATGACAAGGTCACAACAGGTACTTTCTATATCAATAACGCTCATGTTAGAGTATTATTTGATTCAGGTTCAGATAAGTCTTCAGTAGACAATAGATTCTGTAAATCATTAAATCTGCCTGTTAAAACTCTAAGCGTTAAGTATAAAGTAAAATTGACCAATAGTGCCTCAGAGACTGCTTCAACAATATTAGATGGATGTTTTATATCCATTAGGAATCATTCTTTTCTGCTGTCCTTGTTTCCATAAGGGACTCAATATCGTGATAGGAATGGATTGGTCGTCTGGTAACCAAGCCCATATGGTGGATGATAAGAAGGAAGTGGTTATCAAGACTCCCTATGGTGAGCCTTTGACCGTTCCAGGAGATACAGAATATGGAGTGCCTAGGCACTTGCTGAATTTGGTATTTAATACCAAAGCTTCGAGTATGGAAACCTCATAAGGGACAAACAGCAGTCGCGATGCAAGAAATGCGACAAATGTTAAAAGTGCGTCCAATGTGAACCCCAATGATTAATGGAGTTAGCCTCCAAAACTGTAATTAACGCAGCTATTAGAAAGACTATAAGAAAAATTTCTGAAAAGGTTCAAAAAGCCAAATGCTGCTCACTCTAAAACACATGTCACTGTCCATGAGAAGAGCCATAGTCATACTTCAAATGCGAAGAATAACCCAAACCAAATCATATGTGGCAAGAAGCCCCTTTCCTTTTAGAATGTACTTAAAAGTACTTCGTCTCTTAGAAGTCAAGAGACTTCAGTAGTAAAAAGGGACCATTGATTTCAGGAAATTGATGGATGAAGTAGGAACCATTAGGTATATCAGCGGTTATGCTGGAAGGGACTTGGTAAGGTATACATCACAATCATTCGATGGCAATACCCTAAATTAGTGAGGACATTAATGAAATCCTCAAGAAAGATCCCCTTACATAAAATGGGATGGTCCAAGTTTTAAGGGCACATTAAGGTTTCAAAGCCTGCTTATTATAAATCCCTTATGGATCTACCTCAGCTACTCACGTTTTATAGATTAAGAAACGACCAGTCAAAGCTGAGACTGCCCTAAATTTGTCATAGATTTTGCGGCTAAGTTTAAAAAGATTAAGAATGGAGGCGCTTAGCCCTCCTAATGTATGATTAGAGGTAGTTCACATTAATAATGACACTAGGTAAATCCCTTATTAAGATTTATTTGCTAAGAATTACATCTGGGTTCAGGTGCTGCTAGGTCTCTCATAAGACCATAAGCTTAGCAAACTTTTAGAAAATTTTTCCCGTAAGAAACCCAGATATTAAGTGTAAGGTAAGACTCACAGGCAAATCAGAAGAACCATTTCTTCTATTCCTGTCAGAAACCTTCAGTCGTAGAATTGTAGAAGTATCCTCTCTCTAGGTGTAATGCGCCAGCATTTAGAGTTGATATCTCTTTGATCTCTAAAGATTGCGAATACCAAACGGTATGATGAACAGCGCCGTATGATGATTGGTATATCTTAATAAGTTCCATAGATTGCTTCCATGCCCGATCAGTATGGAGGTTTAATGCATGGGATCACAAAGATATTCCGAGAAGTCATATAGTACTAAAATCAACTAATGGTATTCAAGGGAGATATCCAGAATGAAATTGTCCAAGTAAATGTTCCTGATTAAGGAAATTCGTGGAATTGTAACATACAGGTGTCACTGATTTGACACAAGCATTGATGGATGAATTGGAGTCTGAGATTTGGAAAATCTCTGTAATATCCTTATACCTAAGTATCTTCTCATAAGTTTTCCCTGCTTACCTCCTGAGAGGCAGGTAGAGTTAAGATTAACATCCCGTTGTGGGCAGGGGTATTGTGAAAACTCCATGTTGATTTTGGAATAATCGAAGCCCTGATTAAGTAGGTTTTAAGACATAGGCTCATATAGCCTGACTCAATATTCTGAGGGTTTTATGTTATTGAATAAGAAAGACGGTTCATATTGCTTATGTATTAATTACCGCAACCCTAATTAGGCAACAATTGAGAATCGCCATCAGCTGCCCAGGATCATCGATTTGTTCGAATAACTGTAAGGATTAGCTACTCCTTAAGATTAGTTTTGGGAGATGGTTGGAATAACCATCTCACCTTAAGATAAGCTTTTCCATAATAGTTACTATATAAGTATCAAGGTGGCTCCTTTGGAGACCTTGTATAAATGAAATATCAAAACATCCGTTGGATGGACGAGACTTTGGGAAGTCCACTTATCAGGATCTGAAAGCTGCATTGAAAACAACGAATAAGATCATACAAATCCCTAATCATCTGTAAGTTGCCAGTATTCGGCAGAAAATCAAGAATTAATGAAAGTAACAACCCTTCTAAATTCTTGTTGAGGAATAAGGTTCAACAAAAGATATCACCCAGGAAGGGTGTGTCAAATTTGTTAAATTATCAGGCTAGCTAAGCTCTGAATATATGGAATCATTCGAAGGAAATCGAATGTATCAAGATCAAGTAGCTTATAAGCTAAAACCTACTTAAGGAGCATAGCGGAGCTCGCAATACATTGCACACTAGTGACTGAAGGATGTGTTTCGCCAATAAGTCAAGAAGCGCTATCAAATAATGATATGCAGATTTATGAGGTGATGAGCATCTTGTATCGATTGAGGATCGACAGGTTAAGAAGCTCCAAAAGGATACATATACCTATTATAGGAGTCACTTTGGGAGCTTGGGAAGACTCCAGATAGGTTATAGAAGTTAAGTCTATTATGCGACAAAAAGTACTTCAAACATTTTAGCAAATCTCGAGGTCGAGATTTCTTTTAAGGGGGTGAGGATGTAACACCTCGAAAATTTACGTCCAATAATGTATTGACACGTGTCATAAGCTTTGAACGTGTGAAAGAATACTTTAGAGGGCTAAAGTTGACAAACAAAGAAACTATGTGAAAATAAGGGTTCAAAACGTCAACAATGGATAAATATACTTTACAATAACCCTACATGATGTTTATACCCTTAAACGAATAAATTATGGGTCATACGAAGCTAATTGTGAAAGAAAGTGAGAGAGTACAAACTACGTGTCACACCCCTAATTGCACGTGTCACCGGTGGGGAGTATCGTGACGTAGTTGATATCATCATAGTCAAACAACACAATATATAAATGCACAGCGGAAGCAAAAGATAAATATATTACAATCCGAATATAAAGTAATATCGAGTATTACAACGGAAAGTAAAGGATCCACAGGCGGATCTTAAAATATAAATATTGTTCAACAGACTTTAGACGCCTAGAACTTGAAAGATTCTTTATTATCGTCCTGAGCAGCTTCCAGCCTATTACGTACTTGTACCTGTCACTTAGACTTTTGAAAATACGTCAGTTTTCACTAGTAAATACACTCAACTGACTCATTTTGAAAAGAGTTTGAAAATTGATTTGAATGCACGTGGCACAAAATATCTTTTATAATTTGATTAAAATGCACGAGGCAAAATTAATCTTTTATACTTGGGACAATTTTATTAATAAAGATCTTGTATCCGATTTACATGTTTGTCCAACATTTAGGGCCGGTGATTCTATAATACAAGCCGGTCAAGATTAATCGACACACCATAAATATAACTCACAAGAAGACACCTTACGAGTGAGTATATCTTTTACATATGCAACAGGAGGTGTTATGCCTACACCTTGTGCTTAAGTTATGGCCATTCACTTTTTAAATGAGCCAAGGATATCCAGGACATGGTCATTAACCCCTAAAGTTATTTGTTATAAATCAATACAGATTAAAACGGGATTATGCAATTTAATCATTTCCGATTAAAAGGTTTCTACACCCGACCAAGCGGTATTTTTATAATACCGTATCCCAAGCCCGTATAAGGGAAAATAAGTTAAGAGTATTTACCTGAGCTAGCTCCTGTCTTAAATAGCAAGAATTTTAATAACTCAGCCGTATTCACTTAAGTAAGCGTAGGTACAATTTACCGGTAGGCTCTAGTCTGGAATGATGGTATAAATAGCCAATTAGAATGCTAACGGGTCTTTAGTTAAGCCTAAGCTTAGACCGGTTAGTCTTAAGGAAATATACGGTTCAAACGCATGATTAAGCGAAGACCGGAATAGAATGTGTTTTAGACCCGACAAGTTTGAATACTTGTATAATATGGGTAATCTAAACACCTTCTGGATTTTGAGATAAAAATGATAAGGTTTGACCCGTTTCGGCTAACTTATGCAAACTAGTTACATAAACCGAACCGACGCGCAAGAGGCGTAACGGGTAACCATAAGAGTCATATACAGGTTTCCTAAGTTAATATGCCTTAAACATGTTGTGATATCAGTAGGATATCTTCCATTATGCCCGAAACGAGTTTAATCTCAAAATAAGCCCCGTAGGGGTATTTTGGTCATTTTAAAGGTTATAAAAGAGTTTAAATGAAGTTCTGAGATTTGGGTCTGAATACATCAGTAAAATAACTTATTTTAATAGGTCATATCAGTTGGTAATAGGTCTTATATGACAAAATGGTTTTAAACCCAAACTATGCGTTTAATACGCGTAAGAAGCCATTTTAAGCGATTTACGGGTTATACCGGAAATCTGAGTTTTCTGATCAGGTTATAAAGTTCAAAATACTTTATTTATTATATAAAATCAGTAGCAATTGGATTAGTGTCAAAATATTATGTAGAACTCATTTTATGGACGAAAAGGGTATAATGGTCAACATTAGGCATTTAACGGAAACTTGTAAACGAATCGGACAATCAATGATCCAACCACAGAGGGTTATACTAGCATGTAACCTGGTCCAAATAAAACTCTAAGGTATTTTTAAAACATACCAAAACGGGTCAGAACTGAAGTCAAAGCAAAAGTCAAAGCTTTGCGACTTTTGGTTCCGAACCGGGTCTAAACATTAAATTGTCGGGTTGAACATGTTTAGACATGTTCTTACACTAATTACCAAGTTATATTAATGATCAAACAGGTTGTAGGTGTTCTACATTGCTGATTATGCATAAATTAGAATTTAAGTATCCTGTTGACTTTTTCTTAACAAGTTTGACCCGATATTTGACCTAGTTAGAGTGGGAATCAGGGAGAACCCTTTTGAGGGTTTATTATCCACATAATTACCAACTTATAACTACTTTTGATTCGACTAATCACTGGACCATTAGTGATTAATCTTAAAGTCAACCGTTAATTACGACGGTTTGACTTTTAAGCTAAAACTAAGCTAAAACTTAACTAAGAAAGGATTAGCAAACTTACTGAAGTCCTATGCACGAATTATGACCACTTGAGTCTGCTTTGGAGCTCCAAGAATGATCAGAAGTGCACAAGAAGTGAATGATCAAATGGTTGCAACTTCATGCCCTTTTATAGTGATTTAATCACCATAAAATGTTGACAAATAAGTCTACCACTGACCACAACTCATTAACAAGTGTCCCTAGTGTTCTAGGGGTTGTTTAGAGGCCAAGCAAGATGAGGAAAATCATTTAAAGATCAAGAATTGCGTTTAAACAGCAAACAGGCGATTCTGTTGGAATTGGGCATCCCTTGCGCACCGTAAGCATAAGTCTTGCGGTGCGCAAGGCTTCTGATCAGCCTCCACATTTTCTATTTTTTTGCATAAATGACTCTTGGCCCTTTCGAAAGGTCAGCTAAGCTTAATACTTGCAATTTGACCCCTTTTTATTTACCTACAAGGGCTTTAAGACTTGTACCCACTTTGCCAAGTCCCTGGACATTTCTGGTTAACCGAAAAGTCATAATTTTCAACCTTAGCGCTTTAACCCCTCGCACACGAATTTGATCATAACTTTCTTATACGATAACGAAACTTGGTGAAATTTTTATCACGCATTCTAGTGAGCATAATTAATCGTTACAAAGCTTCGGGTTTGCTAAAAGGTCACTCAGAGGTATACTTTAAACATGTTGACACATTTAACCCCTGTAGTTTGTAATCTCTCACTTTTAGCCTCGTATGATCCATGATTTATTCGTCTGATGGTATCAACATCATGTAGGGTTATTGTAAAGTATATTTATTCACTGTTGACATTTTGAACTCGTATATTTACATACTTTCCATGTTTGTCAACTTTAGTCCCTCAAGAGTATACTTTCACACGTTCAAGCTTATGACACGTGTCAATACATTATAGGACGTGAATTTTCGAGGTGTTACATCCTCACCCCCTTAAAATAAATCTCGACCTCGAGATTTGCTAAAGTAAAGGAAGTATTTTCTGCCTTAAATTGGGCTTAATCTTCCTCAGTACCTTTGAGCCTCTAAGGCACTCCAATTGACCTTTATAATAGGTACATATCTCTCTTTTGGAACTTCTAATCCTGTCGATCCTTAATCGATACAGGATGCTCATCACATCATAAATCTGCACATCATTATGGGATAGTGCTTCTTGACTTATTTGCGAAACACATCCTTCCGTCACTAGTGTGCAATGTATTGCGAGCTCTGCCAAGCTCCTTAAATAGGTTTTAGCTCGTAAGCTACTTGATCTTGATACATTCGATTTCCTTCGAATGATTCTATATATATTTAGAGCTTAACTAGCCTGATAATTTAACAATTTGGCACACCCTTCCTGGGTGATATCTTTTGTTGAACCTTATTCTTTAATAAGAATTTAGGAGGTTTGCTATTTTCATTAATCCTTGATTTTCTGCCGAATAATGGCAACTTACCGAAAATTAGGGATTTGTATGATCTTATTCGTTGTTTCCAATGAAACTTTCAGATCCTGATAAGTGGACTTACCAATCTATTGTCCTATCAATAGATGTTTAACATTCCACCTATATAAGGTCTCCAAAGGAGTAGCCTTTATACTTACATAATAATTGCTATAGAAAAACTTATTTTATGGTGAGATGGTTATTCCAACCACTGCTTAACTAATCTCAAAGAATAGCTAATCCTTACAGCTAGTCGAACCAATCGACGATCCTGGGCAGGTAATAGCGATTCTTACTTGTTGCCTAATTAGGGTTGCGGTAAACAATGCATAAGCAAAATGAACCGTCTTTCATACTTAACTATACCGAATTCTCAGGATATTGAGTTAAGCTATATGAATCTATATCTTAAAATTTACTTAATCAGGGTTTCGGTTATTCCATAATCAACACGGAGTTCTTACAACACTCCAACCCTAAGCGGGATGTTAATCTTAACTCTACTTGTTTTTCGAGAGGTAAACATGGTAGTCTTAGGAGAGGATAATCAAGATACAAAGAGGTTACAGAGATTTTTCCAAATCTCAGGCACCAGTTCATCCATCCTTGTTGGTGTCAAATGAGTGACACATTTATGTTACGAGTCCACGGATTTCTTAATCAGATACACTTACTTAGACAATTCCATTCTGGATATCATCTTTTGAATACCATTAGTTGACTTTAATACCGTATGACCATTGGAATATCTTTGTGGTTCCATGCATTAAACCTCCATACTGATCAGGCATGGAATCAATCTATGGAACATATTAAGATACACCAATCCTCATATGGCGCCTTTGTCATACCATTTGGTATTCAAAATCAATAGGGGTTAAAGAGATATCAATTACATTTGAATGCATTTATCTGGAGAGAGAGTACATTAGAATTTTATGACTGAAGATTTCTGACCGGAACAAAAGAAATGGTTCCTATTACCAAATGAATCATTTACTTAGTTGCAATCCAACAACTGCTATTCATCACCCTGATGGCCTTAACACATACTAACCATGGTTTCATTAAACTATACAGGCCAATATGGCACTAACATTCTTAATGAATGTCATTAAAATATCAATATCACTTAGCCTAGGTCACGAAAGACCATCAATGGCATTTAAGGGTTGGACCTAGTCCATCACCCTTTTTGACAGGGGATCAAAAAGTCACATCTGTCATTATTATATTAATGAATTTGGATAGCTTGAAAGTTTGCCATAAGGATATCAGAAAAGAGTGATTCTTAATAGATATAAAATATCGATCTAAGGTTTGTTGGAGTATTCTCTAAAGTATCACCGGCCAATTTCTATCTTGCGTTAAATGACCGGAGTCCTAGTCAGGCGGAGACAACAGTTCTCACCAGTTATCGTTCATTATAGAATCATATGTGCCAGCATCAAATAAATTTCTGTATAAATTACTTGATAAGGAAAAGTACCTGTTATATAATTATTCTGCATCATCTCCTGGGTGTTCCTATGGGAGCCTCATGTATTTGTTCCCTTGGCCTCTCCAGGCTTCCTTATAAGTTTTGGGCAGTTGGTTTTGATGTGCCCTTCCTCGTTGCAATTGTAACATGTCGCGTTCTTCAACTCCTTGCAATCTAAAGTTTTGTGACCCTTGGTCTTGCAAATTCCACACAATTTAGCACTTGGGTCAATCGTACATTTTCCAGAATGTTGTTTTCTGCAGTTACTGCATTTGGGCTTGTTATTGAACTGACTCGAGCTTTTCCTAAAATCAGAATCTTTCCTATGCTCAGAGCTTCCCTTCTTCTTCTTGTTAGATTGATGCGAGTTTTCCTCGTCTTCTTTCCTTTTTCCCTCGCTAGAAGTTTTAACAGACTTATTCATGATAGCATCTAAAGTGAGAGATAAGGATAAGTCCACCGTGGACCTATATGTGGTAGGCCTAGATGCTTTAACATTTCCCTTTATCTCTGGTGCTAGGCCTCCAATGAAACGCGCTATGCGTTTAGGTTCAGGGGTGACTAAATAAGGAACTAGGCGGGACATAGTGTTGAAACTTGTCACATATGCCTGACAATCCAAATTCTTCATGACCAGAGTCAAGAAGTCTGATTCTATCCTTTCTACCTCATGCTGAGGGCAATAGTTTTCCTTGACTAATGCAGCAAACTGATCCCAAGATAAGTTGTAGAGTAGGACCTTTCCCGTGGCTTGGAGCAATGATCTCCACCATGCCAACGCTTCTCCTTTGAATGATTGTGAAACAAATTTCACAACATCTTGCTCCGCACAACCACTGATGTCAACAACAGTATCCATCTCATCGAGCCATGTCATGCAGTCGATGGCCCCTTCCTCTCCTGTAAAGTCTCTGGGCTTGCAGGAGACAAAATATTTATATGAACAGGTTTTAACATGTGGCTCTTCGTTAAGCACAACCTGTCTGGACGGAACACTCCTCTGATTTGACGAGTTATGAACATCGTCTTCCTTTGACTCATGTGATTTAGAAGGGGGCTTATTACGAGCCACAGATAGAGTCTTAGAGCGGGTATCATATGAATCATTATACTGTCTGTCAAGAGCTCGAGTAACAACATCATCTATTAATGCATGCAGTTCCGCTCCAGTTATATTAATCCTGGTAGTATCATTGTTTACCTTCAAGTGGCTGTTAACTTCATCTGATCCAGCCATGTAGCTTGATTGCTACATAAATATTGACAATGATTTACTCAAAGGTTATTATGAAACTATCATTTTTGAAGATTTATTAACCATGGTAATATAAACCATATGGGTTAATTTGTTAATTTTATTAGTATTTTCATTATAATTTATCCTAGTATATAAGACATTAAGGATATTAAAGTGGCACAACGGCCTTGTCACGAGGACAGATTTGAATTTATAAGCCATGATCGTTTGGGATCGAGGCATTTAATGTTTGAGCATAGTTGGTTACTTTTCTTGACAGAGAGTCGAAGACTACAACTGCCTTTTGTCTTTTAGGACAATAGATATGGCCCGTGGGCATTTCCCTTCTGAGGGATGTTTATGTTATGATCATCTTTTCAGATGCTATTAGTCAAGATCGTCTGGATCATACCGACTATTATGCTTGGACATGGTCCAACATTTTTAGGCAGGAGGTCAAAGACCACCACTGTCGTTGTCTTATCGGACAACAAGTTTAGCCCGTAGGCACTTCATCACTAACGGATGTTTATAATATGTTCATCTTATAGGATGACATAAGCCATGATTTCTAGATCATTAGGCCAAATCGGGAAATTTGAAAAATTCCAATATAGGGATGACTATTGTGATTTTCTCAGATCACTTTTGTCAAGAGTGTTTAACACGTTCTTAGGTGTTTAAAAATGTGATCATCTGCAGTTGATGATTTAAGCCATGATTTCTAAATCACTAGGCTAGACAAGAAAATTTGGAAGAATCCAATATAAGGATGACTGTTGTGATTTTCTCGAATCACATTTGTCAGGAGTGCTAACACATTCTTAGGTGTTAACAAGGATCTGAATCCCTTGAATAGGTTTCACCATCTTGGCCACGTCTGAAATGACATGTAGGCTAGGTTTCACCTTTTAGATTCTTTTTATTATTTACTGGCAGAAAGGAATGATATTTATTTTATTCAGGATTTTTATCATAAATCCTAATTCATAAGTTAGTAATAGCACAAAAGGCCTAGTCACGTGGACAAGTTTAAATTTATAAGCCATGATTTCAGAGAATCGAGGCGTTAAGGTTTGAATCAAAAGTTCATTACCTTTTCTTGACAGGGAGTTGTAGGCTACCACTGTCTTTAGTCTCAGAGGACGTTAATTATAGCCCGTAGGCACTTCCCTTCTAAGGGATGTTATTTTCCATTTATTTCATATTTCGTGTTTAGAATGAAAACTTAATTTAATCAATCCATTATATAAAAGTACAGAGTTGCCCTAAGCGGGTCTTTGAAAGGAAATAATGTGTCCTCGAAGGGACTGAAAGATAAATATGTCCTTATGAGGACTATTAAGGAAACGATCTTCAGCAAAAAGGAGTTTCTTCTTCAAGTTATTTCTGAATGCTCTCTCCTTGGATGCTCGTTTCATTCTAGCCGCGCTACGAAGCTCAGCATTTCAGGGCTCCAGATTGTGGAGAATTTCTAATACAGCTTCTTCGCTTGGCGACGGATCCAATATATATAAAATTTGGAAGTAAAAATTTCCAGATTAGGATTGAGAGTATTCCTATGGTAAGTCTAGACTCAAAAGGTCAAGGAATGTGCTACTGTGTCATTGAGATTAAACACCAAAAAGCTAGTGTTTAATTCACTCAATGTTGGCTCTGATACCAACCTGTCACACCCCTAATTCCACGTGTCACCGGTGGGCCCGGTGGGGAGTATCGTGACGTAGTTGATATCATCATAGTCAAACAACACAATATATAAATGCACAGCGGAAGCAAAAGATAAATATATTACAATCCGAATATAAAGTAATATCGAGTATTACAACGGAAAGTAAAGGATCCACAGGCGGATCTTAAAATATAAATATTGTTCAACAGACTTTAGACGCCTAGAACTTGCAAGATTCTTTATTATCGTCCTGAGCAGCTTCCAGCCTATTACGTACTTGTACCTGTCACTTAGACTTTTGAAAATACGTCAGTTTTCACTGGTAAATACACTCAACTGACTCATTTTGAAAAGAGTTTGAAAATTGATTTGAATGCACGTGGCACAAAATATCTTTTATAATTTGATTAAAATGCACGAGGCAAAATTAATCTTTTATACTTGGGACAATTTTATTAATAAAGATCTTGTATCCGATTTACATGTTTGTCCAACATTTAGGGCCGGTGATTCTATAATACAAGCCGGTCAAGATTAATCGACACACCATAAATATAACTCACAAGAAGACACCTTACGAGTGAGTATATCTTTTACATACGCAACAGGAGGTGTTATGCCTACACCTTGTGCTTAAGTTATGGCCATTCACTTTTTAAATGAGCCAAGGATATTCAGGACACGGTCATTAACCCCTAAAGTTATTTGTTATCAATCAATACAGATTAAAAAGGGATTATACAATTTAATCATTTCTGATTAAAAGGTTTCTACACCCGACCAAGCGGTATTTTTATAATACCGTATCCCAAGCCCGTATAAGGGAAAATAAGTTAAGAGTATTTACCTGAGCTAGCTCCTGTCTTAAATAGAAAGAATTTTAATAACTCAGCCGTATTCACTTAAGTAAGCGTAGGTACAATTTACCGGAAGGCTCTAGTCTGGAATGATGGTATAAATAACCAATTAGAATGCTAACGGTCCTTTAATTAAGCCTAAGCTTAGACCGGTTAGTCTTAAGGAAATATACGGTTCAAACGCATGATTAAGCGAAGACCGGAATAGAATGTGTTTTAGACCCGACAAGTTTGAATACTTGTATAATATGGGTAATCTAAACACCTTCTGGATTTTGAGATAAAAATGATAAGGTTTGACCCGTTTCGGCTAACTTATGCAAACTAGTTACATAAACCGAACCGAACGCGCAAGAGGCGTAACGGGTAACCATAAGAGTCATATACAGGTTTCCTAAGTTAATATGCCTTAAACATGTTGTGACATCAGTAGGATATCTTCCATTATGCCCGAAACGAGTTTAATCTCAAAATAAGCCCCGTAGGGGTATTTTGGTCATTTTAAAGGTTATAAAAGAGTTTAAATGAAGTTCTGAGATTCGGGTCCGAATACATCAGTAAAATAACTTATTTCAATAGGTCATATCAGTTGGTAATAGGTTTTATATGACAAAATGGTTTTAAACCCAAACTATGCGTTTAATACGCGTAAGAAGCCATTTTAAGCGATTTCCGGGTTATACCGGAAATCTGAGTTTTCTGATCAGGTTATAAAGTTCAAAATACTTTATTTATTATATAAAATCAGTAGCAATTGGATTGGTGTCAAAATATTATGTAGAACTCATTTTATGGACGAAAAAGGTATAATGGTCAACGTTAGGCATTTAACGGAAACTTGTAAAACCACAGAGGGTTATACTAGCATGTAACCTGGTCCAAATAAAGCTCTAAGGTATTTTTAAAACATACCAAAACGGGTCAGAACTGAAGTCAAAGCTTTGCGACTATTGGTTCCGAACCGGGTCTAAACATTAAATTGTCGGGTTGAACATGTTTAGACATGTTCTTACACTAATTACCAAGTTATATTAATGATCAAACAGGTTGTAAGTGTTCTACATTGCTGATTATGCATAAATTAGAATTTAAGTATCCTGTTGACTTTTTCTTAACAAGTTTGACCCGACATTTGACCTAGTTAGAGTGGGAATCAGGGGGAACCCTTTTGAGGGTTTATTATCCACATAATTACCAACTTATAACTACTTTTGATTCGACTAATCACTGGACCATTAGTGACTAATCTTAAAGTCAACCGTTAATTACGACGGTTTGACTTTTAAGCTAAAACTAAGCTAAAACTTAACTAAGAAAGGATTAGCAAACTTACTGAAGTCCTATGCACGAATTATGACCACTTGAGTCTGCTTTGGAGCTCCAAGAATGATCAGAAGTGAACAAGAAGTGAATGATCAAATGGTTGCAACTTCATGCCCTTTTATAGTGATTTAATCACCATAAAATGTTGACAAATAAGTCTACCACTGACCACAACTCATTAACAAGTGTCCCTAGTGTTCTAGGGGTTGTTTAGAGGCCAAGCAAGATGAGGAAAATCGTTTAAAGATCAAGAATTGCGTTTAAATAGCAAACAGGCGATTCTGTTGGAACTGGGCATCCCTTGCGCACCGTAAGCATAAGTCTTGCGGTGCGCAAGGCTTCTGATCAGCCTCCACATTTTCTATTTTTTTGCATAAATGACTCTTGGCCCTTCCGAAAGGTCAGCTAAGCTTAATACTTGCAATTTGACCCCTTTTTATTTACCTACAAGGGCTTTAAGACTTGTACCCACTTTGCCAAGTCCCTGGACATTTCTGGTTAACCGAAAAGTCATAATTTTCAACGTTAGCGCTTTAACCCCTCGCACACGAATTTGATCATAACTTTCTCATACGATAACGAAACTTGGTGAAATTTTTATCACGCATTCTAGTGAGCATAATTAATCGTTACAAAGCTTCGGGTTTGCTAAAAGGTCACTCAGAGGTATACTTTAAACATGTTGACACATTTAACCCCTGTAGTTTGTAATCTCTCACTTTTAGCCTCGTATGATCCATGATTTATTCGTCTGATGGTATCAACATCATGTAGGGTTATTGTAAAGTATATTTATTCACTGTTGACATTTTGAACTCGTATATTTACATACTTTCCATGTTTGTCAACTTTAGTCCCTCAAGAGTATACTTTCACACGTTCAAGCTTATGACACGTGTCAATACATTATAGGACGTGAATTTTCGAGGTGTTACATCCTCACCCCCTTAAAATAAATCTCGACCTCGAGATTTGCTAAAGTAAAGGAAGTATTTTCTGCCTTAAATTGGGCTTAATCTTCCTCAGTACCTTTGAGCCTCTAAGGCACTCCAATTGACCTTTATAATAGGTACATATCTCTCTTTTGGAACTTCTAATCCTGTCGATCCTTAATCGATACAGGATGCTCATCACATCATAAATCTGCACATCATTATGGGATAGTGCTTCTTGACTTATTTGCGAAACACATCCTTCCGTCACTAGTGTGCAATGTATTGCGAGCTCTGCCAAGCTCCTTAAATAGGTTTTAGCTCGTAAGCTACTTGATCTTGATACATTCGATTTCCTTCGAATGATTCTATATATATTTAGAGCTTAACTAGCCTGATAATTTAACAATTTGGCACACCCTTCCTGGGTGATATCTTTTGTTGAACCTTATTCTTTAATAAGAATTTAGGAGGTTTGCTATTTTCATTAATCCTTGATTTTCTGCCGAATAATGGCAACTTACCGAAAATTAGGGATTTGTATGATCTTATTCGTTGTTTCCAATGAAACTTTCAGATCCTGATAAGTGGACTTACCAATCTATTGTCCTATCAATAGATGTTTAACATTCCACCTATATAAGGTCTCCAAAGGAGTAGCCTTTATACTTACATAATAATTGCTATAGAAAAACTTATTTTATGGTGAGATGGTTATTCCAACCACTGCTTAACTAATCTCAAAGAATAGCTAATCCTTACAGCTAGTCGAACCAATCGACGATCCTGGGCAGGTAATAGCGATTCTTACTTGTTGCCTAATTAGGGTTGCGGTAAACAATGCATAAGCAAAATGAACCGTCTTTCATACTTAACTATACCGAATTCTCAGGATATTGAGTTAAGCTATATGAATCTATATCTTAAAATTTACTTAATCAGGGTTTCGGTTATTCCATAATCAACACAGAGTTCTTACAACACTCCAACCCTAAGCGGGATGTTAATCTTAACTCTACTTGTTTTTCGAGAGGTAAACATGGTAGTCTTAGGAGAGGATAATCAAGATACAAAGAGGTTACAGAGATTTTTCCAAATCTCAGGCACCAGTTCATCCATCCTTGTTGGTGTCAAATGAGTGACACATTTATGTTACGAGTCCACGGATTTCTTAATCAGATACACTTACTTAGACAATTCCATTCTGGATATCATCTTTTGAATACCATTAGTTGACTTTAATACCGTATGACCATTGGAATATCTTTGTGGTTCCATGCATTAAACCTCCATACTGATCAGGCATGGAATCAATCTATGGAACATATTAAGATACACCAATCCTCATATGGCGCCTTTGTCATACCATTTGGTATTCAAAATCAATAGGGGTTAAAGAGATATCAATTACATTTGAATGCATTTATCTGGAGAGAGAGTACATTAGAATTTTATGACTGAAGATTTCTGACCGGAACAAAAGAAATGGTTCCTATTACCAAATGAATCATTTACTTAGTTGCAATCCAACAACTGCTATTCATCACCCTGATGGCCTTAACACATACTAACCATGGTTTCATTAAACTATACAGGCCAATATGGCACTAACATTCTTAATGAATGTCATTAAAATATCAATATCACTTAGCCTAGGTCACGAAAGACCATCAATGGCATTTAAGGGTTGGACCTAGTCCATCACCCTTTTTGACAGGGGATCAAAAAGTCACATCTGTCATTATTATATTAATGAATTTGGATAGCTTGAAAGTTTGCCATAAGGATATCAGAAAAGAGTGATTCTTAATAGATATAAAATATCGATCTAAGGTTTGTTGGAGTATTCTCTAAAGTATCACCGGCCAATTTCTATCTTGCGTTAAATGACCGGAGTCCTAGTCAGGCGGAGACAACAGTTCTCACCAGTTATCGTTCATTATAGAATCATATGTGCCAGCATCAAATAAATTTCTGTATAAATTACTTGATAAGGAAAAGTACCTGTTATATAATTATTCTGCATCATCTCCTGGGTGTTCCTATGGGAGCCTCATGTATTTGTTCCCTTGGCCTCTCCAGGCTTCCTTATAAGTTTTGGGCAGTTGGTTTTGATGTGCCCTTCCTCGTTGCAATTGTAACATGTCGCGTTCTTCAACTCCTTGCAATCTAAAGTTTTGTGACCCTTGGTCTTGCAAATTCCACACAATTTAGCACTTGGGTCAATCGTACATTTTCCAGAATGTTGTTTTCTGCAGTTACTGCATTTGGGCTTGTTATTGAACTGACTCGAGCTTTTCCTAAAATCGGAATCTTTCCTATGCTCAGAGCTTCCCTTCTTCTTCTTGTTAGATTGATGCGAGTTTTCCTCGTCTTCTTTCCTTTTTCCCTCGCTAGAAGTTTTAACAGACTTATTCATGAAAGCATCTAAAGTGAGAGATAAGGATAAGTCCACCGCGGACCTATATGTGGTAGGCCTAGATGCTTTAACATTTCCCTTTATCTCTGGTGCTAGGCCTCCAATGAAACGCGCTATGCGTTTAGGTTCAGGGGTGACTAAATAAGGAACTAGGCGGGACATAGTGTTGAAACTTGTCACATATGCCTGACAATCCAAATTCTTCATGACCAGAGTCAAGAAGTCTGATTCTATCCTTTCTACCTCATGCTGAGGGCAATAGTTTTCCTTGACTAATGCAGCAAACTGATCCCAAGATAAGTTGTAGAGTAGGACCTTTCCCGTGGCTTGGAGCAATGATCTCCACCATGCCAACGCTTCTCCTTTGAATGATTGTGAAACAAATTTCACAACATCTTGCTCCGCACAACCACTGATGTCAACAACAGTATCCATCTCATCGAGCCATGTCATGTAGTCGATGGCCCCTTCCTCTCCTGTAAAGTCTCTGGGCTTGCAGGAGACAAAATATTTATATGAACAGGTTTTAACATGTGGCTCTTCGTTAAGCACAACCTGTCTGGACGGAACACTCCTCTGATTTGACGAGTTATGAACATCGTCTTCCTTTGACTCATGTGATTTAGAAGGGGGCTTATTACGAGCCACAGATAGAGTCTTAGAGCGGGTATCATATGAATCATTATACTGTCTGTCAAGAACTCGAGTAACAACATCATCTATTAATGCATGCAGTTCCGCTCCAGTTATATTAATCCTGGTAGTATCATTGTTTACCTTCAAGTGGCTGTTAACTTCATCTGATCCAGCCATGTAGCTTGATTGCTACATAAATATTGACAATGATTTACTCAAAGGTTATTATGAAACTATCATTTTTGAAGATTTATTAACCATGGTAATATAAACCATATGGGTTATTTTGTTAATTTTATTAGTATTTTCATTATAATTTATCCTAGTATATAAGACATTAAGGATATTAAAGTGGCACAACGGCCTTGTCACGAGGACATATTTGAATTTATAAGCCATGATCGTTTGGGATCGAGGCATTTAATGTTTGAGCATAGTTGGTTACTTTTCTTGACAGAGAGTCGAAGACTACAACTGCCTTTTGTCTTTTAGGACAATAGATATGGCCCGTGGGCATTTCCCTTCTGAGGGATGTTTATGTTATGATCATCTTTTCAGATGCTATTAGTCAAGATCGTCTGGATCATACCGACTATTATGCTTGGACATGGTCCAACATTTTTAGGCAGGAGGTCAAAGACCACCACTGTCGTTGTCTTATCGGACAACAAGTTTAGCCCGTAGGCACTTCATCACTAACGGATGTTTATAATATGTTCATCTTATAGGATGACATAAGCCATGATTTCTAGATCATTAGGCCAAATCGGGAAATTTGAAAAATTCCAATATAGGGATGACTATTGTGATTTTCTCAGATCACTTTTGTCAAGAGTGTTTAACACGTTCTTAGGTGTTTAAAAATGTGATCATCTGCAGTTGATGATTTAAGCCATGATTTCTAAATCACTAGGCTAGACAAGAAAATTTGGAAGAATCCAATATAAGGATGACTGTTGTGATTTTCTCGAATCACATTTGTCAGGAGTGCTAACACATTCTTAGGTGTTAACAAGGATCTGAATCCCTTGAATAGGTTTCACCATCTTGGCCACGTCTGAAATGACATGTAGGCTAGGTTTCACCTTTTAGATTCTTTTTATTATTTACTGGCAGAAAGGAATGATATTTATTTTATTCAGGATTTTTATCATAAATCCTAATTCATAAGTTAGTAATAGCACAAAAGGCCTAGTCACGTGGACAAGTTTAAATTTATAAGCCATGATTTCAGAGAATCGAGGCGTTAAGGTTTGAATCAAAAGTTCATTACCTTTTCTTGACAGGGAGTTGTAGGCTACCACTGTCTTTAGTCTCAGAGGACGTTAATTATAGCCCGTAGGCACTTCCCTTCTAAGGGATGTTATTTTCCATTTATTTCATATTTCGTGTTTAGAATGAAAACTTAATTTAATCAATCCATTATATAAAAGTACAGAGTTGCCCTAAGCGGGTCTTTGAAAGGAAATAATGTGTCCTCGAAGGGACTGAAAGATAAATATGTCCTTATGAGGACTATTAAGGAAACGATCTTCAGCAAAAAGGAGTTTCTTCTTCAAGTTATTTCTGAATGCTCTCTCCTTGGATGCTCGTTTCATTCTAGCCGCGCTACGAAGCTCAGCATTTCAGGGCTCCAGATTGTGGAGAATTTCTAATACAGCTTCTTCGCTTGGCGACGTATCCAATATATATAAAATTTGGAAGTAAAAATTTCCAGATTAGGATTGAGAGTATTCCTATGGTAAGTCTAGACTCAAAAGGTCAAGGAATGTGCTACTGTGTTATTGAGATTAAACACCAAAAAGCTAGTGTTTAATTCACTCAATGTTGGCTCTGATACCAACCTGTCACACCCCTAATTCCACGTGTCACCGGTGGGCCCGGTGGGGAGTATCGTGACGTAGTTGATATCATCATAGTCAAACAACACAATATATAAATGCACAGCGGAAGCAAAAGATAAATATATTACAATCCGAATATAAAGTAATATCGAGTATTACAACGGAAAGTAAAGGATCCACAGGCGGATCTTAAAATATAAATATTGTTCAACAGACTTTAGACGCCTAGAACTTGCAAGATTCTTTATTATCGTCCTGAGCAGCTTCCAGCCTATTACGTACTTGTACCTGTCACTTAGACTTTTGAAAATACGTCAGTTTTCACTGGTAAATACACTCAACTGGCTCATTTTGAAAAGAGTTTGAAAATTGATTTGAATGCACGTGGCACAAAATATCTTTTATAATTTGATTAAAATGCACGAGGCAAAATTAATCTTTTATACTTGGGACAATTTTATTAATAAAGATCTTGTATCCGATTTACATGTTTGTCCAACATTTAGGGCCGGTGATTCTATAATACAAGCCGGTCAAGATTAATCGACACACCATAAATATAACTCACAAGAAGACACCTTACGAGTGAGTATATCTTTTACATACGCAACAGGAGGTGTTATGCCTACACCTTGTGCTTAAGTTATGGCCATTCACTTTTTAAATGAGCCAAGGATATCCAGGACACGGTCATTAACCCCTAAAGTTATTTGTTATCAATCAATACAGATTAAAACGGGATTATACAATTTAATCATTTCCGATTAAAAGGTTTTTACACCCGACGAAGCGGTATTTTTATAATACCGTATCCCAAGCCCGTATAAGGGAAAATAAGTTAAGAGTATTTACCTGAGCTAGCTCCTGTCTTAAATAGAAAGAATTTTAATAACTCAGCCGTATTCACTTAAGTAAGCGTAGGTACAATTTACTGGAAGGCTCTAGTCTGGAATGATGGTATAAATAACCAATTCGAATGCTAACGGGTCTTTAATTAAGCCTAAGCTTAGACCGGTTAGTCTTAAGGAAATATACGGTTCAAACGCATGATTAAGCGAAGACCGGAATAGAATGTGTTTTAGACCCGACAAGTTTGAATACTTGTATAATATGGGTAATCTAAACACCTTCTGGATTTTGAGATAAAAATGATAAGGTTTGACCCGTTTCGGCTAACTTATGCAAACTAGTTACATAAACCGAACCGAACGCGCAAGAGGCGTAACGGGTAACCATAAGAGTCATATACAGGTTTCCTAAGTTAATATGCCTTAAACATGTTGTGATATCAGTAGGATATCTTCCATTATGCCCGAAACGAGTTTAATCTCAAAATAAGCCCCGTAGGGGTATTTTGGTCATTTTAAAGGTTATAAAAGAGTTTAAATGAAGTTCTGAGATTCGGGTCCGAATACATCAGTAAAATAACTTATTTCAATAGGTCATATCAGTTGGTAATAGGTCTTATATGACAAAATGGTTTTAAACCCAAACTATGCGTTTAATACGCGTAAGAAGCCATTTTAAGCGATTTCCGGGTTATACCGGAAATCTGAGTTTTTTGATCAGGTTATAAAGTTCAAAATACTTTATTTATTATATAAAATCAGTAGCAATTCGATTGGTGTCAAAATATTATGTAGAACTCATTTTATGGACGAAAAGGGTATAATGGTCAACATTAGGCATTTAACGGAAACTTGTAAAACCACAGAGGGTTATACTAGCATGTAACCTGGTCCAAATAAAGCTCTAAGGTATTTTTAAAACATACCAAAACGGGTCAGAACTGAAGTCAAAGCAAAAGTCAAAGCTTTGCGACTATTGGTTCCGAACCGGGTCTAAACATTAAATTGTCAGGTTGAACATGTTTAGACATGTTCTTACACTAATTACCAAGTTATATTATTGATCAAACAGGTTGTAGGTGTTCTACATTGCTGATTATGCATAAATTAGAATTTAAGTATCCTGTTGACTTTTTCTTAACAAGTCTGACCCGACATTTGACCTAGTTAGAGTGGGAATCAGGGGGAACCCTTTTGAGGGTTTATTATCCACATAATTACCAACTTATAACTACTTTTGATTCGACTAATCACTGGACCATTAGTGATTAATCTTAAAGTCAACCGTTAATTACGACGGTTTGACTTTTAAGCTAAAACTAAGCTAAAACTTAACTAAGAAAGGATTAGCAAACTTACTGAAGTCCTATGCACGAATTATGACCACTTGAGTCTGCTTTGGAGCTCCAAGAATGATCAGAAGTGCACAAGAAGTGAATGATCAAATGGTTGCAACTTCATGCCCTTTTATAGTGATTTAATCACCATAAAATGTTGACAAATAAGTCTACCACTGACCACAACTCATTAACAAGTGTCCCTAGTGTTCTAGGGGTTGTTTAGAGGCCAAGCAAGATGAGGAAAATCGTTTAAAGATCAAGAATTGCGTTTAAACAGCAAACAGGCGATTCTGTTGGAACTGGGCATCCCTTGCGCACCGTAAGCATAAGTCTTGCGGTGCGCAAGGCTTCTGATCAGCCTCCACATTTTCTATTTTTTTGCATAAATGACTCTTGGCCCTTTCGAAAGGTCAGCTAAGCTTAATACTTGCAATTTGACCCCTTTTTATTTACCTACAAGGGCTTTAAGACTTGTACCCACTTTGCCAAGTCCCTGGACATTTCTGGTTAACCGAAAAGTCATAATTTTCAACGTTAGCGCTTTAACCCCTCGCACACGAATTTGATCATAACTTTCTCATACGATAACGAAACTTGGTGAAATTTTTATCACGCATTCTAGTGAGCATAATTAATCGTTACAAAGCTTCGGGTTTGCTAAAAGGTCACTCAGAGGTATACTTTAAACATGTTGACACATTTAACCCCTGTAGTTTGTAATCTCTCACTTTTAGCCTCGTATGATCCATGATTTATTCGTCTGATGGTATCAACATCATGTAGGGTTATTGTAAAGTATATTTATTCACTGTTGACATTTTGAACTCGTATATTTACATACTTTCCATGTTTGTCAACTTTAGTCCCTCAAGAGTATACTTTCACACGTTCAAGCTTATGACACGTGTCAATACATTATAGGATGTGAATTTTTGAGGTGTTACACTACGGGGGTTAATTGTGTCAACATGTTTAAAGTATACCTCTGAGTGACCTTTTAGCGAACCCGAAGCTTTGTAATTATTAATTATGCTCACTAGAATAAGTGATTAAAATTTCACAAAGTTTCGATAAAGAATAGGGAAGTTATGACAATATTCGTATACAAGGGGTTAAAGCGTCAACGTTGAAAGTTAGGACCTTTCGGGTAACAATAAAGTTAACTGAGGACTTAACAAAGTGGGTAAATATCTTGAAGCCCTTATACGTCGAATTAGAGGGTTCATATTGCAAGAAATAAGCTTAGTTGACCTTTCGAAGGGCCAAGAGACGAGATGCAACAACTTGAAAACGTTTTTGCCTGAACAGAAGGCCCAAGCTGGCCGCGTAACCTACAATAACATCTTACGCGGGCCGCCTGGCCCGCCCAAATGCAGAAACATCAGACAGAAGCCTGATTTCGCACATAAACCGACTTTAAACAGATATTTCCATACATGGGCGACCCCTAAGTGACTCCTAGACCCTTAGGGACATGTGTTATTGATCAAGAACCATTGGTAGTGTTGTGTGTCAACAATCCATGGTGATTAAAGCACTATAAAAGGCCATGATGTTGCAACAAGTTCTTCACACCTTCCATCTGCACTTTGGAGCATTTCTGGAGCTAAAGACTTCTCTCTAAGCTTCACAAATCGTGCATAGGACTTCAGTAAGTTTGCTTATCCTTCCTTAGTTAAGTTTTTACTTAGTTTTAGCTTAAAAGTCAAACCGTCGTAATTAACGGTTGACTTCAAGATTAATCACTAATGGTCCAGTGATTAGTCGAATTGAAAGTAGTTATAAGTTGGTAATCATGTGGGTAATAAACCCTTAAAAGGGTTCCCCCTGATTCCCACTCTAACTAGGTCAAATGTCGGGTCAAACTTGTTATTAAAAAAAGTCAACATGATACTTATTTTCTAATTTATGCATAATTAGCAATGTAGAACACATACAACCTGTTTGATCATTAATATAACTTGGTAATTAGTATAAGAACATGTCTAAACATGTTCAACCCGACAATTTACTGTTTAGACCCGGTTCGGAACCGAAAGTCGCAAAGCTTTGACTTTTGCTTTGACTTCAGTTCTGACCCGTTTTGGTATGATTTAGAAATACCTTAGAGCTCTATTTGGACCAGGTTACATGCTAGTATAACCCTCTGTGATTATACACCATGGTTCATTAGCTAACCAATTAATACGCATGATTCCGTTAATTGCTCATATGTTGACCATTATGCCCTTATTACCATAAAACATGATTTTTGGAAATGTAAAAGAGTAGAAACCTTAGTCACTGGTATATAAACTTGTACCCAAAGTTTGACATCAGTTTGAGGTGTAGTTTGAGAGTTATGCTCATTAGCGTAAATTGAAAGCTTTATGTTAATTAAACGACATAATTAGCGTATAGACTATTTAAACCTACTTTTTGATATCAAACTTATTACCCACTGATGTAATATATTATTTTGGGATTTTGAAGATTTTTTAATTAATTTTAGGCTGAGCATAACTTATAGTCATAGGCTTAATCCGGTAATTGTCGGTTTTGCCCTTACGGGCTATAAAATGAGTTTTACATATCTAATCGACTCCAAAACTTTTGCTACTGATTTCTTATGATAAATAAATTATTTTAAACCTTCTGGAATAATAAAAATATCAGATTTCTATATAGAACCCGTAAACGGCTTCTAATCGCCTAATTAAGCGTTTTTAACGCATAGTATGTACTAAAACCATTTTTAAACATACAAGGGTTGATACCTACTGATATTTTAGGTAAATTATAATATTTTGACGGTAAGCAAAAGTTGTTAAACTCAGACTTCAGTTTTGAGCTTTTCGGCTTATGTGAAATTACCAAAATGCCCCTACGGTGCATAGTTTGGTTATAATTGATAAATTTCACATATATACTTTACCCTACTATTATAACTTATTAATTTGAGTATTTTTGCTGATTACATCAGACCTGTAACTCAGGATAATACTTAAACCCTTTTATAACCTTGTAAATGACCAAACTACCCTTACGAGGCATAATTTGTGTTTAAATTCGTTTTTGGCATAATGGAAGGTATCCTACTGATATCACAACATATTTGAGGCATATTAACTTAGGAAACCTGGTTAGGACCCTTATGATTACCCGTTACACCTCTTGCGCGTTCGATTCGGCTTATGTAACTAGTTTACATAAATTAGCCGAAACGGGTCAAACCTTATCGGTTTTACCCCAAAATTTTGAATGTGCCTAGATTACCCATGTAAGGCAAGTCTTCAATCTTGTCGGGTCTAAGTCACATTCTATTCTGGTCTTCGCCTTATCATGCGTTTGAACCGTATCTTCCTTTTGGAAACTAACCGGTCTAAGTCAAGACTTAATTAAAGACCCGTTAGGATTATAATAGGTTATTAAAAAACCTTCGTTCCAGATTAGGAGCCCAGTAAAAGCTATCTGTACTTGCTGATTTGATATACGGCTGGGATTGAATTTATATTTAGCTCAGGTAAATACTTTTAACTTATTTTCCCTATACGGGCTTGGGTTACGGTATATAAAATACCGCTTGGTCGGGCATCAAATCTTCCATCGTTGGGTGGTTAATTGAATAATTTGATCGGCCTGTTTAAATTGTTTTGTTTACTTAAAGCCTTTGGGGGTTAATGACCATGTCCCGGATATCCTTGGCATCATTCATGAAATGGCCACGACCTAGGCACGGGGTATAGGCGTACACCTGACAGCTACATATGTAAAAACTGGTATCCCACCTTAAGGAATCAGCCTTGTGGGCATTATACCTGTGGTGTGTCTATTAATCTTTAACTCGGCACGAACCGGGCTACTGAACGCATAAGAAACATGTAATTCTTTTACGAGATTATATATTTAAATAATTATCCCAAGTTATAAAACCTTTTCAAAATGAGTCAGTTGAATGTATTTACCAGTGTAAACTGACGTATTTTCCAAAAAGGCTAAATGCAGGTACTATACGTAATAGGCTGGCTACTCCAGGCATCAATAATCAAGTCTCGCAAGCTTTAGATGTTAAAGTCTGTTGAACAGTGTTATCTTTCTATTTTAGATCCGCCTGTGGATCCTTTACTTTCCGTTGTTATACTTGATATTACTTTATATTCGGATTGTAATATATTTATCCTTTGCTTCCGCTGTGCATTTATATATTGTGTTGTTTGACTATGATGTTCCCAACTACGTCACAATACTCCCCACCGGGCCCACCGGTGACACGTGGAATTCGGGGTGTGACACGCAAGTTATTTATGAATATTGTATGTTAGATATAGTATTGGTGTGTTTATTATTAATCTATCGCATCGCTTAATCGAGATTCGCTTAAACGCATCACAACGCTCAAAACGCGAAACAAAACGCCAAAAACCAACTCGTCGGAGCCAATCGATGAGTGACCACTCGATCGAATGGCCATCCGATCGGATTGCCATCCGATCGGATTGCCATCCGATCGGAGTGTCATCTGATCGGTGACATCCTATCCGACGCTTGCCCACTTTCCCTTTTTGCCAACCTATAAATACCCCTCCTATCACATCATTTGATGTGACAGCTCCCTCATTCGACTAGCAGCGTTCCAGACCTCATTTCGCTCGATTTCTCGCAATTCTTGTAAGTTTTCAACTCAAATCTTGTACTTCTATGATCTACACACACTTCTTCATCTTTTTCACCTTTGAATCCTAACTTTTAACCGTGAAATCAGTGGATTTGAGGTGTTCTAGGATGATGTCATCATGGAGTTCTTATGAACGTCAAGATTTGGCTTCATTCCACCAAGAACAACTTAGATCTGAAAGATTTCCACATGAACAAACAATGTTTTTGCATAGATCTAAACATTTTCAAAGTTAAAAGGATTGAAAGAAGCTTTTCCAACTTTCTTTCAACTCTTTTACACTCAATGCACTCAAAACCGATAGAATCGGAGTTCGTTCAGGCCATCTACTCTTCTCTAGTGATGTGTCGGTATGAGATCTGATTTCTATCAAAGAGAAAACCGATTCCGGGCTAAACATGAACATCCATCACGAACCAGTAACATATCGGACTTGGGTGATTCCTGTTCGATCAGACGACTTGGGACTTGACGAGGTTCTGTTGTTTAGTACGTTGTCATACCGTCTCAATCAAACCGCAAAACTTTTCAAAATAATCAAGTTCAAGACGATCAGATTCATTGGGACGGATCGCCGTCCGATCAAACTACTATCCGACCAGATTGCACTTGGTTCCACACTTAACATTTTCCTTCAAACCTTCGAAGATCTGACGACGAACGGATTGCTGTCCGATCGGATAGTCATCCGATCGAACAACCATCCGATCAGTTGACCTTTGGACCTTCAACAATTAAACATTTTCATAATTCTCAAAGATCATCAGTTTCTAACGGATTGCCATCCGATCGGATTGCTATCCGATCGAGTGACAATCCTGCTGTGAACTTGTTCTCACTAAGTGTCCCGCCAATCGGATCGCTATCCGATCGAACGACCGTTCGATCGATCGACCTAAAGGGTAGAGATACTTCTCTATTTTCAAAATGCTACAACGAAAACTTCAAAGCCATCATACACAAACACATCTTTACTAAACGAATGTCAATCTGACCGAATGTCCATCCAATCGGATGACCATCCGAACGGATTGACATCCGATCGAATGGCCAATCGATCGGATTGCCATCTGATCGGATTGCCACTCGACACTTAGTCACTTTTCACCATTTAAGGCGCCGTTCCTTCGCTTATGCTATCGTTAACTGTTCAGGCTAATCTCTCAGTGCTCCCTTCAATCCAAGAGAGTGTTTACTTGCTAAGCACGATCTGTGAGTATACTTGATCCCTTTTTGCTTTATGCACTTTTGGGTGTTACATACGTTACTTATTCAAATCACAATCGACACACCACGCAAACACTATTTATACGCTAACCGTTAGTGCATGTTACGTGTTATTCGATGAATGCTTGTATGTTATGTTAACACAGTGATTGTTGCCTGACAACTTAGCAACGATAGTACTATAGTTTGAACTCAGCACCTGTCGTGGACAGGGGTTGTTAAGGGCTTTACTTCACATGTCCCAGTGGGGATATGTGTTGCGCATTCTACAACTCGCAGTCACGTCTGTGCATATTTCTCTGTTGATAACCTACTAGCTTTCACTTTGCTAGATGTTACATGCTGGTTATGCGTAAACGATTTCGAACTCTATTATATCTATTAAACTTGTATGCTCACCCTTACACTATGTGTATTGACCTCTATTTTAACGTATGTGACAGGTGTTTAAATGCTTAGGACGCTTGCTTGCTATTTGATGGAATTGAGCTAGGATGGAGTCTAGAAACAAACTAAATAAAATCTGAGTTGTCGGAATGGATATTTGTCTTTGAGAATAATGGCTGTAATAACTGTTTTTATTTTATATGTTTGTGGTATGGGACATGAACCTTCAATATATTATAACTAATAGTTGTTATGGATTCTCCTGGACAATCTGTTTCGCTCAGTGTCGCGCCCCGATGATTCCGCCATTGGTTGGGGTGTGACAGATTGGTATCAGAGCCATAACTATAGGGAATTAGGCAAGACTCGACCTAGTCCGGGTCGATGTTTTAGAAACGACCTAGTCTATAGTCTAAGTACCAACAGACCGACTTGTGCATACCCTGTAGGGGTTTTGTACGAGCTTACTTGCTATTCTCGCTCGCACTCGCTGAACACTATCACTACACACTATTTTCGAAAATGAACAAGCGATTAGATCGAGGTAAGGTGTGAAAACCGCAAACTCACGATTGGATCACTTGCTCAACCCGCATTTTTACTATAAACAAGAGAATTTGCGTTGAATCAGGAGTGAAATCCATACTTTAACGCAAATTTTCCCTCTCTATCTCATCAAAACAAGTACGAAGTCGTTAAGTTAGGGGTGAAACCCGAATCTCGACGACTCGTTCCGTTCTTTATTTTGGGTCTTTACAAAACTCTCACCAAAGCCTCGACGGACTCCAACGACTTGAGTCACGCCATAACTGGAAGGATGCGTGTCGTTCGCCTGAAATCAAAACCCGCCTGACTCTACTTGTTTGCCGGGCCTAGTTCTGTTGTGTAAAATTGTTAGCAGATAAGGGAAAGTTAATAGCATAGAATTTGACTTAGGTGTTGAAAACAAATGAATTATCTGCTTTTGACTCTAGGTTTCTAACTTTTTAAGTCCAAAGATCAATGTTGACTCAGAAAGTCAAACTTTAGTTAAAAAATGTATGAATGAAAGCCCTTTAGAAGATTAGCATCAACGTTGGTTTGATTCACAGTATGCAATGTAGTGTAGTCATGTAGAAGGAAATTATTGCAAGTAAGCTCAAACCAGCATGTTAACATGATCAGTAACAACCGCCTTTCTAACTGCACATAATTCTCAGTGTTTAGAAAGTTGTTGATACCGAACTTATTTGATAGTCATTTCTTTCTCCTCCGACAGCTCCTTGTAAAAAAATGCTATCTTCAGTCCAAAACCCTCGCATCCTCCTCCTCCACTGTCGGCGATCTAAACCTCTTCACCACCATTATGCCAAATCGATCCATGCCACCCCTCTAGCCCGCCCCATTTCTGGATCGCTACCCACCTCTGTCGCAACCCCCGATCCCTTATCCCCGGGAACGGGCGGCCGCGAGCCAGTTTCGGTGGTATCGTGTGTATATTCAATATTGGCAGCGGAATTTTTCATCAGGACCATAGTTAGGAAATGTTTATCAGAGTAAAACCACCACATTTTCATAGTATTAAACACATGGGATAAAAACCCAAGTTTTCATTACACACAATTTCATAGGAATAAATCCTATTTTATTTAAGAAAAACATCTATTTCTTTTTAGGTAACTTTATTGCCACTTTTCCAAGCCTTCAGTGCTATCCAGCTGGCTTCTAATTGGCTTTCACATTTTGTTACCTGAAACGCGTTTTAAAAACATTTGTCAGTGGGAAATACTGGTGAGTAAATCCCAATTTAATCAAGTTTAATTAAAAAGTCACAGTGAACAGTATTGAGAGCGATTACTCCATTAGTACTGTCAAACCTGACTTGTGGGTCATATTACCCATTGGCTAACTCATTGTCCAATGGTAACGTATTGTCATCCCGACTTACTACTCATAGTGTAGTACATTTTGTATACAAAACCCCAACATACCGGCAGTAATTGAAGAATTACAAAGACTCAATCACTGCTAAATTTCATTGTAAAATAGTTAAGGTTTTGTAAAAACTGTTTACAAAAAAGAGATTACTCACATTGCTGTTTTAGAATTTCCGTAAGGGTTTCCTGAGAATTATCTATAATTTATACAAAAGTATACGTGTTAGTATAATAACCCATTTTAACATTAGTAATACCCTCCCTGAGACGGCATTCCAACGACTACGTCGGGCAGAACCACGACAGCCGTTACGGAACCCTAGATCAATCGGGCAGCGTATCTAATACGTATCCAAGGGTTATAATACTTACAACGGAGCAGAACCTCGCTAATTAGGGGTATAATACCTGCGTATTATAACACTACTACAGAAATTGAGATTGAGAAATGAATTGTGAGCGAGTTCGACTGAGATCCGAGGCCTCCTTTATATAGTGCTGATACCTGGTCTCCACGCGGCCCGCGTAACATAAGACCAAGGTTTACGCGGCCCGTGTCAAACCTGGTCAACATCGTAGGTTAGCTGGGTCATCACATAGGTCTGCCGTGTGTTGGGCCACGTGGCCGCACCAGGCTGCGCCACATTTTACCCTCTCGCGGCCAGCGTAAAGTTGAGGTGAGGTCTTACGCGGCCCGCCTCAACTTAACATATTCAGTTTTTATTTATTTTTAATACTATTTAATATATTTGAGGCCCGTTTTCACCTATAGGGTGTATTTAAAGACATATTGGGACATTTTTAAAATATACTAGAGTATCGGAAATAATATTCGAGGGTGTCGGTTTATTGAGGATCGTTACATCCTCCCCACCTTGTTTTAGAGCTCGTCCTCGAGATCTACTGGAATAAGTGTGGATATTTCCTTTGCATTTCTGACTCGAGTTCCCATGTGTACTCAGGTCCTCTTTTGGAGTTCCACTTTACTTTGACCAGAACTAATCTCTTGTGCTTGAGATTTTTGACTTTCCTATCTTCAGTTTGTAGAGGCCTTTCTACAAACTTGAGTTGTTTATTTACCTCTATGTCTTTAAGAGGTACTATTAGTGATTCATCAGCTAAACATTTCTTGAGATTGGATACATGAAATACATCATGTATTCCTGCCATTTCCTCTGGCAGTTGTAGCTGATAGGCTACAAGTCCTATTCTTCTAATAATCTTAAAAGGTCCAATATACCTGGGACTTAGCTTTCCTCTTTTGATGAATCTTACCACTCCTTTCCAAGGAGAGACTTTCAATAATACATTATCTCCTTCTTGAAATTCCAATGGTTTTCGCCTGTTATCAGCATAACTTTTCTGTCTATCACGTGCTGCTTTCAGTCGTTCCTTGACTTGAATAATCTTGTCAGTTGTTTCCTGTACTATCTCAGGTCCAGATAGTTGCTTTTCCCCAATTTCTGCCCAACAGACTGGGGTTCTACACTTTCGTCCATAAAGTGCTTCGAATGGTGTAGCGTTGATACTTGTATGATAACTATTATTATAAGAAAATTCTATCAAAGGTAAGTGATCATCCCAATTACCTCCGAAATCAATTACACAAGCTCTAAGCATGTCCTCCATCGTCTGAATCGTTCTTTCGCTTTGCCCGTCCGTTTGAGGATGATAAGCAGTGCTTAGATTCAACTTAGTTCCCATTGCCTTTTGGAAACTTGACCAAAAATGAGAGGTAAATCGGCTATCTCTATCAGAAACAATTGATAAAGGTATTCCATGTAAAGAAACAATCTCATTTACATATAATTTAGCTAACTGTTCCATACTGAAAGTTTCTTTCATTGGTAGGAAATGAGCTGACTTGGTTAGTCTATCCACAATCACCTAGACTGTATCATTACCTTTCCTTGTTTTGGGTAATTTAGTAACAAAATCCATTGTTATTAATTCCCATTTCCACACTGGCATTTCTAACTGTTGTAACAATCCTGAGGGTTTCTGATGTTCAGCTTTAACTTGTGAACATGTTAAACATTTAGAAACATAGGCTGCTATGTCCTTTTTCATTCCTATCCACCAAAAAATTTTCCTTAAATCCTGGTACATTTTATCACTTCCTGGATGCATTGTATACTTAGACTTATGGGCTTCTTCTAATATACGATGACGTAGGTTTCCTAATTTAGGTATCCAAATTCTCTTTTCATGGAATCTCCAAATTCCATCTGTTCCTTGTTTTAATTCTTTTAGTATACCCTTTAATTTTTCAGTATCCTCCTTGATTACTGATTCTTGTGCTTTTCTAATTTGATCATTTAAATCTACTTGTAGATTTAATTTAAGAGAACGTACCCTTTTTGGCTTTTCATGATACTTTCGGCTTAAAGCATCTGCCACCACATTTGCTTTTCCTTCATGATACTGGATATCACAATCGTAATCACTAAGTAATTCCATCCAGCGTCTTTGTCTCATATTCAACTCTTTTTGCTCGAAAACATATCTTAAACTCTTATGATCTGTGAATATGGTAAACTTACTACCATAAAGATAATGTCTCCAAATTTTTAAAGCAAAAATTATTGCTCCTAATTCTAGATCATGGGTTGAATAATTCTCTTCATGATTCTTAAGTTGTCGAGATGCGTAAGCTATAACCTTTTGGCGTTGCATCAACACACATCCATAACCTAACTCCGAAGCGTCACAATAGATTATAAAGTCTTCAGTTCCTTCTGGTAATGCTAATATGGGTGCATGGGTTAATCTTTACTTAAGAATTCTAAATGATGTTTCTTGCTTTGATCCCCATTCAAATTTAATAGATTTACAGGTTAACTTAGTTAAAGGAATGGTTATTCTAGAAAAATATCGAATAAATCTTCTATAATAGCCGGCCAATCCTAAGAAACTTCTAACCTCGGTTGGTGACTCAGGGGTTTTCCATTTGGTAATTGCTTCGATCTTTGTTGAATCTACATGAATTCCTTCATGATCGACTAAATGTCCGAGAAACTGTAACTGTTCTAGCCAAAATTCGCACTTTGAAAACTTAGCATAAAGCTTTTCCTTTTGTAATAAACTTAAAAGTGCGTGCAAATGCTTTGCATGATCCTCTTTATTCTTAGAGTAAATTAGAATATCATCTATAAAAACAATTATGAATTTATCCAAATATGGCTTACATATTCGGTTCATCATGTCCATAAATGCGGCTGGGGCATTGGTTAAACTAAATGGCATGACAGTAAATTCATAATGACCATACCTCGTTCTGAAGGCGGTTTTAGGAATATCCTCTTCCTGTACCTTTAATTGATGATATCCTGATCTTAAATCGATTTTAGAGAAAAATCGAGCTCCTTGCAGTTGATCGAATAGATCATCGATTCTCGGTAATGTATACCGGTTCTTAATCATGACCTTGTTCAATTCACGGTAATCAATGCACATACGCATCGATCCATCCTTCTTTTTAACGAACAGTATTGGCGCTCCCATGGCGACGAACTTGGCTGTATGAATCCCTTCTCTAATAATTCGTCTAACTGTTTCTTCAGTTCCTGCATTTCGGCGGGTGCCAAACGGTAAAGTTCTTTGGCAATCGGTGCCGTTCCTGGTAGCAGGTGAATTCTGAATTCAACTTCTCTGTCCGGCGGTAGTCCTGGTAATTCCTCTGGAAATACATCTGAAAACTGAGACACTACTGGAATGTCTTTTAATTCCTTTCCTTTAGTGTTAATGATTATGGAAATCAAATACACTATAGACCCTTTTCTTACATAACTTGCAGTTTTCATTATAGAGATGAATTTTGTGGACCTAAAGGGTTTATCTCCTTTAATTATAATCTTTTCACCTTTTGGTGAATTTACTTGAATTGACTTTTGATTACATAAAATACTGGCTTTATTGGCTATCAACCTATCCATTCCTAAAACAACATCAAATCCTGCCAGATTCATTGGATAAAGATTTGCCATAAACTTTTGATTTAAAATTTCTATTCTTGCTCCCTGCAAGATTTCAGAAATCCTAACAGTTTCTACATTAGCTGTTTCTACTAGACATTCTTGTGGTAGTTTAGTTAATGACTGATTTAGAAGTTTGCAAAACGATGTATTAATAAAACTTTGGTTTGCACCAGAGTCAAATAATACTTTAGCAAAAACATCATTAACTAAAAACGTACCAGCTATCACATCTGGAATCATCTTGGCTTCATCTGCAGTCAAAACAAATGCTCTAGCATTTCTAGCGTTTCTGTTGTTCCCAGCTGGAGCTAATTTTGGACAGTTTGGCCTGATATGACCTTTTTCTCCACAGTTGTAGCATAATCCATTACTGGACTTCTTCCTGCAATTTTCTTCCTTGTGTCCTGGCATCTTGCAATAATTGTAAAGAGTGGAGCATTTTCCCAAATGCTTTTTCTTGCAGACCTTGCAGAAAGGTGCAGAGGTAGAACCTATATTCCGACGATTGTAATTCCCTGAACGGAATTCTTGAGTAAGCCTTTGGGTTAGGTTTCTTCTCTGGTTTTCTTCTCTAGTACGGATTAATTCATCTGTCAAGGTATTTGCTAGTTCTACAGCTTCTTCTATAGTTTGAGGTCTAGCTGTCTTGACTACATGTTTAATCTCTCTAATTAATCCCCAGATATAACGGGAGATTAATATTGGTTCTGGTGATGCAAGGGTAGGTACTATTCTAGCATATTCAAAGAATAACTTTGTGTATCCCTTACTATCAACTCCATTCATCCTAAGGTTTAGGAATTTGTTTGCTATCTGCTCTTTTTCATTAGGAGGGCAGAATTTCCTTTCTACCATGTTCCTAAATTTTTCCCACTCCATATTGTATACCCTATCACTTCCTCTAGATTGGAGGATAGTGTTCCACCACTCTAAAGCTGAATTCTTAAATAGATTGGAAGCAAACATTATCTTATCCTCTTCCGCACATTTACTTATTTTCAGAACAGCCTCAGTCTTTTCTATCCAGCGTAGAGCTGCAATGGGTTCTTCATTGCCCGAGAATTCTACTGGTTTACAGGACCAGAATTCTTTGTAAGAACAACCATAAGACATGGTTCTTCTGCTCTTGGGAATGGGCATTTGAAGTACGGGTCCATTGTTCACGCTATTTTCTGGTTCAGTTGGTCGCTTACTGCTATGCTTACTTTTATTATCAGCATCCTTAACAGTTTGAAGAATAAATGGCATTGCATCTATAATTCCCTGTGCCACTATATGTTGGATAGCACTATTATCCACTTGGTTTCCATTGTTATTGTTGTTCGGATTCTCATTATTCAGATTATCGTCATTCTGAATATTATCATTCTGGTTTTCCGGGTTATTATCCAGATTTACTTGATTTCCTTGGTCGGCCATCTGAATTTTAAACATTTACCCCATATTAATATCACAACATAATATCTAATATAGTGATTCACATGATACGTAATTTAACCAAAAGCGTTGATCATTGCGACTATACTCTATTCATATATTAGGCATCTATTACACACTAGTACTGAAATAGAAATTACAATACCGACTGAAATGAAATCACACTAATAAAAGTAGGCATCCATACTCACATATTTTATTTTATTATATTATTATTATTACTATTATTGTCTCCACTAACACATTCACGGATATGGATTCATCCAGAAATCCATATTGCGCTCATCGTATTTCCATACGAGACGCTCTCCCACTTGTCGCATTCTCTCACTGCTTTCTAAAATTTCCTCACCAAATGTCCTAAGTTCTTGGACGTTTTCTGCACTCATTGGAGGTGCAGGTTCTAGGACTGGGTTCGGAATCTGGGGTGCGGGTTCCTGATATGGAGGTGTAGGTGCCTGAAATTGGTAAGGATCTTCTAAAATTTCCCTAATATATGCATCGTTATCGTAATAGGGGTCAAGAGGGTCTAAACCTGGATAGGCTCCTAAATTCGGCATAGGCATGTCTTCCTGTACCGGGTAACGTTGCACATAATCCCTAACATCATCCCACCATGGGTCATAAGTTGGGTCTAAGAGATTTGGCGCTGCTACCCTAGGTATTTCCTCCGGATTGAAATCATGCATCTCTACTTGATTTTCAGGGTTTTCTATCTCCATCGGTTGATCAGGAATTGGTAGTTGTGGTTGGGGTGCTATTATCTGTTCTAGATTAGGGTCAGCTGCAGTGGTTGCTAGAATACGGATATTGGCTATTCCCCTACTGATCATATCCTGGGCATAGGCATCTGTCTCTCTCTTGGCTGCTGCTAGGGCTCTCTGGTCTTGTAACTTTTTCATACGCTTTCTACGCTCATGTGCCCCTTTACTGAACCATCCCCTCTTTTTCTGAGGAAACGACTCTTCTAACTGAGCCTTAAACTCATAGATTCCTTCTTCCGTATCAGCAGAATACCCCGAGAGGGCAGGCTGAGAAGAGGAGGTGCCTTCTCTTATAGGCGAACCAGACAATTGACGATACGCGTCAGATGGTCCTTGGTCACTCATACTGTAAACTAACAAATAGTCAAATAACACATAACAATAAATACAGTTATGCATATATTTCCATAATTTATTTCCTAATAGACTGAATTTTGATGTCAGCGGAACACTTCTGTGGCTGAATCAGTGGCATAGCTCTGATACCACCTTCTGTCGCAACCCCCGATCCCTTATCCCCGGGAACGGGCGGTCGCGAGCCAGTTTCGGTGGTATCGCGTGTATATTCAATATTGGCAGCGGGATTTTTCATCAGGACCGTAGTTAGGAAATGTTTATCAGAATAAAGCCACCACATTTTCATAGTATTAAACACATGGGATAAAAACCCAAGTTTTCATTACACACAATTTCATAGGAATAAATCCTATTTTATTTAAGAAAAACATCTATTTCTTTTTAGGTAACTTTATTGCCACTTTTCCAAGCCTTCAGTGCTATCCAGCTGGCTTCTAATTGGCTTTCACATTTTGTTACCTGAAACGCGTTTTAAAAACATTTGTCAGTGGGAAATACTGGTGAGTGAATCCCAATTTAATCAAGTTTAATTAAAAAGTCACAGTGAACAGTATTGAGAGCGATTACAATGTTTATATCTACACAATTACTCCATTAGTACTGTCAAACCTGACTTGTGGGTCATATTACCCATTGGCTAACTCATTGTCCAATGGTAACGTATTGTCATCCCGACTTACTACTCATAGTGTAGTACATTTTGTATACAAAACCCCAAAATACACAGTAATTGAAGAATTACAAAGACTCAATCACTGCTAAATTTCATTGTAAAATAGTTAAGATTTTGTAAAAACTGTTTACAAAAAAGAGATTACTCACATTGCTGTTTTAGAATTTCCGTAAGGGTTTCCTGAGAATTATCTATAATTTATACAAAAGTATACGTGTTAGTATAATAACCCATTTTAACATTAGTAATACCCTCCCCGAGACGGCATTCCAACGACTACGTCGGGCAGAACCACGGCAGCCGTTACGGAACCCTAGATCAATCGGGCAGCGTATCTAATACGTATCCAGGGGTTATAATACTTACAACGGAGCAGAACCTCGCTAATTAGGGGTATAATACCCGCGTATTATAACACTACTAAAGAAATTGAGATTGAGAAATGAATTGTGAGCGAGTTCGACTGAGATCCGAGGCTTCCTTTATATAGTGCTGATATCTGGTCTCCACGCGGCCCGCGTAACATAAGACCAAGGTTTACGCGGCCCGCGTCAAACCTGGTCAACATCGTAGCTTAGTTGGGTCATCACATACGTCTGCCGTGTGTTGGGCCACGTGGCCGCACCAGGCTACGCCACATTTTACCCTCTCGCGGCCCGCGTAAAGTTGAGGTGAGGTCCTACGCGGCCCGCCTCAAATTAACATATTCAGTTTTTATTTATTTTTAATACTATTTAATATATTTGAGGCCCGTTTTCACGTATAGGGTGTATTTAAAGACATATTGGGACATTTTTAAAATATACTAGAGTATCGGAAATAATATTCGAGGGTGTCGGTTTATTAAGGATCGTTACAACCTCTCAGATCCAAACCATCCAAAAATCCATCCTTTCCCGTGAGAAAACAACCCATCAATTCGCCGAGGAATTTCTCAACCGTCTACGCCTTACCGAACCCCATGTCAAGAGCTTCCTTCACGTCTCAAAAACCGTTTTAAACGAAGCCGATGAAATTGACCAGAAGATTGATCAAAACGAGGATATGGGCCCCCTCGCTGGAGTATTGGTTGCGGTCAAAGACAACATTTGTACTGCAAATATGCCTTCTACTGCCGGATCCAAATTGTTAGAAAATTATCGGCCGGCATTCGATGCGACTGCTTTTAAGAAGTTGAAGGAGAGTGGTGCCATTATTGTTGGGAAAACTAATTTGGATGAATTCAGAATGGGGAGTACCACTGTTGGTATTTTGCTACTTATTAGGTTACTACAAATCCATGGAACCTTGAATGTGTACCCGGGGGATCATCAGGCGGCTCGGCGGCGGCTGTTTCCGCTAGGCAGTGTGTAGTATAATTGGGAAGTGATATTGGTGGAAGTTTCCGGCAACCGGCGTCGTTTTGTGGTGTTGTAGGGCTAAAGCCGACATATGGCCGTGTGTCGCGGTATGGGCTGGTGGCGTATGCGTCATCACTTGATGTTATTGGTTGCTTTGGCTCGTCGGTTGCTGATGCCGGACTACTTCTTCAATCGATTTGTGGTCATGATAAACTTGATGCCACTAGTAGCAAACAGGTATGTTTCTTCTAAGTTCTAAGTTCTAAGTTCTACCCTTAATCTTGTTGTTTATAGTTTCTTGATGTATTTCGTATGAAATGATTATTGCAAATCTTTTTTTCAGGAGGTTAATGACTTCACATCTCAGTTCATTTCTAAAGATTATTTTGAATCGCAACCGTTAAAAGGATTATGGGTTGGTGTGATTTCTGAAATGCTTGGTGTTGGAGTTGATCAAGAAGTTGTTTCATCGATTCGTGGTGCTATTTCTCATCTCGAAGAATTAGGATGTACTGTAACAGAGGTCCTAATTTTTCCATTAGTGGTTAATATAATTCAATCTTTGAGATTGTCTAAATAAATCAATAATTTTTTTTTTCATTTTGTAATTGTTTGCAGGTTTCTTTGCCATCTTTCTCCCTAGGATTGCCTGCATACTATGTTCTTGCTTCATCTGATACCAAGAAGGTTCGTCCTTCCCCCGTAAAAAGGGACGCACATCATAAAGTGTGTCCTGACCGAATGACATCATCTAGAGCAAACTAGTATAAATACCCTCTCCAAGTACACCCAAGGTATGATTTTCTGAACCCTCGTCTTAACTTTCACTCTCTATTTTCTCTCCCTAGACAAATACTTATCCTCACACCGGAGGGTGGTCGCAGAGTGGCCCTCCCACCTCTGCGGCGAGCCTAGCGGTCTGTTGCTTGTGTAGGTTCTACATGTTTTCAGGCTTTCAAGATCTAATTATGATTGAACCATTGTTCAGTCCATTTTTTGGATCTTCAATAACTAAAAGGCCTTCCATGGCAATATAAAGATGAGCGGAGAAAGAGGATCACCTTGGCGAACACCTTTTTTCCATGGGGAATTCATCAAACGATTCACCGAATCAAAAGCCTTGGCGAAATCAACTTTAAAAAGCAAGGCTTTACCTCCCGATCTTTTGACCCAAGTTTGAATGGTGTTAACCATTATATGCCCATAAAAAATATGTCTACTTGTAATGAAAGCAGTCTGCTCCGGCTCAATGACATCATGAAACCCTTTGAAGCCGGGTCGTAAGGAGCTTCCTAATGATTTTTGGCATACACCCAAGGAGGCTAATAGGCCTAAAGTCATTAAGGGACGTCGGGTCATGCACTTTGGGAAGAAGTGCCAGAAAGGAGGTATCCTGACAACGGATTTAATTTCTGTTGATGCACTTTGTGGATGCAACTCAGTTCGGTTAAACTCGGTTAGGTTCGGCTCAATGCCGTCGTTGCGGCATTCCTCCGTCGTGCGTTCCAAAGTTCGACACGCGAAGCACGAAGAGTCGCACGCTGACATCATCATGACATCATCATGATGATGTCATGATGATGTAATCATGTAGCTTGACCAAATGCATGCATACGTTTGAAAACTGCATATGTTGATTTAATACATTTTGGGCCAATACATCTTTTGTTTGGGCCTGACACTTGACGAAGTCTTGAGTCCAATGAAGACTCAACATGACGAAAATCCCATCCATCCATATGTTTGACGAAAGGCCTACAAATTCCTGCCTGACGAAAGTCCTGGTTAAACAGTTTGAAGAAACTCATGTTTCATCGGCTCCAATGGAACTTTCGTCAACCTCAGCATGTTTCGTCGTCCCTGAGGTTGTTTCGTCGAGACTTTCGTCGGCTGCAAGTTTCGTCGTCTCTGTCCTTTATATAAACAACAGATCTGCACACAGAACAATAGAGACAAGGAGAGACACATAAGAGAGAACAAAGAACTGAGAGTATATCAGAGAGTTGTGAGAGTTTCTTGTTTAGATCTTGTAACAAAACTCTACTGAATCAATATATTGAGCTTTAAACGTTGAACCTTTGTTTTGTACTGTGTCTCGATCTCGGTTTGGCTTGCCGGTTGGATTCCGCACAACCGGTCTTGTTTATAAAACAAGGATTAGGTTACTAGATCCTCCGCTAGTGGACCTATAAGTGGTATCAGAGCCGAGGCTCGGCTCTCTTCCTTGTTGAAAACCGAGTTTCCAGTGCGTTTTCGAGTGGGTTTTTGAACTTTTCTTGGACAAAAACCGAAAACCCAGTTTTTGTTGGCTGAAAATATGAATTAAAACTCGAAAATCTTTGTTGTTTGGTGTTGTTTTTGTTTAAAACTTGTTTAAAATCGTTGCAGACAATCGAAAGTACAAGTTGTTTTGAGGTTTGACGTTATAATCTCATCTCACCATTTTTTCCGGCGAACAAGCTCACCGGAAAAGTCACCGGAATGTTCTTTGTTTGAAAAGATAATCTTCAAATTTTTCGCAAAAGTGGTTTTGTCGTATGCCTGCTGTTTAACTATATTTGGATATTCACTAAACAACTTTCTCAATTTCAGAAGATAAGATTCTCATTTTTAAGGAAATATATTTCACCTACCACTGCATAAAGTTTTCGTAGGATATCAACATCACAAGACTTCTGGATCAACCTACTATTCGTAGACACTTGGAATATAGTCAAAAGTTTGGTGGTCATATACTGGTATCACTGTTCGTCAACAATTTTTTTTTATTGGGCCTTAGCAAGTCTTCGTGGTAAACATTGTGGGCCTTCAATTTAAGTGCACAGTTCAACATGTGGGCCTGGTAGTCTTCGTAGACATCAAACAGTTTTCATGGGATGTATTTTTCAATCTTAATTCTTCATTGGACAACAAGAAAATTTTCACTGGGCCTAGTCAATTAAATTAGATACTGTTCGTTGGTTTAAGTATTCATAGAATTGATTTTGGGCTTCACAAATTATTTTATTGGGCTTTAAAGTTTTGGACATCATATCTCTTTGTGGGCTGATATTACTTAGTCTTCGTGGACTTGTATCAAGTATTCATCGGCCCATCTTTCTTTGGTGTATCACAGTGAAGGGTTTATTTGATTTTAAGTTGGTATTTTGTTCACATCATGACTTCCGACTGGTGGGATTGGAAACCGGATCCCAATGCGGATATGTATACGGGTAAAGGTTTAGTTCCTTCATGGGCTCAGTCTCCCACAACCTCGTCATCAGCACAAACGACTTCCATTACGGTAAACCAGTGGGCACTTGTTATTAACCAAAATCAAAGTATACAAAGTCTTCTTCTGAGCGAAAATGAAAACGGTAGTAACAATCGTCCATCGAAGCTGATGCATATGAACGAGTATCCCGGTTGGGAAGAAAGATTTCATACGTATGTTCTTGGGCAAAACACGGAGTTATGGTTATCTTTTACCACGGAATTCGATCAATCACTTGAAGAAGCCGGTTCAAATGCCGCAACGTTTGGAGATCTTTCTACCGAAGATAAAAAGGCATATGATTTAGAAAAGAAAGCATATTCAATTCTAACTCAAGCGTTAAACAAAGATATTTATCATCAGTTTGTGAGATTCAAAACGACAAAAGGTCTATGGGATGCATTGAAGGCGAGAGGTCACGGAAATGCATCGTCACGCAAACTGAGACATGATCTACTCAAAAAGGAATTCGACGGCTTCATGTGTGTGGAAAGGGAGTCGCTGGGAGATCTTACAAGTCGATATTATCATCTGCTGAGTGAAATGGGTAATTTTGGGGTAGTAGTAACTCCGGAAGATGTTGTCACAAAGTTTGCCGATGCATTGCAAGTTCAATGGAATGGTTTCTTGGAGATTCTGAAGTATAATGGCACGCTGGCTACAACCAACATCCATGATTTCATTCAACTCTTGGAGAACAAAGATCAAGAGGAAATCAGGAAGGCAAAAAGAGTGTCGGTTCCACAAAATCCCGAGATGTACTATGGAAACTATGGAGGGACCAGCACACTTGCAAAACCTGCTCAACATGGTCAGCTTCAAACGGCTTTCGTCTCGAGCACCGATATGTATGGAACACCAAAACCAGCTGCCCCAGAGCAAAGCTATCAGTCTACTGGAGTACCATCATTTCTTGATCCAAACTAAAAAGGTCAACAACATGCCTGTTATGGAAACACTTCATCAACAGTCAATGCTGGTCAACCAACTAATCCAAACACAGTTCGATTAGACACTTCCAGTTTCTCGAAAGTGAGTGTTGAGGTGGCAAAGGAACATATGGAGCTTCTAAACACTTTGGTGAGCGCGTACTGTGGGTTAGTAGCAGGGCAAATTGGGAATATCAATTTAACTAAGGAAGATTATCAGCAGATAGATAAGAATGAAATGGATTTTATGGATATCAAGTGGGCATTTGCTAGTGCTGTGAGGCGAGCAAAAGATTTTATGGAAAGAACCGGTAGAACTAGTTTGGAAAGCAAGAAAGATACCAAGTATAGGTTCAATAAGCAGGCGGTCAAGTGTTTCAACTGTGGTGAACGAGGTCACTTTAAACGTAAATGTACGAAGCCAGCTCAGCATGGAAACCAGAATCCGTTCAGAAATCAAGGCAATCAACAGAATCAGAATCAGACCAGGAATAATGAGCGTGCCTTGATGCCTGCAAACAATACTCATCAAGCAGGTCCATCAAACAACAACCGAGCTCTCGTGGTGCAAGTTGATGAAGGTTGTGACTGGTCGATTCAACTGGGTAACGGTGATCAGGGTGGAACAGATTGTTTTGCTGAAGTTGTCAAGGATCTAAAACACGCGTGTTGTGGAGAATCTTTTGATGAAGACAGTTCTGGTTATAGTGGAAGCTCAGATGAGGAAACCTCAAGTTCACGAGAAAACGGCATGGATGAAGTGTCACATGAGTCCATTGATGCAGATGTTGAAGAGCTATTAAGGGAAGCTAAAGAAGGAAATGACAGAAGATCTATTCTGGTGGATCAAGCTGCTTATTCTTCTTCTTTTTCTTCTCATCATTCAGCCTTTATGGCTAATGTTGGCAATTCGTCAAGTCAGGTATGTGTCGATGAATCTAAATCTGATATATGTGACAATTGTGTTGATTTGGGTGGGAAATTGTCTGACTTGCAAAGAAAATATGATGATTTGCAAAGCAAGTATGACGTGACATTTATCCACAATCAAAGTTTTATCGTGGATCTCACAAAATGCACAGAGGCCAACCTGTTCCATAAAAATCATGAAAAAGAATTTAAGAAAGTAATTGACACATTAAGTGAAGATAAAACCGAGCTAGTAAAAACAGTTTCAAGAAAACAAACTGCTATAAATAATTACATCACTAGGCTCGAGGAAGCACAAAAGGAGTTGGCCTGTGTCAAGTGTGAAAATGAGGCGATCCAGCTTAGGTTAAATAGTTACTCAAACTCTAGGTATGTGCTGGATCACATCATTGACATACAGAAGGAGAAAAGGGATGTCACGTGCATTGGCTATAAGAAGTGTCCTCCACCTGTTAGACACAATTACACTGCCATGCCTGATGAGGAAGATAAACCCCAATTTGAGCCATCTGTTCCTTTAAATGTTGAGGAATTTGCAGCGGGACTTGGTTACAAAAAGGAAGCATCATCAGATTCGGATGTGTCAGCAGATACGAAAGTATCAACTGCTGAACAAAATCAGGATCCTCCAGTCATTGTTGAGGATGCTGATTCTTCAGATGATGAATCCAATGATACTGACTCTGCACAGTCTGAAGCAGTTATCAAAGAAGAGGACATACCTCTCGAGAATCACATTCTATGTGATCCTCCGGCTAAATCGGCTAAGACTGTTCAGGTTAAGTCCACTTCTGTAGAAGAGTCTGAGAGTGTGAATTTGTTGTACACTCTGGTTGGTGATGATAAAGTTTATTCAAACAAAGATTTTCCGATTAAAAATGTCAATCAATCTTTAATCTGTAAAGTTTTTGAGGATTCGACAAGTAAGTTTTTGGGAGAGTCGAATTCACGAGTTGTGGTAACACAATGTCCTCCTATTCCAAAAGCTGAAATTCGAAAAAATATGGCAATAAAAAATTACCAACAGAGAAATTTCAGCAAAATCACACCAAACCAAAGGGAAAATCGACAACTCAGGGTCAAAAGGAACAAAACCAAAAAAAGAACAAGAAGGTTAACTTTGTGAAGTCGAAGGGAACTAATAAAATTGAAACATTTGAAAACAAATCATAGATTATGTTAAGCAAGTTGAAAACTTGAAAAGAGATGGTCAAAACAATTCAGGACCAAGTACTTCGAAATCACAGAGTTCATCAACGAGACATCAACATGATACTTCGGGGTTTGTTGAACGAAGATCATGTTTTGAGTGTGGTGAAATTGGACATATAATTCGAAATTGTCCGTATCTTCATAAATTAAAAGCTAAAGTTGATGTTCCCCGTGAGCAAAATTACCAAAAGCGATCTGTTTCTCCAAAACAAGATCCCCGTCTTGTGAAAGAAAGGGAAAAGAATCAGAAACGCAAGTAAATCAAGGTAATTGAAAAGGCTCTTAACACCGATGTGGTTCAACAACAATCTGTTTCAGTCAAACCAGAAATTTCAAAATTTTCAAAAACTTCAAACAATCATGAAGTTAAAATTTCAAACAATCAAACTGGTAAAACTTAACAGACATGGAAACCTAAATTGGTCACAAACTCAGGGGGAGCATCACCATTTCCAAATCATCTCGAAGTCGAAATAACTTTTGTCAATGAAAATGGAAGACCCAAGTCCACGAAGGCTTGGGTCCCTATCTCCAACTGATCATTTGAGTTCATGTGCAGGGTGCTCCAGGAGGAACTATCAGTAGTCTTTGGATTGTTGATAGTGGGGCATCCAGGCACATGACAGGCGACATGAGACTTCTCTACGACGTCAAATCTATTAGAGGAGGTTATGTTGCTTTTGCTGGAGATAAAAGAGGATATATTACTGGTGAAGGAATGGTTTCCAACGGGGTTGTCAGTTTTGACAAGATCAACTTCGTGCAACAACTTGATCACAATCTTCTAAGTGTTTCTCAAATCAGTGATAAGAAGTTTTCGGTGCACTTTGATGCTAATGGATGTTATGTGCTGAAGCCCGGTTTCAAGATCCCGAAAGATTGGATTCTCTTATCTGCTCCAAGGGTTAATGATTTGTATGTCCTCGATATGAGCCAAGAAATCACAACGTCTGCATAAGTAACATGTTTTGTTTCTAAAGCCACAGAAAAGGAAACAATCTCTTGGCACAGACGGATGGGACACATTCACCTAAGGAAAATGAATCATCTGGTGAAGAATGAGTTAGTAAATGGTGTTCCTGTAAAAATTTTTTACTTGCAAGACGTCTGTATTTCGTGCCAGAAAGGAAAACAAAGTAAGAAATCGCACCCGATAAAGAAGATCAACACGGTTGCACTGCCGCTTGAACGCTTGCACATGGATTTATTAGGTCCTGTCAATCGCAAAAGCATCAGTAATGACTCGTACTGCATCGTGGTGACAGATGATTATTCAAGATTTTCTTGGGTGGCGTTTATGGCACACAAGAGTGAAACTTTCGAAAATATCAAAAACTTGATCACTACGATTGAGAATTTGTATACTTTGAAAGTAAGACGCATAGGCAGCGACAATGGAACCGAGTTTAAGAATCATGCCATGGAGGAGTTCTGTAGATCCAAAGGTATTCTTCATGAATTCAGTGCAAGATACACTCCTCAACAAAATGGCATCGCTGAGCGTAAGAACCGCACATTGATCGAAACTACAAGGACTATGTTGGTAGAATCAAAGTTGCCCATTCCCTTCTGGTGTGAAGCTGTGGCCTCTGCATGCTACATGTTGAACCAAGTCCTTACAGTAAAAAGACACAACAAGACCTGCTTTGAGCTTCTTCATAAACGAAAACCAGACTTACAATTTCTTGAATAGTTTGGGGCTCCTTGCACTATGATCGATCCGGATGGAAAGTTCGGGGCGAAAGCAATTGAGGGATACTTTCTTGGGTATGCCACCCCGAATTTAAGAGTTTGGAATCTTGAAACGAAAAGGATCTAGAAATGGTCTGAAGTCAGAGTACAAATGCACACCTTGCCAGTGAGATGTCCAGGTCAGCCATGGATGTTTGAGTACGATGACTTTTTCATTTCGATCAATATTGAAGAAGAAGAAGTAGTAGATGTTGCGGCACAGATGTTTTTCGAGAGTGACAACGCAACAGATTCACCATTGGTTCGTCCAAATTATTGTCAACAATCAAGAGTCATCATCAGTTAACAATAAGCTCTCGATAATGAGGATTTTCACGATGCTACTAAACTGAATGAATCTTCAGAGGATAATGAATTTCTCGATGCAGACCAAGAAGCTCCTACAACAGCTGTGTACGGTACTTCTGAGGCAACACCTCCTGAGGACTGTCCTAAAACAGCTGAAGCTACTGCATCATCCTCTTCGCTAGTTTAGGGTATTGATTTGGTTATTGATCTCAACTTCAACAATCTGGGTATAAATGTTCCAGTTCCAGATAATCCAGAAACAAGAATCCATAATACCCATCCTCAACAAAACATCATTGGTAATGTTCATAGTGGCGTGCAGACGAGAAATCAGTTGAGAAACAACAACAATGCTGGCTTGTATGCAGCGATCAGAGAATCGGGTTTACAGAATGATTGGTCCTTCGCGTGTTATGTCTCACAAGAAGAACCAAAGTCTTGGAAAGAAGCGTTAAAGGATAATTCTTGGGTGGAAGCTATGCAGGAGGAACTGCAGCAATTCAAGAAGCTTGGTGTCTGGAAACTGGTTGAGAAGCCTGAAAACTACAAGAAGATTGGCACCCGTTGGGTTTTCAAATGCAAGAAAGATGACCGTGGAGTAGTTGTCCGAAACAAGGCGAGATTAGTTGTTCAAGGTTTTCGTCAGATTGAAGGGATAAACTACAATGAAGTTTATGCTCCGGTTGCACGTCTTAAAGCTATTCGGAATTTTCTAGCCTATGCTTCCTTCAAGGGATTCAAGGTTTATCAAATGGACGTGAAAAGTGCATTCTTACATGGTGTGGTTGAAGAAGAGGTGTATGTCGAACAGCCTCCTGGTTTTGAAGATCCTATTCATCCTGATCGAGTTTGGTTGCTTAATAAAGCTCTCTACGGATTACATCAAGCACCGAGAGCTTGGTATGCAACCTTATCTAACTATCTGCTGGAGAACGGTTTTCGCCGGGGTCTTATCGATTGAACGCTCTTCATCAAAGAAAAAGATGGAGATCTTCTGTTGGTTCAGGTATACGTAGACGATATTATCTTTGGTTCAACTAACGATGTTTTGTGTAGGGACTTCGAGCGTGTTATGCAGGAGAAATTCGAGATGAGCGCCATGGGGGAAATGAACTTCTTTTTGGGCCTACAAGTTCAACAAACGGATTCTGGGATATTCATCCATCAGACTAAATATGTCGGAGACATCTTGAGCCGGTTCCAGATGTCCGAAGCGACGCCCATTGGTACCCCACTTCCGCAAAATCACGGGATTACTCTGAACTTGAAGGGTGAAAGCGTTAACTCTTCATTTTATGGTGCAATGATCGGATCTCTTATGTATCTCACAGCCTCAAGGCCCGACATAATGTATCCTACGTTCCTGCTCGCCCGATATCAAGCGAACCCGAAGGCCTCACATCTAGCAGCTGTAAAAAGGATTTTCCGCTATTTGAAGGGTTGCCTGGACACCGGTCTCTGGTACCCTAGGGATAATAGCTTCGACTTGATCACGTTTAGTGATTCTGATTTTGGTGGCTGCAAAATCGACGACAAATCCACAACGGCTGGGTGTCAGTTTTTAGGAAATCGCCTGGTCACTTGGCAGTGCAAGAAGCAGACTTGTGTCGCTACATCAACATGCGAAGCTGAATACATTGCTGCCTCAAGTTGTTGCTCCCAAGTCCTATGGATTCAACAACAAATGCGCGACTACGGTTTTGAATTCCTAACTTCTCCTATTTTCGTTGATAATTCTGCTGCCTTACAGATCACTAGAAATCCTGTGCAGCATTCAAAGACCAAACACATCGAAATTAAGTATCACTTCATACGTGATTGTTTTGATAAAAGACTAATCGATGTTGTTAAGGTCCACACCGATGACCAACGTGCCGACCTTTTTACCAAAGCTTTTGACAAATCACGATTTGACTATTTACTAATGGTAAACGGCATTAAGGTCAAGCTGGAGTAAAACCAACATCAGAAAATCATTTTTGTAAATATTTGTTTGTGTTTTCTTAATTTCTCGTACTTTTTGCATTTTAGGGGGAGTAAAAAGGAAAAATACAAAAACATTGAAAAATTTTAAAAATCCAAAAACATCAAAAAATTTCAAAAACACAAAAACAATAGAAAAAAAAAATGAGTTTCCTGGCGAGCAAAACAGAAAATGATAGTACATCAGTGGTCTGTCCAAACCTCTTTGAACCTTAAATGAAAAACGATAAGCAGCTCTATATAAGATGTATCGGTAGGCTCACAATCATTTTAAATTGTGCAGGGTGATATAAACCTAAATCGACAGAAGACTGTGTGGGAACCGCTCATTGACATATGGTCTTGGTACCGAAATTTCGTTAGATAGATTGCCGAGGTTCTGAGATACGTGGTCTTTATGCTGTTTATCATCTGGGTATCATGGTTGTTTCTTTTACCGAAAAACAACGGGGACGCAAGTCTAGAGCTTCCATGATACCATACATACGTGTACATATCATACAAACATGTATATAATACATGATGCATACGACCTCAATAAGTGATAAACAATCACATGTCCACAAAATAAGTGATAATATATCACATTTATCCGGGAGTCAAGTTCGTCTCTTTGCTGTACGTTAGTACTGACCTGTTCATGGACTTGCTCCTATGCCCTCATGCATATGAAAATCAAGTTCCTCATCAATAAGTGATTCTATCACATAGGGCTTGTTTTCAACCAAAATAAGTGAGTATCTCACATCATATACGTTGAAAACAGATGATAAATGGTATACTCACCAGTAAGATGAACTCTAGTGCATACCTTGATACGGGAATGTGTCGTGAGTGGATGAACACCGGTCGGTAAGTATAAATTATACCTTAACGTATCCTCTAATCGCGAGTACATCTGATAAGTTGAGCTTAAGTGGACAACAATACCGATAATCGTTATAGGATGCTTATCTTAATATTAACTAAATGAACAACAAGAGCGTTGTGGCATGACCACACACCGATATTATTCTCTTACCCTCGAAACTCGCAAAAAGTATGTCTGTAAATATTTATTTAATGCTTTCAATTTCTGCATCTCTGTATATATTTATTTACTGCTTTCTCTCATTTCTTTTGAAATATTCAAAAATACCAAAAAGATTTTAGGTGTGTTTTAATACTAACGCGGGCCGCGTGAGATCAAAATAGTGGCAACACCTCAGGCCGACACGTGTTATCATCGTGTCAAGTCTATACGCTGATCCGGACGAGCTACGCGTTGACTGGAGTTTGACGCGGGCCGCGTAGACTCCTGTCTACCCTTACGCGGGCCGCGTGGAGACCAGAATCTAGCACTATATAAGAAGGCCATCGGGTTTCACTTTCTGTCGCTCACTTCTTTCATTCTAAATGAAATTCTGAAGTTATAAGCATTATAGTCGGGTATTATACCCCTAATTAGCGAGGCTCTGCTCCGTTGTAAGTATTATAACCCCAGTTTCGTAATAGTTACGATGCCCGATTGATTTAGGGTTCCGTAACAACTGTCGTGGTTCTGCCCGACGTAGTTGTTGGAATGCCGTCTCGGGGAGGGTATCATTAATAATTTCAAAGGGTTATGATACTAACCAATGTACATTTGTATAAATTATAGATTATATCCAGGAAACCCTTAAACGAAGTCTAACATAGCAATGTGAGTTTATCCTCTTTTTGTTAACCTTTTTGGAATATTTTACAAAACCTTAATTATTTTACAATGTGATTAAGCGGTGATTGAGTCTTTGTAGTTCTTCAATTACTGCCGGTATTATGGGGTTTTGTATACAAAATTTATTACTACGAGTAGTAGTAAGTCGGGAACGACAGTACGTTACAATTGGACAACGAGTTAGCCAATGTGTAACTTGACCATAGCCATAGATCCGGTCGAGTGGCAAATACTGAATGAGTAATTGTGTAGAAATAAACAATGTGATTGCTCTCAATACTGTTTTAATTGATAAAATGTTTCTTGATTAAACTGGGATTCACTCACCAGTATTTCCGACTGACAAATGTTTTTAAAACGCGTTACAGGTAACACAATATGAACAGCCAATTAGTGAAAAGCCAGCTGGAGAGCACTGAAGGCTTGGGAAAAATGTGGCTATAAAAGTTACCTAATAAACGATGTTTTAAATTCAATAAAATAGGGGTTGTCCCTATAAATGTACTGTAATAAGAAACTTGGGTTTTGCCCATGTGTTTATTAATATCAATTATGGTGGTTTTACTCTGATAAACATTTCCTAACTACGGTCCTGATGTAAATTCCGCTGCGATATTAAACAACTGATACCACCGAAACTCTTAGCTCGCGTCCGCCCGTTCCCGGGACAGATAAGGGATCGGGGGTTGCGACAATCATTAAGGGTATAAAGGATATTTCACAATTTTTAAACAGTCAAACAGACGGAAGACTGACGGAGGGACGCAAAGTGTTATGAATTTATAAGCTCAGGGGCTCAAAAAACCAAAAAAAGAATTTAGGGGCTCAGGTTGATGTTTCACTCATACCACAGGGACGCAAATTGCATTTTTCTCAACCAATAATATAGTATTCAAATCATAACACTTTGAACCAAAGTTTCGCTATTTTAATTTTAAACACAGAATGCTCAATCATTCTTTTCAACCTGCAACTCAATCCCTTTCCATTATTTTGCTTTAATAGCACTTGTAACCACTTGGTGACCACCATTATATCCTTTGGTAAATGGTAATAACCTTTTTCTAAAGTACGTGGGACTTTCAACAAAGGTTTGAGACTTCTTTTTTATTCTTTAAATAATTGATGTATTAATATTATTACAAATAAAAAATGTCAAATATAAAATATAAATAAGGTTCTGTGAGATGATTTATGATGTTTTATGATTTAGGAAGTTTTATTCCTTAAATATTTTTTGGGTGAATTTTGAACCCCGTGATCTATATCTTTTTAAGATATTTCTTTTCTAGTTTACCCATATGACCTGGTAAAGGTAATTAATGACCTGAATCAACCTATCCATAAGTAAAAGGGTCAACATTGCCCATAAAATACACACAGCATACCTCTGATCCAGTAAATATCGCAGCCTCCTTTTCTATTATCCGTGATGTTATCAGGTGATTGGGCTGAACGCTTTGTGAACATATCTTATTCACCATAACATCCTCATGGTAAACAGCTCCTTTGGCGTCAATAACCTGCAACAAATAACCATAAAAAGTTATTCTCCAGTGAACCCCAATAACCTAAAGGGTTGCGCAAAATATGACTCTAAACCACACAAAAAATTGATAATATAAGTCGTCAACCATTCAGCGAGCAGCATAGTAGGTTGAAATATAATCTTCAGAATCTTTCCTTGTCATCTTATCGATCATCAGTAATTACTTGTGTACCTATAAATAAGCATTACTTAATACATGTAATTCTAATTATGGCTTTTTTCTTTATTTTGTTCTCTTATTATGAAGCATTTTGGACATGTAATCAACAGTTAAAACATATTTACTAAACCAAGTGTAAAAGCAAACATTGTGGTTCTAAGTGCAGATAAGCACTTTTGAGTGTTTGCCTGTTTGGCTAAAGCTGTTTAGAATAAGCAATCTAAAACATCCCAATATTGGCTTATTATACCAGATTATATATTACTTAATCACTATTAGAGAACAAAATATGCAAACCAAACATAGTGAAAGCCGTGATTACCTGAAAAACTTCCAAATGGAACTTTGTAGCAATCTCACTCATGCAGGTTCGAGCAAAAGGCATCAAATTTTCTCGAACAACCAGAACTGCTCGAAAAACATTTTCTGATTTCATACGTTCAGTGTAAGTCTTCAAAGTTTTAACACCAACCTTTGGTTCCTCAGGGAAGAAGACATAGATCTGATCCATATTTCCTTAACAGATGATTCATGTCCATATTGATTTCAAACTCACCACCCAAATAGCCTCTGTCTCTGCATCTGCATAACGGTTCTCCTGATCCTAAATAATCGCCTGATTTCTTCTTCTGATAATGTCATCCTCATATGGTCTCTTTACCTAATTAGTGTTTAGCAAAATTATTGTTTTAAGAAACAAAGAATCAACAAATAAAAATCAGTAAGATCACACAAATTTCACATAATTTTTGAAACCATGCCTTCTATGTTCCATGTTCCTGTAGTCTTCTTATTAGCAGGGTTGTTTTTGAAATCAGTTATACCATCTTTAGTGCATGTATCTTCTTTTGTATCAACCTTAGTGGTTGTGTTTACATATTTAGCCATTATTTCAGCAATCAATTACAACAGTTTATAGGGAATATGCACAAAAAAGAGCAACTAAACTACAAAGAACAAAGCTGATATAAAAACAACAAAATTAGAAATCTTGATGTAAAATAAACAATCATCAAAACCTACCAAAATTCAATATCAGTTAATCCAAGTGTGAATAAAAAATTAGTCTGGCATTTCATCGAGCAACTTGTATGAATAACTCAAAAACTATATAGAAATGTGAAATATGACTTCGTGTAGCCCAATAATCACAACATTAGTCAAGAAATTATGGTGAATCAAAGAAATCATGATAGATCACACCTGTTTTTGAAGAACCGCAACCCCCATTTGTAATCGTGCTTAACTTTTATGTATATGCGGGATGCTTCTGATTGACAATCAAACATGTAGGAAATCAAAATAAGAAAATCAAACTTACACCCAACACGTCCAACTGGTTATGGGAATTTGAATTAAATATCAGATTAACCGCAACATTTGTCCCCCGTGCTTGCGGTCATGCTACTATTCACAATAGTGAACGAGTTTCAAGTAATGTATACAAAACCCCACATACTGATGATAATTGTAGAATCACAGAAACTTAATCACTGTAAGTCATTTAGGGTTTTGTAAAATATTTAAAATAATAATTTAAAAAGGATTTACAAAAAGAGAATGGACTCACATTGTCGACTTAGGTTTTACTATAGCTTCCTGGTGACTTTTCCTGGTTATAATCTATTAAAAATTAAACAATTCACCCGAGTTAGTAAGATAACCCACTTTATATTAGCCATACTACCGAGATAGAACTCCAAGGAACTGAGTCAGGCAGAGTCTTAACATGCGTTACGGAGCCCTAGATCAATCGGGTAGGTGACGAATACGTGATCGGGGTTATAATACTTACAACGAGGCAGAGCTTCGCTTTTTAGGGGTATAATACCCGAGCACTATTACACTATATTACCTGAGAAAGAAAAAGAATTGAGCGAATGTAAACTGAGGCCAGAGGCCTCCTTATATAGCCTGGTCGAAGGGCGGCTCGCGGCCCGCAAGTCCTCGCTCCCATTCTTACGCGGCCCGTGAGAGACCTAGGGTAGGTCCTAGCTTAGGTGAGTCAACTCACTAGACTCAACACGCACAGGGACACGTGGCGTAATGCGGTGTTGCCTTGTGTCACCGGGTCGCACCCCGCGACAGACCTGGCTGACCGGGTCGCACCCCGCGAGAAGGTATAATTATTAGTTTTTATTTTATTTTTATTAATATAAAGGTATTTTAGGGCCGTTTTTCGTATACGGGGTATATCTTAGGATGTTTTAGGGTATGTTAAGGGTTTTAGGAGGGTTGTTATATCCTCCCCACCTTGTTTTAGATCTCGTCCTTGAGGTCTACTGGAACAGGTGTGGATATTTTCGTTGCATCTCTGACTCGAGCTCCCAAGTATATTCTGGCCCTCTCTTAGAATCCAATTTCACTTTGACCAGAACTAGTCTATTGTGTTTGAGATTCTTGATCATTTTGTCTTTAGTCTATAGTGGTTTTTCTGTAAACTTAAGTTTCTCATTTACCTCTATGTCTTGAATAGGTACCACTAATGATTCATCTGCTAAGCATTTCTAGAGATTACATACATGAAATACATCATGTATTCCTGCCATTTCCTCTGGCAGTTGTAGCTGATAAGCTACTGGTCCTATTCTTTTGATAATCTCAAAAGGTCTAACGTACCTGGGGCTTAGCTTTCCTCTTTTAACGAATCTGACTAACCCTTTCCATGGAGAAACTTTTAATAATACCTTATCTCCAACTTGAAATTCTAAGGGTTTTTGTCGGTTATCTGCATAACTCTTTTGACGATCTCGGGCTGCTTTTAGTCTTTCCTTGACTTGAATAATCTTGTTCGTTGTTTCTTGTACTATCTCTGGTCCAGATAGTTGATTTTTCTCGAATTTCTGCCCAACAGACTGGTGTTCGACACTTTCGTCCATAAAGTGCTTCAAATTGTGCAACATTTATACTAGTATGATAGCTGTTATTATAGAAAAATTCTATTAATGGTAAATGATCATCTCAATTTCCTCCAAAATCAATTACACAGGCTCTAAGCATATCTTCCATTGTCTGAATTGTCCTTTCGCTTTGTCCGTCCGTTTGAGGATGATATGTTGTGCTTAGGTTTCACCTAGTTCCCATTGCTTTTTGGAAACTTGTCCAAAAATGAGAAGTAAAACGGCTATCTCTATCAGAAACAATAGATAAAGGAATTCCATGTAATGAAACTATTTCATTTACATACAACTTGGCTAATTGTTCCATACTGAAAGTTTCCTTTATTAGTAAGAAATGAGCAGATTTGGTTAATCTGTCTACAATCACCCAGATTGTATCATTACCTTTTCGTGTCTTGGGTAATTTAGTAACAAATTCCATTGTTATCAATTGCCATTTCCATATTGGCATTTCCAATTGCTGCAATAAACCTGAAGGTTTCTGATGCTCAGCTTTAACTTATGAACATGTTAGACACTTAGCAACACAGGTTGCTATATCCTTTTTCATTCCTATCCAACATAAATTTTTCCTTAAATCTTGATACATCTTATCAATATCAGGATGTATCATATACTTAGACTTATGGACTTCTTCTAAAATTCGGTGGTGTAGGTTTCCTTGTTTGGGTATCCAGATCCTTTTCTTATGGAATCTCCAATTTCCATCTGTTTCTTGTTTTAATTCTTTAATCATTCGTTTTAATCTTTTAGTATCTGTAACAACCCCACTTTTCGGATCGTTACTTGTCACCGATGTTTCACTCGTTAACGCTTGTGTCACACCCTGACTTTTGCGGAAGCGTATGATGTGTGACTTGTTCAATACCATTGCATTCAATCATAATAAACAACTATATGATTAAAACATGATGTTCATCCATTCATAAGCTTAAAAATGTTACAACACGTGTCATTAAGTTTCAACCAACATATCCTCAAGTCATGTTACAAATCAAAAGTGGATAACATCAATACATTGAAATTTATGTCTTGTAAACAACACCAGCGCCCAAGATCCGTCTTGTTTCCTGAAATACATGTAATTTTGAAAACATCAACAAAAGTTGAGCGAGTTCATGTGATTCTGTATGTGTTCGAATAATCTTGTAAACCTTTGTAATTATTGTAAGTATACATTTGTAAACCCGATATGAAAGCAACAAGGAAAACAGATCAATTAATGGTTTGCAAGGCCATTAATATGTGTGACGTGATGCAGGAAGGCTCAATCCTAGCGGATTTTGTACCGGGCTTCCGGCTGTAAGACATAGTCACCTCATGGGCCAAATCCCGGTCCTCATGGGTGGGGCTCGCAACACCCAAATAGATCTATCACTCATGTCCCTCGGTCCTACTACGAGGATTAATGGTCTTAAGCGTTGTACCCACCACTCACATGATCTAGCAGTACATTCCTTAGCTAACCATACCATATGTAAACGTTTGTAAACAATTTGTAACATGTACTTCACCCCCGAAGTTATAAAACTGAAAACAGTTAAAAGAAAAGGGGGACATGAACTCACAGATTTGCGTCCTGTCTCCTGTATACCAAAAGTATGTATCCTTACGCTGTACTACAACCTACACACGTGTTATGTTTTATTAGACGGTTGGGTCGTGCCACGACTTTTAGTCTTGTTTGTTATGACTTAGTATCTTTGTGTTACATCTTTGATGTACTTGTATTATTCCAAAGTATAGGATTATTCGTTAAAATAATAACACTTTAACTTAAATTTTATTTATTAATTTTTGGAATAATTGTTAAAATAATATATCTTGACTTTGTATATCATGTATTTATACATGTATAGTCTCCCAAGGATGGGGTAATTATACTTGTGTATTTTTGCCAAGTCTTGGTGGCGTATTCCGGTGTGTATCTATACGTACTAGAAAACATATTTTTTATCGTTTTTATTAAGTATTATCATACTTAATTTTTGTACTTATATTTTCCGGAATATTATTTTTAATAAGAATCACCAATATATGTATTCTTAAAATATATGTATTTTAAGAAAGACTTTTATAGAAAATTATCCATAACTTTTTCCTTGGCAAAGATAACTGTATTTACATATAACTTCAAAAATAATATATTTTCAAGTTTAACTTAGAAAATATATATAAATCTATTTTTCACCCAAAAATAATGTATTCTATGTTTATTTAAGAAAATATATATTTTCTCCCAAAAATAATATATCTTCTAATAATTTCAAGAAAACATATATATTTTTATTTACCCAAAAATAATATATTTTCTTCTCGTAAAAAATATGATATAATTTTGTAATAATTATAAAAATCATATTTTTGTTTTCTTGATCTCCAAAATACCATTTACCCAAAATATACTTAAGAATTTAATTCCGGAATATTTCTATGAGTTATACTCCTTGTTCGGTTTCTCCAATATTTTGGGTATAAATTGTATATTTATTTCTTGGAATTTTGGTAATATTTTGTATTGTAATTTCTTGGTATTTTGGTGAGTTATATTGTTTCAAGTCCTAAAATAATATAACTAATACATATAATATACAAATAATCACACACATGGTGACATCTAAATATATATTCTCCTAAATACATATTTAGTCACTTTTAATTACAAGAACCAACCTCCAATATTTTGTAATTTTTGTAACAAATATTATGGCAAACTTTTTATGAAAAATCATGGTTAAAATATACTTGTAAATATTTGTTTAAAAATATTTTTCTAAGTGTTTAATTTCTAGGAAAATTTTGCCATAGTTTCCCCTTAAAAATGGAGGTTTCCATGCTTTCAAAGCATATTAATTTCTTTTATAAATCATCACAATCAACAACAAATCAAATAATACTTACCAAGTGCCATAAATCAAGCATTAATCACTACTTCATGAACTTGAAAATTTACAAAAATTTGTAGTAACTTACTAGTGTATTTAGTAAGCTTAGTTACCCTTTAAAGTGTGGTTGTTTATTTAAAAACATCATCCTTGAAGAATTTAGATCTTCACAACTTGTAAAATATTTTTCTAAAAATATTTCTTCTTGAATTTTTCTTGTTAAATACATGTTTCTATACTTGATTAACCACTAAAAATGTGGTTAGTTTCTTTTAGAACCAAGCTTATGTAAATCTTGTATTTTTAACTTGGTTTCTTGAAAAATTACTCTTGAAATCACATGTTTACAAGACTCTCATCACACTTTGATCATCATTATTCAAGAAAACATTTAATCTTTCAAGTTCATGTTTCACATAAGGATGATCACTTTGATTTCTAACATAATCATCCTCTCATCTTGCTAGATTATGTCTTTAATCACCATTTAGCAAGATCATATGATGTTTAACATCATAAACACAAATAATCATCAATCAAGAAGCATAATAACACTTAACAACATGTATTCTTATGATTCTTAGTCTTATGTTTATGATTTAAGTTCTTGATTCATAGTGTTCTTCATGATTATCAACTTATACCATCTTTTAACCAACTTAACAAGATGTAAAAATGGGTGTAGATGATCTTACTACTAGCTCAAGGCTAGGGATGAACACAAGAAGATGAAGATGATAATTGAGGTGGTTAATAGCACTTGCAAGAGGTCCTTCAACTTCCAAGAGCTCCTAGCTTCCTTGTTATGCTTCTTACACCTTTGTATGTGTAGAGATTGGATGAAAGTGAAATGGAAGTGATGGTGGTGTGGTGTGTGGGTTACGGCCGAAGGTAAGAGGAAGAGAAGAGGAAGAATTGTGTTGTTGAAATGTGATGAGAATATAGTGAAGGTTCTAGTGGTTAAAGTTTATAAACTCCCAGCATCATGTAATCTAGTGTGTAAAGTGTTGTAAAAGATGAAACATGATCTATTATAAAATGCAAAGAAAATCAAGGTGGGGCCACCTTGTTTAACCGTCCAACAGGGGGGGGGGGGTCTTGGTTAGTTTGTAAATGATAGTTAGGTTTAATAGTTGAAATCTAAGTGTTATAGTTAGGTGTTTAGTTATTAGGATGTTATATAGTGTGTTATGATGTTCGGGGACCATAACTAGCTCAGAAATGATAAAACAATGCTTCTAGTGAAAATTTGGTGTTTCGGGTAGTGTCCGGTTGTTCGGTTGGTTACCGGTTCGTTAAGGTGCTAAATTACGCAGTTTAGTGTGCTTTAGGTTCCCTTTTATGACAGTTTTGGTTCCTAACACTTAGGAAAGTATTCTGGACCATTAAACCATAATTCTGCATTATATTTTGATGTTTATTTGCTGAAAATTGCTGAATTTGGCTATTTCCTGCAGAATTTTGCAGTTTCAGTGTGTTTCGGGGAATTTCCGACACTTAAACTATCACTAGGAAGGCAGTTTTATGACCCTTACTTTCCTACACACTATACTAGTGTACCTCTTGGTTTCTGGCTCATTCTGTGTCTTAACATCCTGTCTGCCTGAGTACTGATGTCGCAACCCCCGATCCCTTATATGTCCCGGGAACGGGCGGACGCGAGCTCAGATTTTCGGTGGTATCAGCTATTTAATCTTGTAGCGGAAATTACTTCAGGACCGTAGTTAGGAAATGTTTATCAGAGTAAAACCACCATATTTGATATTAATAATAACATGGGCAAAACCCAAGTTTCTTATTACAATACATTTATAGGGACAAACCCTATTTTGTTGAATTTAAAACATCGTTTATTAGGTAACTTTTATAGCCACATTTTTCCCAAGCCTTCAGTGCTCTCCAGCTGGCTTTTTATTAATTGGCTGTCACATTGGGTTACCTGAAACGCGTTTTAAAAACATCTGTCAGTGGGAAATACTGATGAGTGAATCCCAGTTTAATCAAGTTTAAATAAAAAGTCACAGTGAACAGTATTGAGAGCGATCACATTGTTTATTTCTACACAATTACTCCATTTAGTACTGTCAATCCACTGACTTGTGGGTAATATTACACATTGGCTAACTCATTGTCCAATGGTAACGTACTATCATCCTCGACTTACTGCTTAAGCTTACGCGGCCCGCCTTAACTAACTAAATCAAACGAAGTCCGGTCTCAACCTTGATACCGCCCGCGTGAAATGTTGGGGTGGGTCTACGCGGCCCGCCTCAACTCAATATTTCATGTTTTTATTCTATTTTAATTGCTATAATATATTTCGGGCTCGGTTTTCACATACGGGGTGTATTATAAAACATAATGGGACATTTTACAGTATACTAAGGTGTCAAAAAATATTATGAGGGCTTTGGTTTTACTGAGGGTTGTTGAATTCTCCCCACCTTGTTTTAGAGCTCGTCCTCGAGATCTATTGAAATAAATGCGGATATTTCTTTTGCATTTCAGATTCAAGCTCCCATGTGTACTCAGGTCCTCTTTTGGAGTCCCACTTCACTTTGACTAGAGCTAGTCTCTTATGCTTGAGGTTCTTGACTTTCCTGTCTTCAATCTGTAGAGGTCTTTCTACAAACTTGAGTTGTTCATTTACCTCTATATTCTTAAGAGGAACTATCAGTGATTCATCAGCTAAACACTTTTTGAGATTAGATACATGAAACACATCATGTATTCCTGCCATTTCCTCTGGCAGTTGTAGCTGATAGGCTACGGGTCCTATTCTTCTAATAATCTTAAAAGGTCCAACATACCTGGGACTTAGTTTTCCCCGTTTGATGAATCTTACTACTCCTTTCCAAGGAGAGACTTTCAATAATACTTTATCTCCTACTTGAAATTTCAACGGTTTGCGTCGGTTATTGGCATAGCTCTTTTGTCGATCACGTGATGCTTTCAGTCTTTCCTTGACTTGAATAATCTTATCAGTTGTTTCTTGCACTATTTAAGGTCCAGATAGTTGCTTTTCCCCAATTTCTGCCCAACAGACTGGGGTTCGACACTTTCGTCCATAAAGTGCTTCGAATGGAGCAGCATTGATACTTGTGTGATAACTATTATTATAAGAAAATTCTATTAAAGGTAAGTGATCGTCCCAATTACCTCCAAAGTCAATTACACAAGCTCTAAGCATGTCTTCCATTGTTTGAATTGTCCTTTCGCTTTGTCCATCCGTTTGAGGATGATAAGTTGTACTTAGTTTTAGCTTGGTTCCCATTGCCTTTTGGAAACTTGACCAAAAATGAGAGGTAAATCGGCTATCCCTATCAGAAACAATTGATAAAGGAATGCCATGTAAAGAAACAATTTCATTTACATACAATTTAGCTAATTGTTCCATACTGAAAGTTTCTTTCATTGGTAAGAAATGAGCTGACTTGGTTAGTCTGTCTACAATCACCCAGATTGTATCATTTCCTTTCTTGGTTTTGGGTAATTTAGTAACAAAATCCATTGTTATCAATTCCCATTTCCACACCGGCATTTCTAATTGCTGTAACAAACCTGAGGGTTTCTGGTGTTCAGCTTTAACTTGTGAACAAGTTAAACATTTAGAAACATAAGCTGCGATGTCCTTTTTCATTCCTATCCACCAGAAATTTTTCCTTAAATCCTGGTACATTTTATCACTTCCTGGATGCATCGTATATTTAGACTTATGGGCTTCTTCTAAAATATAATGGCGTAGGTTTCCTAATTTAGGTATCAACATTCTCTTTTCATGGAATCTCCAAATTCCATCTGTTCCTTGTTTTAATTCCTTTAACATACCTTTTAATTTTTCATAATCATCCTTGATTACTGATTCTTGTGCTTCTTTTATTTTCTCATTTAAATCTACTTGTAGATTTAATTTAAGAGAACGTACCCTTTTTGGCTTTTCATGATATTTTCGGCTTAAAGCATCTGCTACTACATTTGCTCTTCCTTCATGATACTGGATATCACAATCATAATCACTAAGCATCTCCATCCAGCGTCTTTGTCTCATATTTAACTCCTTTGTTTGAAAATATACCTTAAACTCTTATGATCAGTGAATATGGTAAACTTACTACCATAAAGGTAATGTCTCCAAATCTTAAGAGCAAAAATTATAGCTCCTAATTCTAAATCATGAGTTGAATAATTCTCTTCATGATTCTTAAGTTGTCTAGATGCGTAAGCTATAACCTTTTGGCGTTGCATCAACACACATCCATAACCTAATTTAGAAGCATCATAGTAGACTACAAAGTCTTCAGCTCCTTCTGGTAATGCTAATATGGGTGTATGGGTTAATCTTTGCTTAAGGATTCTAAATGCTTCTTCTTGTTTTAATCCACATTTAAACTTAACAGATTTACAGGTTAACTTAGTTAAGGGAATGGCTATTCTAAAGAAATCTTGAATAAATCTTCTATAATAACCGGCCAATCCTAAGAAACTTCTAACCTCGGTTGGTGACTAAGGGGTTTTCCATTTAGTAATTGTCTCGATCTTTGTTGGATCTACATGAATTCCTTCATGATTAACTAGGTGTCCAAGAAATTGTACCTGTTCTAACCAAAATTTGCACTTTGAAAACTTAGCATAGAGCTTTTCCTTTCTTAATAGACTTAAAAGTGCGTGCAAATGCTTTGCATGATCCTCTTTACTCTTGGAGTAAATTAGAATATCATCTATAAATACAATTATGAATTTATCCAAATATGGCTTACATATTCGGTTCATCATGTCCATAAATGCAGCTGGGGCATTGGTTAAACCAAATGGCATGACAGTAAATTCATAATGTCCATGCCTTGTTCTAAATGCGGTTTAGGAATGTCCTCTTCCTGTACCTTTAATTGATGATATCCTGACCTTAAATCGATTTTAGAGAAAAATCGGGCTCCTTGTAATTGATCAAACAGATCATCGATTCTCGGTAATGGGTACCGATTCTTAATCGTGACTTTGTTTAATTCACGGTAATCAATGCACATACGCATCGACCCGTCCTTCTTTTTAACAAACAGTATCGGCGCTCCCCATGGCGACGAACTTGGTTGTATGAATCATTTCTCCAACAATTCATCTAATTGTTTCTTCAGCTCCTGCATTTCGGCGGGTGCCAAACGATAAGGTGCTTTGGCAATTGGTGATGTTCCTGGTAGTAGGTGAATTCTGAATTCAACTTCTCTGTCTGGAGGTAGTCCTGGTAATTCTTCTGGGAAGATATCTGAAAACTGTGACACTACTGGAATGTCTTTTAGTTCTTTTCCTTTAGTGTTAGTGATTATAGAAATCAAATACACTATAGAACCTTTTCTTATATAACTTGCAGTTTTCGTCACAGAGATAAATTTAGTGGACCTAAAGGGTTTATCTCCTTTAATTGTGATCGTTTTACCTTTTGGTGAATTTACTTGTATTGACTTTTGATCACATAATATACTGGCTTTATTGGCTATTAACCAATCCATTCCTAATACAACATCAAATCCTGCCAGATTCATGGGATATAGGTTTGCTATAAATTTCTGATTTAAAATTTCTATACTTGCTCCCTGCAAGATTTCAGGAATCCTAACGGTTTCTCCATTGGCTGTCTCCACTAGACATTCTTGTGGTAGTTTAGTTAATGATTGATTTAGAAATTTGCAAAATGATGTATTAATAAAACTTTGGTTTGCACCAGAGTCAAATAATACTTTAGCAAAGACATCATTAACTAAAAACGTGCCAGCTATGACATCTGGATTCATCTTGGCTTCATCTGCAGTTAGAACAAATGCTCTAGCATTTTTAGTATTCTTGTTGTCTGTGGCTAGAGCTAATTTTGGACAATTTAGCTTGATATGACCTTGTTCTCCGCAATTGTAACATACCCAGCTGTTAGCTTTCTTCCTGCAGTTTTCTTCCTTGTGTCCCGATATTTTGCAAAAGTTACAGTATATGGAGCATCTTCCGGAATGCTTTCTTTTGCAATACCTACAGTAGGGTGCAGAGGTAGAACTTATATTTTTCCCACGATTAGAATTTCCAAAACGAAATTCTTGTGTGAGTTTCTGGGTTAGGTTCCTTCTTTGATCTTCTTCTTGGGTACGGACTAATTCATCAGTCAAGGTATTTGCTAGTTCTACAGCTTCTTCTATGGTTTGAGGTCTAGCTGCCTTGACTACGTGTCTAATTTCTCCAATTAATCCCCAAATATAACGAGAGATTAACACTGGTTCTAGTGAAGAAAGAGTTGGCACTATTCTGGCATATTCAAAGAATATTTTAGTGTACCCTTTACTATCCACACCAGTCATCCTAAGGTTTAAGAATTTGTTTGCTATCTGTTCTTTCTCATTGGGTGGGCATAATTTCCTTTCTACATTGTTCTTAAATTCTTCCCATTCCATATTATAGGTTCTATCACTTCCTCTTGATTGGAGGATGGTGTTCCACCATTCTAACGCTGAATTCTTAAACAAATTAGAAGCAAACAGTATCTTATCTTCTTCAGCGCATTTACTTATCCTTAAGACTGCCTTAGTCTTCTCTATCCAACGTAAGGTTGCAATGGCCCCTTCGTTTCCCGAGAATTCCATTGGTTTACAAGACCAGAATTCTTTATAAGAACAACCATAAGGCATGGTTCTTCTTCTTTTGGGAATAGGCAATTGAAGTATTGGTCCATTGTTAACACTGTTTTCTGGTTCACTTGGTCGCTTACTGCTATGTTTACTTTTATTATCAGCATCCTTAACAGTTTGAAGAATAAATGGCATTGCATCTATAATTCCTTGTGCCACTATGTGTTGGATAGCACTATTATCCACTTGATTGTTATTGTTATTGATGCTCGGATTCTCATTAACCACGTAATGTTACTCTGGTTATCGTTATTCAGATTTCCTTGATTTCCTTCGTCGGCCAGCTGAATTTTTAAACATTTATCCCATATTAATATCACAAGATAATAAATAATATCGTTAATCACATGACACTCAGTCTAGTCAAAAACGTAGATAATTGCTACTTGTACTCTATTTCCATATACTATGCGTCTATTACACACTAGTACTGAATTAAAGATTACAATACCAACAGAAAGAAAATTACACTAATAGTACTATGCATCCGTACACACATAATTTATTTTATTTTATTATTATTATTATTATTATTACTACCATTTCCTCCATTCTCACATTCACAGATATGGATTTATCCAAAAATCCATATTGTGCTCATCGTATTTCCATACGAGACGCTCTCCCACATGTCTCATTCTCTCACTGCTTTCTAAAATCTCCTCACCGAAAGTCCTAAGCTCTTGGACGTTTTCTGCACTCATTGGGGGTGCAGGTTCTAGGACTGGGTTTGGAATCTGGGGTGCGGGTTCCTGATATGGGGGTGAAAGTTCCTGAAATTGGTAAGGATCCTCTAAGATCTCCCTAATGTAGTTATTATGGTAATAGGGATCTAAAGGGTCCATACCTGGGTAGGCTTCTATGTTCTGTATGGGTGGGTATTCCTGGATAGGGTAACGTTGCACAAAGTCCCTATTATCGTCCCGCCAGGGGTCATAATTTGGGTCGGGAGGGTTTGGTGTAGGTACCCTAGGGATTTCTTCTGGGTTAAAATCATGCATCTCCACTTGGTTGTCAGGATTTTCTATTTCCATGGGTTGTTCTGGGTTTTGTGGTTGTGGGGCTACTAGTTGTTCCAGACTCGGGTCAGCAGCAGTTGTAGCTAGGATATGAAAATTGGCTAGGCTTCTATTAAGCATATCCTGTGTATGGGCATCTGACTCTTGCTTAGCAGCTGCTAAAACTCTTTGCTGTTGCAACTTTCGCATTCTCTTCCTACGAGCAAAGGCTTCCTTACTGAACCATCCTCGTTTCTTATGAGGGAATGGCTCCTCCGACTGAGCTCTAAAGGCAAATATTCCTTCTTCTTGATCAGCAGTATACCCAGAGATGGCAGGCTGTGAAGAGGTACCTTCACTCTTAGGGGAATCAGACAACTGACGATTCATATCTGAAGGTCCTTGATCACTCATACTGTAAACTAACAGATAGTCAAATAACACATAACAATTAAATACAGTTATGCACGTATTTCCGTAATTTATTTCCTAACACAAATTTAGAATTTTAAGTGTCAGCAGAACACTTCTTTGGCTCAGACCAGTGGCTAGGCTCTGATACCACCTTCTGTCGCAACCCCCGATCCCTTATCTGTCCCGGGAACGGGCGGACGCGAGCTCAGAGTTTCGGTGGTATCAGTTGTTTAATATCGCAGCGGAATTTACATCAGGACCGTAGTTAGGAAATGTTTATCAGAGTAAAACCACCATAATTGATATTAATAAACACATGGGCAAAACCCAAGTTTCTTATTACAGTACATTTATAGGGACAAACCCTATTTTATTGAATTTAAAACATCGTTTATTAGGTAACTTTTATAGCCACATTTTTCCCAAGCCTTCAGTGCTCTCCAACTGGCTTTTCACTAATTGGCTGTTCACATTGTGTTACCTGTAACGCGTTTTAAAAACATTTGTCAGTCGGAAATACTGGTGAGTGAATCCCAGTTTAATCAAGAAACATTTTATCAATTAAAACAGTATTGAGAGCAATCACATTGTTTATTTCTACACAATTACTCATTCAGTATTTGCCACTCGACCGGATCTATGGCTATGGTCAAGTTACACATTGGCTAACTCGTTGTCCAATTGTAACGTACTGTCGTTCCCGACTTACTACTACTCGTAGTAATAAATTTTGTATACAAAACCCCATAATACCGACAGTAATTGAAGAACTACAAAGACTCAATCACCGCTTAATCACATTGTAAAATAATTAAGGTTTTGTAAAATATTCCAAAAAGGTTAACAAAAAGAGGATAAACTCACATTGCTATGTTAGACTTCGTTTAAGGGTTTCCTGGATATAATCTATAATTTATACAAATGTACCTTGGTTAGTATCATAACCCTTTGAAATTATTAATGATACCCTCCCCGAGACGGCATTCCAACAACTACGTCGGGCAGAACCACGACAGTTGTTACGGAACCCTAAATCAATCGGGCAGCGTAACTATTACGAAACTGGGGTTATAATACTTACAACGGAGCAGAACCTCGCTAATTAGGGGTATAATACCCGACTATAATGCTTATAACTTCAGAATTTCGTTTAGAATGAAATAAGTGAGCGACGGAAAGTGAAACCCGATGGCCTTCTTATATAGTGCTAGATTCTGGTCTCCACGCGGCCCGCGTAAGGGTAGACAGGAGTCTACGAGGCCCGCGTCAAACTCCAGTCAACGCGTAGCTCGTCCGAATTAGCGTATAGACTTGACACGATGATGACACGTGTCGGCCTGAGGTGTTGCCACTATTTTGATCTCACGCGGCCCGCGTTAGTGTAAGCTTAAGCTTACGCGGCCCGCCTTAACTAACTAAATCAAACGGAGTCCGGTCTCAACCTTGATACCGCCCGCGTGAAATGTTGGGGTGGGTCTACGCGGCCCGCCTCAACTCAATATTTCATGTTTTTATTTTATTTTAATTGCTATAATATATTTCGGGCTCAGTTTTCACATACGGGGTGTATTATAAAACATAATGGGACATTTTACAGTATACTAAGGTGTCAGAAAATATTATGAGGGCTTTGGTTTTACCGAGGGTTGTTACAATGATAAACAGATATAAATCCCTAAGTCCCTAAATCGATCCAACTGATTCATAGCACAACTGATTTCATACGAACCCTAATTCCCAAATCGACCCAACCTGAGCTATTGTGAAGATGTCTTAAAAATCCGTTGCAAGCTCCAACAAGAAATCATCTCAGGGCGGGGAAGCTTCTCAATTCCTCTGTTCATGTGGTGCAGCGACTTAGTACAAGGTTTCAAAGACTTAAGCTAATCCAAATCGACGCTTCTTATGCTGTGTAGTTAAAATTATAGTTGATTGAAGTTAATTATATGGCTATTTCCTGATTGTTGTATTTTTACAGAAGAAAGATTGTGGTTTTATACGGTGGGCTGATACACCTTCATCTCCAACTTCATATTCATGCCCTGGTTGTGAGAAGGTAATACCAGTATTGTTAAGAGCATGGAAAACAAAGATGATTTGGCAATTAAGAAAGCTAAGGAAGTGATGTTTTTGAAGATGTGTTTATTGTTTACTTGGTTAATGATTTTGGTGGTTTATGTGTATTTTTAGTTTACGTTTTAGAAGTTCAGTATCAGTTTAGTTTGAACAAGTTATTGATGTCTTTTTTTGGTTAATGTAATGAACTTTTTAATGCTATGAAATTTGTTTAATGTAATGAACTTTTTAATGCTATGAATGTTGCCGTTGATGTGTAGAATAACGAATTGGTTGAGGAAGTGGCTGACAATGAGTTGGACTTAGTGCTGTCTGTGCTGAAGGAGGAGTGGTTTGATGACTATGATGCTGTGATAGAAGTGTTGAAAGCAGAGTATGAAGCGTCTCTTCCAGATCCAGCAGTGGACTACGACTCAGAAGAGTTGGAATGGGCTAGGTGGGAATGTGCAGTTCAACCACCGGAGGATGATTGGTACCATGATCCGTACCCGGGGGAGCATTCTTTTGACTCTGAATGGTCAAATGATGATGCTCATTGGAAGTAGATTGTTAGGGTTTTAAATGTTTGTATTGACCGATTGGATGAGACTAGGCATGTGTTTGATACGTTTAATGAAATTTAGTTGTGTTTCAGACTGATTGAATTGCATAAACAAGTCTTTAAACCATAACATTAACTGCAGTTGACCGATTGGATGAGACTCAATGTGTTTGATACATAAACAAGTCTTTAAACCATAACATTAACTGCAGTTTACCACACATCAAATAGTACTTCACAAAACATAAACAAGTCTTTAAACCATTGAAATCAACCTAACTAAGCTTCACTCGAACTTGGTGCACCTTGTGTTGTAGTTTGAGATTCTTGAACATTCTCCCCTCCCTGGCCCTTGCATGTCCTACTGTTGTGACCCAAGGTTCCACACTTGCTACACTTGCCCTTCCTGGTTTTGTTTTCTCCACCTGCAACTTGATCCCCACTTGGTGCATGTACAACATTCTCCCTACCCTGCCCCTTGCATGTCCTACTATTGTGTCCCAAATTTCCGCACTTGCTGCACTTGGTTTTATTGCCCTTCCTGGTCATTTTTCCCTCACTATCAAAATGAGCTTCAACTTCAGCCTCACCAACTGATTTCTTTCTCTTCTTTTGTGGCCTCCCAACCTATTTGTCATTATACTACAATTAAAAAGAGAAAAGGTAAACTGTTATCTCATTTATGACCTATTAAAAACCACTAACCTGCTTATGGTGTTTGGGAGGCACAAGTGTGGTGGGACATTGTGAGGGTATCCAATTCTTAGGCCCTGGGATTGGATTAATCACATTCTTATAAACCTTCTTCCATATGGATAACCAATACACTTCATCAACCAATTCTTCGGGCACCCCTATCCTAATATCATTCCTGGCCATATCATTGATAGCAGCCACTGCATGTTTACATGGCATGCTAGTTAAATCCCACTTTCTGCAGGTGCATGTTCTGTTCTTCATATTAACAACACACTGGGATCTTGAGCTATTTACCTACACAAAATCAGTATCCAACATTGAAATGGTCAAACTGCAATACAACTAGTAAAGGGTCTTATGACAAAAATACACATACCTGGTATTGTACTGCATCCACCATTAAAACATTGAGTTGTGAGGCTTCTTCTTTGATCTTATTAAACACTTCTTGAGCATGAGGAGTTAATGGACCATGAGCTTTAGCTTGAATCTTCTTTACATTCACAATTCTTTTGGTCATGTACACTCTTATGAACTCTAAACATGTGATTACAGGTTTGTCTCTGGCTCCTATCAACTGCCTATTGAACACTTCACATATATTATTCAACAATATGTCACATTTGGCCCTACCTGAGAAGTGTGCTTTTGACCAACTGCTTGCTGGGATATGTGATAGCTTTTCATGGAAACCAGGCTCTACAATCTTCATTTCTTCCATTGACTTTTCAAAATATGGCATTGATGTCTTGCATGCTACTCCCCACAACAAGTTTTTGTACACATCACCAGGCCAATCCTTCTTTAGATTCTGGTAGATATGTCTTAAACAGAACCTGTGTTCAGAGCCTGGTAACACTTGTGATAATGCAGGCAGTAGTCCCTGCCTCAGACAATGTAAGTTAGATATGATAAAATGCCATAAACATTTAAATGATAAAATGCCATACCTTTTGCCTATCTGAGATGAAAGTGAAGTTGGTATTGTCTGCTAAGCCAAGATCATCTTTGAGTAATTCCAAAAACCATTCCCAAGATTTAAAAGTTTCAGCCTCCACTAAAGCATATGCTACAGGATATATACCGTTGTTGCCGTCTACACCAACTGCAGTAAGAATCTGTCCAGGAAATGGACCTTTCATAAAACATCCATCTAGTCCCAATATTTCTCTACCACACATCTTGAACCCCCTCATAATCGAAGCAAAACAAACATAACATCTCTTGAATTGCCTAGTAGGAAGACTAGGGTTAGCGTAGGGTTCAGAATCTATTTTAATTGTGCTACCTGGATTTGCCCTCAGCAGTGCTTCACAATAAGACCTTAGGATACCATACTGCTCTCTATGATCTCCAATGATCCTTGTTGTAGCAATTCTTTTAGCCCTAAACACTTTCTGGATTGAAACATTCACCTGATGGTTCTTCACAAGCATATCCTATATGGCTGGCAAAGGCATCTCAGGGTTTGACTCGATCCTGGGTTGGATCTCATTCGCTATCTGAGACTGTTGGTGCATTTATGTCTATCGCCTCCGTCAATACGAGTCGTAGCTGAAACAGTTTAAATCTAGTGCTTATATTGTAATATCTAGTTAGTAAAGGCAAGGTGGTATATTTGTAAATAAGGAAAGATTCCTTATTGCCTTGGCCTATAAATAGAACTCTTAGGATTAGAGTTCAAGACTTTTGGCATTTTGGAGCTTTGGAGAGCTAGAGGTTAAAGAGAGAAATTCTAGAGAGAGAAAGTGTTGTCCACGCGATTCAGGTGTTGTACGTTTTCAGATCATTCTATAGAATCACGTTTATATTACGTTCTCGTGTGTTCGGTCACGTTCGTGTACGGATTCCGCACGTCACACGTTCGGTTCGCAATCGTTACGGAGTCAAAACCGGTCCTACAAGTGGTATCAGAGCAGGAGCTCGATTGCACGTTTAGTCCAAAGGTTTCATTTTTAACCTGTGGGTCCAAAAAGGTTTCACAGTTGCCATTTTAGTCCACTGGGTTAACTTCATCCATTTTTTCTGTTAACCAGAAGGCCAATTAGGTAATTTTGTATGTAATTCTGTTAACTAAAAAAGCAATTCAGCCATATAAAATGACTGAATTGGTCTTCTCTTTAACAGAAAAAATGGATGGAGTTAACTCAGTGGACTAAAATGGCAACGGTGAAACCTTTTTGGACCCACAGGTTAAAAATGAAACCTTTGGACTAAACTGGCAAAATGGCCCAAACCACAGGGACTAAAATGGCATTTAACTCTTCATTAATTTTGTGTGCATCAGTGCATGTGATCATTAACAGTATTGTCGGCCATTGTTTACATATTCATAAAATTGCATGTGAAGTACTTATCAAGTTGTCGGCCATTTTGCTCAACCCATGTGCTTGAATCAGAGAAATATGTCATCTTTATTTTTGGCGGTCTATTTGTTAGTCAAAGCAACAGATGTTATCGGCTTAATAAGGATTATGTAGTGATGTGTATTGTCAAGATCCACTCAATATTGTTTGCATGTGAATTGATCAGTGCACGTGTAATAAAGTAATCTGAATTGTGAGCATTTAATAAGTCTCGATTTCATGTGATATTGTATTGAAAGTTATAGTTCATTGTTGAGGTCATACAAGTCAAATCGCCACCCGATCGACCAACATAAGCATTTTGTCGTGTAGTGCCATCAATCGAGTGGTGGGTCGAACGGATTACCACCCGATCCTAATGAGTTCTTTTTGTTTGTGTTTCAGGTGATTGTCAAAGAATCGGATCCCCACCCAATCGGACAGCATCGTCACCCGATCGGATCCTCACCCGATTCAAAATATATTGTCACCCGATCGGACATCATCCCACCCGATCGGACAGCATCCCCACCCGATCGGACAGCGTCGTCACCCAATTGTTATACTGTTGACTTTGTTTGACTCTCACTCGATCAGATACCCGTCCGATCCAGGTGTTTGATAATTTTTAAACTGGTCGTGTTTGTTCGTGATTTAGGTGATTCGAGGAGATATTCAAAGGTGATAAACGAAAAACGTCATGGCTGAAATGAAAGTGAGAACGAAAGAAGAAATTCTGAAAGAAAAGACCGAAAGAGAAATATTCTTTGCAGGGTGCAGAATTGAGAAAATGCACGAAGAATACGAAGATGCTAAGTACTGTAGGAGATACGACAAGAAAAGAGATTGCTATATCAACAGAAATGGTGATCCTGTCGTTCATCGAAAAGAAGTGGTCTTCAATGATGTTCTTGCACTAATTCCTCTTTCCGGAGAATACTATTCAAATGTCGAAAAAGATAAAACGTATTTGAAGAAGATGGATAAGATAATTCGTGATGTTATGACAGCAAGTTTGAAGAAGAGGGATGAAGAAAGAATGAAGAAGAATGTTGAAGAGTTAGTCGTTGATTTGAAGAAAGTGGCTGAAGAAGTAAAGGAAGAGAAGATTGAAGAAAAAGTTGTTGTGAATGAACAAGTTGTGAAAGAAGCTGTTATTGAAGAACAACAGGTTGTTGAGGAAGACAAGAAGAAAGAAGAAGGAGAAGTGAATGATGAGAATTTGGAAGTTGGTGATGTTGGTATTGGAGAAGAAAAACAGAAGAAAAATGTTGATCAGACAGAGACAGCAGAAAAAGTCGAAGTACCAATCACTGAGGTAAAACCTGATTCTGAAATCTTAAAAATTGTTGAACAGTGTAAGAAATGCATGGAAACGTGCAGTGCTTGTACTGAAAAAGATGAAAAATTCAGAACATGAGATTTAGAATTCAATAAAATCGAAGAAGTTTTCAAAAATAAATGCAAAGAGATTTTAGAAAACGAAAAAGTTTTGAAAGATACTGATGAAAAGCTCACACAAAAATGCAAAAGTTTAGAAAAAGAAAATGAAATTTTGAAAGAAAAGGTTTCAAAAATGACAGAAGAATGCTTACAAAAAGAAAATGCATGTCAAGAAATGAAAAAAGAATACGATTCAATAAAATTGGCTTATCACATTACTAAAAAGTCATATGAAGACGTCAAAAGTCAAATGAAACTTGTTCAATCTAGATTGAGATACTGTTCTGAAACAACTGATACGCTAAAAGGACAGTATTCAATAAAGCAACAAGTTGTTAATTGTTATATTGAGGATGTTGCTAAGCTGAAGCGTCAAATAGCCGATTTAGAACAGGATAACAACAAGTTAAAAAGTTATGATGCATCATCATATGTGCTTGAACGTATTTTCAACATAAAACCGGGTGATGATGATTCTGAGAAAAACAAGAAAGGTATTGGCTCAAAGTTTCATCAAGTTCCACCACCGGAAAAGATTGCATTTTATGATGATGAGAAAGTCGAAAAAGCTTTCAACATGGTCGATCAATTACCAGATAACATTGACGTAACCTATTCCAAATCTGATGATTCAAGTGATTCAGAGGTGGTAGGTAAGGTCGTTGAAAATGTGTTGAAAGAAGAGTCAGTTGATACAGGTAAATCTGAATCACAGGATGAAAATGAAGGTAGTTTTCATGAAGAATATCTGAAAAATTCAAATTCTAAGAAAAATCTGAATGATGATTCAAAAGGATTGGTTTATACCATGATTGGATCGGACAAATTATGCTTAGATATTGTATTCCCGATTCAGAATGTGATTTCAGAAAAGATTGACAAAGTTTTCAAAATGATTGAGATTGAAAAGTCCGAAATTCCAAAGTTTGCTGGAAAAGGTCATAAAACTTTTTATAACAAACCTGGTTTCAAAAAGAAAAACATGAAGGCTGGTTTGGGTTATAAAAAGAAACAAAATTGGAAACGAAATGAACCGCCAAATTATCAACAAAATATGAACTTTGTTCACGGAACAAGTTCAGAAGAAGAGAAAGAACTTCAATTTAGACGACAGTATAAAGAAGAATTCTATGCTCAGAAAAAGCAACAACAACAGGTCAAAGATGTGTCCAAGAGAACATGTTTCAAATGTGATCAAACAGGACATCTTGCTCGTAAGTGTCCAAATCTGAAACCTGTTGGTGTTGAGACGGAAAAGAAGTCTGATGATGTTGAGAAAAAGAAATCTGAGGATGTGAAACAAAGGTCGACCAGATTTGATTCAAAACAAACTTGGAGGTACAACACAAACAAGTTTGCTTCGAATCAAACTTGGAAATCAAATCCAAATAGGTTTGATTCAAGACAAACCTGGAATTCTCACATACCCAGATTTAGAACAACACAAAGTTGGAGAACAAATGTCGATGCAACAAAACCACAACAGTTTTGGAAACCAACTGTTGTTCAGAATCAAAATGTTCAAAAAGATTCACATTTTTACAAAAGAGGGACTCCAAAAGGTCAAACATGGTCTGTTAAGAAACAAATTGCTTCGGTGAATGATGAAAAAGTTGAAGTCAAAATTGACAAAGTCTTTATACAAAATGATAAAGATTTTCCGAAGTTGAACGAAACATACTGTGTTGAAATGCCTAAGGTCAAGCAGACCTGGGCTAACTTGTTCAAGTGATTGAATTGAATTGTTTCTGCAGGTGCTTCCGAAGAAAATTGAATGTCAACAAGAAGAGTGTCGGAGCAGCCTGGAACGAGAGGAGAAGGCTGTTGAACCCTGCGATTGTTAAACAGGGAGTTTGTGTTTCTGTACATAAATAAACCATATTTCAAAACCCTAAAAACTGAAAAATTTAAAAACCAAAAATATGTTTTTTTTTTTTGTAAAAAAAAATTTGAAAAATCAAAAATATGATTGTTTTTTAAATTTGTCAAAAATCAAAAATTTCAAAAATAGATTGAGTGAATACGCCGAAACCCTCACGGCTGAACAAACATGATTACTTTCACAAGATTGAAAAACGGTTTTCAAACTGTCGAAAATCAATGTGTTGTAAATCATGGGGGTACGTTATATTTTCTGCAAATCAGAGCATGTGAAGCAGAAAATGGATGGCGAGACAAAGCTATCTACATCGGTTATCAAATTTTCTTTAAATGGTTTTGCATTTTAGGGGGAGTAAGAAAATTTCAGAAAATCCAAAAACATTTGAAAATTTGAAAAAGCCAAAAACATGATAAAATTCAAAAATGAGTTTTTGTGTAAAAAGAGGAAATGATAGTACATCAGTAGACAATCACAGTACGCTAAAGAAATGGAAAGTCAAATGTGATAAACGGTCTCACTGATGATATGCCAGTAGGTTTTTACACGCTTAGTAGATTGTTTTCGAGATATAAACCTAAATATCAAATACTTACTTATCTCGTGGGGAACATCTCTCGGATATATGGGTAACCCCCGAAATCTTGTTTGAGAGATTGCCTGATTCTGAGATACTAGGTCTTTATACTGTTTGATATCTGGGGTATTATACCTGGTCTTCTGATATTGCGGAAGCAATGGCCTAGACCTCGTATAATACTTTTCACGCTTTTAAAGCTCACCATCTGCATAAAAATTGAGTAAATATCGAAAGATATGAATCAATTGCAGTTGAAGAAAAGATTCCCTAAAGGGAACACACCTAAAGTCGAGCCTTCATCTCTTTGACTGAACGAAAGTTCATACCTGAGCTCTCAAGGTCTCGCATTAACCCAGATACAGATATCAGATTGGTATACTCACCTGTAAGACTGAATCTATGGAATTTTGATACGGGAGTATATTCTGAGGTGGGACACGTGAATAAGTTTAAGTCCTTAAAACACTAATCCGTATCTCGAATCAATTGAACTTTGTGTGAAAATTTAAGTGGATCAGTATACTGACAATCTAAGTGAATCGTTTAGAACTTAAAGTGTTTAAAGCTCAACGGTACTAGTGATTTGTCATAAACTGATATGATCCTCTGACACAAACTCAAACAAAAATATTGTCTGTAAATATGTTTGTAAATATTTCTTTACTGCTTTATGTTTCAGTAAAATACAAAAAGATTTTGATTTCACTTTATTTTCGACAACCGATGTCCGAGAGCTAAGTTTCAAAATCTAAGTATGCTGATTGTGTTTCTAAAAATAAACAAGTTCATTAATTTGAAACTTGAAGTTTTTAACTCAAAAATCAAAAACAGTTTGTGAAATCTCCAAGGTCATTAATTTGGACTTGGATGATTAACTGTGAGGGAGTTGGATGCTTAGATTGTTAAAATATTTTGTAATAGAGCCAGTGTTTGATCTTGGTCGCTGAAACTGCCAAATCTATAAAGGTTGTTGATAGGGGGAGAAAGTCAAGTAATCCTGGATATATTCATATTATTATATTTTAGAGCCAGGTTCTTGATTAAAAGTGTTTGTAAGAGCCAGGTTACGATTCCTGGACAATCATAAACGCTTTCACTGTTGAAATATTTTAGATTATGTTGAGAGAGCCAGGTCATTAATCCTGGACATTCAAAACATTGTTACTTATAAATTTTTGAGAGTTGCAGATATTGTACCATCAGAAACAACAAATATATATGAGATTCCCCAACTCGTGCTTCCTGGAAAAACACAACCATCAAAAGATCATAACTATCGAGTAATCATTTCATAAAAAAAAACTCAAAATAAAAAACAAAGTAGATGTGCTGCTACAAGATCAATTCTGCTTTTGATATGATCCATAGGTTTTTAAGAAAAAGCTTACCGGTAATCGGCTTCTCAACCTAACCAACAACCCGAGTCCCTGGTTGACTATGCTGTAAAAACAAAATAACCAAAAAAGTTAACACAAATAGCAGAAATCACATCTCATCTAAAAACCGATATTATACCCAATGTATTTGACATTGATGATATATCGGTCCAAGTTACCATTATTTGAACAATAGACATTAATTTGAGTTATTGAATCATAAAGCAAGAGTGAAAGCATCGATTATTACCTTTGTTGGAGAAGATGGCAGTTATGCAGTGAAAGGGCTCGCCGGAACCCTAATCTTCTGGCCGGAAATCTTCACAACTTTCTGTCACCGAAAACTCACCCTAACTTCTCCTCATAACCCTAAAATCGACCAGAATTGTTAATATAGTTGTTACCATCACCAACTGCATCTGCTCCGATTCAAATAACATATAAAAGATATGGTAAAAAAAAGGGTACCGAGCGGTCAAACAAGTCGATCTGGTGTCGGATCTAGAGAGATTCATCACTGAGGAAGCGTAGATCTTGAAGCGACTGGTAAAGAAACCCTAAAATTGCCTGGAGAAAGGGAGGAGATGGTGGTGATGATAATAAGGAAGTCGATCTGGTGTCGAATGTAGAGAGATTCATCACAGAGAAACCCTAGATCTTGGAGCGACTGGTTTCTCAGTGAAACCCTAGAATCGCCAGGGGAGAAAGGGAGAAGATGAGGAGAGGAGCGGCGATGGTTTTTGTAACACCCCGTGTTTCCATAAGTCAAAGTCAAAGTCAAGGTCAAAGTCAACGATCGATTGTACGAATTTGACTTATAGTAATTTCCTTATTTTAATTGTATTATGTGGAGTAAGTGTTGTTAATTGCTAAAATCGATGTGTGTCAATCGTAATATAAACGACTCACGACTGTTAATTATAGAAAGTAACAATGCGATAAAGTTTACTAATCAATAATCAAGCTACACTACTCGACATCGAATCGTGATACGAACCGCAACTCGACTTAATTTGGTTATTATACGTGTGTGTGTGCCTTATGTGTTACTTGTGCGTGTTATATATATATGTGTTGTGGAAATCAATCGAACTCAATCGAAACTCGAAACGCAATCGAACTTGAAACATCAAAAATCATCGCGTCAAACAATCGAATCAAGTGGCATCCGGCCGGATAGCCATCCGACCGGATAGCCACAATGCCCCAGCTCAGGCGTCATCCGACCAGGATGTCATCCGACCGGATCGTCATCCGGGTGGCACGCCATCCGATCGGATAACCCTTTCCTCTTTTGGAATCCTATAAATACCCCTGTCATTGTCATCCTTTCCATTTTTGGAAGTCCTTGTCCGAACTGTTCGTGCTCCCCACCTTTTCTTCGATTTCTCTCGATCAAGGTAAGATCTCGTCCTAAATCTTGTACTTTCTTAATCTACACGCACTCCTACACCTTTCTATCTTTTAAATCTTAACTTTTAACCGTGAAATCAATAGATTTCGGGTGTTCTAGGATGATGTCATCATGTGTTCTTCAAGAACTTCATGTTTTGGCCTCAATCCACCAAAAACAACCGAGATCTAACCAATTTTCACGCAACCATACAAAGATCTCGTAAAGATCTCTACACAAGAATGATGTAAAAGGATTGAAAGATGGTTTCTAACTTTCTTTCAACTCTTTTACACTTAAAACACTCAAAACCGGTGGAAGCAGGTTCTGATTTAGTCTTCTACTCGATTGTAGTGTTGTACTAGCTCAAGATCCGGATTCTTCCCATGAGACTACCGGTTTCGGGTTAGCCAAGACCAACCGTCTCGAGCCGGTAACCGGGCGGACTAGGGTGGTTCCTGGTCGGGTTGGTCATCTGGGTCAGACTAGGGGTTCTGTTGGCTAACACGTTGTCAAAGTGTCTCGACATAACGACAAACCATCAAAACGACCAAGTGTAGGACAAACGGGACAACCGTAACGGATTGCTATCCGACCGGATTGCTGTCCGATCGGATAGATCATCCAAATTGATTGCCATCCGAACGGATCACACTTGGGTCCCACCTTTAAAACAATCTTAGCTGAAGTTTGAGTATCGAACGAATTGCAATCCGATCGGATGACCATCTGACTGGATTACTCTTCGGATCATGAGATACTAAGACTTTAAAGACTTAAACAATTTTCAACATGTTCAATAACAGGGTTGCCATCCGATCGAATGACGCTTCTGTTGTGAACTTGCCTTCAGTAAGTAACCTCATCACTAAGTCGCCGTCCGACCGGATCACTGTCCGACCGGATGACCATCCAAACTAATTGCCATCCGCATGACTAGTCATCCGATCGACCGACTTGATGGATAGAGATACTTCCATGTTTTCAAAATACTACAACGAAAACTTCAAAAGTCAAGCCATCATACACAAACACATTCTCCTCATAGGAAGAAACAATCCACTCGAATCGTCATCCGATCAGACAAGCTGTTCGACCGGATGACCATCCGAACGGATTGTTATCCGCATGGATTACTGTCCAATCGGATTACCATCCGATCGAACCACTATCCGACCCATTTGCTCTATGCACCATTTGATGCGTAAAACGTCACTTATCGATATGCTATCGAATCTATTCAGGCTAACCCTACTCGCTAAGCGCTCCCTTCAATCCATTAATCGCTGTGAGTATACTCGATCCCTTTTTGCTTCATGCACTTTTGGGTGTTACATACGTTACGAATATTCAAACTACAACAATCACACTACTCAGTACTATTTGAACGCTAACCATTAATGCATGTTATACGTGGCTTATGAATGCTTGTTTGTTATGTTTACACATGGAATGCTGTCTACCTGCCTTAGCAACGATAGTACTATAGTTTGGACTCAGCACCCGTTCACACGGGGGTTGTTAAGGATCATTACTTGCATGGATTACGGTGGTAATCATGTATTGCGAACTGCCTCGGGCAGTCAACCCGCAGTCATTGGTATCGATGGATCTATGTCAATAACTAACGTGCTTCATTTCACTATGTGTACGTGCTGGTTATGCGTAAACGAATTCGAACTCTATATGCTATTATCAAACTTGTATGCTCACCTTTACATTTTATGTATTGACATTATTTTAACGTATGTGACAGGTGCTTAGGACGCACACTTGGTAGGAATATGAAGCTAGAATAAAGCTCTAGAGCCCAACAAATAGTTGTCTGTAGTGGTCAAACTAAGGGTCTCTAGAAGCAGATAAACAATTGCTGTTTATTTAAATCTGAGTTGTCGGAACAGAATATTTGCCTGGATTTTTATCTGTAATAATTATTTTGTTGTTTGAGATACGGTATGGGACGTATTATTTAAATTGAATAGTATTGATAATTGTTATGGAAACTTCTGGACAATCTGTTTCGCTCAGTGTCATGCCCCGATGTTTCCGCCATCGGTTGGGGTGTGACAGATTGGTATCAGAGCCATAACTATAGGGAATTAGGTAAGACTCGACCTAGTCCGGGTCGAAGTCTTAGATACCTAGACTATAGTTAAGAACCAACAGACCGACTTGTGCATACCCGGTAGGGGTTATGTACGAGCTTACTTCCCGCTATTCTCGCTTATGCTACACTATCACTACACCCAAATTTTCAATAAGGTCGAGATTAGGTGTGAAAACTGCAAACTCCCGACTAAATTGCTTAATCAATGATGTTTTGTCAACTTATCCATGATGTCTTCATTCTTTTCCAATAACGAACGCTTGTTCAGTGGGGAATTATACCAAATCAGGGGTGAAACCCATATTTTGATGAATAATCTCCTCCATTTTATCAAAAACAGGGACGAAGTTGTTAAGACAGGGGTGAAACCCTAACCTTGACGACCCGTTCCGCACATTTTACAAACTCCCACCAAAGTCTCGACGGACTCCAACGACCTGAAGTCACGACATGGCTAACGGGATGTGTGTCAGATGCCCAAGAATCGAGGCAAGGACACAGTCCTGAGGGTCAAACGTAGACGACAAGTCCTTGTGAATAGTTAAATCACTTTGGTTAGTCGAAGTCTACTAGCCGCAGACAATCTACCTCTCGATTTTTATGTGTTTCGAATCTGAGCCCGCTACTGTTGACTCTGATAATTCGTCAGTTTTATGTGCTTTTACCTGTTTATGTGCTTAATTTTGGAAGAATTAATCGATTTGTGCCTTCGCTTCGATCGACACACACGACTCGCACTGCTTTTCTACCCCAAAACGTTAACAAATCGTTGAATTATGGGCGACTTTATACTCCGATACACGCTTATACTACGCTATTCTCGAACAATCGCAGACTTTGAATGATAGGTTTCTATTTTCTGACTGTCTCTAGTGATTAAATGCGTATGTGGTTCCTTGCTTCTTTGCTCTACGTGCTTAGGTGTTATGTGAATATGTGCTCTACGTGCTTATGTGATTTTGTGCTCTATGTGTTAAGTGTTTACGTGAATATGCGTGTTCCGAGCTTTAGTAAGTAGTAGACGTGTGAGGTGAGATTCGAATACAATGTGTTGAGTCCTGTGACGATGTCTGTTGCAGACAATGTCATCTGGATCCCGTCACGCACTTTCTCGTCAAGAAAAGAGGGACAAACGCCTCGCTGCCATCATCGCAAAAAGTGTGGCAAAGGCCGTGAGTGATGTTTACGAGAATGCCAGCAAATCATCTGAGGATTCGAGGACCGAAGCTCCTAAAGCTACCACCAAGCCCTTCAATTTCAAGCAATTCAAGTCGTGTGGGCCAAAGGAATTCACTGGCGAGGGAGGTCCTACTGCACTATTCCAATGGTTTGATTCCATTGAGGTCACTTTGCGACAAAGTGGTTGCCCTGATGACCTTAGAACTCTGAATGCTACCGGCGTTTTCCAGTCCCGTGCACTAGACTGGTGGACGGCCGAGAGAAACAAGCGAGGGAACGATGCAGCCTATATACTGTCGTGGGACGAACTCAAGGAAGTCATGCTAGAGGAATTCTGCCCTCCTCATGAACGTCAGAAGCTAGAGGATGAATTTTGGCACATACATCAACATGAGGGTGACAACGCTGCTCTCACTGCTCGTTTCAAACAGCTCAGCATCATCTGTCCCGATCAAGTCAAGACTCCGGAGATCACAATCAAGAAGTACATCCGAGCTTTGCCCGACTGCGTCGTAGATTTCGTGCAAGCGGCTAAGACTAAGACGATCGAAGAAACTTACCTACTGGCCGCCGAAATCAACGACAAAAGGGTCAAGGCTGGTGTCTGGGATAAAACTTCAAAGCACCTGCATCAAGCTACTACTGCCGCACCAACTGCTGAACCCACCTCATCGAGCAACAAGAGAAAGAACAAGAGAAAGAACAGCTCCAGCAACAAGAACTGTGCGATCACTGCTGCACCGATTCAAGCTGTACCAACCCAACAGCGTCAAGTAGCGGCGCCTGTGGCTAATGCACCGCCTGCAAAGCGTGCATACACTGGGCCACACCCGCTCTGCCCTACTTGCACCTACCACCACCCAACTGCCATTGCTTGCCGATTTTGTGCTCATTGCAATGTATACAGCCATTTTACTGCTAACTGCCGTATTCGACAAGCTCCTGCTCATCAAGCTCTACTCACAGCCCCTCAGGGTCAACAAGCTCCTCCGGCACCCGCGGTCAAAGCCAGAGCCTGCTTCGCATGTGGCGACCCGAACCATTTCGCCAACATGTGCCCAAACAGGGTCATGAAACAAGAGCCCCAGCAACAGCAGCCACAGCAGCAACAACAACAGCAGCAGCAACAACAGGTCGCACGCGCCAGAACTTTCAACATCAACGTGCGCCAAGCCCAGGCCGACAACAACATGGTCATTGGTACGTTCCTTGTGAATGGTATTTATGCTTCATGTTTGTTTAATACTGGAGCCGATAATTGCTTTGTGTTGTTCAAATTCGAGAAACTCCTTGGTCGTAAACGCTCCCAACTCTCCACGACATTCGATGTTGAAGTCGCTACCGGAAGAACCGTCGCCGTCAATTCTGTTCTTCGTGATTGTACTCTTGAGCTCAACAATCACATCTTCCCAATCGACCTTATTCCGATGCAACTCGGAAGTTTTGACGTCATAGTAGGCATGGACTTTCTTCGAGAAAACCATGCTGAAGTTGTGTGCTTCGAAAAGATGATTCGATTTTCGCTCGCGAATGGTGACTCATTGTGTGTATACGGTGATACTACTTCAAAGGGTCTCAAGCTTATGTCATGTGTGCAAGCTAGCAAGTATCTTCGCAAGGAATACAGGGCTTTCTTGGCTAACATTGTAGTAGCAGAGAAGGAAAAGAAAGAGAAGAAGGAAGTGAAAGACGTTCCTGTGGTTCGAGAATTTCCTAATGTTTTTCCAGAGGATCTTCCCGGACTACCGCCAAGTCGTGATATCGACTTTCGTATCGACCTCATTCCTGGAGCCAATCCTGTTGCCAAAGCTCCCTACCGACTCGTGCCGACCGAAATGCGCGAAATCTCAAACCAACTCCAGGAATTACTTGAGAAAGGCTTCATTCACCCGAGCACATCTCCTTGGGGCGCGTCAGTCCTTTTCGTCAGAAAGGATGGGTCGTTCAGGATGTGCATCGACTACCGGGAATTGAAAAAGTTAACTATCAAGAACCGCTATCCCCTACCTCGCATCGATGATTTGTTTGATCAACTACAAGGCGCTACATGTTTCTCCAAGATCGACCTACGTTCAGGATATCACCGGCTACGTATTCAAGAGGACGATATACCCAAAACCGCTTTTCGCACTCGGTACGGTCACTACGAATTCGTTGTCATGCCTTTTGGCTTGACCAACGCACCAGTGGTTTTCATGGATCTGATGAATCGCGTGTGTAAACCATATCTCGACCGTTTCGTCATCGTATTCATCGACGATGTCTTGATCTATTCCAAATCGAAAGCCGAACACGCGCAACATCTACGTTTGGTTCTCGAGCTACTCCAGGGGAACCAACTCTATGCCAAGTTCTCCAAGTGCGAATTCTGGTTGGAGGAAGTTCAGTTCCTGGGACACATTGTTAATAGTCAAGGTATTCACGTCGATCCTACGAAGATTGAAGCTGTTAAGAGCTGGATTACGCCTAAGAACCCGTCTGAAGTCCGTTCTTTTCTCAGACTAGCGGGCTACTATCGACGATTTATCGAGGGATTCTCAAAGATCGCTGTGCCGCTTACCTCTCTCACGCATAAAGACAAGCCTTTTGTTTGGAAAACCGAACAAGAGTATGCCTTTCGAACCCTCAAGCACATGCTTTGCAACGCCCCTGTTCTCACATTGCCCGACGGAAACAATGATTTCATTGTCTATTATGATGCTTCCAACCTTGGTCTTGGTTGTGTTCTCATGCAACGGGACAAGGTCATAGCTTACGCATCTCGTCAGCTCAAAGTCCACGAGGAGAACTATACAACCCATGATCTCGAGCTAGGCGCAGTTGTTTTTGCATTAAAGATTTGGCGACACTACCTGTATGGTACCAAGTGTACGATCTTCACCGATCATAGGAGCCTACAACACATCTTTAATCGGAAGGAACTTAATATGCGTCAACACCGATGGGTAGAACATCTCAACGATTACGACTGTGAGATCCGTTATCACCCAGGCAAGGCAAATGTTGTTGCTGACGCACTTAGCAGAAGGAGCTATCTGCTTAGCACTCGCAATGTTCAAGCCCAACACGATCTCGAAACCCTCATCCGCGAAGCTCACCATGCATGCTTTAACGAATGCACCCTGAAGAAAGAAAGAATCTACCACGATGGAGCCCAGCTTGTAAGCAAATCGAATGGGATATTCCACTTTCTGGACCGAATCTGGATTCCCAAACGAACCAATTTGCGACAGATCTTGATGGACGAAGCCCACAAATCCCGGTATTCTGTTCATCCCGGTGCCGATAAAATGTACCAGGACCTTCGTTATACGTACTGATGGCCGGGTATGAAAAGGGATATCGCTCTCTACGTTGGAAAATGCCTAACTTGTGCTAGAGTAAAGGCTGAACATCAAAGAGCCTCTGGCTTACTCGAACAACCACCAATTCCCATGTGGAAGTGGGAAAGTATAGCAATGGACTTTATAACCAAGCTACCGCACACATCATCAGGTCACGATAGCATTTGGGTTGTGGTCGACCGTTTGACTAAATCAGCTCACTTTTTGCCAATACGGGAAGACTACAAGGTAGAAAGATTAGCCCGAATCTACACCAATGAGATCATTTGTAATCATGGGACGCCTCGTGACATCATCTCTGATCGTGATGCTCGGTTTACCTCACGACTGTGGGAAACGTTTCAAACGGCACTCGGTACATCGCTTAATCTAAGTACCGCTTTCCACCCTCAAACCGACGGTCAGACTGAAAGAACGATTCGTACTCTTGAGGACATGCTCCGCTCGTGTGTCGTAGACTTCGGTGGTAATTGGGACAAATACCTGCCGTTAGTCGAATTCTCGTATAACAATAGCTATCATTCTAGCATCCAAATGGCACCTTTCGAGGCATTATACGGAAGAAGATGTCGATCGCCCATTGTGTGGCACGAGATCGGTCATTCGCAACTAACCGGTCCTGAGCTATTACAAGAAACGACAGACAAAATTTTCCAAATTCGAGACAACCTGGTGAAAGCTCGGGAACGACAGAAAAGTTACGCCAATAAACGACGCAAGCCCCTTGAATTTGACGTTGGTGACTACGTACTCCTAAAGGTATCACCTTGGAAGGGTGTGGTCCGATTCGGCAAGAAAGGAAAGCTCGCGCCTCGATATGTTGGACCTTTTAAGATTCTGGAAAGGATCGGAAAAGTCGCCTACAGACTCGAACTACCGGAGGAACTTAGTAATGTCCACCCGACTTTCCACGTGTCAAACCTCTGAAAGTGCCTAGCCAACCATGACTTACACGTTCCTCTCGATGATCTGCAAGTGAACGAAACATTACACTTCGTGGAAAAGCCTGTCGAAATCATGGATCGCTAAACCAAGCAGCTCAGACGCTCTCGCATTCCTATTGTGAAAGTCAGATGTGAAGGCAAACGAGGCGCGGAGTTCACTTGGGAACTCGCAAGCGACATGAAGGCAAAGTACCCGCAGTTGTTTAAAGAGAGAAGCTAGAGAGAGAAAGTGACATCGTGATTCAGGTGCTTGTACGATTTCATATCAATCAATAGAATCACCAATTATATTACGTCTCGTGTGTTCGATCACGTTCGAGTACGGATTCCGCACGTCAAACGTTCGGTTCGCAATCGTTTCGGATTCAAAACCGGTCCGAACAGAAAGTTCTCAAACGTGATTCACGGTGTTGTACAGCTTCCAGCTTAATTTCGGGACGAAATTCCCTAAACAAGGGGAGGCTGTAACACCCCATGTTTCCATAAGTCAAAGTCAAGGTCAAAGTCAACGATCGATTGTACGAATTTGACTTATAGTAATTTCCTTATTTTAATTGTATTATGTGGAGTAAGTGATGTTAATTGCTAAAATCGATGTGTGTCAATAGCAATCTAAACGACTTATGACTGTGAATTATAGAAAGTAACAATGCGATAAAGTTAATTAATTAATAATCAAGCTACGCTACTCGACATCGAATCGTGATACGAACCACAACTCGACTTAATTTGGTTATTATACGTGTGTGTGTGCCTTATGTGTTACTTGTGCGTGTAATATATATATATGTGTTGTGGAAATCAATCGAACTCAATCGAAACTCGAAACGCAATCAAACTCGAAACATCAAAAATCGTCGCGTCAAACAATCGAATCAAGTGCCATCCGGCCGGATAGCCATCCGACCGGATAGCCACAATGCCCCAGGTCAGGCGTCATCCGACCAGGATGTCATCCGACTGGATCGTCATCCGGGCGGCACGCCATCCGATCGGATAACCCTTTCCTCTTTTGGAATCCTATAAATACCCCTGTCATTGTCATCCTTTCCATTTTTGGAAGTCCTTGTCCGAACTGTTCGTGCTCCCCACCTTTTCTTCGATTTCTCTCGATCAAGGTAAGATCTTGTCCTAAATCTTGTACTTTCTTGATCTACACGCACTCCTACACCTTTCTATCTTTTAAATCTTAACTTTTAACCATGAAATCACTAGATTTCGGGTGTTCTAGGATGATGTCATCATGTGTTCTTCAAGAACTTCATGTTTTGGCCTCAATCCACCAAAAACAACCGAGATCTAACCGATTTCCACGCAACAATACAAAGATCTCGTAAAGATCTTGACACAAGAATGATGTAAAAGGATTGAAAGATGGTTTCTAACTTTCTTTCAACTCTTTTACACTCAAAACACTCAAAACCGGTGGAAGCAGGTTCTGATTTAGTCTTCTACTCGATTGTAGTGTTGTACTAGCTCAAGATCCTGATTCTACCCACGAGACTACCGGTTTCGGGTTAGCCAAGACTAACCGTCTCGAGCCGGTAACCGGCCGGACTAGGGTGGTTCCTGGTCGGGTTGGTCATCTGGGTCAGACTAGGGGTTCTGTTGGCTAACACGTTGTCAAAGTGTCTCGACATAATGACAAACCATCAAAACGACCAAGTGTAGGACGAACGGGACAACTGTAACGGATTGCTATCTGACCGGATTGCTGTCCGATCGGATAGATCATCCGAACAGATTGCCATCCGAACGGATCACACTTGGGTCCCACCTTTAAAACAATCTTAGCTGAAGTTTGAGTATCGAACGAATTGCAATCCGATCGGACGACCATCTAACTGGATTACTCTTCGGATCATGAGATACTAAGACTTTAAAGACTTAAACAATTTTCAACATGTTCAATAACAGGGTTGCCATCCGATCGGATTGCCATCTGATCGAATGACGCTTCTGTTGTGAATTTGCCTTCAGTAAGTAACCTCATCACTAAGTCGCCGTCCAACCGGATCACTGTCCGACCGGATGACCATCCGAACAAATTGCCATCCGCACGACTAGTCATCCGATCGACCGACTTGATGGATAGAGATACTTCCGTGTTTTCAAAAACACTACAACGAAAACTTCAAAAGTCAATCCATCATACACAAACACATTCTCCTCATAGGAAGAAACAATCCACTCGAATCATCATCCGATCGGACAAGCTGTTCGACCGGATGACCATCCGAACGGATTGTTATCCGCACGGATTACTGTCCGATCGGATTACCATCCGATCGAACCACTATCCGACCCATTTGCTCTATGCACCATTTGATGCGTAAAACGTCACTTATCGATATGCTATCGAATCTATTCAGGCTAACCCTACTCGCTCAGCGCTCCCTTCAATCCATTAATCGCTGTGAGTATACTCGATCCCTTTTTGCTTCACGCACTTTTGGGTGTTACATGCGTTACGAATATTCAAACTACAACAATCACACTACTCAATACTATTTGAACGCTAACCGTTAATGCATGTTATACGTGGCTTATGAATGCTTGTTTGTTATGTTTACACATGGAATGCTGTCTACCTGCCTTAGCAACGATAGTACTATAGTTTGGACTCAACACCCGTTCACACGGGGGTTGTTAAGGATCATTACTTGCATGGATTACGGTGGTAATCATGTATTGCGAACTGCCTCGGGCAGTCAACCCGCAGTCATTGGTATCGATGGATCTATGTCGATAACTAACGTGCTTCATTTCACTATGTGTACGTGCTGGTTATGCGTAAACGAATTCGAACTCTATATGCTATTATCAAACTTGTATGCTCACCTTTACATTTTATGTATTGACATTATTTTAACGTATGTGACAGGTGCTTAGGACGCACACTTGGTAGGAATATGAAGCTAGAATAAAGCTCTAGAGCCCAACAAATAGTTGTCTGTAGTGGTCAAACTAAGGGTCTCTAGAAGCAGATAAACAATTGCTGTTTATTTAAATCTGAGTTGTCGGAACAGAATATTTGCCTGGATTTTTATCTGTAATAATTATTTTGCTGTTTGAGATACGGTATGGGACGTATTATTTAAATTGAATAGTATTGATAATTGTTATGGAAACTTCTGGACAATCTGTTTCGCTCAGTGCCATGCCCCGATGTTTCCGCCATCGGTTGGGGTGTGACAGTTTTGTCCAAGAAACCCTAATTCTGAAGACCTGTGTTGTTTTAATCAGTGTTTTAAAACCGGTAAATAACTGCCGGTTATACCAGTAATACCGTTTCCAGATGTAAATCCAGAACGAAACACCCCGATAAATAAGTGAAACGACATAAGGTTTGTACCGGCGGTAAAATACAGTATACCAGTTTGAAACGTAATACCGGTACTGGCCTGAGGTTATTTTAGTTTGGGTTGTTTCTTATTTTATTATATATGTTACTTATCTTGCGTAATTTTTATATATTATAGTTATTCCTAACGAAAACTTCTTATTTAATATTGTATGAAACGAACATAGTTATCCTCTAGTTGATGAGGATAGCGATAATAGTGAATTTCATCTTTTATGCGATCAAGAACTAGATGTATTAACACTCAAATGACTTAAGCATATTGTACACTTTCATTTAAAAGAGCTTGTTAGAAAATTGAATGATTTTCAATTATCTTTTGGATTATTTTTTTAATTATGGATTAGCTTTTGGATTATATTTTAATATGTAATCATGCATTTTTGGATAAACTTTTGAGTTGATGTTGTAATTTATGAAATTATAGAGTTAACTAGTCAACCCGGTTGAACCGCTCGGTACAACCTAGTTCAACCGGCTGAACCATTTTTTAGTCTAATCCGGTTTAATTTAAAAACCGGTTTTTAAAACAGTGGTTTTAATGGCTTTGATGGATGTGTTATGCATAATAAGCTTGTAGGGGTTCTAAATGTTGAAAAAGTGGCAAATGACCATTTCTGCCCTTCGGATATACTTTTATATATAGTATAGATATAGATATGTTATGTTATATATAAAAGTTTGAAAAATATATAATTATAATTAATATAAATTAATAAATCAAATAGGAGCCAAGTTGGAGCCTAGCTTGAAAAATTACCAACAAACCAAGCTTGAGCTTTAGATGGAGCTTGGAGCCCTCATAAGTTATTTTATATGTATCCAATATCCATACATATTGTACATTTCTAAATATGTGTAGGTATTTGTTTTGCCACGTCACCTTATAAAAAAGATTTAAATATGTATTTTATATGCATTCAATATCTACACAAATATCTACACATATTGTACATTCTAAATATGTGTAGATATTTGTTTTGCCACGTCATCAAAAAATATATATTTACTTATTTTATATATATCTAATATCTACACTACACATATTGTACATTTAAACATGTGTAGGCATTTAATTTGCCACGTCATTTTTAAAAAAATAAAATAAATACATATTAACTTAGTTTATCTACATATATTTTTTTTAAATTATGTGTTGGCAAACATAATCATTTACCTACACATATATTAGTTTTTTTACATATGTGTAGATAATTTACCTACACATGACGAAAATTTGCCACATGTGTAGGTAATTTAATATTTAATCGATTGCCAATTTTGGGGGGAAATTTTCCCACCAACACCAAGTGTGGCTAAAATCCATTACCAACACATATTAAGGGCCTGTTTGGTTGCCTCTGAATGGCTCCATTCAGAGGTAAACCTCTGAATAGGACAGAGGTATCCTTGTTTGGTTCACAAAAACTTCACCTCTGAACTGAACCATTCAGCTCTGAATGGTTCAGCTACTTCTCATCTCTGAATGGAACTTTTGACAAGCCTGCCCCTTGTGCCTTAATTGTAAGCTTTGCAACTTCTTCACAGCCCCATCATCATCATCAACAACATATCCCCAAACGCCTGGAAACAATCATTCACCAAAAACAACATAAACCCTAGAAACAATCATTCACCAAAACCCACAACAAGATTCCACACCGAAAACCACCACATCCCCAAACGCCCCCGATTATCAGAACCATCACCAAACCAAAAACCCCACAAAATCGAACTCTGCTCACAGTTTCAACGAGGGAATAGAAGCAAGTACTTACCGGAAAACTTGTCGGGCGCCGCCACCGTGAACGACGACAAAGACGCCGGAAACGTCGCCGGTTAGTCGCCGTCTCTTGATTTCTTTGTCTCTCTCCTCTCATCTGCCTCTCTTTCCTGATCCATCCGTCGCTCACCACCACCCGACAGTGGTGGTGGTGGTCCGTTTTGATGAAGCTGAAGAGGGGGGGGGGGTGTCGTCTTCGGGAGAAACCACCGGAGAAAAAAAGGAAGGGCAGGGGGGTGTTGTTTGCCGTCGGGGAACTCGACGCCGGCATCATCGGGTACAGCCTTCCGGTTGGTCCAGTCTCCAAGTCGGTCTTCCCAAACGGCGGTTGATTCCACATGTTTGATGAAATGTTTGTGGCAATTGGTTTCAAATTGGGGTGAATGATTAATGGGTTTCTGAATAAATTCTGAACTTGGATTCGGTTTGGGGTGAATGATGAGAGGGTTTCTGATGAAAGGGGAAAGAGGGGAGGGGGGTGGTTGAATACTGATGAATGATGATGATATTGGGTGGGTTTTATAGAAAAAAAAATCAATTAATGGGTTTATTTTGTGGGGAGGGGTAAAAATGTCATTTTACACTGTCATTCAGATATGGAACCAAACAGCACTTTACTGGTTCAGTACTTACCCATTCAGACCCTCTTACCCATTCAGACCTCTTATTCATTCAGCACTTATTGGTTCAGATGTTGCCAAACAGCCCCTAAGTGTTAATCATTATGAAAATATATTATCAACCATTACCCACACATATACAAACATGTGTAGGTAAATACCCACACATTTACATGTGTAGGTAAATTATGTGTGGGTAAACACCTTAATTTCTTGTAGTAGAGCTCAACGCAAGGGGAAGCGTGCATTCAAGGAGCCAGGTAACTTTCCTGAAAGAGCTTGTAACCGGAAAGCCAGGTGTCGATCCCAAAAGCACGGAAGCTTGACGAAAGGGGGAACCTGAAGAGTTTACTGAAAGAGGAAGCTGAAGCTAAAGACAGATCCACCGGGATTCTGTTCGAGCAAGAGGGAGTCTATGTTACTGTAGATGATAAAGCTTCAAGAAGACTAAGAGAGAGAGAGAGAGAGAAAGACAAGACGCTACGAGACTGACTGTGGCAATATCCAAGGGGGAGTCTGTTGGTGCATTTATGTTTATCGCCTCCGTCAATACGAGTCGTAGCTGAAACAGTTTAAATCTAGTGCTTATATTGTAATATCTAGTTAGTAAAGGCAAGGTGGCATATTTGTAAATAAGGAAAGATTCCTTATTGCCTTGGCCTATAAATAGAACTCTTAGGATTAGAGTTCAAGACTTTTGGCATTTTGGACCTTTGGAGAGCTAGAGGTTAGAGAGAGAAAGTCTAGAGAGAGAAAGTGTTGTCCACGCGATTCAGGTGTTGTATGTTTTCAGATCATTCTATAGAATCACGTTTATATTACGTTCTCGTGTGTTCGGTCACGTTCGTGTACGGATTCCGCACGTCACACGTTCGGTTCGCAATCGTTACGGAGTCAAAACCGGTCCTACAGAGACATGGTGTACATGCCCACTCTTCTTGTTTGGAGCATGGTTGTAAAAGTCCCGACTAGGCTCCGAGTACTCCCCGAGTACTCGCTACAAGGTAGGTTGCCGAGGCACGAGTACTCTTCTCCCAGGCCAATTACTCCCCGAGTACTCCCGAATACTCCCGAGTACCTCCCAAGTACTCCCGAATCCAACTAGGGAGCGCCTAGCGACTTTTGCAACCATGGTTTGGAGGCAATGATGTTGTGAGTTAATGGTTTTCACACACCAAGATTCCTTTTCAGTTCTCCTAGAGATCTGAACCGCCCACGGACAAGTGGGCTTCAAGTGCCTTTTATCTTGTTTTAACCCTAGCCCTCTAAATTTACTATTCTGCCCCTCACCAGAACCTAAAGTAGGATTAGTCCCAAGACAAATAACTCTGAACCTCAACTTATCATTTTTTAATATATAAATATGCCTTCTACTCTTAACAGCATATGTCTTAACCATGTCATTCAACTGTTGTTTATCTGGTATTAATTGACCAATTGAAAATGGGAGGTATGAGTCACTAACATGACCTGTATTTTTTCTCTTCTTCCTTACCTTCTTCGCAACCTTGTCCAGCAGTGTACATTTATCATCTTTATCACTAAAATCCTCATGATCACAAGTTATGTCTTCCTGCCTAAGTTCTTCTTGACTATTCTCATTTCTAGCATCCTTAATTGTCTCATTGACTTCATCTGGATCAAAGTCAACACATGCCTTGAATTGACTCATATCTACTTCATAATCAAACACTAGATTATCTGGTTCCTGATCAAATGTGTAATCTGGATCCTCTTCATCACTGTTCTCTTCATCACTACTTTGTGACTCACCCACAGAAACTGCCTCACTACTTTGTGACTCACCCTCAACCACATTATCTAGTAAATGGCTCATTGCAGTTGAATCCTTGATTCTAGAGTCTCCTATTTCAACATACAAATCTACTAACTTGCATCCTTTTCTAAGTTGGTCATACACATACTCTAACTCATCATCATCAGTCAAGTGTCTAAGACCAAAATCCAAACACACATTAGGATCTTTAACAAAATAGTTGAACACATCATCTATAGAGTAACCTATATCTTTCAGCATTTCACCAAGAACACCAACACTTAACTTTTCAAACTCAACCCAGTCAATGTAACTAACCTTACCGTTGACATACTCCCTTCCTGGATAATCAGTAAACTCACCTCCATGGTTAATCTTTATTGAAAATAGTGTGGGTTCATTCTCTGTTAACACAAATGATCAAAACATCAAACTCATTCTCTGTTATCGAAAACAGACTATATATTGGCTCAATAACAAATGTAAAAGACACAAACTTACCATATATATGTTCCGGATCGTAGTATTCACCTCCATGACGAACTCGCCATATGAACACCATCGATTTGGGGGGTTTTTAGAAATTTGTCTCTGGCTCCTATCAACTGTCTTTAAGGGACAAAATTAGTGTTTAATAGTGTTATTTGGGGGTTTTTAGAAGGGAATATATGCCAAAAGACGGTCTTACCCCTGGCTCATACAGTCAAACAGACGGAAGACTGACGGAGGGACGCAAAGTGTTATAAATTTATAAGCTCAGGGGCTCAAAAAACAAAAAAAAAGAATTTAGGGGCTCAGGTTGATGTTTCACTCATACCACAGGGACGCAAATTTCTTATTGGTTTTATCAAATGTGTATCATGCTGAATGAGACCCATTAATTGACTAAGGTGGCTGATTTAAGTGATCAGGTTGTGGATATGGGTCAACTAAGCGGTGTTATTTAGCAATGAGTTTATTATTAAAGAAAGCCAAGATGTGTCATGAAAGTTTAATTTTATGATGTATAGTTGATCCAAACCTTTTCGTTTAAGACGATATTTTGTAAGATAGAGTGACGAGTTAGGTTTTGTAAGTTAAAAACTTAATGCTTTAACGTCAACATTTGTAATAGATATCATAATTGGATCAACTGATATCAGTTGGGACACCCGCCGCAACACGCGGACATTCCCACTAGTATAATTATATATATATATATATATATATATATATATATATATATATATATATATATATATATATATATTGTTAACGAGAGCTGATGAATAGTAACTTTATTTTTATAATAATATATAGTTTTTTATTATTTTATTATTTAAAAAATATTATAATAGTTTATTATTATATTTACTTTTAATAACATATTGTTTCTTTTGTTAAAACATATATTTTCTTTACCTTTTTTTAATAGTTGTTTTTTTTCTTTTTTAATAATTACGTTTATAACTTTTTTTTCCTAAAAACTTAAGTACATAGTTGTGCTTGATTTCTTTTCCTGACATTCCATTATAAGTTTTGTTAAAAACGAAGTTGTACTCAAAATAAAGTATTTATTTGGTATCATAAAACGGTACGATGATAAAATAAATAGTTCTAATAGTTTGACTTTCTAAACAACATACTTTATTTTCAAATTACATTTTTTTACATTATTATTTGCTTGGTTTCGCTGCAATGCGCGATATAAAAAACTAGTATAGTTAATAATACATAATGCTAGTTATGTATGTCATAAGTGTGTATACATGTTTTAATAGTTTTTTATGTTATAACTTATTGGATATTTTTTATACATATGAATCATATGTTGATATATATAAGTGGGTTGGTTCGTCTAAAATTAAAATATATATAGGTGCGTACGAGTACGTATTCGTCTGAAAATAATTTATTTATAGATGTCTACAGGAACAGTGTTCGTCTAAGATAAATATAAGAGTTAATTGCCAAAATCGTCTCTGAGGTTTGGGCATGTTTGCCATTTTCGTCCAAAATGACTTTTTTATACCATATTGCCCTCCACGTTTGTAACTTTTTGCCATTTTCATCCAAATGCTTAACCATGTTACTTTATGCCATCTGTTGGGGTATTTTTTGAAATTTCTAAATTATAAGGGAGGTAAGTTGCAATTATCTCTTCTAAATATTATATCAGTCTTTTTTATAACATTCCTTCATAAAACCCATTTGCAGACATAAAAAACCCTAAGGTGCTATTTGTTTTTTCTGCACGAAAACCTCTTCTGCTGCAGGCCACATCTGCAGGTGAAGAGGTGGACCAAATGTCTTCAGTTTGCAAGGAGAAGAGGGTTTTTTTTTTTTTTTTTTTTTTTTTTTTTTTATAAAACCTCTTCTAGGTTACACAACACACAAGTCACACTGATCTCTCTATTCTCTCTCTACAATCTGGACCACCACTTCACCACCGCCACCACTTCACCACCGCCACCATCACCACCACCGTCACCACCTCCGCCTTCAAAACCCACCACCACCGCCATCATCACCACCACCGTCACAGATCGATGATGATGATGCAGATCGACCACCGCCATCAAAACCCACCACCACCGCCGCCCCTTCTCTCTCTACGATCTCTCTCTCTCTTCGTTCCAGATGTCGATGATGATGATGATGAGGGTTTTCGATTTAGGGTTTTTCCACAGATCGATGTTGATGATGATGAGGGTTGTCGATTTGAGGGTTTTGTTTGTGATGTTGATGATGATGTCGGAGGTGGTGGCGGAGTGGAGGTGGAGCAGAGGTGGTGGCGTAAGTGGAGGTGTAGGTGGAGCAGATTTGGGGGTTTTGTTTATGATGTCGATTTGGGGCTGGAGCAGCGGAGGTGGTGGTGGAGATGGTGGCGGAGCAGAGGTGGTGGTGGCGGAGCAGGGGTGGAGGTGGAGGTGGTGCCAAGAAGAGGTAAACCTCTGCTTGGAGAAGCTTACCTCTCATCTCTTCCCCAAGAAGAGGTTGGGGAGAGGTAAAAAGCACTTCTCGAAAAAAAAAACAAACACTCTTCTGAGGCTAAACCTCTTCCCGCGTCTGCACGGTGCAGACAGAAGAGGCCAGGAAGCTCTTCTTCCAAAAAACAAACACCACCTAAATCTTCATCTCATTCTTCATGAATCCAGGTATCATCACAGCGGGGTTTTGCAGCTGAATCCAAACATCAATAAGCAACTTAAAACGAAATCAAATTGCAGTTGAATTCAAAATCAAGTATCAATTACTTCAGTTATCATCAAAATCAAACTGCTAGTGATTGAGTACATCAAATACAGTTAAATTCAAATCAACATAACATAAATTTACCATACGAAGACTGCGGGACAAGAACTGGCTTAAAATTTTCAATGCGCCATAACTCAATTCCTCTATGAACTGTTAAGGAAATAACATAAGATGATCCACAAGCATATAGTTAATAGTCTACCAATGTGCAGCAGCAGATATAGTTGCATTAGTTTTTATACGGTTTTTATGTATGGCCCTTTTCAATTAATCATATAAAGATGCAGACAAAATTAATCGTGGTGTAAAAACAACAATACTTTCTATCACTATAAAAATGTAACATGATGTATTAAAAGACAAGGATACGCTTTCTGTCCGTGAAGAAGAAAGGGGGAAGAATTAGGATTTTTTATGTCTGCAAATGGGTTTTATGAAGGAATGTTATAAAAAAAAAGACTGATATAATATTTAGAAGAGATAATTACAAATTACTTCCCTTATAATTTAGAAATTTCAAAAAATACCTCAACAGATGGCATAAAGTATCCTGGTTAGGCATTTGGATGAAAATGACAAAAAGTTACAAACGGGGGGGGGGGGATATGGTACAAAAAGTCATTTTGGACGAAAATGGCAAACATGCCCAAACCTCAGGAACGAGTTTGGCAATTAACTCTAAATATAAATTTATAAAAAATTTAGAGTTTGGGTGTTCGCTATAAGTTTTACAGAGATTAAAAGTACCAATATTGTTTTCTATAGTTTTTACTACACATGATGACAATTGTTTTCTTGCGTGACATATTAGTTGCTTACATAAAAGATGGTCCTAATGTATGCATGTTTTCATGTATCATGACCTAGTTCATATAAAACTAAGTCTAGTATGTTTCACACACATGCATATAAAATATTAACGCGTATGGATTTTGACTTGAAAATGACGGTTGTCACACTTAAAATGGTGACAAGTGTTCCGTAACATTTTCTTTTATCATATGATATAGAATATAAAATATAGAATATAGAATATAGATATAGATATTTTTTTAAACGGTTAACAAAATCAATCCCGAGCACTTTCGAGGCACCCGTTGGACCAAACGGAGTACTCCGATAGTCTCCTGAGTCCACCACCAATTCCGAGGAAAACCCGATAAGCCACCCACTCGTAGGCATGGCGGTGAAATCACCAGTAAAACCCGTTTGGGTCAAGGATCAAACCCAGGTTTCTCTGGGTCTCTTATTATTGTCCACCAGTGACTCACTCTACACCAAGTGAAAATTAAATCTATATTTTTCGAGAGAAATACAAGTCTTCTACCACTTGATTTAGAAATCATTGCTAATTTAGATATCTATATATGGATATAGTTAACTAATGGACATAGACATAGCCTACACAATGCATTTTTCAACATACTTAACATACTTGCATGATGGATAATTAATGGACGCTTCGATAAACAACATGAATTTTATTCAGATTATTCATATTCACTTTCACTTTCACTTTCACTGGTATAAATAAAAAGGAACCCACTCATATCTAGCAAAGTTAACAAGTTAAATTTTATACATATGCAATAAAATAATTAAAAAAATGAAAAAAGAAAAACTGAATAATCAAATATTTTCACGATAACATTCTTCATTTAAAACTGGTTAATTAGAACTCCCCTTTGACAGTCGACCGCAACATAAAATAAGATTGCTGCTGCCTATTTGCTTCTTTGTTCTCTTCAAACCGGCATGGGGGTTGCTCCCCCTTATTATTTTTTTAAACGGCAAGAAACAACGTGCCAACCATCATGATACCGGAAGCTGTGACCAAGGTAGATTACTCAACCGCCGCCAGCCCTTGGCTCTCCCAGATGCGCGGGAACCCGACCTCCACCCGCCCGAAGGCATGGCAGTGGAAGAATCGGTAAAACCTCACCTCCCATACAAGACGAACCGGCGCCACCCGTATTCGCCATTCACCTGGATGCCGTAGAAAATAATGAGGAGAGTGAGAGTCAAACTTGGATCACAAGAAATACCAAGTATTTCTCCAACCACTCCACCAGTACCTCATTGGCCCTCCCCTTGTTATTAAACTCAACTAATTTTTCTCTATAATTTTTTTAAGTCCAGCCCAATAACACTCTTATCTACAATGTAGCCCACTTACTAGTCCTATACAGAAACACGTCTAATTTCACTCCTTCAAATTTCAACTTACAAACTCTACTATAAGCAACCCCTTTCATGATAAGGAAGAAGATTAAGATACTCTATCCTCTTGCAAGCCACTATCTTTTCCTGTAAGTGATGAGTATTGTTGGGTGTTGTGAGTGATAACCATTTCCACTAAAAAAGATTGTGAGTGATGGAATAATGGTTGATGACATAGCGGAACTTGATTGAATGTTGTGAGTGATGAGTGATCACCACCCCCACCCCTTAATATAGTTGCATGATGGATAACTAATGAACGCTTAGATAAGCAACATGAATTTTATTCAAATTATTCACTTTCACTAGTATAAATAAAAAGGAACACACTCAAATCTAGCAAAGTTTAAATTGAACGGATATACCATAAAATAATTAAGAAAAAGAAAAACTGAATAATCAAATATTATAATTTATCAAAAAAAAATATTATAATTTATCACGATAACATTCTTCATTTAAAACCAATTAATTAAAACTCCCCTTTGACAGGCATGGGGTTGCTTTGCTCCCCCTTACTTTTAAACTCAATTAATCAGTGGGCTTATAGTTCTATAATTCTTTCAAGTCCAGCCCAATAACACTCTTATCTACAATGTAGCCCACTTACAAGTCACAATCAATCATATACATTTCACTCCTTCAAATCTCTGAGAAACCCCTTTCATGATAAGGAAGAAGAAGAAGATACTCTATCCTCTTGCAACCCACCATCTTCATCTTTTCCTGTAAAGCATCGGACCAGTTCGCCGCCGCCGCGCCACGCCGGTTGGCTCCGACTGCGGCTTGGCTCTCAGCCGCTGCTGAGAACCCTAATCCTAATCCAGAAATACTAATAAATCTGTAAGTTTATTTGTTTTCCATTTACAATGCAAATGGTTAATTGTTTTGGGTTGATATGGGCAGCTATTTCTTATTGAACGGGTCAGGGTGGGTTAATTGTAGGGGTGGCAAAATGGGTGGGTTGAGCAGGTTTGGGTAATAGTTTAGGATGAGTATGAGTTAGGATGGGTTTGCGTTAGGATGAGTTTATTAAGAAATGGGTTTATTAAGAAGTGGGTTAGGATGAGTTTAGGTCAAGATGAGTTTTTGTCAAGATGGATTTGGGCATGACAGGTTAAAATATAAATAAATAAAAAAATTTAAAAATAAAAAAAAATAATAAAAAATTAAAAAAATTAAAAAAATCAAATAAAATCAAAAAAATTAAAAAAAATCAAAAAAAAAAAGGTTCAGTGCTTTTTGAGGACTGTACGTCACGATGAACTTTATTTGGTACCGGGTACCGGTACCATCAAATCAGCCGGTCCAGCATAAGTGTAACCCTTAGTTGTGCAAAAGGACATAATAGCCTTAACTGGGTGGGTCAAGCTCGACTGACTGGGCTTTATGCAGCTATACCATGTTGAAACACTTGTACCATGTACTGGGATATCAAATTTACTTCGGCTTTATGTGCGTAACACATATACCATGTAATGGGTTCACGTCCCTTCGGTTACCATCATGTCGAACACTTTGTTTCCAAAAAGCACATGAGGGCAAACGAGTCGTGTTTTGTCAAGCAAAAAGAAAAAAAGCTTCATAAGAAGCTTGTTTGTATACGCCTGTGAGGCTGTGACAGTAATTGTTACCAAAGCACACTTTTTATTCAAGAAAATCTTACATTTATTCAACATATCAATGACAGAAATTTACTATGTTTGTTATATTTTACTTCGCCGGTGAAGCACTTCCTTCAGTTGATCTCTCAAAAGTCTTCAAAGTAACTTGTTTGAAGCCGTTCGAGGGAACTCTGGAACGATCTTAACAAAGCTCACCTGTTCATTTACAAAGTTAGAAACACATAACAAACTCTTGTAGTAAAATCTTGAACACACAAGAGGGCGGATTAAGTGAACCTTAAACAACGGGTTAAGGTTTCTTTGAATGGCCTTTGAGAATATCATCTTCAGCTTGTCTTGTTCGGTGTTGAATCCTTCCTTAAGTACGACAAATATGGCTAACAGCTCTGGACCACCGGTTGCTGGTTGACAACTGACTGCAGCAGTTTCCATTATGCTGACGTCAGCTTGTTCGCAAACTCGCTCGATTCGATCGAGCTTGTCTGCATCCACACAATCGTTTTAAGTTTTAACGTCTCGCTTTTTCTATAGTTTTCTTAATAGAGTTGTAGATAAACTGATAACTGATTGTTTTTACCTTTATGCCACCAAGGTTCATGGTATCATCAGCCCTGCCTTGTACCATATAATAGCCTCCGATCGTTCTCTTAACGATGTCACCATGTCGCCTGAGTTGCTGGAAAAACACAACGCGCAATTAGTTTTATCTGTATTATTTAACTTGAAAATGACATGTTATTAGGGCTCCAAACGAACCGAACGTTCAGGGAACAGTTCGTCAACTTTAATAATGACATTTTAGCCCCTTAACTAAAACAACTTTAGCCTCTCGACTTTATTAATAAACAACTTCAGTCCCTCAACTATAATAATGACATGTTTAGCCCCTTAATTACGTCAAACAACTTTAGCCCCTCAACTTTAATAATAAACAACTTTAGCCCTCAACTTTAATAATGACATGTTTAGCCAGTAACTCTAAAAAGAATTAGTACGGTACCTAGGAAGCTGTGTATATGTTCTCAATTTATAGACCCTACCAAATAAACAACAATAAACATATACAAACAATTCTCAATTTGTGTTATTGTGTATATATTCATAATCCAGAACAATTTATCTTTAGATAGTCAACAGGCTTTCTTATAAGGTCAACTGTACAACATAGTTAAAAAGCCATAAAATTTAAACATCTTTATCTGAAGCAACTAAAACCTAAATTCAACAATTAAAAACCATAAATGTTACAAAAATTAGGTTTATCTTCAACAATTCGGAACAAAAATAAAATTAACACGAGTTCTTGAGTGAATTATACACACACAAAATGTATTGTTACCAATTGGAGATAACGAACATGAAATTGCATAATAAACACGAATAGAAATGAGTACAAAGGGGTTGATATACCTGCTGAGTGATTAGCGACGAGAATCTGTTGCAATAAGTGTTGATGATTGTGGATTTGGTTGGTGTGCTATCTTCTTGTTCTGGTTTCGTCGTGAATCGTGATTAATAACGAAGGGGATTCAAAAGCGACTGATATCCCGTTCCCATGAAGTCCATGCGTTTTGGGGTTAGAGAGTAAAAACCCATCCCGATCCATGTTAAAATTTAGATGGGTATTTTAAAACCCATCCTAACCCATCTTGACTAAATCCCCAGCCCATTCTGACTTATTTCATTTTTTAAAGAGACCCAAAATAACCCAAAATATCATGGTTGGGTTTTTGTTGCCACCCCTAGTTAATTGAGACAACCGTTTCTAATTAAACGGGTCAGAATGGGTTGGTGCCATTTTTTAAACTGGGGAAAACGGTGTATTTCTTTCTGTGTATATCAATTAATAAGTTGAGAATAAGGGATGGCAATAAAAACCCAACCATGATATTTTGGGTTATTTTGGACCTCTTTAAAAAAGGAAATAAGTCAGAATGGGTTTGAGGATTTGGTCAAGATGGGTTAGAATGGGTTTTAAAATACCCATCTAAATTTTAACATGGGTCGGGATGGGTTTTTACTCTCTAACCTTAAAACACGCATCAGAGACAATGGGAACTGTATGTGACTTGTGTCAAACCTCATCATCAGATCCCTAAATCACCATCATCATCGTGGATTCAACCCTAAATCACCATCATCATTGTGGATTCTTCCTGTTTTCACCACTGATATGCCTACCCCTTCAGCATCAGATCCCTCTGTTTGGTACGTACCAGAAACAATGAGTTTTTTATGTTATTGTTTGCAAATATTGTTGGGTTTCTGTGCTTTTATAGGTTATAATGATGTGTTGATTGTTGGGTTTCTGTGCTGTTTGGTAGGGGGTGTTGAACAATATGATGTTTACATAGTGTGTTGAATGAATGCCTACCAGGTGTTCTATGAAATGCTTGAGTGAGTGTGAAACACATAATGGTCTCTGCTCACTGTGAATGAACAATATTTTAGAACTGGTTATAGCACAGAAAACGAATCGGTGTACACTAGTCTTGGATAGTTGGATTCCATGCTGGCAAACACTAGTCTGTAACCGAAAAACGAATTAAAAAAACTGGTGACTAGTTAAGCTGAGTTGTAAGAACATAGAAAAGATAAAAAATGTATATGGAGAAAATTATGACAGAGTTGGATACTGTTGTTTGGTGTTTTGAGGTTCAGAGATTCTACCAGAACGCCATTGTATTTTTTTCTGGATGATCTACTGTTACTCAAGTAGAGTCAAAAGCTGAACTGAGCTAAATCGATAATGTCAATATGGGCATGTGTTAAGTATACAAGGTTTTTATCCCAAGCCCAAATATAGATTGAAGTTTTACTATTGTAGATTCTTTTATAGGTTTTTTGAATCTGAGTAATGGTTTTGACTTTTGACCATATTAGTCGAACTCAAGGCATTATCTCCATGAATCAGTATGGCTTTTTTATGTTCTCATATAGTCAGTCATATTAGGAGACTAAATCAACAGTTTGAGATTGGTTTAAAAGTGTGTAATCTGGTTTCCATGTGCTTCCATTCCTTCAATATGCATATCAGTTTTCTAAAGCTTCATTGTAAACAGCATGATCTACAGTTGATCAGGTTAAGTATCAATAACTACAGGTTTTAGTGTTCTACTTTCGAATAGCAGCGAAATATATTTTAGCCAGATCAATATACTTGTAATATATTAGAATTATGTATCGAACCAATGAATTGTTTGTTGCAGTATGACTGTTACATATACCACAACTTGTAATATATCAGAATTATGTATCAGAATTGTGGTCCACAAGTAATACATTCCGTCTTACTTGAAACACTTTGAACAAATCTTAGAGCGTGCAAGCTATCCGTCTTTAATAGTCATTGGTTGTTTCTGAATGTCTTTATGCTTATTTGAAACACTTTGTTGGCAAATACGTTGAAACACTTTTTTTTTTTTTTTACTTTTCTTAATTTTTTTTTTAAAATTTTTCAAATTTTTTTTTATTTTATTTATTTCTTTATTTATATTTTTAGCCTAATGCCCAAATCCATCTTGACAAAAACCCCATCCCAACCCATTTCTTAATAAACCCATCCTAACCCATACCCATCCTAACCCATTACCCAAACCTACCCAACCCACCCATTTTGCCACCCCTAGTTGAGAAGATAACATCTGTACAAATCTGATGTCGCAACCCGGCCCCAGTTACTAATGTGGAACTGCTTACGCGTCGAACGCTGGGTTAAGCGAATATCGAAACTGGGTTCTGCGCGTTACGTGGCGTAAGACGGGTGTTTTTTGGCCCTGGTACGCGTAACCAGCATTTAAACACGTGTAACCAATGCCTAAACGTGCAGAACGACACCGGAATGTGCGTAACTGGCATTAAACACGCGTAACCAAGGGCGTGTGCGCAACTGGCGTCAGTTACTCGTGCAAAGTCGGTTTCGTGTAACAGGGTGTCCAAGCTCTGGTACGCATAACCGCAGTAAAAGCGCGTAACAGACGTGGCACGCTTAATTGACACCTGAACGCGCGTAACCGATTCCGTTATGCACTGAGCGGCTGGTTAAGTGCGTGCTGGGGTCTAGTAACATCGCACCAGACGCGCGTTTCCCGATCCTGGTACATGTAACCGGCTTCGAACAGGGGCGGATCTACATTGAAAGTTACGGGTTCACACGAACCCACTCGGTTTCAGATTTTTACTAGAGTAGTATATAGAAAATTCTAAATGAACCCATAAAAGAAATTTTGGTTAAACCTATTAAAAAAGTTGACAGATGGATGACTGGTTAAGCCGCCCAGTTCCAACTTAGGGATTTTTTGGTTCGACTCCTGCAGGTGTTTGATTTTTTGAAGGTTTTTTTTTTTTTTTTTTTTTTTTTTTTTTTTTTTAAATCTAAAAAAGGCCTAAGATTTAACATTATACCAGCGTCCCATCCTCCATTTTTCCTGAAACTCGCACATCAGCCCTATTCCCTTAATCTCTTCCACCCTCTCACTACCAAATCTCTCATTCTCTTAAGCAAATTGACCCCTAAACTTCACCCTTTTTGTGTCTTCTTCACCATTTTGTGTATACGTTCTTTGGATTTTGTAGGTAAGTTCTTTTCATTTTTACAAGGTTTTTATTTTACCATGAGTGATTAAATTCATGAACATACTTGTTAGGTTTCTATTTTACCATGAGTAAATAAATTCATGAACATACTTGTTTGAACTTGTGATTTGGGGGTGGATTGAACAAAGTTGGATCTTTCTATATTTTATTGAGAGTATGCATACAAGCTGCTCGATGATATGTCTGAATAAGAATTGCATGATTATACGATACAAACTTGTGATTGAGATGACAGTTGAGTTGAAGTAATCAATGGCTATGATAAAGGGTTAATCCCATTCTTCTTGATTTTGCAAATTGAATTGAAGTAGATGCTATTGCCATATGGCTGCTGAGTATAAAGTGCACGGATTTTAACGTTATTTTACTAACTTCGTGAAAATAACGTTAAAAGCTGAGGACGGTTAATTTTGCATCATGTGGTGGCGTTGATAGCTGAGAGACAAAAGGGTACATTCACTAATCGGTCTTTGTCCCGAGTGCTGAGTGTTATGTGCCTTATGTCCAAGGCTTGATGCAAAACTACTATCGAGCCGGGGGTCTCACTGGAAGCAGCCTCTCTATTCCTACGGGGTAGAGGTAAGGCTGTCTACATCTTACCCTCCTCAGACCCTACCTTTGCTTTGCTATTTGTGGGATTAACTGAGTATGATGATGATGATGATTTGCTTCAAAAATGATTGAAAGAAAGCAGCCCTGGTGAATAAATAGGAACCAAGGACTGACAATTTGTATTATTTCGGCCCGGTTTCGATTAATTTTCGGTCTTGTTTTCGAGTAATTTCGGGTCGGACCGAAATCTGTTAATCCCTAATTGTATCGTATTTTTATTTTTTAGTATGTGATGAATTTTACCCGACCCAAACCGTCGAACCGACCCGGATTTTTACATCCGGTCCTATGATATTAGAGTATCTAAAAACAATGAAACCACTGGAAAAAAATCCTGGATCCGCCACTGGCTCCGAAAGTGTAACCGGCATTTTAACATACGTAAACTGAGGCATGATCGCGCGTAACTGGTGCTGAAAACCAGAAAGTCAGAACTTATAAGTTGTACAGTAATCTCAAAATAACTATTTTTAAAAGCAACCCTTTCTGACCCGAAACCTGTTCCAACCCGGATCCGTCCCGACCCAAACCAAAATAACCTTTATTAAATCAATCTGTTTGATTTGAGCCGCAACCCAAACCCGCCTGACTCTACTTGTTTGCCGGGCCTAGTTCTGTTGTGTAAAATTGATAGCAGATAAGGGAAAGTTAATAGCACAGAATTTGACTTAGGTGTTGAAAACAAATGAATTATCTGCTTTTGACTATGTGGTTCTTACTTTTTAAGTCCAAATATCAATTTTGACTCAGAAAGTCAAACTTTAGTTAAAAAATGTATGAATGAAAGCCCTTTAGAAGATTAGCATCAACTTTGGTTTGATTAACAGTATGCATTGTAGTGTAGTCATGTAGAAGGAAATTATTGCAATCATAGTTGTTAATAGCGGCTATAGCGACCGCTATAGCGCGCTATGTAGCCATGCGACCAAGTGTCGCTATATGGGTGTTAGCGATGTATAGCGAAGTTAGCGAGCCTTTTTTTTGGGGTTTCAGGCTGTATTTCACACCTGTTGCCTCTTGTGTTTGGACCATTTAAAAAAAAACGAAGGTTAAATGGTGCAAAAACTGCCCCACGCGGTGCATTCCTGTCCGCAGGATGCGGGCACGCTATTCGCTACGTAGCCTATAGGTGCCTTGTCGCTATTCGCTATCGACAACTATGATTGCAATTAAGCTCAAACCAGCATGTTAACATGATCAGTTACAACCGCCTTTCTAACTGCATATAATTCTCAATGTTTAAAAAGGTGTTGATACGGAACTTCTTATTTGATAGTCATTCTTTCTCCTCCAACAGCTCTTCATAGAAAAAAAATGCTATCTTCAGTTCAAAACCCTCGCATCCTCCTCCTCCACTGTCGGCGATCTAAACCGCTTCACCACCATTATGCCAAATCGATCCACGCCACCCCTCTAGCTCGTCCTATTTCCGCATCGCTACCCACCTCTCAGATCCAAACCATCCAAAAATCCATCCTTTCCCGTGAGAAAACAACCCGTCAATTCGCCGAGGAATTTCTCAACCGTCTACTCCTTACCGAACCCCATGTCAAGAGCTTCCTTCACGTCTCAGAAACCGTTTTAAATGAAGCCGATGAAATTGACCGGAAGATTGATCGAAACGAGGACGTGGGCCCCCTCGCTGGAGTATTGGTTGCGGTCAAAGACAACATTTGTACGGCAGACATGCCTTCTACTGCCGGATCCAAATTATTAGAAAATTATCGGCCGGCATTCGATGAGACTGCTGTTGAGAACTTGAAGGAGAGTGGTGCCATTATTGTTGGGAGTACCACTGAAGGATCAGCTTATCAGGTTACGGTTTTATTATTGATTTATTTCCTCTTTTCCCCAATTTTATACTTGTAAATTCCTTTGGAGCAAGCTGCACTATCGGATGAGTACTTTGTTAAACGAAGGCTGTACCCGAGTGTTGATTTCTATTCTGGCCTGATTTATAGGTATTTCTTTTATTTTATTACTTTATAATTTTCATCCAAATTTTGCTTGTGATTTTTTTAAAAGCTATTCTATTGATGTATTTTTTTGAAACAGGGCAATGGGTTTCCCAACTGAATTCTTTCCTGTTTTGTTTGCCATACCTCGAATGGCGGGCTATCTCTCACATTGGCGAGAGTCGCTTGATGATCCTGACACAAAGATTATGAGGCCCGCACAGGTTTGTTTTCTTGAAAACATTTTAGTTATGACGTACGTTTTTAACTTCTTCCAACACCGATTACTTTTTGGTGGGATTTAATTAGGTATACACGGGTGTATGGATGCGGCATTACATTCCTGCTCAAGAGCGTATGTCATCGACTGGCGTTGTAGTGGATAAACTAGGACAGGTGTCGTTCTCCAATGCCACAAAGCGCGGTTATCTGGCTCTGGGGTTTGACCGGCCTATATTTGTGCGTTGACTTTCAGGAACGCTGAGAAAGGCCAAGTGTAATGGTTTACATGTTCTTATGATTAATCTATTTGATTATTGTGTAATGCTTTTGAAAAACCGGACTAGCTGTTCCAGATGAGTAACAAACGGCTGAAACAATGGGGACGTCCCTTTTTTTTGGGCAATGTCGGCTATCTGTTACATTTCGGATGAATGTTGGGAGTTGATCTTAGGGATGGATTCAAGTCGGTCACAAAAGTTAAATGTAGAAACTGCGCCAAAATCCTTACAAATCCGTGGACGGATTTGGACGTCGCAAATAGTGTTGATCCAATGTTTTAACACATACATTTTACCAATTCTTGAAAGGAGTCTCACTCTTCTTTTTGGGATTTAAGTATTTAACCTATCCGTAAATGTCGCTAACGAAACATGTTTGTCACTGAAATATTTTCTCAATGATTTACATTGATTGTGGAATTTTTGTAAAGCAATGGGAAAAAACTGAAAGACTTTAATAACGTGAAAGAAGGGCCAACGCAACAATTAAACCCAGTTATACGTCGAAAGTAGATTACAAAAAATCTTGCTGTCAGATATCAACAGAAGAAACAAAGTGGTACAAAAAGAAGTTTGACAATTTGTCTACAAGTGGCAAAGCAAGACTAAAAGAAGATGCACCCTGCTAAGTTTAGTATTAATATTCTATCTCTTTATTTTTATTCTAATGAATAAAATAGGCAAATATAACATTGTCTCTTTAGAGCCAACTAAGAATCATACCAGACTGATTAAGAAGGAAAACACACAACAAAACAATGAAACATTAAGAAGAACTTAATGGTTATTCACCTAGGACCAGATAGAACAGAATCCAACAATGGTGTCATCTCTTTCTTTTGCTCGACAGCTGTGTTTAGCAGTCTAAGATCAGTAAAGTAGTAATCCAAGTTCGGTTCTACATTCATTCGTCCTTCTAACACATTAACCACCGATGACATTGAAGGCCTTCTCGTATAATTAGTTTGCAAACACCATGCAGCCACTTTCATTATCTCCACAACTTCTGAACCGTGTGTCTGCATATCTTCACTGTACTTGTCGACAATATCAAGCAACGTCCCTTGTTCCCAACATTGTTGAAAGACGCCAAGTAAGTGCCAACTTTCTTCGGGCTGAGATCTGTCAAAGTTCTTCCTCCCACACAAGATCTCTAAGAGAACGATTCCAAAGCTGTATACATCTACTTTTTCAGTTATAACTGAGCTTAACCATTCAGGAGCCATATATCCCGGGGTCCCTCTCATTCTTGTCATCACATGGCTTTGATCTCTGTCGATAAGTTTAGACAACCCAAAATCAGATACTTTGGCATTGAAATCTTTGTCTAGGAGTATGTTCTGAGGTTTAATATCAAGGTGGATGATTTTTTGTACACACTCTTCATGAAGATATGCCAGACCTTTGGCTATATCAAGAATGATTTTCTTTCTGCATTCCCATTCAAGTATGTGTTCGCGATTTCCATGGTAGATCCACCTATCTAATGATCCGCTACTCATGAAATCATACACCAGAAACCGTTGGGATCTCCAAGCACAAAATCCTCTAAGTCTAACCAGATTCATATGGTGAATGCTTCCAATGGATTCAACCTCAGCTAGAAATGATTTGTTAACATGCCCAAGACCATCAAGACATTTTACTGCAATCTTTGAGTCATCTTCAAGAGTGCCTTCGAAGACTGATCCGAATCCTCCTTGACCAAGCTTTTTACAAAAATTATCTGTGGCGGTTTTTAGTTCTTCGTAGGTGAACCGAGTGGGCAGTCCTGGTACCGCATCTATATACTCTTCCTCCATTTGAGCGTCGGATCTTAGCTTGCGCTTTAAGAAAGTAATAAAGCCTACAACCACAAGCAGAAACAAAGAACTTCCAATGATGGAAGTTATAATTACTGCAATTGGGTGACTTTTCTTTGGTTTTTGAGATCTCTGGACTTTTATGAAAGCTGTAACATTAAGATATGGATCGACGGTCTTCATTGTAAATATCTCTGAAGGTAAAAAACAGGCTCCACTTGAAGCATTTAAATAATACTGAAAAAAAGCTGCTTTGCAGGAGCAATTGTTGAGACATGCTTGTTTGCACCTCTCCATACTCACAATCTCCATGTATGGAGTGGAATAGTCGTAGTGTTCTGTGGTGGAATAGGCATAATAGGTGACGTTCTGAAGTGAAATAAAAACATGATCTTGGATGGCATTACATGTGAGAGGAGTAACTGCAGAGCAACCCAGGTTCGGCAGCCGATCGTTCACTGCTCTGAAATAGTCAATGGTGTGAGGGTTTGATTCTGGACAGCTGCACTCCTGATAATTCGAGCAAATGGCATTTCTCTCACAAGCCAAAGGATAAGTACAATTTCCATACTCTTCATTGGTAAGTAGATCAGCCACCTCAGACCATTGTTGATGTTGCCATTCAAAGACTTTCAAATGCCCATCAGGCATGAATTTCATATATTGAGTCGATGATGCTTCTGGTATATAATGTAAATCAAATGACCGATGATCAAAATCAAAGAAAAAAGACAAGCTCCCATTCAAAAACTTAATGTATTTTCTTTCTTTATCTGTATAGCCGTAAAAGCTATTTTCATAATAGACTTGAGGTGGGTTTGATCCCACATAAGCAAACAAACCTTTATCAGTTACTTGAAGAGAAAACAAACCTTTTTGAGAGGTCCAATTGGTTGAGGAAACACTAGGTATCAGTTGCTGTCCTTCAAACAGTCTTTGCCCCAACACCAAAGAGTCTGTTGGGTAATCAAAAGATTGCCAAACCACAGAGCCATTGACATCAAACAACACTAGGTTTCCACTATCAGTTAAGTTCAAACCAACAACAGATTCCCCGGCGGTGTTTGTACTCCAAACTGTGCTTCCATCGAAATCCTGAAGGACCAATTCTCCGGTTGCAGTGAAATTCAGTGTTGCACCTCTACTAACCGGAGAGTCTCGGTTTGCGGACCAAACGACTTGAGAGGAAGTTTTACCGATCTCTTCAGTTACAACAATGAAGACAGCAAAGAGGTAAGAAGTGCAGTTTCCATTGCAATAGAAACCACAGGCGAATGTGGGCCCAATTATTGATCCTCTAAGGAGGATGGGTCGAATCTTTGTGCCACTACCATTTAAATAATAAGTGTAACTTCCGTCCTGAAACACCGGATTGGAATAAGAATCAGTGTTGTTCCATGTGGTGGAAATATTTGCAACATGATTAGGGTAGTTGTTAGGAGGAAATTGGGCAGTGGTTGAGTAGCGATTGAAGATGAAAAATAAGGCAAAACAATAACAGATGATCCATGGTGCCATCATAATATTAGTGAACACACAAGATGATCAGCCTATAATTAATGAAGATATAACGCTTCATGATTTAAATATGAGATCTACTGTAGATAAGTCAATAAAGTTGACTCATTTGAGACCAAGTTTCCCTTTAAAGATAAAACCGTGTCCTAAGGGCCAAGCATATGATAGATTAGTCATCATCATTTTCCTACAAGCATTTAATATCATGAAATATAAGGTGTATATTTCATCTCACAAAATGTTATAAATAAAGAAACCTGCCACGATAACCATAGTTACTCTTCACTTTTGTGTTGTGAGGTAGATTGTCGAATAAGGGTACTTTATTAGTATATTAGGAAAGCCTGTGAGGGAATCCTCTAAACCAGTGTTAAAACAACTTATTAGGTTGCCATAGGTGTCTTCTCGAGAAGGGTCGAGAGTCCTGTTCAGTTATCCTTTAAGTTTAGCATCTTAAGATCCTGGTTTCCACATTAGTTCCATAAACGATAGAACGTGTCAAGCATGTGTAGGATTCTAGCCTAAGTAGTGTGTTCCCCATCATTTGAATTTGTCCTCGGTCTTAGTTTGTGTCCCATTCAGCTTTAGTTAATTTGTTAGGAACCCCCCCCCCCCCCAAACAATTAAGTACAGCTAGGTTAGAGTCAGTCTAGTCAGAGTCTATTATACGTAGTCAGCAGAGTCTCGTGGGTTCGATACTCGGACTTACTTTAGCTATACTGCATTGACCGGTACACTTGCCGGTAGTGTGGTCTAGGTTTTATAAATTTAAAACTTAGAGTGTCTCGTTTAGGTATAAAATTAGTTAGTTTAATTAGACCACTTTTAGCACATCGATGACCAAAGAAGATATTCATAAATAAAAAAACACATAATATTAAGTATTAAACTCATAATCATCCATTTATGGGCTAGGTTATCTAATCCTATTGGTTGGTTAGCATGGCATTGGTTTTTTTTTTTTTTTTTTTTTTGAGAAATGACTTTCATTCACCAACCAAAAAAACACCAACTATCTCCAAGTCAGAGATAGTGGCCGAAAACCACAAAGAGTACAACCAAGAACAATTACATCACATCAAACGAAATCCACCTATCCCAATCCACTATCCCTTATTTAAATCGATACTTGTACCAAAGAAAACCCAAAGACTTAATGTCCGCTACCAAATCCGTCACATTAGGCATCTTGTTCGAGAACACCTTGCCATTTCTATCACGCCATAAACGCCAACATGTGATAATAATAACCCCATGCAAAACCTCCTTATTACTTGAAACGCCACTATAATCTTGCATCGCAACCAAATCTTTAACATGAAAGACGAACGATCTAGGAACCTTACACCAAGTAGTAATAGCGGTCCATACTCCCATCGAAAACGCACATCCTGTGAGAATGTGTTCAATAGTTTCTTCATTACTCTCACACCAATCACAAATATTATTTTCGATCATGATTCTTCTTTTAATCAAAGCCGTCTTTTTAGGAAGCCGGTCCAAATACGCACGCCACATGAAGATATTACATTTTGTCGGCACCCATTTACTCCACTTGAAACCAAAAGTAACCGCTTCATTATTCGACCCTCTCATCCATCGTTTAACCGAGGCTACCGAAAAATCATCTTTGTCTTTCATTGATGTCCTCTAAGTAAACGGATTGAAGAAACAACTCTAACCTTTGTCTTTCATCCAACTCCATCGGAGTACTAGGAGCACGATTCCACTCCCACAAAAAAAACCCGAGGATTATGCATCGTCCTCAATCGATCAACAATGACTATCTTCTTGTTTTTCTCCGACCGAAAAATAGTCGGATATGTATCTTTTAGAGGCGCCGAACCTATCCATGTGTCCAACCAAAACCGGATTTGCCTTCCATTACCAACTTTTCCCCGAATAACATTTTTAAAGCCACTCCCCTCAACCTTGTACTTATTCCAGAAAAAAACACAATTCTTCCACACTCCCGGAATAGCATTATTGACTGGCGTAATACCCCAACTCCGAGTAGAACCATGAATAGATACCACCACTCTCCGCCACATCGCGTGTTGATCATTAAGGTATCTCCAAAGCCATTTAGTTAACAAAGCATTATTACTAACTTCAAGCTGTGCGATCCCCAAACCTCCATCTTTAACCTTTTTCGTAACAATTTCCCAAGCAACCCAACTCATCTTCCTAACTTCATCCGACCCACCCCATAAGAACCGTCTCATCAACCCTTTTAAAGTACTAATAACCTTCGCAGGCGCCTTAAACAAAGAAAAGTAATAAGATGGTAAACTATGTAAAACCGACTTCACCAAAACCAAACGACCAGCAATAGACAACGTGTTCGCTTTCCATTTCGAGAGCCGCCTCTTAAAAGTAGATACCACAGGGTCCCAATTCGCTATCCTGTTCATGTTTGCCCCAACCTTAATACCCAGATACATAAACGGAAAAACCCCCAGTTTGCACCCCAACGACTCCGCCTCAAACATAATCTCCTCATTATCCATTCCCACCCCATATAGAATCGATTTATGAAGGTTGATTTTTAAACCAGAACACAGATAAAAAATTCTCAAAATCCGCTTCATATTCGAAAAATTAAATGAAGACCATTCCCCGATAATCATAGCGTCATCTGCATATAATAAATGAGATAAAACCGGGCCATCATTAGGAAGAACAATACCGTGGAAGGCCCCGATGTCGCATGCTTTTTTCATCAATCTCGAAAACGCCTCCATAACAAGAATGAAAAGAAACGGAGAAATCGGATCTCCCTGCCGAATCCCTTTTTGGCAACCAAACTCGAAAGTAGGAGACCCATTAACTAAGACAGAGGCTCTGGACTATAATAATACTCCACGAATCCAGTTGCACCAAACCGAATGGAACCCCATTTGATTCAAAACCGATAACAAAAAATCCCAGTTAACATTATCATACTGATGTGTGCAAATTGCAACATATAAATTACATCAATTGTGGCACAAACTAACCCTTTTTTAGTACTAATGTTGGAAAAAATGTGTTTTTGTCTTCCTTTTGTATTTTCAGGATTAAATGAGCTCAAATTAACAAAAGAAGCAAAAAGGAAGCTAAATCTAACATAAATACAAGAAAAGGAACACACGTGACATGCCCGACCTCCCCGAAAGCATCTTCCCAAGCAAAACAAGAGAACATAAGGCTGAACACGCCCCGTGCTCAGTGAACACGGGGGCGTGCCCAAGTGTCAGCATAAAAGACAAAGTTGTAGAAGCTTCCATCGCCCACCACGGGGCCGTGCTCAGCGGACACGGGGCCGTGGTCAACTATAAGATTCGCAGAATCCAGGCAAATCTTGATAGTACAGATATGCTTCTGCACACGGGGTCGTGCCCAGCGGACACGGGGCCGTGGTCAACTAATGCAGACAAAAGCAATTAATGAAGACAGAGAAGAGGATGGACACGGGGCTGTGCCCGAGCTTCTGTTCAGCCTATAAATAGGAGTGCTTGGCTCAAGCTCAAACCATCCCTTGGCACACCACCTCTCTCACACTTCACCCACCACCACCATAACACCATCATCCACCACCATCATCCATTGTCCATCATAGAGTGTGTGAGTCATCTTGGGATCCAAGATTGATCGTAAGAGTTCTTGACAATCAAGGCCATGTTTGCCTAAGTCTCTTACATCACTTGGTGAAGACAAAGTGTCTAGTGTAATACTTTTTATTTTTAATCTTTTCGCACTTTTTAATTAGTTATGTATTAATGACTTTAATAACTAGTTTCTTATGTTGAAGGTGATTATTCCTTATCGTTTGTCCGTGGTGTCTTGGCATTATTTTACTGTCTATATAAAATAAAAGATTTTCACCATTCATATCTCCACGGTCTATATGGAGGTATGTTGGCTACCTGGTCGGGGGTTAAGGGAATGGTTTGGTAAGAGTCTTGCCATTGTTCAGTGTATAGATCCTGCAAAGGACCTGGGTCAAATTTAGTAGGACCTCCTTCAATACTTAACGGTATTGGATGGCGGGGGTCCAAACTCTTTGATCCCCTCATAAGTTAAATTACTATTAAAACTTTAACCCGGCTACTTAGGACTGTATCCCTGCTGACTCAGACTACTTAGCCGAGGGTAACGTCGCCTTCAAAAGAGGGGCCTACCACAATATGCATTAATAACTTAATTAATTATCTTTCAATAATCCGACCCTTTAGGATTGTATCCTTGCTGACTCAAACTACTGGGTTGAGGGTAACGTCACCTCCAAAAGAGGGGCCTACTACAATAACTAAGATAATCTCTTAAATAGTGAAAAAGTGCGGAAATAATCAAAGGTTACACTAAACACGAGTCGGAGCCAAGTGATTCATCTTGTCTATCTGTTTTTACTTTTATTTTTATTTTTCAGCATTTTAGTTAGTTTTTATTTTCTTAGTTTAAAAATCTTTTTCTAAACTTTTTGATTTGATTAGACGTTGAGGATAAACCGGTACTAAAAGCTCTTGTGTCCTTGGACGACCTCGGTATCTTACCAACACTATACTACGCTCACGATGGGTGCACTTGCCCATATGTGTGTTTAGTGTTAGTAAATATCGTGTTTTATAAATTTAAAACTTGGCTAAAAAGTGTTAAAAAGGGCTTAACATATACATTAAAAAATAATAACACTCACGCTAATCAAGTTTTTGGCGCCGTTGCCGGGGACACAAGGATTTTAAGAAAGTTAGGAATCAACGGTCTATTCGTTTTTTCTTATTTTTCTATTTTTTAGATTTTTCTTAGTTTTTCAGCTTCTACAGAACTCAGCACGGGCCGTGCCCGCTGAACACGCCCCGTGCCCAATCATTGGAACTGGCAATCCTATTTTAAGTCAGACAGTAATCTGAACACGGGGCCGTGCCCACTCAACACGCCCCGTGCCCAAGATTCAGTTACTGAAAACAGAATCATGAGATCCCGACGGTTGGTAATTTATGACACAAACATGAGTGATACTGATCTTTTTTACTTTCGGCACTCTTATGGTGCGTGGTGTCAAATATGTGGTGGTTCCCATAAGGAATTAGAATGCTATTTTCTAAATTATAAGCCCCACTATATAGACCCATCGTTTCCTTATATCTTTAAGAGGGGCGAAAGTAAAAATAATCCTTATCTCTCATTCGAATGCTCTCAACCGGATTTTCTAGGAGAAATGCTTCTTGATGAACTATTTCAATTAGAAGATTTAATTCTTAATTGGTTAAAAGAACTTAGGATGGATTTCAATAATTTATCTCAAAACGATAACCAAGAAGAAGTGTTGGGATCGCATTCAAACAACTTCGTTGTTACCGACGATACTTCTAACTCTATTGAGGACTTGAACGATAGTCGTCCCTGTGTCGATTCTGCCGTGAAGGACTCCCCATCGACTTCGTTCGATGCATACATAGACCTGAGCGATTCGGCATACACATTCTTTAACGAGAGCCCGGGAAAGGGTTGGACTTGTCCACCTACATATAGCATAGGAATCACCCTCACCGACAACCTCTTGCGTTCTCGTCTTAATCTAGAGCAATTAAGGTATCTTAGGCACTTTGGGGTTGTTCCATCCAGTAAGGAACCGTCCGATCCGGAAAAGTTCCTTAAAAATAGACAAACTTCATAAACAGCCCTTCGACACGAGGCCGTGCCCAGGTCAACACGCCCCCGTGTGCACCAAAATATTCCCTTCTGACTTTTTGTCAGAATACGGACAAAACGTGTCAGGATCTTGCCTGCACACGGGGCCGTGTCCAGCCGACACAGGGCCGTGTCCAGCATGCTGTCGTTTTCTATAAATACAGCCAAGAATCCTGCACATTTGGACCATCAAGGGACAGAGATTTGAAAGGATTTTCTAACCTACCATCTTAGGTATGTTATAAAAGAAGGTTCTAACAAACATCTTGTCCTTTCCTCTTTTATCCATTACCTTCTTCTTCATCTTTCTTGCAACAACACCTCCATTGAAGCTTGATTCCAAGCTTTATTGTGATGTTTGTTAAACTTTTGTTCAAGGAATCTTGTTAAAAAATAAGTTACACGACATTGTTTTAAGTTATTTCTGTTAAAAAATGCTTCATAAGTTGGGAAAATAATTTGAAACTCCAAGATTCCTTGTTCTAAAAAACTGCACAAAGGTGAACACGGGGCCGTGCTCATTGAGCACGGGGCCGTGTCCGTGATACTGTTTCATTAAAATGAACTATTTTTGGTTTGTTTTCGTAGAATGTCTAGCCAAAACAGTGGAACCTCTTCTGCGCACTCCAGAAACAGTCGAAGGGAAAGAAGGCCATCAATTGAAGCAACTCTCGTACGATACGTAATGGCGTTACGTGAAGCTCTTGACGAGATGACTTCGGTAGAGGAGGTCCTAATAGACCGTATAAATTATCTTACGGTGGGGTTGGAAAACAGTTTTCAAGAAATAAACCTCTTGCACCAGAGGTTAAACATTCTTGTAACACCTCCCATGGAACCAATCCTCCCTCAAGAGGATTGGAACCTAGCACTTGGAATCAACAATCATACCGGTTGGGACGACATTCCAGCGGAACCTCCTCTTGAAGATCTACAAGAAGTCTCGGTGGAGGTTGCACCTCCTCAAACCAATGCCAATGTGCCCGCTTTTCTTCTCCCTAGGGAGATAGAAGAATGGCTCGCCGACGTGTGAGGAACCCATGCCCGGAGAAAGAAGTTTTTCAAGCCACATCTAACCGAGGGATTTACCCTTTCGGAAATTTTGCTAATAGAATAAGTAGTAGGCTAGAACTTCTTGGTTTAGATTTCTTGTGTTTCTTTGACCTAACTATCTAGTACTTTAACTTTTAGACTATTATGTAATTCTCTCTATGACTTAATGAATGATGGTTTTAGTTAAACTGGTGTTTGGATGGTGTTGAAACAAATAAAACACACTCAGGATGGCAAAGGATACAAGGGAAACTTGAACCAGCACCCCATGCAGGAAAACATGGCCATCCGACAAGCTTTCTTCATTACAGCAAGTTCAGCACGGGCCATGTCCGCCCAACACGGCCCCGTGCTGCACAGTCTGCAGAAATGACCCAGTTCAGGTAAACTGGACACGGGCCGTGTTCACCCAACACGCCCCCGTGTCCAGGCTTCTGTTTCTTTTGTTTAACTTTTGTTACTGGCACCTGAACACGAGGCCGTGTCCAGACGCCAGTAACACAAATTTTTGCTTTTTCACACCTTTTACACATTCAATCAACCTAAAAACTTATTTTTGGGACACATTGATGACAATGTGTAATTTAAGTGTGGGGGGATGCTAAAACCTTGAATCTTGCAAATCCTAATAACAAGCCTTACACAAAACTCTATTGGAACCGCTAATCACCCCAAATTTTTTCAAAAATTTTCATTTTTTTACTTGTCTAGGTTTAATTTGGGAATTTCAAAATTCTAAAAAGGTTATATTTTTACAAATTTACAACCGATAGCGTCGTGATAAAAAGAACCAACATAAGAAAATTATGAAAAAGCATGACAAGCTTAGTTAAAATTTAATTATATATTCTTGATCACATAAAAACCCATTCCCACAAAAGTGAGTTTTGAGCCTTTATTGAGCATACAAATACATATCTTTAAATTAAATGCTCATTTTTTGTTTCTTGTGTGAATAGCCGCTTGGTTCTTACAACTCTAGAACTTGCCACGACGATACATTCCCGGTCCTTACCAACCTAAACCCGAGTAAGTAAATGATGGAGGCATTAGGACTAACCCTTTTTATTTCTACACCATTATTTTCTTTTTTTACCACCTACCCAAAATCCCCCTAGTTAACCCCTTTGAGCCTAAACCTTTTTCATTTCTTAACCCAAACCAAACACCCTTTCACCCACCAAAACCTTTTTATTTTTAACCCTTTGTTTTAGTGACAAGCTCGGTTTTTCGTATGACGTTCAAAAAAAAATATATATGTTGATGATGAAGCAAAAGAAATAAAAACAAGCAAGTTCATCAAAAATAACTTTGTTTGAATTATGGCTTCATCAAAACTGCAAAAATAAAAAGTCTTACGAAAACCGATGCTTTTTACGCTTTTCGCCCTTTTCTACTAACCACTAACCCAACCACCTACCTTTAACCCAAGCCTAACCCTTCACCCAAAAGTCCTCTTGATATTTACAAAGGTATATAGTTAAAAAGGAGGAAGATTGATTGCTTGGCAAGCCTATGGTAGAAGTAAGTTCCATGCCGCTCTCGAGTGATTCACTAAAATACATCTTCGGCCGAGTGTTGAGTGATCCCCCGTGAGGTATGTGAACTTGTTTATAAATAGAATTTTAAAAAGGCATGTTATGCCCTAATAAGTAATTTATCTTATGAAAAGTTTTAAATAAATCATGACGAATAGGATTGTAAATAAATAAAAATAAAACGTAATAAAGAATCTTGGAAATCCCGACACTCTATGACAAGCCCAAAAAAAAAAAAAAACCTTCTCTTCTACCCATTCCATTTGGGAGTGTGAAGCCACATTATAAAGAGTTTTGCTTGAGGACAAGCAAATATTCAAGTGTGGGGGTATTTGATGTGTGCAAAATGCAACATATAAATTACATCAATTGTGGCACAAAACTAACCCTTTTTTTAGTACTAATGTTGGAAAAAGTGTGTTTTTGTCTTCCTTTTGTATTTTCAGGATTAAATGAGCTCAAATTAACAAAAGAAGCAAAAAGGCAGCTAAATCTAACATAAATACAAGAAAAGGAACAAACGTGACATGCCCGACCTCCCCGAAAGCATATTCCCAAGCAAAACAAGAGAACAGGCTGAACACGCCCCGTGCTCAGTGAACACGGGGGCGTGCCCAAGTGTCAGCATAAAAGAGAAAGTTGTAGAAGCTTCCATCGCCCACCACGGGGCCGTGCTCAGCGGACACGGGGCCGTGGTCAACTATAAGATTCGCAGAATCCAGGCAAATCTTGATAGTACAGATATGCTTCTGCACACGGGGTCGTGCCCAACGGACACGGGGCCGTGGTCAACTAATGCAGACAAAAGCAATTAATGAAGACAGAGAAGAGGATGGACACGGGGCCGTGCCCGAGTTTCTGTTCAGCCTATAAATAGGAGTGCTTGGCTCAAGCTCAAACCATCCCTTGGCACACCACCTCTCTCACACTTCACCCACCACCACCATAACACCATCATCCACCACCATCATCCATTGTCCATCATAGAGTGTGTGAGTCATCTCGGGATCCAAGATTGATCGTAAGAGTTCTTGACAATCAAGGCCATGTTTGCCTAAGTCTCTTACATCACTTGGTGAAGACAAAGTGTCTAGTGTAATACTTTTTATTTTTAATCTTTTCGCACTTTTTAATTGGTTATGTATTAATGACTTTAATAACTAGTTTCTTATGTTGAAGGTGATTATTCCTTATCGTTTGTCCGTGGTGTCTTGGCATTATTTTACTGTCTATATAAAATAAAAGATTTTCACCATTCATATCTCCACGGTCTATATGGAGGTATGTTGGCTACCTGGTCGGGGGTTAAGGGAACGGTTTGGTAAGAGTCTTGCCATTGTTCAGTGTATAGATCCTGCAAAGGACATGGGTCAAATTTAGTAGGACCTCCTTCAATACTTAAGGGTATTGAATGGCGGGGGTCCAAACTCTTTGATCCCCTCATAAGTTAAACTACTATTAAAACTTTAACCCGGCTACTTAGGACTGTATCCCTGCTGACTCAGACTACTTAGCCGAGGGTAACGTCGCCTTCAAAAGAGGGGCCTACCACAATATGCATTAATAACTTAATTAATTATCTTTCAATAATCCGACCCTTTAGGATTGTATCCTTACTGACTCAAACTACTGGGTTGAGGGTAACGTCACCTCCAAAAGAGGGGCCTACTACAATAACTAAGATAATCTCTTAAATAGTGAAAAAGTGCGGAAATAATCAAAGGTTACACTAAACACGAGTCGGAGCCAAGTGATTCATCTTGTCTATCTGTTTTTACTTTTATTTTTATTTTTCAGCATTTTAGTTAGTTTTTATTTTCTTAGTTTAAAAATCTTTTTCTAAACTTTTTGATTTGATTAGACGTTGAGGATAAACCGGTACTAAAAGCTCTTGTGTCCTTGGACGACCTCGGTATCTTACCAACACTATACTACGCTCACGATGGGTGCACTTGCCCATATGTGTGTTTAGTGTTAGTAAATATCGTGTTTTATAAATTTAAAACTTGGCTAAAAAGTGTTAAAAAGGGCTTAACATATACATTAAAAACTAATAACACTCACGCACATCACATATGCTTTATCGAAATCCATCTTGAACAGAAAAACTTTCCTATTCCTTTTTTTAGCCCACGAAATCACCTCATTAGTAATCATAGGCCCATCCAAAATGTGCCTCCCCGATAGAAAAGCCGATTGGTGTTCAGAGACTATATTACTCAAAAGCGCCTTTAACCGATTCGCTAACACCTTAGTGACCACCTTGGTGATACACCCAATAAGACTAATTGGCCTGAAGTCCCCCAGAGTAGATGGTTCACTAACTTTAGGAATTAAAGTTATGAACGACGACCCAACCCCCAAACTGAACCGGCCAACTTCATGAAAATGCCCCATAAAAATCTACAAAATCATTTTCTAATAAATCCCAGAGTTATTGGGTTTTTTTTTCTATCTTTTAATGGTAACTTTTATTCGGTGCACTAGTTCTTTCCTTTTTTAGTTTGTTACCCAATATATGTGCATTTTCTTTAAAGTTATAATATACCATTAAAACAAATTAATAGTATTGATTTAGTTTCACAAAATTTTGTTACCTCTATTTGGATAAATAAATTTTAGTTGTGTATGATTAAGTATCAAAATACCCCAAAAAACAACCCAAACAAAACATCACATGTCCATGCGCTGCTCTTTGGCCTCAGAGCAGCATATAGGTCCCGCCGACAGACAAAACTAACGGGTGTCAGTCGCTGGTCGTTAACTAGGGCTGCAAACGAACCGAACGAACACGAACAAGACCTTGTTCGTGTTCGTTTGTTAAGAAATATATGTGTTCGCGAACCGTTCACGGACACTTATCGAACGAGATTTTATGGTCGTGTTCGTTTGCTAAGGAAATGAACTTGTTCGTGTTCGTTTGTTAATTTTAGGCAACGAACGTTGACGAACACAAATGAGCACAAACTAATGTTCATGAACACAAATGGAAACAAACGAACATAAACAATCGTTCATGAACTGAATATATAATACACTGACACTTATTAGATATTTAATTTGTTGGAATTTTGAAGTATTTAAATAAATATAAAAACTAAAAACACTAATGAAGTATCGAACACAAACGAACACGTTACCGAACGTTCACGAACATAAACGAATGAACACGACCTCTGTTCATGTCTGTTCATTTAACAAAACGAACGAAATCTCTTGTTCGTGTTCGTTTGTTTAAGAGTGAATTTCAAGAATTGTCCTTTATTTTTATATCTACTTTCAGGTGCTGTCCTTTATGTCTACATTGCGTTCACCGATAAATAAACGTATACCTCGGGAACAATTTTTGAAATCTTCTTTAGTGCCACGAACATTGTGAGGCCCGCCTTTTAATGATACTTGGATGTTATGTGCAACATTCGGGATGATCTTGTTAAGACTAACTTTGTGGATGAATTATTGTTCTTCAAATCCGAGTTTTCTATTTTGTTTCAACATGTCAGTGTTATCGCTACCAATCATGCAATGGTTGTGCACAGGGATGAAATCGTATATCTTGTATTGTTTAATGTCACGGTTATAACTCACTTTGATACGCACACAGCACTCAGAAACTGTGTATCGGCTTCGTCAGTGATGTTTCTTGGATGGAGTATTCTTAGATGGAGCATTTGGTTCAGGTTCGGTGATTCTTGGTTGTCCTTCTCTTGAGCATAATATATATCGATGTGTACGTATGTTCATTGTAGGATTGTCGGAATATTTTTTGTTCTTTGATGTGCCTATACGAGTAGAAAATCCGGATTTTGTAGCATAAGTGTTGTACATCATGACAACATCATCCCAATTGTTAAACGTACTGTTTATAGTAGGAATGAACTCAACATCAACTTCAGGTATCCAATATGGGGTGCCATTGGGCGTAGAATGAATAGCAGCCGTGATTGTTCCTGTGTGATTAATATATAAAAAATGTTTAGAGTTGCAAGTATTAATTGATGGGATGCATGTATATATAATATATGTACAAAACAACAATTTAAGTGTATGATGTTTCTTAATGATAACTTTGTGACAGTAATTATTTTTTAACATATGTATCGTTATGTACAGTTGGATGAAAGTTTATCTATGATGATTACTTTGTGATGTTTACGGATTGTCAATATATGTATTCACAATGTAATTTTAAACAAAATGTACATGTGCATTACGAGTTAATATATAACGACATAATGTTATGGTGAACATACTGCACATGTGCATATATGTTAATGCAGAATCATTTACAAACATAATGTAAATATCATAATGCACATGTGCATATATTGTATTGCAGTATTATTACTATATCCTACAAAAAGTAACTTAAGTCATGTCCGTTCGTTTAAAAGTCGTGTCCGTTAGAAAATTATAATACATGTTGTATATTGTTGAGTCATGTCCTTTCGTTTAAAAGTGGCGTCTTTTAGAGTTGTCTTTTCATCATCCTTCTAATGAACTGTCATGATTGTCGAGACATACACGCACCCTTTTGTTTGAAACACATGCCCCTTTATTTACTCCAACCCACCCTTTTGTTTATTGTATACAATATATACAAATAAAAACACACATGTACACTAATCCATACCCATGCAGAAAGTCACAATGCCTTAAAATGGACCGATACACCGTTTTGACTTTGGGAAAGGACGCAACGGTTGGTTCTCAAAAGAGTTTCTTTTTGTTCCAACTTGCAAGTTCATGTCGATTACGAAAAGCAACCTTCAAACCGTCGCACCCTCCGACGCTAATTAATTTCACCACCGTCACATACGGTGCCCTAACCGTAACATCACCATCTATACATGCGGTTTCATATTTTCCTCTGTTACCGACCGATTATCAGACACAATCAATCAACTATAACGCGCTTGATGTGAACACAAAACACTGTTCTTCTGATTCGTAATCTGATCGCGGAATCTGTTTTGAGATTTAGTGTTTGGTTTGGATATGATTTTAACAGACCTTGGTTCCGTCTGTATGAGTTTAAATATGATTTCAAGAGTCCCTCAAAATTTGGGATATGAATTTTTAAAACTGGATTGAGACAGAAACAGGGGTAACCTACGATTAATCAAAATTCATGTTAATCTACGACTATTCTTATGGTTTTTGGTTGAAATTGTTATTAATAGTCCTTTTGTGGTTTCGATTACTCGGGTTCTTTTAGCATCACTCGGTTCCCTGTTTGTAATACATAAACAATGCTTAGAATATGTATGTGGAATTTTTGTTTGTAGTCCTAATAATTGTTTAGAATGTGTATGTGGATTTTTTGTTTGTAGTCCTAATAATACATATGCATATACATGTTAAAGTTATAAGTATTCTAATGGTTCACCACTCATAATTTTCCGTAAGTCCTTTGCACCACAATTTTTTGTTCTTTCATTTTCACGTTGTATGCTAACAACATTCATTATTTTCCTTACATATTATGGATTTGTATGTGACAGTGAACCATTCAAAATGGTTAATTTGGTTTTGTGATAACAAAAGTTTTGCTGTTACAAAGACCAGTAGACCAGGCCCATGTCGAATTACTTGGATAAATTTGACCTTCTTAATCTTATATATACTTTTTTTATTGATATTTACATAACCCAGATTTTTGCATGGTTATATACACAATTTGCAACTTCTGATGGAGTCAATTCCTCCGGCATTGACGCCATCTCGGTCGTGTATGGGCCAGTCACACTCAATTAACAACAGAAACGCAATGCATTAAATAACATTACATTCTCCGCCGCAACGCGCGAATAGCGTGTGACAACCCGCACTAAACCAGGTATCCGTACAACTTAATTAATGATTAATTACTGCTTGATTACTGTGCTTGATTGAACTAACTGATGAACTGCTACCTGCATACTGATACATGCACTTACTTGCATCATACTTTATATGCTGTCACTACATTATTTACATACGGCACCTTAGTGACAAACATGATGCACAAAAAGCACAGTAGCACTAAACGGATACACAGTGAACATGCTGAAATAACCAGCATCAGGCAGACACTGCCTCTAAGGCCTGTTAAGAGCCTCATATATTTTGGCTACACTGGTAGTGAGTGTAGGGATATAAGGGTTGTGGTACCGCGTCTCTAGGAATAAGATACACTGATTCGGATGTGCCTAAAACGTACTTGAAGTACCAAACACAGCACTTTAATAAATAAACCAGCTTCTAGCTGACTAGCAAAGTGCCAGAACATGAGAAAATATTACTAGACACTTTCTAAAGTGTCGGGAAAACAAATTGTGTCACTAAAAATGTAATAACGACACTTTAAAGCGTTACAAAAGGCTTTAACGGATTACTATCCAACCGGACACCCGGACTTTACACGGAACATGAAAATATTATTATTTTCACTATTTATATTTTTCTGAGCCAGTTAGGGTCTCTGATTACCCTAACACCCGCCATAACGTGTAACATACAACTAACTAAGTTAAATACTTGGTTAACTTACTTAACTACACTAATTATCCTAACCACCTACTTAAGATCGAACTAACCCCCCCCCCCCCTTAATGTGATCGGCCCAACCATGGGGAACACAAGGGTACAATGTGGATTATTTTATTAAGATATGCTTAATATCCTAAAGACATATTTACCAATGGTTAATAACCCTAAAACTTGTCTATAAGTACTAGAGCTCACTATACTTAATCACCATCATATTTCTCAACAAAAATCACTCTCTCCCTCACCCTTGGAGGTCTCGGCCGAACCCCACACACACACCCATCCCATTTTCGATCTTGGTTCTTGCATTCCAACAACATACACACTTCAAGGGTCACATATTAGGAGCTTTGGTGCACTCGGAACGCGAAGGACCTCTACCGTTAGCTTTTATCCACCTCTTTTTCGTCAAAGATCTTCCCTAGCCTTGAGCTAGAGGTATAACCTTTAAAACTCGTTTTTACACATATCTAAAGTGGATAAAAGGAATATTGTCGGTTAAATATCGATAACATACATTTTGATGCATTAAAGTCTAGTAAAAACTATAAAAGTGGTGGTTAATAGCTTACAACTTGTGTAAAAGTTGTAGTATTTGGAATTTGTGTTTATCTAGACCCGATCTATGATGTGGTAGCTCGGATCTCCGTTTAACCCGACTTTGTAAGATCATGTATCTTCACATAAGCTCGTTTTTGACTAAATACAAGGGTTAAAGGCGAAACTCTACCACACAAGATGCATGAACTTGTGTAGAAATGTTTTACTTGTGTAAAAGTGATTTAACCAGTACAATGGTGTTTAAAACTGGCGGATCTACGTATCCGCAAGTGGTATCTTCAAAGAACCACACATTTAAGAAACCGTGTATTTTAAAGAAAGGATCTTACACTAATAAATATGGTTTTATAAACCACAAGTGTGTAAACACTTGTGAAACAAAAAGACCCGACAAAGAAGTAGATTTGTCACTTGTTTCTAGAAGTTGTAAAGACGGATTTCTCTAAACACGAGGTTTTTACAAGATTAAAAACTACTTTATATAAAGAGCTACATATATCAAGGGGATTTACACTATAGATTCGGAAAAACTGCAAGTTCATGCGATTATGCGATTTACATACTTGTCGACTAGTTTGATGTGTCGGAAATTGTTTGATTGAATAAAGAAGATTGTTGAATTGATTTGTTAAAAGAAAATGATACGCTTGAAAGCGTGGCCACCTCCAGTTACAGAGGAAACTCTGGCGAAATTTTCCTAAAAACCTAACACTCAGACTTTTTACACAACAAGTGTTAGAACTATCCTGGGGCATATTTTCAAAACATAAATTTCGCCAGCACTATATTTTACTAAATATTCGGAGGTGGGATTTTCACAAAGATTAACGTGGTAAATATATTTGTCACAACACTGTTTATGATTATTTTGTGAAAATACATAAATATTATTTTAGAGCAAAAATAATATTTACAAGCGTTAATGATTCCAAAACTTTACGAACGCTTCCACAAACATATAAGTTACACCGGTAATTACATTACCACACGATTGACAAAACGTAACTTACGCACATGTATTGTATCCCCCATCCTTGGGAAGAAGTATAACTACCAAGTGTATACGGAACATAAACACGAAATAGTTGTCTAACTATTTCCCCAAAGACTTAAACTGTAAAGCTAAGGCACGGCCGTCCGTCTAATAGAATTAGCACTTGTAGGTCGTTGCACAGCTTACTGTATTGGAGACACTTGGTAGAGACGCGCATTCACTGTGAGTTCATGTCCCCCTTTTCTCTAACTATTTTCAGTTTACTTAACTGGGGGGGTGAAATACATGTTACTATGATTTACGAGTACTTTACAACGGTATGTTTAACGTAAGGAGGTGTTATACGATCATGTGAGTGGATAGGACAACATGGGGCCATTAGTCCTCATGGAGGGACCGAGGGACAGGAGCGGTAGATCTATCTGGGTGTAGCGAGCCCAGCCCCAGGCCAAACTAGAAACGGACCTTGGGGTGACTTTGTCCACATACTTTGCCGTGGCGAAATCTGCTAGGTTTGAGTCTCCCTATTTGCACTTCACATATGTCAGTGGCCTTGCAAACCATTGGTGATCACAAGTCCTCTTACACTGCTACATACCACAACTATTTTTATACTCACAAGTGTTTTACATACTCACTTCACATGAACTCGCTCAACATTATTGTTGATTTTTCAACTCACATGTATTTCAGGAAATTAAACGGATCTGGCACGGTATGGAACGTTTTCCGCTGCACTTGTCATGGAGTCATCAGGGTTTAGGGGATGTGTCTCTTTCCTGGACAAGACACAGTCCTTAAACCACGTTTATGTTATGTTTTAGTTTGTAATGTCGTTGAACAAGGTTATGGTTGTTGGTTAAGACAATGGTACTGTATTTTGTTTTCAAAACTTAATGGATGACTTGCATGGTTTTTAATTCATATAGCTTGTTATGGTTAAGCTATGGTATTAAGAAGTCACACCAAAATTTACCACGCTTTCGCAAAGCCAGGGTGTGACAGCTTGGTATCAGAGCTCTGATCATAGCGAACTAGGATTCTGTCTCGAGTCTAGACTATGATCACTAGGGCTCTCACGAAAACATTTTTCTGCATACCACTTAAGTCCAGATCCACACTTTTTACAAACAAATGTTGAGCACATTTTATTTATTTATAGGCTCAGCTTGGAGGGCTGAGGATCGGTCTGGAGGACCGAGGTGATTAAGGTAGTTGAACACGTTGGTTTGTTATAGGTTCGATCTGGAGGATCGTGGCTTGGTCTAGGTGACCAAGGTAGTGGGCTAGCAAGGCTAGGAAGAAAAGGCTCAGCTTGGAGGGCTGAGGATCGGTCTGGAGGATCGAGGTTTGGTTTAAGTGAAGGATAGAGCAGTCTGGTAGACTGGATGAAATTGGCTAGTTAGACTAGGAGGATTATGTGATGCCTTGATGACTTATGTGATTACTTGATTTATGATTGACTATTTGTGCATGTTTGTGTATATGTTACAGACACATGGATTCTGCAGACACTGGTGGTTCAGGCACCACAGGCCCGAGGCCTATAGTTTCAGACGACATTGAGTCATCGGAGCACGAGGTTTACACGTCCGACTACACTAGCACAGATGAGGACGATTTCCAGCCTTTTGCACTACCTGACGGTGCTGGCGAGCTCGCAGATGGCCCTATTGACGGGGATCTACCATTGGCATTGATCCCTGCTCCTATACCGCTTGCTGCGTACCCAGCTTACGATTTACCCATCGACGATGAGGAGGATGATGTTGATATGTCTGATGAGGAGCCTTTCGAGGATGATGCTCAGGGCGAGGCCCTTCCTGCTGCCGATCCCTTGTTGATCGCGGACGCTCCCATCGCGGAGCCACCTGTTCACTCCCCAGTCGCGGACTCCTTTGAGTCTGTGGCTTCTGTACCTTCACACGTCCAGAGTGCACAGCACTTCTCTCATGAGTCAGAGCCTGATCATGCATCTTCTGTCGCTCCTATCCCCAGTTTCGCTTTTGACCATGATGATGAGGGGGATTCCGACCCTATGTTTCCCCCAGGATTCGACCCTGATCATGACATAGAGTACGTTCCGATGGATCAGTTTATGGAGGATCCAGTAGACGCTGTTGACCTATTTGAGCCTATTGACCCAGATTTTGAGTTTGACATGGCGTTTGATGACTTTGAGCCTGCCATTGCTCCTGAGCAGGCAGCCGCTCTTGACCTTCTACCAGAGCATGACCCTGTGCATGCTGATGTACCTTTTGAGCCCGTTGCTGATGATCACCACATGGATATTCCGTTGATTGAGGGCGACCATGTCCCTGTTGATCCCATTGATCCCTTACCCATTGTTGCTGTACCAGCTGACCCCCCTATTGAGCACTTGGCACCCGTTCACCCTGTTGTTGCTCCCTTACTTGATCCCGTTCCCCTAGAGCCCGGACATGCACTGTTCGCGGCGCATATGGATCCACCGGATGAGTCCGCACAGCACGGTTGGATACCGGCTGACGAGGACGTTCCACCTTTTCCTCCGCAGATTCCTGTTGCACCACATATTGACTTTTCATTTCAGGTTCCTATGTTTATACCTCCAACAGGGCCTGGAGAGGGTTCTTCAGCACACCCTGATGGGCATGTACCGATGCCTATCCCTTTTATACCTCAGACGTCATTTGTTCCACCCGCTGTTGCACCGTTTCACGTGGCACCTTTCGACCCCACTAGCGAGCCATTTCTTTGGGCACCTGGCTCTGGTATGCCACCCACTGACCCCTATCATGCTTTTCACAGGGGATACACTATCGAGGACGTCTTGATGTCCTTTGTCGCACAGCATGAGTCCCACACACAGCGTATACAGGAGCTCGAGAGAGCTCGGTTGTTACCTTGTCAGTGCCATGGACAGGCACCCTCCCCTCTACAGCCGATTCGACCACTACCTTCAGGTATTGCTGCTCGTCTCTTTACACTGGAGCAGCAGGTTGCTTCCATTATTCGTACTCAGCGAGCCCAGGAGGAGGACTGGCTCCAGTTACGCCGGTTGTTTTATACTCACTTTCCCCCTCCTCCACCACCATCTGCATAGAGCTCACCAGTTACTGATTAGATAGACGAGGATGAGAAGGCGGCGATTGTTGGATTGCACAGCATTTTGGAGACCACTTTTTGATTTTGACTTTTGACATGTACTTGATGTTGTATTTGACACTGATTTGTTATGATTTTTGGACAGGGGTGATGTAGCCCCTAGTTGATGGATGATTGTATGACACTATGATGTACTGATACACTTACTCTGTGGTCTTGATGTATGACAATCGCAGTATTCTCATCATATCTGTTTCGCTTGATTACTTATTTGCATTGTTATGGTATGAGATGTGGATGATTGATATATGTGATGTATTGATGACATGAGATATTACGTGCTATTACTATTACTATATACGTACTTCTCGCTATGGCCTGACCAACATAAACCATCTTTTAGAAGATGCCGCCAAAACGCCCAACGCCAATGCCTACTAATGAGGCAGAGCTACAGCAAGTCATTGCAGCTGCCATAGCACAGTACGCAGCATCTCAGCCAGGAGCGAGCGGAAGTGTTAACCAGGGCAACAACAATCCACCTCACGGTAATACCACGCCATTCGAACCTACCATGAACTAGTTGGAGATTTTAGCGATGATGCTAATGCCAAACACATGTTTTAACATACGTGCAGGATGCACCTACAAGCAGTTCTTAGACTGCAAACCAGTTAACTTCGATGGCACAGGAGGTGCAGTTGCCTTTACCCGCTGGGCTGAGAAAACCGATTCTGTTTTACGCATGAGCAAGTGTGCAGAGGATCAGCAAGTCACATACATTTCAGGGCTGTTTCTAGATGGAGCCCTATCCTGGTGGAACCTACAAGTGCAAACACTAGGCGAAGCTGCCGCCTACGCCCTGACTTGGGCCGAATTGAAAGAACTGATGCGCAAAAAGTACTGTTCACGCGCAGAAATTCAAAGGTTGGAGACTGAATTTTGGCACTTAAAGATGGACGGTCCAAAGATTGCGGAATACGTCCAAAGGTTTCACGACTTATCTCAAGTGGTTCCTTACATGGTTACGCCTGAATACAAGCGAATCGAGCGCTTCATTTGGGGTTTGGCTCCCCAAATCATAAGTATGGTAACCTCCTCCAAACCAGCAACTATCACTGAAGCCATCGATTTGAGCGTGGCTCTCACCGAGGAGGCGATTCGTCTAAACAAGTTTGATGAAGTCAAGGCAAAGAAGACAGAGACTCACGTTGAGTCCTCAGGAGATAACAAAAGGAAGTTTTCAAACTTCAAGCAAGGCGTCAGTATGGCAGTAAAGAAAGGAAAATCAGCTGGCAGTACCAAGAAAGGAAAAGGGTACCAGGGCACCCAGCCCAAATGCAACAACTGCCAACGCCACCATACTGGCCATTGTAACGTGAGAGTTTGTGAATCTTGTGGAAAACCGGGCCACTCAAAGGAATCATGTTGGGCTAGTGCGGGCCGGGGAGGCCAGGGAGGATATATGAATAGGAATGATAACCGTGGTGGAAATGGGAATCGCCCGCAAGGAAATTTTGGAGGTAACAGAAATCAAGGCAACAATGCTAACCAAGCGGGCGCAGTGAATCGTAATCCGGGGAATGATCAAGCTGGTGGTAATGGGCAGAGACTGGGATGCTATAACTGCGGGGAAATTGGGCATTTTAAGAAGAATTGCCCAACGTTGAATCAGGCCCGTGGTAGAGTGTTCCAACTCGAAGCTAGGGATGCACGCCAAGATCCAAATGTTGTTACGGGTACGTTCCCTATCAATCAGCGCTATGCATCTGTTTTATTTGATACTGGTGCCGACTATAGCTTCGTATCATTAGAATTTAAGAATATGCTTGGGTTAGCCGCTAATAAGTTAGACATTCCCTACTCGATCGAATTAGCTAATGGAAAGTTAGTTGAAGCCGACGAAGTAATCAGAGGCTGTGCGATAGAACTGGGAGAACGTGAGTTTACTTTGGATCTACTACCCGTTCAATTGGGAAGCTTCGACGTGGTGGTAGGAATGGATTGGTTATCCGGAAACAAGGCTGAGATAGTATGTCACGAGAAAGTTGTTCGTATCCCAACTGATGATGGTGAGACAATTGTGGTTCACGGAGAGAAGCGTGACACACCGCTAAGATTTATCAGCTGCTTGAAAGCAAGGAAATGTTTACAGAAAGGATGTGTTGCTTTTCTGGCGCACATCGTGGATAAGAAGGCTGCCGAGCCAAGGATCGAAGACATCCCTATCGTAAGGGAGTATCCAGAAGTCTTCCCGGAAGACTTACCCGGACTGCCACCTCAGAGGCAAGTGGAGTTTCACATCGACTTAGTCCCAGGCGCAGCGCCTGTGGCTAAGGCACCATACAGACTTGCTCCGTCTGAGATGCAGGAATTGTCAACACAGCTTCAGGAGCTGTTAGACAAGGGTTTTATCCGACCAAGCTTCTCGCCTTGGGGAGCTCCGGTCTTGTTTGTTAAGAAGAAGGACGGTAGTTTCCGCATGTGTATTGACTACAGAGAATTGAACAAGCTGACGATCAAGAACAGGTATCCTCTGCCAAGAATCGATGATCTGTTCGACCAACTTCAAGGTTCAAGCTGTTACTCTAAGATCGATCTTCGATCTGGATACCATCAATTAAAGATACAGGAGGAAAGTATCCCGAAAACAGCCTTCCGAACTCGTTATGGACACTACGAGTTCCTCGTCATGCCATTTGGTTTGACAAACGCACCTGCGGTATTCATGGATCTAATGAATAGAGTTTGCAAGCCATACTTAGACAAGTTCGTGATTGTATTCATCGACGACATCCTGATTTACTCAAAGACGAAGGCTGAACACGAACAACATCTTAGAGCCATTTTGGAGCTGCTAAAGAAGGAACAACTGTACGCCAAATTCTCCAAGTGCGAGTTTTGGCTACGTGAAGTCCAGTTTCTTGGACATGTGGTTAATGGGGATGGAATTCATGTTGATCCCACAAAGATCGAGGCAATCAAGAATTGGGAAACGCCTACAACGCCAACCGAGATTCGACAATTCTTGGGTTTGGCTGGCTACTATAGAAGGTTCATCGAGGATTTCTCGAAAATCGCTCAACCGTTGACGCTCCTGACCCAGAAGGAAAGGACGTTTGATTGGGGAATCAAACAGGATGAAGCATTTCAGATATTGAAAGATAAGCTTTGTAACGCGCCAATCTTAGCTCTACCAGAAGGTACTGATGACTTTGTGGTATACTGCGACGCATCGCGTCAGGGACTGGGTTGTGTGCTGATGCAACGCCAAAAGGTCATTGCTTACGCATCACGCCAACTGAAGGTGCATGAAAAGAACTATACCACACACGATTTAGAGCTTGGCGCGGTGGTTTTTGCACTAAAGATCTGGAGACACTACCTGTATGGTACGAAGTGCACAATCTTCACAGACCACAAAAGCCTACAGCATATATTCAACCAGAAGGAGTTGAATATGAGACAAAGACGATGGGTTGAATTGTTGAACGATTACGACTGCGAGATAAAGTATCACCCAGGGAAGGCGAATGTAGTCGCCGATGCCCTAAGTCGTAAAGAAAGAATCAAGCCCATAAGGGTTAGGGCTTTGGAAATGATCATACGAACCGATCTTCCCTCGCGCATTCGTGCTGCACAAAAGGAAGCTCTCAAGGAGGAAAACCTTGAGGAAGAATATCTCCGTGGAATGGAGAAGCTTTTGGTACCAAACGAGGAAGGAACGTTATGTTTTGAGAAAAGGATTTGGGTTCCTCTGTTTGGTGGATTAAGGGAAGTTATTTTCGACGAAGCGCACAAGTCACGGTACTCTATCCACCCTGGATCGGATAAGATGTACCAGGATCTCAAAAATTACTATTGGTGGCCTAGGATGAAAGGCGACGTTGCTGTTTACGTGAGCAAATGTTTAACGTGCGCTAAGGTCAGGGCAGAATACCAGAAGCCTTCGGGACTTCTGCAACAACCTGAGATTCCCAAGTGGAAATGGGAACAAATCTCAATGGATTTTGTTACAAAATTACCAAGAACGCCAAGAGGCCATGATATGATTTGGGTGATTGTTGACCGCCTAACAAAATCCGCACACTTTCTGCCAATCAAGGAGAAAGACAGTACTAGTAAACTTGCGGAAATATACTTGAGAGAGATCGTAGCACGTCATGGAGTACCTCTCTCGATCATCTCTGATAGAGACGGAAGGTTTGTGTCAAGAATATGGCAATCTTTCCAAGAATCTTTTGGCTCACAATTGAATCTGAGCACCGCGTTCCATCCGCAAACAGACGGCCAGAGCGAGCGAACGATACAAACGTTGGAAGACATGCTGAGGGCATGTGTTATGGATTTGGGAGGTAGCTGGGATAAACATTTACCGTTGGTCGAATTTTCATACAACAACAGCTACCACACCAGTATTGGTGTCGCGCCATTTGAGGCCCTATACGGACGCAAGTGCCGATCACCACTCTGTTGGTCTGACGCAGGTGATAGGCAGCTTGCTGGTCCCGAGATCGTCCAAGAGACGACAGACAAGATTGCGCAAATACTTAAACGCATCGAAGCCGCTCGCCACAGGCAAAAGGCCTACGCGGATCCAAACCGGAAGCATGTGGACTTCCAAGTCGGAGAGATGGTGTTATTGAAAGTTTCACCCTGGAAGGGGGTGGCACGCTTTGGTAAGCGTGGGAAGTTGAATCCGCGCTACATTGGTCCCTTCAGAATTCTGGAAAGAATTGGGACTGTAGCATACAAGTTGGACCTACCTGCTGAACTAAATGGTGTTCACGATACATTTCATGTATCCAATTTGAAGAAAAGTCCAACTCAAGTTGACGTTGCCATTCCTACCGACGAGATTCATATTGACGACACGCTCCACTTTGTTGAAGAACCCGTTGAGGTCACGGATTGGAAAGTTAACAAGACCCGCCGGAGCAGTGTCAAACTCGTCAAAGTTCGTTGGCATGCCAGATATGGTCCTGAATTCACCTGGGAACGTGAGGACCGGATGAAAGAGAAATACCCCCACTTATTTCCCAAGAACCCTGCTTCTACGAGCAGAACTTAAATTTCGGGACGAAATTTATTTAACGGGGGGAGAATGTGACAACCCGCACTAAACCAGGTATCCGTACAACTTAATTAATGATTAATTACTGCTTGATTACTGTACTTGATTGAACTAACTGATGAACTGCTACCTGCATACTGATACATGCACTTACTTGCATCATACTTTATATGCTGTCACTACATTATTTACATACGGCACCTTAGTGACAAACATGATGCACAAAAAGCACAGTAGCACTAAACGGATACACAGTGAACATGCTGAAATAACCAGCATCAGGCAGACACTGCCTCTAAGGCCTGTTAAGAGCCTCATATATTTTGGCTACACTGGTAGTGAGTGTAGGGATATAAGGGTTGTGGTACCGCGTCTCTAGGAATAAGATACACTGATTCGGATGTGCCTAAAACGTACTTGAAGTACCAAACACAGCACTTTAATAAATAAACCAGCTTCTAGCTGACTAGCAAAGTGCCAGAACATGAGAAAATATTACTAGACACTTTCTAAAGTGTCGGGAAAACAAATTGTGTCACTAAAAATGTAATAACGACACTTTAAAGCGTTACAAAAGGCTTTAACGGATTACTATCCAACCGGACACCCGGACTTTACCCGGAACATGAAAATATTATTATTTTCACTATTTATATTTTTCTGAGCCAGTTAGGGTCTCTGATTACCCTAACACCCGCCATAACGTGTAACATACAACTAACTAAGTTAAATACTTGGTTAACTTACTTAACTAGACTAATTATCCTAACCACCTACTTAAGATCGAACTAAACCCCCCCCCCCCCCTTAATGTGATCGGCCCAACCATGGGGAACACAAGGGTACAATGTGGATTATTTTATTAAGATATGCTTAATATCCTAAAGACATATTTACCAATGGTTAATAACCCTAAAACTTGTCTATAAGTACTAGAGCTCACTATACTTAATCACCATCATATTTCTCAACAAAAATCACTCTCTCCCTCACCCTTGGAGGTCTCGGCCGAACCCCACACACACACCCATCCCATTTTCGATCTTGGTTCTTGCATTCCAACAACATACACACTTCAAGGGTCACATATTAGGAGCTTTGGTGCACTCGGAACGCGAAGGACCTCTACCGTTAGCTTTTATCCACCTCTTTTTCGTCAAAGATCTTCCCTAGCCTTGAGCTAGAGGTATAACCTTTAAAACTCGTTTTTACACATATCTAAAGTGGATAAAAGGAATATTGTCGGTTAAATATCGATAACATACATTTTGATGCATTAAAGTCTAGTAAAAACTATAAAAGTGGTGGTTAATAGCTTACAACTTGTGTAAAAGTTGTAGTATTTGGAATTTGTGTTTATCTAGACCCGATCTATGATGTGGTAGCTCGGATCTCCGTTTAACCCGACTTTGTAAGATCATGTATCTTCACATAAGCTCGTTTTTGACTAAATACAAGGGTTAAAGGCGAAACTCTACCACACAAGATGCATGAACTTGTGTAGAAATGTTTTACTTGTGTAAAAGTGATTTAACCGGTACAATGGTGTTTAAAACTGGCGGATCTACGTATCCGCAAGTGGTATCTTCAAAGAACCACACATTTAAGAAACCGTGTATTTTAAAGAAAGGATCTTACACTAATAAATATGGTTTTATAAACCACAAGTGTGTAAACACTTGTGAAACAAAAAGACCCGACAAAGAAGTAGATTTGTCACTTGTTTCTAGAAGTTGTAAAGACGGATTTCTCTAAACACGAGGTTTTTACAAGATTAAAAACTACTTTATATAAAGAGCTACATATATCAAGGGGATTTACACTATAGATTCGGAAAAACTGCAAGTTCATGCGATTATGCGATTTACATACTTGTCGACTAGTTTGATGTGTCGGAAATTGTTTGATTGAATAAAGAAGATTGTTGAATTGATTTGTTAAAAGAAAATGATACGCTTGAAAGCGTGGCCACCTCCAGTTACAGAGGAAACTCTGGCGAAATTTTCCTAAAAACCTAACACTCAGACTTTTTACACAACAAGTGTTAGAACTATCCTGGGGCATATTTTCAAAACATAAATTTCGCCAGCACTATATTTTACTAAATATTCGGAGGTGGGATTTTCACAAAGATTAACGTGGTAAATATATTTGTCACAACACTGTTTATGATTATTTTGTGAAAATACATAAATATTATTTTAGAGCAAAAATAATATTTACAAGCGTTAATGATTCCAAAACTTTACGAACGCTTCCACAAACATATAAGTTACACCGGTAATTACATTACCACACGATTGACAAAACGTAACTTACGCACATGTATTGTATCCCCCATCCTTGGGAAGAAGTATAACTACCAAGTGTATACGGAACATAAACACGAAATAGTTGTCTAACTATTTCCCCAAAGACTTAAACTGTAAAGCTAAGGCACGGCCGTCCGTCTAATAGAATTAGCACTTGTAGGTCGTTGCACAGCTTACTGTATTGGAGACACTTGGTAGAGACGCGCATTCACTGTGAGTTCATGTCCCCCTTTTCTCTAACTATTTTCAGTTTACTTAACTGGGGGGGTGAAATACATGTTACTATGATTTACGAGTACTTTACAACGGTATGTTTAACGTAAGGAGGTGTTATACGATCATGTGAGTGGATAGGACAACATGGGGCCATTAGTCCTCATGGAGGGACCGAGGGACAGGAGCGGTAGATCTATCTGGGTGTAGCGAGCCCAGCCCCAGGCCAAACTAGAAACGGACCTTGGGGTGACTTTGTCCACATACTTTGCCGTGGCGAAATCTGCTAGGTTTGAGTCTCCCTATTTGCACTTCACATATGTCAGTGGCCTTGCAAACCATTGGTGATCACAAGTCCTCTTACACTGCTACATACCACAACTATTTTTATACTCACAAGTGTTTTACATACTCACTTCACATGAACTCGCTCAACATTATTGTTGATTTTTCAACTCACATGTATTTCAGGAAATTAAACGGATCTGGCACGGTATGGAACGTTTTCCGCTGCACTTGTCATGGAGTCATCAGGGTTTAGGGGATGTGTCTCTTTCCTGGACAAGACACAGTCCTTAAACCACGTTTATGTTATGTTTTAGTTTGTAATGTCGTTGAACAAGGTTATGGTTGTTGGTTAAGACAATGGTACTGTATTTTGTTTTCAAAACTTAATGGATGACTTGCATGGTTTTTAATTCATATAGCTTGTTATGGTTAAGCTATGGTATTAAGAAGTCACACCAAAATTTACCACGCTTCCGCAAAGCCAGGGTGTGACATAGCGCCAACTCGTTTATAACATAATGTAACTGTTAACATGGTGCAAATGTGCATATCATCTAATGGAGTACAATTTTTTAAACAAAAATAGACATGTAATACCTTTAGTCTCAAACCATATGAACTGCAAATGTTGATGTTCTGTATTTGTATGTGCTGTCCCTGTCGAAGTGGTATCTAAAGATTCGGATACATTAACATTTTCAGATAATATAACATTGTCTGATGTAGACATAGAGTCAAAAATCTGGATTTCTAAGTTATGAGGAACATGCCGACTTTCAATTGTTTTAGACATAATCTTGTGACTGTCAACTTTATTATCAGCAGATGGACCAACAATGTCACCAACAATGTCAACATTAGATGTATGAGGAGGATTATCAGAGAATGTATGAGGAGGAACATCAGATGTGTGAGGATCGACAGGTGATGAATCAGAGGATGCCATATAGAGGGTGTAAATGGTGGGTTGTTCGTTGTGAATGCCACCGGAAACACCGTGCCCGAATGCCGCCGCCATGAACTCCGGTGAGTTACGTGAACGCCGTCGGCCGCCGTCGTCGTCAATGTACAAAAATCTGATCCGATGAATGAAACCATAATAATTAAAAGCTGTAGATCTTGAACAGAGTCGTGAACAAAGGGGCGCGTGTTTTGTAATAAACATCACATAATTACAATTTTTCCATGTGTTCAAACTGGTTCTCGCGCTTCTTGCAATAAAGGGTGGTTCCTAACGGATCCTTATCCTATATATATTTGTAAATAATCATAAGAATATATAAAAACAATAATTTGAAACTATAAGTGAGACAAGTCCGAGTTTGAAAAACTACTCCCGAGCCAAGCTTGTGCTTTAGAAATAGAGTTTAAAGTGAGCTGAACTTGAGCCTAAGCTCTCTTAAGTTAAACAATCCGAATTCAACCTTGGCCTCGGCTCGGTTCATTTACACCGCTATTTCAACCTCCTGAGCAGAGACATTTAATCACACCTTGATACAACTAAGGTATGAATTATTGGTTGCCAACAAGTGTAGATGGGTTCTTAGAGAAAAACCTTTTTTTTTATTTATTTATTTATTTTTTTTGGGGAATAGATGGGTTCTTAATGATTTTTTTTTTTTTGCAAATTTACCACAAACTTTTTATGTTTCCATATTCAAAACCGACTCATATTAGAAACGTACACGTACAATATCCTTACCACAGCATGCAGGTAAACTCACTAGTTCTATATAATTGAGAAACCCCATCAAACACCCTCTAATTGATGAATACAACCATACAATACAGGTGTGTAGATTTACTCAACACTTCAACAGATAAACTTGAGCTGGGTCAAAAGCAGGGGCAGCCCATACACTTTGAGAAATAAGCATGAGGCTAGGGCCATCATTCTTTTAAAACTCTATATTTATTGAGTCCATTTTTGTATAATAATATAACTGGGATGGGCCGGCGGGAAGTGAACGGCCTCTTATATAAAAAATCAATTTATTTAGTATTTTTATAGAATGGCGACCTTTCTTGTATTAGGTTATAATCGATTTGAGGTTTGTCTAATTTTCCCTTTGACGCTTTCACTGTTCAAATTGTTGTTGATGCTTCAACAAGTTGTAAAAGTTTGTAATTGCTAGGTTTCTGCTTGTTGTTTGCATCATTGCTGCTTAATTCTGTATTGCTTTATATTATATAAATCTGTTCAGAGTAATTTTTTTGGACCAGATGTCAGAATTTGATATAAGAATTGTATGAATAAAACATATATACTACTGTAACATGACTACCATACTACTGCAACTTGACACAAGCCAATACTTCTTATATTGCAGCTAGTTGTTTGAAATCAACTTCTCCTTCAGGTAACAAGGTTGATTAACTTACAACTATTATATAATGATGGGTTTTGAACAACATAGCCTTAGCCTTCAGGCGGACAGCCATATTAGACAAATATTGATACAGTTTAGTAATAGAAGGATACAATGTGTAAATATATGTCTTATATATACATGATGTAATTAACATATTATGATACATAATAATACAATTGTTTCCACGTTTATTTTGGTATTAGAGCCAATTCTACAACCCTAATTCTGCCGACAACAGCAGCTGCTATCCTGCTGCCGCCTACCTTCTCTTTCTTTTCTTTTTTTTTTTTTCCGATCAACACTTTTTCTGGCTCACAATGGCCATGCTTGCTGCCTTCTCCACAAACGAGAAGCACTCTCACAACTCTCATAAGTTCGCGTTTACCTTGACTCCCACAAACTACGGGTTCTGGAAAACAATGATACACCCGTTTCTTGTTACAAACAACCTGATAGGCTATATCGACGGGACTATTCCTTGTCCAGAGGCTGTGATTGAGAAGCCGGCCTCCTCTGACAAAGATGCTCCAAGAACTTCTCAGCCTAACCCTAATTATGCAACATGGGTGACCAATGATGCCCATGTTCGTATGTTACTGATTTCTACTATTTCTTAATCTTCTTTCCCGCATGTTCAAGGTAATACATCTCGTGACTCATGGCTATCCCTGGAACGTGATTATGCACCTCATACATCTTCCAGGGAATATACCTTGAAGACACAACTTCTGAAACTCGTGATAAAGGGTGATGAAAGTTCATCTGATTATGTTACTCGAGCAAAGGAATATGCTGATGCTCTTGCTAATATTGGTGAAGCCTTTAAAGACAAGGATCTTGTTATGCTTGTGATTGCAGGTCTTCGCGAAGAATACAATGGTTTAAAGTCCAATCTTCTTTCACGAATGCCACCCGTTACCTTCACTGAACTACATGGCCTGCTTGCTGATCACGAGTACATGATTAAAACTTCTGCACCAGTGGTTCCATCTCCTCAGGCCTTTGCCGCTTCTGCCTCAGGTACCTCATCTTCCAGTAGCGTTGTACCATCAGATTCCTTGCATGTTTTAACTCAGCTGGCCTCACAATTGGGTTTTCAACTACAACCCACTAATCCACAAACACAAGCGTTCTTCACCTCCTACAATGAGAACAACCGGGGAGGTAACCATAATAACAACAATCGTGGCCGTGGTCGTAGCTCAAACAATCGGTCCTTCAGGGGAAACAAGAATCAATTTAACTGGGCATCCAATCAAAATATGGTCTATGGCACTTGTAATCGGTGTGGTATTGGTCACATTCCATCCGACTGCCCTAACCGTGATCCTGCTACAATTCGGTCCAGGCCACAACCTTCGGCCAACTATGCTGAATGGCTTACTGACACAGGTTCAAATAGCCATGTAGCACCTGATCTTTCTAGCCTTGGTACTGCTGAACCTTACACTGGCGGGGAGTCTCTTCATGTTGGCAATGGTAAGGGCTTACCTATTTTACATATTGGTTCAACTCATTTTCATTCACCTAACAAAACCTTTTCCTTGTCCAATATCCTTCATGTTCCTCAAATAAAACGTAATCTACTTTCTGTTTAAAAATTTTGTCATGATAACAATGTTTTCTTTGAGTTTCATGCTTCTTTTTTTTGCATTGAAGGACAAGTTTACACGCACTACCCTCCTCACGGGTCCAAGTGAACATGGCCTTTATTCCATTCGCCTTCCTTCCATTCAACCAGTCTCCAAAGTCGCTTTCACTGCTGTTCGTGCTCCGGTCCACACATGGCATCAACGGCTTGGGCATCCTCATCCTCAACTTTTAAATTCCATGTTATCAAAATATTGTCTACCAGTTTCGAATAAAAATTCGAGTACTCCTTGTAATGCTTGTCATGTTGGGAAATCATCGAAACTTTCTTTGTCTACTTCTGATTTTAAGAGTACTTCTGTTTTGGATTTAATTTATTGTGATGTTTGGGGACCGGCTCCCGTTACTTCTTATGATGGACACCGTTATTTTTTACTTTGTGTTGATCACTTTACTCGCTATATGTGGATTTTTCCTTTAAAACAAAAATCAGACGTGTTTGCAATTTTTAAACAATTTGTTGCTATGGTTGAACGACAATTTCAATCCACAGTTAAATCAGTCCAAACAGACTGGGGTGGCGACTTCAGGAATCTCCCCAGTTTTTTCTCCCCAATTGGCATTATCCATCGTCGCTCGTGTCCACACATTAGTGAACAAAATGGCTTCGTTGAACGTCGACATCGCCATGTGGTGGAAACAGGTCTCACCTTACTTGCTCAATCGGGTGTTCCATCTCGTTTCTGGCACTTTGCCTTTGACACAACTATTTATCTTATAAACCGCATGCCATCTCGTACCGCGTCCAATGTGTCTCCTTTTAAGCATATTTTTTTCCCGTCCACCCGACTTCTCTTTTTTGCGTGTCTTTGGTTGTCAATATTATCCTCACATTCATCCATACAACCAACACAAGATGGAATTTCGCTCTCTCTCATGTGTGTTTCTTGGGTACAGTCTCGTCCACCATGGCTATCGTTGTCTTGACATCACAACTGATCGCATTTACATTGCGCGTCATGTTCGTTTTAACGAGCTTCATTTTCCTTTTCTACAACCACCCTCCACACAACATGTACCTACTTCACCAGACCCGTATGTCACCAGTTATCCTTCTCCTCCTATGCTATCTGATCCCATGAACCCGACTACTTCACCAGGTTCGCCTACACCTACGAATCAGCCTACAACTCCCCCTATTCGTACTTACAGTCGTCGCCCTAAACAACCATCAATGACCACTCAGCCAGATCCGCCCACCTAAACAACCCCCACTGCTCAAACAACCCCCACCGCTCAAACAACCTCGCCTACCCGATCTACCTCACCCATCCAACCTGTTCTGTCAAGTCCCACAAACTCTGTTGCTCCGGCTGCCTCTCTTCCACGAACTCGGCCTGCTAATCTTTGACAGAACCCAAAACAACGAGTTCCTTTCAATCCTTCCGCTTATGCTACCTCCATCGCTTCCTCTAAGCTTGAACCCACGTCCTTTGCCATTGCTAACAAATCTCCCCAGTGGCGAGGTGCTATGGCTGAAGAATATGCAGCATTACTTCGGAATGGTACCTGGTCACTTGTCCCACCAGTTCCTAATACTAATGTGGTTGATTGTAAATGGGTATACAAAATTAAACGAGATCAAACAGGTACCATTACTCGTTACAAAGTTCGTTTGGTGGCTAAGGGCTTTAATCAACAACACGGGGTGGACTATCACGAAACATTTATTCCGGTTGTTAAATCAACTACTATTCGTACAGTTTTGTCCCTTGCTGTGACACAACAGAGGAAGCTTCGACAGTTAGATGTTCAAAATGATTTTTTGCATGGTGAACTAGCTGAGACAGTTTATTTACGACAACCACAAGGTTTTGTTGATCCACAAAAACCGGATTATGTTTGTTTGCTTCACAAATCTTTATATGGACTCAAGCAAGCTCCTCGCGCTTGGTTCAATCGTTTGACTATGGCATTGCATTCTCTTGGTTTCAAAGGATCTAAAACAGACATGTCTCTGTTTATTTATTCCTCCAAGGGAACTTTATTATACATGTTGGTTTATGTTGATGATATCATTCTTACAGGGAACAATCCTAGTCTAATTGATCAGGTTATTCAAAGTTTGGGTACGACATTTGCTATTCAGGACTTGGGATCTCTTTCTTATTTTTTGGGCGTTGAGGTTGTTCATCAGGGTTCAAATCTGATTCTTTCTCAGTAAAAGTATATCTTGGAATTGCTTCAATGAGCGGTCCTTTGTATGAGAATCCAGTTCGCTATCGTCAGGTTGTGGGTGCTCTACAGTACGTTGCTATCTCTCGCCCATACATCACTTTTGCCGTTAACAAGGTTTGTCAGTTTATGCATTCCCCAACTGAAAACCATTGGTCGGCCGTCAAACGAATTCTTCGTTATCTTCAGGGCACGTTCACTTATGGACTCTTAATCCAACAGACTTCGGGTTCTACACTACATGCCTATACTGATGTGCATAACTCATCTCTGAATGCCTTTTCGGATGGGGACTGGGCTGGTTGTCCCGATGACCATCGATCCACCGGGGGATTTGCCATATATCTTGGTTCTAATCTTATTTCATGGTCAGCTAGGAAACAACGAACTGTCTCTCGGTCATCAACTGAAGCTGAGTACAAAGCTTTAGCCGACACAATTGCTGAACTCACCTGGCTTGAAGCTCTTCTTCAAGAACTACAGGTTCCTATGACATCGGTTCCTGTTTTGTGGTGTGATAACTTAGGTGCTACATACTTATCTGCAAATCCCGTTTTTCATGCTCGCACGAAACATGTTGAGGTTGATTTTCACTTCATTAGAGAAAAGGCGCTAAAGGAAAACTCTCCGTCCAATTTATCTCTACGCATGATCAGATTGCAGATATTTTTACCAAGCCACTATCGTCACAACGATTTGCTGATTTACGGTCCAAGCTGCAGGTCGTTACTCGGCCTTAGCTTGCGGGGAATATTAGACAAATATTGATATAGTTTAGTATTAGAAGGATACAATGTGTAAATATATGTCTTATATATACATGATGTAATTAACATATTATGATACATAATAATACAATTGTTTCCACGTTTATTTAGCCAAAACTGTAATGACATACATACCAATATGACAGAGAAAGAAAAAAAAAGAAACGTTGAAGGCGCATAAAGTCATCAAGAAGAACATCATGGTTATTCACCTAGGACCAGATAGAACAGAAGCCATCAGTGGTGTCATATCCCTATTATGTTCGACTTCTGTGTTTTGCATTCTGGGATCAGTGAAGTTATAATCTAAGTTCGACTCTACATTCATTCGTCCTTCTAACACCAAAACCACCGATGACATTGAAGGCCTTCTCTTATAATTAGTTTGCAAACACCATGAAGCCACTTTCTTCATCTCCACAACTTCTGAACCGTGTGTCTGCATATCTTCACTGTACTTGTCGACAATATCAAGCAACGTCTCTTGTTCCCAACATTGTTGAAAGACGCCAAGTAAGTGCCAACTTTCTTCGGGCTGAGATCTATCAAAGATCCTCCTCCCACTCAAGATCTCTAAGAGGACAATTCCAAAGCTGTATACATCTACTTTTTCAGTTATAACTGAGCTTAACCATTCAGGAGCCATATACCCCGGGGTTCCTCTCATTGTAGTCATCACTTGGCTTTGATTTTTATCAATGAGCTTAGACAACCCAAAATCAGATACTTTGGCATTGAAATCATCGTCTAGTAGTATGTTTTGAGGTTTAATGTCGAGGTGGATGATTTTTTGCCTACACTCTTCATGGAGATAGGTTAAACCCTTGGCTATATCAAGAATGATTTTCTTTCTGCATTCCCATTCAAGTATGTGCTCTCGATTTCCATGGTAAATCCACCGATCTAATGATCCGCTACTCATGAAATCATACACCAGAAATCGCTGTGATTTCCAAGCACAAAATCCTCTAAGTCTGACCAGATTCACATGGTGAATGCTTCCAACGGATTCAACGTCAGCTAAGAATGACTTGTTAACCTACCCAAGACCATCAAGACATTTTACTGCAATCTTTGAGTCATCTTCAAGAGTTCCTTCAAAAACTGATCCAAATCCTCCTTGACCAAGCTTCTTACAAAAATTCTCTGTGGCGATTTTTAGTTCTTCGTAGGTGAACCGAGTGGGTAGTCCTGGTACCGCATCTATATACTCTTCCTCCATTTGAGCGTTGGATCTTAGCTTGAGACTAAAGAAAGTAATAACAACTATAGCCACAAGCAAAACCGAAGATATGATGGAAGTTATAACTACTGTACTAGGCCTAATTTTTCTCTTTGGTAATTGAGATGGAGAGGAAGGAGAAGATTTCACTTTCTGGACTTTTATAAAAGTTGAAGTTCTTCTACCAAACTGAATTGGATCAACATTGATCATTGTAAAGAGCTCAGAAGGTAAATAACATTGTGGGGATGAAGAATCTGAATCAGTCATAAATATAGCTGCTTTGCAGGAGCAATTATTGAGACATGCTCGTTTGCAAGTCTCCTTATTCACATTCTCCATGTCTGCAGGGCTCTTGGTGTAAAGAGAGACGTTCTGAAGTGAAACTAAAACATGATCTTGGGTGGCATTACACGTGAGAGGGGTAATTGCATAGCAACCCAGGTTTGGCTGCTGATCGTTCACCGCTCTGAAATACTCTATCCTGGGAGAATTTGAAACCGGGCAGCTACACTGATGATTATATACGAGCAAATGGCATTTCTCCCACAAGCCAAAGGATAAGTACACTCTTTGTACTCTTCATCGGTAAATAGATCAGCCACCTCAGACCATCCTTGTGATTTTAAATCAAACACTTTCAAATGCCCATCAGGCATGAATCTCATATATTGAGTCGAAGATGCTTCAGGTATATAAATTGAATAATCTGACTGATCAGCAGAAGAAGAGAAAAAAGACAAGCTCCCCTTCAAAAATCTAACGTATTTTGTTTCTTTATTTTCATAGCTGTTAAAGTTCGTTTCTTCATAATAGAGTACAAACCCTTTTCAGTTACTTGTAAAGAGTACAAACCTTTTTGAGCCGTCTAATCCGAAACACTCGGTATCAGTTGTTGTCCTTGAAACAAGCTTTGCCCGGGCACCAAACAGTCTGTTGGGTAATCAAAAGATTGCCAAATGTAGGTCCGGCTAGGGGAGGATCTAGTCGCCTAATCCTTGTGTACAAACCAACCCGGTTGTGCGGAATCCAACCGGAGATGGCAAACCGAGATCGAACACGACAAGAACACGAGATACAAGACACGAAGATTCAATGTTTAACACACTTGTATATTGAAACCGATCGAGTTTTTGTTACAGAAAGATGATACAAGAACTACAAATAAACTCTCGGTTCTCTCGGGTTCTCTCACACTTGTGTTCGCTGCCTTCGGTTCTCACACACACCTGTTCTTCCTTGTGCACTCTTTCTCCACCGAAAACACACTCATTTCGTCAAATATATATGTGTTCTGACTTGTGCGATTGGGCTTGGGTCTTGGATTGTGCGATTGGTTAGTTCGGCCCAAAGTTGTAATTGTTTCAGCCCAAACAATATGATTGGTCTAAAACTCAATACACATGCACGTACAGATCCAACTTGTTCCATATTTGTGAAGTGTAGTCAACAAGTGACATCATCATGATGATGTCACGGTGATGTGTCGACGGGAAAGGCCGCGGCGCTTCGCGCTTCGCGTGTCGAACTCTGGGACGCACGACGGAGGAATGTCGTGGCGTCGGGCTTGAGCCGAACCTAACCGGGTCGAACCGAACCGAGTTGAACCGAACCAAGTCGCGTCCACATAATATGTATCAACAAACTCCCCCTTGGACGCTACTCATGAGGTTCAACTTCCATATCTTCCATGTCGGAGGATCTTCAAAGTCTTCACGCGTCGTAAGCAGAAAGTGTATCAACAAACTCCCCCTTTTTTTATGTAGGAAGTGTGTTGACAAACTCCCCCTTAACATAAGCTCCCCCTTGAGTTATGCTCGTGAATGACTTGATCTTCAGTACTTGAGATCCTTGTGGTGTTGATGATGGTCAGCAGCAACTCGATCATCTTTATCATTTGAGTGCCTTCACGTCGTGTCTTCATTCCGAAGCTTATCATCGAACATGTTCTCCTTGCCTTTAGCATCTGCACATGCAAGAAAGCTAAACGCGTAATGAGAACAACTGCTTGGAATATAGTTTAACATAAACAAATAACACACATGTGACCATATTTCAATCAACTACCGTCCGACAGTTTGAAAGTTTAACAAATTTATCAAATTAGATTTTAACTTTCAAAACTTGCAAATTTTTGACCGTTTATGAAGATTAAGTCATTTTGGTTTTCAATCAGGTTTCAGGTAACGAAGACTCGAGATCCAACATCGTACAATCGAAATTAAGATAGAAATAAAATCTTTTTGGCTTTTATAAAGTTTATATTAAAACACACCTAAAATCTTTTTGGAATTTTTGAATATTTCGAATGTAAAGACTGAAAGCAGTAAATAAATATATACAGAGTTGCAGAAACTAAGAAAAGTAAATATATACAAACATTCTTTTTGCGAGTTTCGAGGGTAAGAGAATCATATCAATGTACGGTCATGTCAAAACACTCTTGTTGTTCAATTAGTTCACATTAAGATAAGCATCCTATAACGATTATCGGTATTGTTGTCCACTTAAGCTCAACTTATCAGATGTAATCATGGCGAGGGGATACGTTAAGGTATGATTTATACTTACCGACCGGTGTTCATCCACACACGACACATTCCCGTATCAAGGTATGCACGAGGGTTCATCTAACCGGTGAGTATACCGATTATCATCTGTTTGACCGTATATGATGTGAGATTCTCACTTATTTTGATTTGAAAACAAGCCCTATGTGATATAATCACTTATTGATGAGGAACTTGATTTTCATATGCATGAGGGCACAAGAGCAAGTCCGTGAACAGGTCAGTACTTTCGTACAGCAGAGAGACGAACTTGACTCCCGGATAAATGTGATATATTATCACTTATTTTGTGGGACATGTGATTGTTGATCACTTATTGAGGTCGTATGCAGTATGTACACGTATGTATGGTATCATGGAAGATCTAGACTTGCGTCCCCGTTATTTTTCGGTAAAAGATACAACCATGATACCCAGATGATAAGCAGCATAAAGACCGAATATCTCAGAACCTCGGCAATCTCTCAAACGAAATTTCGGTACTAAGACCATATGCCAATGAATGGTTCCCACCTGGTCTTCAGTCGATTTAGGATTTATATCACCCTGCACACTTTAAAATGATTGTGAGCCTACCGATACATCTTATATAGAGCTGCTTATCATATTTTTTCATTTAAGGTTTAAAGAGGTTTAGACAGACCACTGATGTACTATCATTTTCTCTTTTGCTCGCCAGGAAACTCATTTTTGATTTTCTATTGTTTTGTGTTTTTGAAATTTTTCGATGTTTTTGGATTTTCAAATTTGGATTTACTCCCCCTAAAATCAACAAACTAAGCTAAATTTAAAACACAAAGGTATTTACAAAAATGATTTTCCGATGTTGGTTTTACTCTTGCTTGACCTTAATGCCGTTTACCAATAATAAAAAGTCAAATCTTGATTTGTCAAATGCTTTGGTAAAAAGGTCGGCACGTTGGTCATCGGTGTGGACCTTAACGACATCGATAAGCCTTTTATTAAAGCAATCACGTTTGAAGTGATATTTGAGATCAATGTGTCAGGTCAAAGAGTGCTACGAGAGGATAACAATTTATAAAGCAGCTTAAATATCGACAAGTAAAGGAGAGATTAGAAATTTAAAACCGTATCCTGCAACTGCTTCGTGCATTGCCAGGAATCTGAGCGCTCTCCCAAGCTGGATATCCACCAGGTGTGGATTGCAAAGTCAATTTTTGTAGCTACTGAGATCCCTTCACAGCACCAAGATCAAAAACCTCTGGGTCCGGCTGGTCTTCCACATTGTACCAGCGAAGGTCTTTGTCTTTCTCTTTGAGAAGAAGTGTGCGGTTGTTCAATCTACGCCAAGGCATCCGCACACCCGGTTGGTTTGTTCAACAAACACATTTTCTTCAACACACCGTGGAGAAATGTACACTGCACGTTCATCTTGTGGACTTTGAACTTCTTGTGGAAGAAAAATCCATGAATCTTCGAAACGCTTCATACGTGCTACAGGCGCGTACTTTTCATTGAAATCTATCTTGAGGACCCGATCAAAAACCATAACAACCACATTTTGGCACATATCTCATCATGTCGAATTTTTCAACTTCATTCAACAACATTCTTTCATCAGACATTTTTGTCTTCTTTTCTCCTCTCTCCATCAAAGGCAACAACTCCTAGATATAATGATGTTTCGGAGTCTGGTGTCGCCGATCTTGTGCATGGACGCTCCACTATCAACAATCCTAAGACTATCAATAGTTCCTCCTGGAACATCCTGCACTCTCATTCAGATTAGTTGGAGAGGGGGACCCAAGCCATTGTGGTCTTGGGTCTTCCATTTTCATCAACAACAATAACTTCCACTTTCTGATGGTTAGGAAACGATGATGATCCCCCTGAATTTGTGGTCATTTTAGGTTTCCATGTCTGTTGAGTTTTACCAGCTTGATTGTTGGAAAATTTAACTTCGTGATTGTTTGAAGTTTTTGAAAACTTTGAACTTTCTGGTTTAACTGAAACAGATTGTTTTTGAACCACATCAGTTTTAAGTGCTTTCTCAATCACCTTGACTTGTTGGCGTTTCTGTTTCTTTTCCCTTTCTCTTACAAGTCGGGGATCTTGTTTTGAAGAAACAGATCGCTTTTGGTGATTTCCTTCATGGGGATCATCAACCTTTGCTTTCAACTTATGAAGATACGGACAGTTTCGAATTATATGTCCAATTGTACCACATTCAAAACATGATCTTCGTTCAACAAACCCCGAAGTATTATGTGATCGTCTTGCCGATAATGATGAACTTTGTGATCTCGAGGTACTAGGTTTCGAACAGTTTGGTTCATTTCTTTTCAACACTGTTGCTTGTTTAACAAAATCTAAGTTAGATTTGTTTTCAAACGTTTCAATTTTGTCTGTTCCCTTTGATTTCACAAAGTTCACATTTTTGTTCTTCTTCTGATTCGGCTTCCTTTGACCTTGAGTCGTTGATTTACCTTTTGGTTTGGTATGATTTTGCTGTGTTTTCATTGTTGGTAGTTTCTGATTGCCATATTGTTTTCGAACTTCAGCTTTTGGGATAGGTGGGCACTGTGTTACTGTAACATGTGATCCTGTCTTTCCCAAAAACTTACTTGTCGAATTTTCAAAGACTTTACTGATTAAGGATTGATTAACATTCTTAATAGGAAAATCTTTGTCAGAATAAATTTTATCATCACCAACAAGAGTGTACAGCAAATCCACACTTTCAGACTCTGTTGCAGACGTGGACTCGATTGGAACAGTCTTAGTGGGCTTTGCGGGAGGATCACATAGAATATGATTCTCAAGAGGTATGTCCTCTTCTTTGATTACCGCATCAGACTTTGTTGAATCAGTATCACCAGATTCATCATCAGAAGAATCAGCATCCTCAATCACAACTGGAGGATCCTGATTCGGTTCAGCAGAACACACACATGTATCTGCTGACACATCCGATTCTGATGATACTTCCTTCTTGTATCCAAGTCCAGTTGCAAATTCCTCAACGTCCAAAGGAACAGATGGTTCAAAGTGAGTTCTATACTCCTCATCAGGCATGGCATCATAATTGTGTCTCACAGGTGGTGGACATTTCTTATATCCAATGCATGTGACATCCCGTTTCTCCTTTTGAACATCAATGATGTGATCCAACACATAGCTAGAGCTCAAATAACTGTCTAACTTAAGCTGAATCGCCTCACTTTCAGTTTTAACACAAGCCATCTCTTTTTGCATTATCTCAAGACGAGTGATATTGATGTGTGTAAAATGCAACATATAAATTACATCAAATAAGGCATAAAACTAACCCTTTTTAAGTACTAATATTGGAAAAAGAGTGTTTTTTTCTTCCTTTTGTATTTTCACGATTAAATGAGCTCAAAAACGCAAAAGAAGCAAAAAGACAGCTAAATCCAACATAAATACAAAAAAAGGAATATTAGTGGACTGCCCGACCCCTCAACGGCACCTTCCAAAGCAAAGTAGAGAAATCAGAAGACTGAACACGCCCCGTGCTCAGCCAGCACGGGGCCGTGCCCAAGAAGCAGCAGAAAAGACAAACCTATAGAAGCTTCTATTGCCCACCACGGGCCGTGCTCAGCGGACACGGGGGCGTGTCGAAAGTACAGCAGACGCATTTATTGTAATTGCGAATTACAATTAATGAGGAGAGAGATTGTCAGACGGACACGGGGCCGTGCCCAGCGGACACGGGGCCGTGCCCAGCGGACACGGGGCCGTGCCCAGCTCTCTGTTCAGCCTATATATAGGAGTGCTTGGATTCATTTCACCTCATCCCTTGGCACACCACCTCTCTCACACTTCATCCACCACCCACCACCATCACAACACCATCATCCACCACCATCATCCATTGTCCATCGTAGAGTGTGTGAGTCGTCTCGGGATCCAAGATTGATCGTAAGAGTTCTTGACAATCAAGGCCATGTTTGCCTAAGTCTCTTACATCACTTGGTGAAGACAAAGTGTCTAGTATAATACTTTTTATTTCTAATCTTTTGCACTTTTTATTTGGTTTTGTATTAATGACTTTAATAACTAGTTACTTATGTTGAAGGTGATCTTTCCTTATCGTTTGTCCATGGTGTCTTGGCATTATTTTACTGTTTATATAAAATAAAGGATTTTCACCATTCATATCTCCACGGTCTATATGGAGATATGTTGGCTACCTGGTCGGGGGTTAAGGGAACGGTTTGGTAAAGGTCTTGCCATTGTTCAGCGTTTAGAGGTCCTGCAATGGACCTGGGTCAAATTTAGTAGGACCTCATTCAATACTTCACGGTATTGGATGGCGGGGGTCCAAACTCTTTGATCCCCTCATAAGTTAACTACTATTAATACTATAACCCGGCTATTTAGGACTGTATCCCTGCTGACTCAGACTACTTAGCCGAGGGTAACGTCACCGCCAAAAGCGGGGCCTACCACAATACTGCATTAATAACTTAATTCATTATCTTCCAATAATCCACCCTTTTAGGATTGTATCCCTGCTGACTCAAACTACTGGGGTGAGGGTAACGTCACCTTCAAAAGAGGGGCCTACTACAATAACTAAGATAATCTCTTAATTATGTGCAAAAGTGCGGAAATAATCAAAGGTTATACTAGATACGAGTCGGAACCAAGTGATTCATCTTGTCTATCTGTTTTTTCTTTTATTTTTATTTTCAGCATTTTAGTTAGTTTTTAATTTTCTTAGTTTAAAACATTTTTTTTCTAAACTTTTATTTTGGTTAGACGTTGAGGATAAACCGGTACTAAAAGCTCTTGTGTCCTTGGACGACCTCGGTATCTTACCAACGCTATACTACACTCAACGATGGGTGCACTTGCCCATATGTGTGTTTTAGTGTTAGTGAAATATCGTGTTTTATAAATTTATAACTTGGCTAAAATAAGTGTTAAAAAGGGCTTAAAATATACACCTAAAATAAGTAACACTTCGCACGCATCAAGTTTTTGGCGCCGTTGCCGGGGACACAAGGATTTTAAGAAAGTTAGGAATCAACGGCCTAATCATTTTTTTTTAGTTTTTTTTAGTTTTTCAGCTTTTGCAGAGCTCAGCACGGGCCGTGCCCGCTGAACACGCCCCCGTGCTCAATCATTGGAACTGGCAATCCTGTTTTACATCAGACAGTAAGCTGAACACGGGGCCGTGCCCACTCAACACGCCCCCGTGCCCAAGTTTCAGTTACTGAAAACAGAACCGTTAGATCCCGGCGGTTGGTAATTTCTGACATAAACATGAGTGATAGTAATTATTTTTACTTTCGGCACTCTTATGGTACGTGGTGTCAATTATGTGGTGGCGAACATGAAGAAGTAAAATGCTACTTCCTAAATTATAGGCCCCACTACATGGACCCACCAACTTCTCACAACCTTAAGAGGGGCGAAAGTAAAAATAAGCACTATTTCTCCCTCGAATGCGCCCAGCCAGATATTCTAGGGGAAATGCTCCTTGACGAGTTATTCTAGGGGTGTTACATATTTCCTCCTCCTAAGCTAGCTTATTACGTATTTCCTCAAACAAAAATAAAATAAAATAAAACAATTACATATTACCCTCTGTAACACCCCGAAAATCTCTTTCGTGTAATTACGCCTTTAAGCGTTATACTAGTAAAGAAATGGGTTAATTATTAAAATGAACATTTTATTTACTAATAAAACGAGACTAGACGATAAAATGGGGGAGTTGTATTCTGTAAATAACTAACCCCGTTAATAAAGTTAGAGAATTGAAAAAAAAAATATAATTAAAAAAAAAAACTTAACAAGGTTAGGTTTTTATGTTAACTAAGTAAAAAAATTGATTTAAAAGTGAGGGGCTGAACTTGTATAGAGGCTAAACTAGTGGGTATAAGGTGGAGAAAAGGGTTGGTCAACACACAGGAGGTGTGTGTCGACATACAGGAGCTCTCAAGGAGACTCCAACCATAATCCACAAGGAGAAGCTCAAATCCATGGAAATGAAGCCCTAAATTCGTGCATGAAGCTGAAATTTGTCATCTAGGGTACAATAAACCAAGAGGTAACCCTTGATTTCCATTTTTATTGAAGTTTCTAAGTTATGTAAAAGGTGAAACAAACGGGGTTTAGTTGTTTCATAGAAATTGGAGGTTTATAAGAGTCACCTTTGTGATAAGGAACCTCCTTTATGTAAAATCGATGTTTAATTGTGCAATTGAATGATTCATAGATAGATGATCATGAATGTGAAAAGTGGGTTTTGACCCTTAGGTGAAACCCACAATCTAATGTTGATTAGAATGATGTCTATGCATGATTGAATGTGTAGTTGATAAGCTAGTGCTAGTTAATATGTTGGGATGTTGAAACATAAAAAAAAAATGGCCAAGTGTTTAGGTGGTTTAGCTATGAAATTAGCCTTAGAAAAATGATGCCCACCAAGTGTTTGTGAAAATGCTTAAAAGAATGTGGAAGTTAGAAATTCTAGTTTTATGTTTGGATCGAAATTGGTTACAGGCCTGTTTTGTAACAATTGTATAAAATGACGTAATCATCTAATGTGGGTGTATTATAGTTGGTTGGAAAGGTTTTAGGTATACTTTATCTCGCTTTAAGTATACGTAACTGAATTGAAGGTTAAACGGGTCAAAATGGTCGATTACAGTAGCATTATGCTGCACAAAAAAATAAGTTTTTCTAAAACCATCAAGATGAAATATGTCAACGTGGACGACTAAAACACGTATGGTCGCTTATAGTTGGTTATGTGCATCTGTTTGAGTATATTAGAAGTATAAAAGGTATACTTATAATTGACTTATGCATGTATTATGAATTTGTATGCTAAGCATGTTCTATATTATTGCACATGTACATACTAAAGTATAGTTTGACCTTTAAAAGTCAAGCTAACCTAAAGTTAAAATTTTGATGAATTGGTGTGTATAAACTCATGAGATATTGTAGTCATTTTATTAAATGGCTAACATAACTAATCTTGTGAGTATTGTGTAAAGTTTGATCTTGTCAAGCTAGGTGGAAGCTTGGAAGGAACGGGTCAAACAAGCTAACGGGTCAAGGAGTGTTTAAAAGAGGAAAAGGTAAGTGGCTTATTCTAATAAGACCATTTGTGAATTAAAACCCGTGTAATTATGTAGATGGCTAAATCACTAAAGATATTATAATTAAATTGGTAAATTACCTACAAAAGGGTAATATGGGAATATGAGATTTAATTCAAGATGGGTTGAAATCTTATAAAAAAGGGAAATTGCTAAGTCCGGTAAGAGACGCCTAAACATAATATGTTATGCGAAAAACCTAGTAAAGGTCTAAATACTTAATAAATATCAAGTAAGTGTGAAAAAGTTATCAAACGGGTCAAGTGATGATTTTGTTACCATTTGAGCCCGACACTTAATACTTGTACGTCAAGTATTAAGAGTCAAAAAGTTAAACAGGTTAAGTGGTGATGGGTCGCCATTTGATCCCGGAAAAATTTAATGTTAGTTTAGTTAAGTTTTACACACAGGTAAAATTATTTGGAAGGTCATGTATTGCCATGATACGATTGAACAGAATTTGCGAGGTATTGTAATGGGTCAACGCTATCCGGTAAGTCCATAGTTAGTGGGCGACCTTTGAGCCAAGAAGAATTTGGGGAAAATAACCCACATAATGTGTGGTTATCAAATCGGTAGGTTATTCGTTTACTAAGCCTAATACTCGCCTATGGCGCGTAGAAATGGCTAAAACGAATAAAATGAAGTAAATGGTAAAAACCATACTCGTAAGGGCCTAAATGTTTTTAGACATACTTATGGGTTTAAAATAAAGGATTTAAACAAGTAATAACGCCCACGGGTGTTAAGATTAGATAAATCACCCATAAGGGTAAAATGAGAAATTTTGGAATTTGACTAAGGGTCTAATATTAGACCGGGTCAATTAATTCAGTTTAAGAACCGGAACTAGGAACAGATAGAAAAATATAATTTGCAATCGGGATGTTCGATTATGATGGAAATATGTTATATACGAACCCCAAATTATTTTGTGGGGTTCGGATATGTTTTAAGGCTTCAGAAATGAAACATGGGAATTTTAGGCTTAAGCATGAAAATGCAGCCAGCTATAATAATTTTCTGGAAAATTAGGTTCGTCGCGTCGCGCGACAAACTGAGCTTAACTTCGTCGCGTGACGCAATGGAGTTGGTCAACTTTCCCGGGTCAAAGCAAGGTGTCGCGTTAAACCAAAATCCCCCGCGTGACGCGAGGGGCATGAAATTTTCTAAATTTGTTATTTTTGCATTCCGGATTCGATGGTTTCATTTATACGTTTAAGTTACTAACCGTTTGTATGGTTGTAACATGTCAGGTGAAGGAATCACTCATGAAATCAGATGAAGATCAAGTCCTTACGCGAACCGAACACAAGAATCGTCCATGAAGCTTCCGCATGCTTTTATTTGTAAATGCAATTTTTTGTGTAATAAATCGCTATGACGCTTCATCTAGGTTATTAGTTAATCCAGACATATAAGTTATATGTTTTGGAAAAAAAAATACGGGACCAAAATTCATCCGGATATTAAAATATTCGGTAATAACGGGAAGGGGTCTTACACCTTCCCTAACTCATATATATTACATATTTCCCGTTCTCATTAAAATTACTCTTAAAATGACCATTTTGCCCATAATGAACTATTAAATGAATATATACATATTTTCCTTTTCTAATATTATCAACCAATTATATATTTCCCCGATTCATATATTATTTCCCAATTCTTCTACTTACTACTCTTAAAGTATTTTTTTTTATAAAATACGTTATAACCTTTTTAATTATAATTTCTTTAATTATAATTACTCCTGAAGAATTTTGAAACTATAGTCTTTAACTACTAAGTTGAATGAATGTTTGTAATTGAATACGCCTGTTTGTAGGGGTGTTAACGGTCCAGCTTTGACGGTTTTATTTCAAACTGTGAACCAAACCGTTAGTAACAGTTTTTAATTAGCGAAAACTGAAACTGAACGGTTGGAAATTAAAACCGAACCAAACCGAACCGTTACGAATGGTTTGGTTCCGGTTTGGTTTAACGGTTTAAGCTTTATTTAGCATGTATATTAAACACACAAAATTAAAAAAAAAAATTCAAAAATGTATATATACATCTTTCCATATAATTCAACTCATCTACGTTGATTCAAGCATTTCAATTTATTTTACTACACTTATGAGCAATGATGAACAAAGACCAATGGTTGCTACAAAATTAACGTTATAGAATAGTTAGGTGAATTATAGTAATAAAATAAAAGAAAGTTAACTAAAATAAATTACTCAGCCAAATGCGATACAAGAATGAAATCTTTATCGACATGATGAGACGCTAAACTGAAGATGTGATCTTCAACCTCTCTAGGATTTCTTTCGCACATATCACCTGTGATCGCGTTCACATTTAAAAAGGCGCATCGGTTGCGTTTTTAGCCTCCGACTCCTTATAAAAGTACCTTAAAACAAGAATAAAATATATGATAAACTTAATAATTTCAGTTATATCTATACAATATTATAGTGATAACAACTTACGATGTAAATCAAAACACAATTGTGATATCAACCCATTCTTTGACAAATAATCCTAATATTGATTCAGCCTCAATATAGGTACCACTCTTGCTACGAAACATATTCTCAGAAACTGAAAATGGAAGCGTAGTAGCCCAGTCGTTCCCTATGTATTCACCTAGTTGACCAACCATCTTCTTATTCCATTCGGGTCTTAGTTCGATCAATTGCAAGTGTAAGTTCACTTTTTATAACACCTCAATATTTTAGATCGAATCCTAGCGTGACACGTTGTCGCAAACCCCGACCCCTACCCAGGGAGCGAGCGCCGCGGGCAGACTCAGAGCTGGTGGTATCGGTGTTTATTAATTTGGCAGCGAAAAACTTTCATCAGGACTGTAGTTAGGAAATATTTTTATCAGAGTAAAACACTAAACTTTTTATAATAACAAATCATTGGGATAAAACACAAGTTCATTTGATAGTACATTTGTAGGTGTAAACCCTAATTATTGAAAACAAAACTTCTTTTATTTAGGTAACTTTTATAGCCACTTTTCCAAGCCTTCAGTGCTCTCCGGCTGGATTCTATTGGCTTTCACATTTTGTTACCTGAAACGCATTTTAAAATATTTTATCAGCAAGAAATACTGGTGAGTGCATTCCAGTTTAATCAAAACAGTTTTATATAACTTTACAGAATTGAGGGCATCCGCAATTACATTTGTTTATATCTATCCAATTACTCATTCAGTACTATCAACACCTAACCCGTGGGTTATATTACCCATTGGCTAACTCTTCGTCCAATGGTAACGTTTTCCACATTTTGTATACAAAACCCTAACGTACCGGCAGTAATTGTAGAATCACAAATACTCAATTACTGTTAAATTTAATTTAAAATATTTGAGGTTTTGGTAAAACATTTTGACTCACAAACATGTACTCACAAACAGTGAGAAAAAGAGAATGAACTCACATTGTTTATTTAGGCAATACTAAAGCTTCCTGGTGTATCTCCTGGTTACTATCTATAAAAATTTAAACAATGCACACGTGTTAGTAGATTAACCCAAATCATATTGACCATACAACTCGAGACTGAATTCCAATGACTGATTCGGGCAGAGCCGACATGCATTACGGAATCCTAAATCAATCGGGTGTACACACGAGACAGAATTCCAACGACTGAGTCGGGCAGAGCCCTGACATGCGTTACAAAAATTCTAAATTGAACGTGTAGGGTAACAGCAGGGTTATGGTACTTACAACGATGCAGAGCTTCGCTTAATAGTGGGTATTTTGCCCGAGCAGAATTTCTACTATTTAGAAGTTTGAGAGATAAATCGAGATTGAACGATGAACAAATGAGCTCTCGACCCCCTTTTATAGGATGATCAGCCACTCCGTCGTGTCCCACGACCAAGTAGGCCTCGGCCGTCGCGGGCCGCGAGAGCCAAACAGGCGGCGGTAGGGTTGTCGAGTAAGGGGGTAGGCTTGACACGTGGCAGGGACACGTGGCACACTTGTGTGCGCGGCAAGTCTAGGCTGTCGCGCCTCGCGACAGACCATTGAGATCTTCGTCGCGCCTCGCGAGTGACTGCCCAACTTTGTTTTTCCTGATTTTTCTAAGAGTAAGGCTATTTCGGTCCCGTTTTTCACGTACGGGGTACATAAGAAACGTTTTAGGGTCACGTTAAGGGTTCTAGGATGTATTTAGGACGGTTGTTATACACGTGTCTAGAAACCTTCCACATAATTCACAATGTTGAAAGGAAGGATTCAAAATCATATAAATATTATAAATATAAAGTTGATGGGCTAAATCTGCCTAAAAGGCAAATTTTATAAATTTCCAAGGTCCCTTACGGACCGTACGAACATACTCTTACGATCCATAAGGATGTTTTAAATATTCTGCGTGCCAGGGTCCCTTAAGGACTGTAAGGCATAACCCTTACGGTCCGCAAGGGGTACACTGACAACAAAAATCTGGCTTGAACAATAGCTTCCTTCTCTTTGTGCCACCTTTCATGAACATTGCAACCATTTAACCACATTATGACACATAACTTGCCACTAATCATCTTCTTAGGGCACATGGAGACACTTGGCACATTCTTAGCAATCTTAAATTAGTATAAATAGTCCTTCCTTATTCACATTTCATTCACACCATTTCTTTCTCATTCTCAATCTTCTTATGGAGTCTGTTTCCCCTTTTGGAAGCCTCCTTCTGAGTACCTTAAGTGTTCGTCAACACTAGTAAGTGCTCTTTCTAGTCTATATCATTATTTAGGCTAGTTATTAGCCGAAAGTCAAGCAAAATGAATTTTTGTTTGACTTTTGGTTCTGGCCATTTTGGTCAAGTCAAAGTTCGAAACGAACTTTGCAACATAATCGTAATAATGAAGGTGTAAATCCCTTGTAATTGCACCCTTTGAAGATCACCTTAAGTAGGTGAAATGACGAGGTCAATTTATATGAAATAAAAAGTCAAAACGCAGAATTTTGTAAATTTCGCTAAACGAACTTCTAAGTATCAAAACCTTAAATTTTGACATCATATCAATTTATAAAACATATTAGGACATGTTTAATCATGTTCAACTCGTCATTTCCTAATTAAAGCTCGTTTCTTAATCGAAAGTCAAACCGTTGACTTTTTCTTTGACTTTTGATTCTGACCTGTTTGGTCAAGTTTAGGACCCGATTAGGATTTGTTATATGAACATAATGTTGTAGCGAATAACCATCTGAGGTTTATTGACCTCACCAATTAAGTGAACAGTAGTAACAATGAAATTCCGCATAATTGTACAGTTGTAGGTGCACTATGTCATGAGATTCTGTTCCTTGATACAACACACTCCCATTCTGGAGGATAATCAAAATAAGGAACCATTTAGCCCGGCTCTTACTAAAAGCCCAACGATCATGAGCATTGGAAACTTGATATCTAAATTATCCAAACCCATTTGGGTATACAAAATTATATTGTATAAACCCAGCAGATTTTGCAAGTAATATTCTAAATACTAACTTATGATCTATACCTAGAGGCTATCATTCAAACGCCTGTTACCTTAATTTTTCTCCATTCTTTAAATTACTAACCAGTTAGCCCTCCACATGATCATCCGAAGCATGACATTGATTTTATTAATTCTAATGTTTTTTACGATCTTTATGCTGAAGTTTGTATGATAAAAGCACCATATGGTGATTAGTAGTATCTTAGTGTGTACCATATATAGATTGCTTTCATGCCTGATGTCACACCCCGACCACGTAAAACAACAAATCGTGGCGGAAACGTCGGGGAGTGTCGTAACAGAATCATTGTTTCATAACCATGGATCAAATAGTTTTGTTTTATTGAATTAATGTACTCATTGTTTTATTACAAATCAGGTAAATACATATATTATCTTTCAAGTTTTAAAGTCGCTAAGGCACGAGTCCATCCTATGTATATCATGCATCAACAATCATCACATAGCAGCACCTGAAACATGTGTAAAAATAGGTACGTCAGCATAAAAATGCCTGTGAGATACATAGGTTTTATTAATGCAAGATTCATGACTTGTAAGTTTTAAAAGAATGTTTAACAAAAGTTAGTCATGAATTTGAAAATATTTTCTTTTATAAATCAAATAACAAGTGATAAGAAATCAGATAATTTAAAAGAAGGATGCATAAATAAATAACTAAGTAAAATGAGTTTGTATAGAATATGTTGTTTGTAAAACAATGCTTTGATAAAAGGGTTGTAGTATATATAAAAATATACTTTGTTTTTAAGAAAGTCGAATAAGTAATGTCACACCCTCAAATTCCACAAGCGGAGTATCACCACAGGAGGCGTGACATGACCAGGATCAAGCCACCAATCATATTGAACAACATAATTAAGTAAATAAAACCAACCACAATATAATTGGTGTCCAAAAGAAAGTAACCAACTTAAGTTAATAGCGGAAGCATAAAACGTAAAACCCAAAACATAAGTAATAAGTTCATAAAGTTTAAATGTTTAACATGGAACTCAACCGTCCATGTCCCACAACGACCTCTCCTCCCTGTGCAAGCTCCATAAGCACCTAACGACCTGCAAGGCATGTAACAACGAGTTAACAACAAAGTTGAGCGAGTTCACAGTTGGTTGTCCAGTTTTAATGTTGTTCCAAAAATCATAAGTTGTTTCGAAAACCATGAGTTATCCAGTTCCTTGTTTCCCAAACCATGATCAGTGGGGGCTTCCCCATGTAAACCACTAGACCCGTTACCCTATCGACAACTAACTGAGTCATGTTGTGCCCTACGTCAATGTCTATCATCATTGACTAAGTGCCCAGATCCATTAGTTCACTCCCGTCCTCTATGGCACGGTGTGAGGCTTGTCAAACCTAAATAGTGCTATCTAACTAATGACTCGCTCGCCATTGGCCCGGCGATTAAGTCGATATAAAAATGATGGACTTCATGATAGAGTTTTGTCTAGTAAGTTATAGGTTTTCGTCCTTCCCAACCGAGGACGGAGGTACGTCCTCCACATAAGGAAAATACGTAGGTTAAAGGTTGTCATCCTTCTCAACGAGGATGTGGGTACATATTCTGTTAAAGGTGAATATGTAGATTTCGTTTTAGCTTCTTAACCCATTCCCAAACCACCGGGAATCCCATGCCTTATAGAAAGTGTGAACTCACCTCGGTTTGCTCGGTATGCTTAACTACTTGTTTCCAATTAATCAGTTAAAGCCTATGGTATGCACGTATACACAATCAGTTTATGTTCGTAATGTTTCACGTATAATATGACATCACAAAGTGTGCTTGGGCAAATATCATCAAGTAGAACATAAATAGTTATTCAAGTTCATGTAAACCTTACTTCATATAATCTACCCTTATTATTCATGCAACTGATATGACATGTTAATCTACTGTTCATGCAAAGACCCTCCTGACGAAACTCCCTATATGACCAAACCCCCAAAGGTTTCGGTAAGTTGACTTGCGACGAAACTCCCAGGTTTTGTCGAGGATGGGAGTGACGAAACCCCCATGTTTCATCGGCATGCATGGTGATGAAACCTCATAGGTTTCGTCAGAAAATATCATCAGTTTCAATCATTCACAGTTTTAATCAGTTACAACATCTCATACTCTTAGAACCCTAATCAATCAGTAACAGTTTTACCATTATCATCAATCATACAATCATACAATTATTGTCCAAATACAATACGCCTTAATGCTACTAATCATCATTCTAATTACATCACATCACTTAACATCTAGCATGAACCCTAAATCATAAAGTAACCATATATGATCTGGTTTGCAACATGGATGTATTCGATGATCAAATCCATTTAACGCGATTACAACCTCAAACAAAAGCATGGGCTTGAATCAACACACAAATTGATTTCAAGAACATCAAAACCCTAATCACATGGTTTCCAATTCAAGCATTAATCGTAGCCAAAACATATAGCAAACAATCTCATTTATAATGATAGTTACCTACACACAAAAACACGTAATCGAATCGACCGACGAGACTAACCGGTTTTGAGAGAGAGCTCACAAGAATTTCCAGAGAATGGTAGCAGCCATCGTATGCAAGGAGAGAGTTCTAGGGTTTCATGTATTGTGGCGTGCAATATAAAACGTAACTGCCGCTTTGTTTTGGACTGGACCTGGGCCGAAAGCCCATACTCACGAAACCTCAAAAGAAGGCGACGAAACTCTATGTTTCGTCGTGAAGGGTATGACGAAACCCCTAGGTGGCGAAACTCTTAGGTTTCGTCGGGTGAGTATGACGAAACCCTCCAGGTTTCGTCGAGCAGAAGTTGTGGTGAAACTTTACAAGTTTCGTCGAGCTTACTAGTGGTCAAACCCTAAGTGTCAACAAGTTAGGGTTTTTAACTTTTAAGCAGATCACAAGTTTATAATACTAAACACATTAACACATTAATCATATACTAGCATGTACAAGTTAGAATGAAACAAGTATTGTACAGAGGAAAGACCTTGAAAACTCGAGTTGTCACATCATCCCAACTTGAAAGAAATTTCGTCCCGAAATTTAGCACGTAGTCACTGAGGAAGCTATTTAAGTTGCGTGGTTTTCCTGGGGCGTCACATCATCCCCCTGTTGGTTTGGAATTTCGTCCCAAAATTCCGCAGTAGCTTCAGCCTCAGTAGTGGTTGTACTTTTCTCGAACAATTGGGGATATTTGTGTTTCATTTGGTCTTCTCGTTCCCAGGTAAACTCTGGGCCATGACGGGAGTTCCAACGAACTCGAACAAGAGGTATTCTGGTACGCTTGAGAATCTTAACATCTCAGTCTGTGATTTCTACCGGTTCTTCGACGAATCGCAACTGATCGTCGATTGTGAGTTCCTTCAAAGGAACTATGAGGGTCTCATCTGACAGACACTTCTTCATATTTGACACGTGGAATACGTTGTGAACTCTGCTGAGTTCTTCAGGTATATTCAATCTGTAAGCGACCTTGCCAATTCGTTCAGTGATTTCGAAAGGTCCGACATAACATGGATTGAGCTTGCCCCTTTTCCCAAAACGAACTACACCCTTCCAGGGTGAGACTTTAAGTAGAACCCGGTCCCCGACCTGGAATTCTAGAGGTTTCCTACGCTTATCTGCGTAGCTTTTCTGACGGTCACGAGCTGCCGCCATTCGTTGTCGTATCTGAGCAATCTTCTCTGTCGTGTCTACTACAAGTTCAGGGCCAGTGATTTGGTTGTCGCCAACCTCTGCCCAACAAAGAGGTGATCGGCACTTCCATCCGTACAATGCCTCGAACGGAGCAGCCTGAATGCTAGTGTGGTAACTGTTGTTGTACAAAAACTCCACTAAAGGGAGGTGTCTTTCCCAGCCGTTCCCAAAGTCAATTACACATGCTCGAAGCATGTCTTCAAGGGTTTGGATGGTGCGTTCGGACTGCCCATCCGTTTGCGGATGATATGCTGTGCGCATGTCTAAACGAGAGCCAAAGGACTTATGCATTGCTTGCCACAATTCAGAGGTAAAACGTGCATCACGATCAGAAATAATGGAGGTTGGCACCTCGTGCCTCGAAACCACTTCCTTTAGGTAAACGTCTGCTAAAGTAGAAAACTTATCCGTTTCTTTGATAGCCAAAAAGTGTGCAGACTTAGTCAATCGATCCACTATCACCCAAATGGTATCGTTTCCGCGTTGAGATCTAGGTGGACCAGTAACGAAATCCATGGAAATTTGCTCCCATTTCTATGTCGGTATCTCTGGCTGTTGAAGTAGGCCTGATGGTTTCTGGTATTCAATCTTGACTCTCGCACAAGTCAAACATTTACTGACGTAGGTTGCTATGTTGGCTTTCATGCTAGGCCACCAGTACGTAGTCTTTAAGTCGTGGTACATCTTATCCGAACCAGGATGTAGTGAGTAACGAGACTTATGTGCTTCATCCATCACAAGTTCGCGTAAATTACCATATAGTGGAACCCAGATGCGCCCCGTTACGTAGTAAGCGCCGTCTTCCTTTTGTTCTAACCGTTTCCTCGATCCTCGCAGGGACTCAGCCCTATTTTTCTCTGCTTTCAATGCTTCAACCTGAGCATCTCGTATCTGAGTAGGAAGACTAGATTGGATGGTAAGTTGTAATGCTCGCACGCGCTTAGGTTTTGACTCCTTTCGGCTGAGGGCGTCGGCCACAACATTGGCTTTGCCCGGATGGTACTTGATCACGCATTCGTAATCATTCAGAAGTTCGACCCATCGACACTGTCGGATGTTCAACTCCTTTTGTTCGAAGATATGCTGGAGACTCCTGTGATCGGTGTAAATGGTGCACTTGGTACCGTACAGGTAATGTCTCCATATCTTAAGAGCAAAAACCACTGCTCCCAATTCCAAGTCATGAGTGGTGTAATTCCTTTCGTGAACCTTAAGTTGGCGTGATGCGTAAGCAATGACCTTGTCATGTTGCATCAACATGCAACCAAGTCCTTGGATGGATACGTCGCAATAAACCACAAAATCGTCTGTGCATTCAGGCAATGAGAGAATAGGCGCACTACAAAGTCTTTCCTTTAAGTGCTGGAACGCTGATTCCTGTGCATCACCCCAACGATAGGTGACACCCTTCTGAGTTAGTGAAGTGAAAGGTTGCGCAATCTTGGAGAAATCCTTGATGAACCTTCTGTAGTAGCCCGCCAAACCCAAGAATTGGCGGATTTCTGTTGGTGTACGGGGTGCAGGCAAGTTCTTGATCGAGTCTACCTTGGATGGATCAACATGAATCCCATCCACATTTACCACGTGGCCTAAGAAATGGACTTCACGAAGCCAAAAGTCGCATTTTGAAAACTTAGCATACAGCTGCTCTGCTCGAAGAAGTTCCAGAATAAGCCGCAGATGGTGCTCATGTTCCTCCTGACTCTTAGAGTAGATAAGGATGTCGTCAATAAATACAATGAAAAAATTATCCAGGTAAGGTTTGCACACTCGGTTCATAAGATCCATGAAGACCGTAGGTGCGTTTGTCAGTTCGAAAGGCATGACCAGAAACTCGTAATGCCCGTAACGAGTTCTGAATGCTGTCTTGGAGATATCCTCGTCTCGAACTCTCAACTGATGGTAGCCTGACCTCAAGTCAATCTTTGAGTAGAAGCTCGACCCTTGCAACTGGTCGAATAAGTCATCAATGCGCGGGAGAGGATAACGGTTCTTCACAGTCACCTTGTTAAGTTCGCGGTAGTCAATACACATTCTGAAGGTACCGTCTTTCTTCTTCACAAACAGGACTGGAGCTCCCAGGGCGAAGAGCTAGGACGAATGAAACCCTTTTCCAGGAGTTCTTGTAGTTGCGCGGACAGTTCTTCTAGTTCTGATGGGGCTAGGCGATAAGGTGCACAAGCTATTGGTGCTGCTCCAGGAGCTAGCTCGATTTGAAATTCGACCTGACGATGAGGCGGAAGACCAGGTAATTCCTCAGGAAATACCTCAGGAAAGTCGCATACGATCGGAATGTCTTCTATCTTCTTCTCTTTCGTTGAGGTGTCAGTAACGAGGGCTAGAATAGCTGTGTGCCCCTTTCGTAAACACTTCTGGGCCTTAAGGAAAGAGATGATGCCCACTACAGCACCACTCCTGTCACCATGAATCACGAGTGGTTCCTCACCAGAACGAGGAATACAGATAATTTTCTCCTTGCAAAGAATTTCTTCTCGATGTTGTGATAACCAATCCATCCCAATGACGACGTCGAAACTACCAAGAACGATAGGGATAAGGTCGATAGAGAAGGTCTGACCAGCTAGAACAAGATTACACCCCTTAACTACGTGTGTGGCCTCAAGACTTTTACCATTAGCTAGTTCTACAACATGCTTGGTGTTCAAAAGTATTGGAGTATGCTTAAGCATCTGACTAACTTTTAGAGACACGTAACTAGTATCGGCACCCGAATCAAATAAAACAGTAACATAGAAGTCGTCTAGTAGGAACTTACCCGTCACAACATTGGGATCGTTCCTTGCATCACCCTGCCCAATCACGAAGACACGTCCCCTGGCACCGTTGCCATCATTGTTACCCCCATTGTTGTTCCCATTTCCATGGTTGTTGTTGTTGTTCTGATTTTGATTCAACTGTGGACAGTGTCTCTTGAAGTGACCCTCAGCACCACACTGAAAGCAGCCCTTGTTACCTGTTGTTGCTGTTGGTTCTGTGGAGCCTGTTGTTGTTGACGATTCTGATTTGCAGGATATGGACTCCTGCAATCCTTTGCTGCGTGACCAGGCTTGTTACATCTATGACAGCGAACCTTGCTACACGGCCCACTATGGTGCAAGTTACAATGGTTGCACTTAGGTTGATTTCCCCTGTACCCTCCTTGACTCTGATTCCCTGAAGACTGCTGACTGGGGCTCCTGTACTCATCCGTCTTTCGTTGCTGAGACTGAGACTGAACAGAAGTTGTACCCTTGCTTGAGTTTCCATCCCACTTGCTCTTGTTGTCGTTTGGAGCATCAGATGTAGCTGTAGCACTAATACGCTTGGTCAGTTTGTTCTGCTCAACTGCCTGATCAGTGAGACGATGGGCTAGTCGTATAACTTGCTGGATGGTACCAAGGTTAGTCGCAGTCACATGGCTCTGAATCTCTGGCACTAGACCTTTGAGGTACAGTTCGATACGCTTGATAGGAGGATCCACCATGGTAGGGCACAAGATAGCCAGCTCATTTGATCTCTTTGTATACGCCTCTATTTCAGATCCCGTCATCTTTAAGTTATAAAACTCTACTTCCAGCTTGTGAATGTCATCACGGTTACAGTACTCTTCCTTGATCAGATCCTTGAAGTCATTCCATGGGGTGGTATTAGCAGTCGCCAACCCCAGCATTTGGACCTGAGCGTTCCACCACGTGAGCGCCACACCTTCAAGAGTACCAGTAGCATACTTCACTCTGCGAACCTCAGGGCATTCACACATCTCGAAAACAGATTCGAGCTTCTCGAACCAGTGGAGGAGTCCTACAGCTCCTTCAGTGCCGTTGAAAGTATTGGGTCGGCAATCCATGAAAGTTTTGAAAGTACACACAGGAGGCTGAGCAGGTTGACCTTGTTGATACATTTTTGTGTGGACGCGGCACGTTCGGTTCGAGCCTTTAACGGAATGAAGACCAAGTCGGATATCCTCCTATCCACTTGGGTCCGATAAGTTTGTTCCGTTTGATATGTAAAGTATTATGAACAATGCATGTTGCATTAAAGGGTAGTTTGGTCATTACTATGTTTATATGTTGCTGTTGTTGCTGTCTGTTAACAGAAACAACCACAACAGTTGCAGCTCTCGACGAAACAGGTCTGTTTCGTCGGAACACATCATGACGAAACAGACCAATGTTCTATACTTCTGTTTCGTTGAAGGTCATGACGAATCAGACCTTGATTCGTCATGTACTGGGCTGTTTCAGGCCCAAATGTCTGGCCCATGTTCAGATTCGTCGAACACCTTGTGTTTCGTCGATGTCTTGGCCCAGGGACTATATAAACAACATCTCTGTTTCATTTGAACACAGAGATGAGATAATAACCATAGTAACAAAACTCTGCCGAAATTCTGTCTGAACTGTGTTTGTATCAGTTTGTAATCGGTTCTCATCCCGTTAATCAATCGAGTGTGTTTCATTGATTAATCCGTTGTTATTATTGCTTTATATGTTTGATTTGGCATAGTTACGTGGATTCCGCACACGTAACCGTGTTTACTATAAACAAGTGATTCGGTTCGTTATCGATCCTCAGATTTCGGGACCTACAATTGGTATCAGAGCTTTGGCTCTAATCCTTGTTTAAAACCAAACAAGTTTGGGTTTTTATCAAGTGGTTTTTAGTGTTTTTCAGATTTTGTTCTTTAAAAAAAAATTATTATATATTTTCTGGAAAAATACATCTAAAATCAGTATTTATGTTGTTGTTTTGCTGCCCAACATAAAGTTACGGCCCACATGTGTTGATTACAGCCCAAACTTTGTTTCAGTTGACAAGCTTTCATGAATTCAACATATGAGACAAATGTAGTGACATCATCATGACATCACTAAGGTGATGTCATGGTGATGTGTTTGCGGGAATTTGCTTGCGGCGTTCCGTGCCTCGCGTGTCGAACTCTGGGGCGCACGACTGAGGAATGTCGTGACATCGGGCTGGAGCCGGACCTAACCGAGTCGACCCGAACCGAGTCGAACTGAGCCGAGTCGAATCGAGCCGAGTCGCACCGAGCCGAGTCGCGTCCACATAAAGTGTACCAACAGACCTGTCGCGTGAGCAAAAAGTACAAAGTTAAGCACGAGAGTTGGTTCACAAGAGTAGGATCTAAACATCCTAAGATAGGTCGGTATGGCAGGTTATACCTCCTGCAGGGACTGCTGCGAGTGCCTCAGCAACTCATTCGTTGATTAAAGCCGTCAGATGGGCTTGAGTCAAATTCAGTCATCCACTCATGATCTTCATATCAAAGGAAACATGAGTGAGAAAGGTGTCGCGAAAGTGTGATAACAGAAGAGAGTAAGCACACAGGGTTTCAAACAGTAGTTGCTACGTTAACCAAGCATACCATGAACAATTGTAACACCCCGAAAACGGGTTTGGTAATTAAACCGCGTTAATACTAAAGACGGGGAAAGTATCGTTAGTGGTAAAAGTAAACTGGCAAGTATTAGGAATTTATTTGAATAATCCTAATATTTATTTAAAGTGAATAAGAGCTTTCAAGAAAATAGGAAGATAAAAGGCCCGATTTAACGGGACTTAAAGTAAAACGGGTTACGACTTCTCGAACCTACTAAGCTAACTAGGAATAATTCTAACCTAGTTAGATAGTGACTTATGAGTGGGTTAAAACACTTAAATTATGAACTAAGGAAAATGGAGGGGCCAAAGATGTTAAAATTGAAACTTATGTTGCTAATTCTAATTAAAACAAAAACCAAACACCCCATTTGGGATGTCTGGTCGTACAAGAACAAGCAGGGGCGATCCCCCACTCTCCAAAACCCTAAACATCACTAAACTTTCAAATTGAAGGCTCAATCCAAGCTGAAATCGAAATTAAAGCATAAATTATTGATCCTCATCACAAGAGGATTACAAGGTATGTAAAATTTGATGAAAACTCTCAACTCGAAATTCTCATGAAATTGGGAATTTCTGAAATTTATGGTTGCATGTTAGTTTTATGATGAAATAAGAACAATACAGTGTCTAGGGACAAACCCTAGACCAATACAAGTTGAATTCATGTAAAAATCTAGTAAAATCCATAAACACCATTGTAGGTGATTAGTGGGTTATGTAGATTTTAATAAACACTAGGAAATTGGGTGATATTCTAGTGTAATTTGACAATTGTGAAGTGACTTCAGAATTATAGAAGCTAACAACTTTGTAAGATGGTTTATTTATGTGAAATTAGGGCTAAGAGATAAGCTAGAGACTTGATAAATAAACATGTAAAATTCTGCCCTTAAAGTGTTTGTTGAAATGCCTCAAAGAAGGCTCGAAACTAGATTTTTTGTAGTTAAAACACCTAATTATGATGTTTTAGCTATTATGCAAAATGTGATTAAAAAGAGTTCTAAATGTGATAAACGTGGTTAGAACTTTGGTTAAAACGGTGGTCTAAAGATAACGCCTACCGGGTAATTAAAGAATGCTAAAACTAGTTGATGAACTCGAATATGCAATTAGTATACTAATGGGCATTTGACTTTTAAAAAGTCAAACTGACCTACGATGTGATGAATGATAATTAGACATAGAAAATAAGTGAGGTGGAATAGTCGTGATTGTTAATGACTAATTTAACCGCCTTGTAAATGATTGACAATAGTTTGACGCGTAACAAGCTAGGTGAGAGCTTGGAGGAGGGAACGGGTCAAACGGAGCAAGTACGGAAAGAAAAGCGTGGCGTGGATGCGAGGTAAGTGTAATTTACACACTTATGTAGAATACTCATTTATTCGATACGTTGTAAACGTGATAACAATAATATTGGAAAAATGGGTTTTCATTAAGATTACCTTGTAGTGTAATCTAATAATGAGGGAAAAGGGCAAAAATGGAAATAGGTCAAGTGTCGACTAATGTAAATCAAGGTTAAAAGGATACCCATGGCGTAAGCCGAAATGGGTTGAAGTTGTAAGAAAAGAGTGTAAAAGAAAAAGGGTATGGTAATAAAATCCGGGATGGGATGGATGTATGAGTTGGAAATCAAAAACGATGTTTTTGATTAAATAGATAACGTTGGGCATATAGTCCAAACGGGTCAAATGGAGATGGTAACACCATTTGACAATACCGACTAATGCGGTGGTCAAGTCTTATGTTAACAGGATCAATTGGCGAATCGGATAAATGCGTCGCTATAGATTGAGTGACAATTAAAGCAAGGTACAAAACCAGTTCTATTTGTTGTCCCGAGCCAGGTACGTATAAATATGATTATAGCTAACGTACAAATTTGGCCAAATAAGTAGTGAAGGTCCTTCATCATAAATGAAAGGTAAAATGGACCATTATGCCCTTGTAAGCTAAATTGAACAAACGGCCTTTAACAGTAGTTTGGAAATGAGTTTTATGCTTAATTAAATGCTTACAATAGGTACAAGAAGGAGAAAGATGTAGGACTTTGGTTAAACGACTCTATATTGGTCTTACCGTAGAATAACAATCCGAGGAAATAAAACTCGGATTACATAGAACATTACATTAAATTCACCACACATATAGTTGTGGTGGAAGATCATTTGATAAATATTGTGGAAATAAGATGCTAGAAATAGACGAGTATGATGTATGCGGAAAAGTGCTTAGATACCCTTAACGGGTCAAAATAATCATTTAAGTATAAACGAGTTTAAGATTATACATAAACTTGTGAAGTGAACTTAATATGATAGACAACATTGAAATTATAAGGTTCATGTGAAATCGGGATCAAACAATCATGTTTGTTTGATAAAATGCATAAACGGGTTAAAATTCGGTAAAAAGGTGATGAGTCGAAGGCTTAAAAGTCTAAAAATTTATTTTGTTGGATGTTGGGTTTTAACTCCATAAGATGGAGGATTAAATTACGGACGCGTAGAAAAAAGAATCGGGTAAAACGGATCAATTACGAAGAAGTTATGGCCGTTTCCGTAAAAACTGGCATAGCTGAACTGAGCTGCAGACCTGCTGGAAAACGGTCTCCCTCGCGTGGCGCGAGGGAGCAACTGGGTTCCTTCGCGTGGCGCGAAAAACCCTGTTTTGGCGAAAAAAATTTATTTTAATCAGTTTCGCTTCCCGGACTCGTTTAAATACGTTTTAAGTTACGTATGACTAATCCAACTCATGTTTTATGAGTTTCAGGTATAATTTTAGCACCAGAGGACGATCAAGCACAACGAAGAACCGAACATGATCAAGAAATAAGCTTCCGCACTTTGGATCGTTGTTATGTAAAATGACGAACTCTCCCATAATATGTTGTATAGTTTTTAATTCTGTAAATAAAGTTTAATGAACCCGTATTTCAATGTATTTGAAATCATAATTATTCGTTTGTTTTTGTAAATTGTACGTAAACCTTTAAATAATAATAAGGGTGTTACAACAATGTACTATGTAACTAACAAGTAGGCAATATAAACATAAATCATATCACCTATAGTGTTGAGCCTTGCACGTGGAGCGAAGTGTCGTTGTGGATCGTTGAGCACTGTACAGGTTATAGTCTAGTTTTGTCAAAAAGCTTTTTCCCTTTTTAAAACCAAGTTCACTATAACCAATGGCTCTGATACCAATCTGTCACACCCCCAAATTCCACAAGCGAAGTATCACCGCAGGAGGCATGACATGACCAGGATCAAGCCACCAATCATATTGAACAACGTAATTAAGTAAATAAAATCAACCACAATATAATTGGTGTCCAAAAGAAAGTAACCAACTTAAGTTAATAGCGGAAGCATAAAACGTAAAACCCAAAACATAAGTAATAAGTTCATAAAGTTTAAATGTTTAACATGGAACTCAACCGTCCATGTCCCACAACGACCTCTCCTCCCTGTGCAAGCTCCATAAGCACCTAACGACCTGCAAGGCATGTAACAACGAGTCAACAACAAAGTTGAGCGAGTTCACAGTTGGTTGTCCAGTTTTAATGTTGTTCCAAAAATCATAAGTTGTTTCGAAAACCATGAGTTATCCAGTTCCTTGTTTCCCAAACCATGATCAGTGGGGGCTTCCCCATGTAAACCACTAGACCCGTTACCATATCGACAACTGACTGAGTCATGTTGTGCCCTACGTCAATGTCTATCATCATTGACTAAGTGCCCAGATCCATTAGTTCACTCCCGTCCTCTGCGGCACGGTGTGAGGCTTGTCAAACCTAAATAGCGCTATCTAACTAATGACACGCTTGCCATTGGCCCGGCGATTAAGTCGATATAAAAATGAGGGACTTCATGATAGAGTTTTGTCTAGTAAGTTATAGGTTGTCGTCCTTCCCAACCGAGGACGGAGGTACGTCATCCACACAAGGAAAATACGTAGGTTAAAGGTTGTCATCCTTCTCAACGAGGATGTAGGTACATATTCTGTTAAAGGTGAATATGTAGATTTCGGTCTAGCTTCTTAACCCATTCCCAAACCACCGAGAATCCCATGCCTTATAGAAAGTGTGAACTCACCTCGGTTTGCTCGGCATGCTTAACTACTTGTTTCCAATTAATCAGTCAAAGCCTATGGTATACACGTATACACAATCAGTTTATGTTCGTAATGTTTCACGTATAATATGACATCACAAAGTGTGCTTGGGCAAATATCATCAAGTAGCACATAAACAGTTATTCAAGTTCAAGTAAACCATACTTCACATAATCTACCCCTATTATTTATGCAACTGATATGACATGTTAATCTACTGTTCATGCAAATACCATCCTGATGAAACTCCCTATATGACGAAACCCCCAAAGGTTTCGTCAAGTTGACTTGCGACGAAACTCCCATATTTCGTCGAGGATGGGAGTGACGAAACCCCCATGTTTCGTCGGCATGCATGGTGACGAGACCTCACAGGTTTCGTCGGAAAATATCGTCAGTTTCAATCATTCACAGTTTCAATCAGTTACAACATCTCATACTCCTAGAACCCTAATCAATCAGTAACAGTTTTACCATTATCATCAATCATACAATCATACAATTATTGTCCAAATACAATACGCCTTAATCCTACTAATCATCATCCCAGTTACATCACATCACTTAACATCTAGCATGAACCCTAAATCATAAAGTAACCATATATGATCTGGTTTGCAACATGGATGTATTCGATGATCAAATCTATTTAACGCAATTACAACATCAAACAAAAGCATGGGCTTGAATCAACACACAAATTGATTTCAAGAACATCAAAACCCTAATCACATGGTTTCCAATTCAAGCATTAATCGTAGCCAAAACATATAGCAAACAATCTCATTTATAATGATAGTTACCTACACACAAAAACACGTAATCGAATCGACCGACGAGACTAACCGGTTGTGAGAGAGAGCACACAAGAATTTCCAGAGAATGGTATCAGCCGTCGTATGCAAGGGAGAGAATTCTAGGGTTTCTTGTATTGTGGCGTGCAATATAAAACGTAACTGCCGATTTGTTTTGGATTGGACCTGGGCCGAAGGCCCATACTCACGAAACCTCAAAAGAAGACGACGAAACATGCTTGGTCGGATCCTAAAGATCGACCAAATGGGTTTTTAACTTTTAAGCAGATGGCAAGTTTATAATACTAAACACGTTAACACATTAACACATTAATCATATACTAGCATGTACAAGTTAGAATGAAACAAGTATTGTACAGAGGAAAGACCTTGAAAACTCGAGTTGTCACAAGTAATATATTAAAGAATATTTTAGTTCAAAATAGTTAAACAAATAGTATACCAAATATACTTTAGTTGTCAAAATAATAGTTTTCAGTAGTATATCATAAGTATACCTTGGTTTTATAAATAACATATTAAACTATGCTTTGGTTTTAAAAATAACATATTAAACTATGCTTTGGTTTTATAAATAACATATTAAACTATGTTTTAGTAATTAACAAAATATATGTTAGTTTTGTACATTATCACATATGAGAGCATATCAAACCATACTTTGGAAGTATAACAAAATATACAAAAAAAAGTGATTTAGAATTCATTCAAACCTTAGTGTATCAAACTGCACCTTTGAGACTATAGAAATACCACAAAGGCAATCTCTATTTGGATAAAAATCGGTTTCTGACATTCCATACAACAGGAATGGGGTGTCTAATCCTATAGCGCCATATCATACTACCAATCGGTTTGGTGAATGTATAAAATAAGTACAACACGACAATTTATTTAATAATCTTGAAAAATTAGTGTTTAAACCATAGATAATCATTCAGTTTGTCAAAAGATAAGTACTAGCATTATAATCAATTTATACTTTGAAATCATGAAAATAACAAATAGGTACACATGTTTCACCCCAAAACATTGAAAACAGTAAAAGAGGGGACTATGTACTCACCTGAGAATACTAAGAAGTCTAGAACAACAACCAAGCAAAGCTAGAGGGATCACGGAAATCCAACGGCACCTAATATAGGTAACTATGTTAATAACCGGACCTAAATCGGGGGATCGGATATGATGAGGTTTTGTAAACCATATGAGTGTTGGAACTCATATGATATGGTTTAACAAAGCCTGCATACTAAAATGAAACCTAACCTAAGTGCTTACGACCCGTTACGACTCGTTTAGGTAGCTTACGCTACTTTAACATGTCGTTCGCGTAAAACGCGTTAGGAACGCCTAACTAGTCCTATGACAAGTATTATATGCCTAAACATGTTTAAATATTTTGCATAATCAGTTAAGTGACAAAAGTTTAAGTTACATATGCTTAAATATCAATTATGCATGAAAAGGGCATTTTGGTCATTTACCTAAGGCTTATAAACTACCTATCATACAACTAACTAAACGAAGTGACCATAAGGTATAACCTCGGAAGGTTATTCCCTATACAACTATGGTCACTAAACATGCTTGGTTGGATCCTAAAGATCGACCAAATGGGTTGGGTTCGAAAGTCTAAGCGGTTGTTTAGATCGCTTGTCTTACGACCCTATATAAGCACTAAACCTAAAGTGACGAGTTAAACATGTTGAAACATGTTTAACTAAGTTTGAAAACAAGTTTGATATCAAGACAAAGGGTCTTGATACCCAAAAATAGTTTGGTTGCAAAATACGCATAAACGCTTATTTTGACCGAAACTATGACTCGTCACTAAGCCTAAATAACGTGGTAATCAGTAGGTATAGTCACAAAGGACTATGACCATCGTGATTACACTCATGTTACGAAGTTCAAACGAACTTCGTGTTGACCATTGACTGGTCAAAGCAGAAAGTCAAACACTGTTTGACTTTCACGCTTAAAAACGCATAAAAGAACGAAAGAAGCTTACAAAGGGTCCAAGCTAGGAGATTTGATCCAAAAATTCTCAGGTATGAAGCTTTGAGCTTCAACTTAGAGAATATTCAAATCAAAGTGTGAGGAACAAGTGAAAAGCTTGGGGGTATTTATAGATTTGGTAGAACCGTTAGGATCATTTCTTGAAATCTGAGCTTCAATCTGAGCCGTACAAGTGCACCCCCTGATTTAGAATACCATGGGCACCCCTAAACAAGCCCATAGAATGCCCAAAACCAATTGCAAAGCAATGGGAGCAGCTGGGTTTTAAAAAAATGAAGTCTGCTATTCTGGAGTAGTCTTACGGACCGTATAGGTCCTCATACGGACCGTATGGGGCTTATTTGCTGGCAGGAAGTTTTGAGAACTGGCAGAACAGGGCCCTGCATCTCTAAACTTGATTTTTGACACGTTTAAGTCCCGTTAACCCCATTTCAAGGCTCTAAAATGAAGTTAAGTATAGGGAACTTAAAATATGCTCAAAAACATCTCGGATGTCGGTTCCTTTGGCCGTACGGTTGCGTTGTTCGGTTAATTACGACGAAACACGAACGGATGCGAAAAACGATCCAAATTACGCGACGAATGGAATTTTATCATGCCAATCACTAAAATAAAATATTTTAATATTTACATAAATTTTTGGATGTCCGGATATATTCAGAACGTAAGATAGGCGCGAAAATGCAAACTTATGCACTTTTTAACGCTTTTAGTCCCTGCTTGATCTAAAAGTTTATTTTTGCGCACCAAACACCTCAAATCCTATTTCTAAGCTATGTAAAGGATATTTAGGGCATTTTTAACTTATGATCAAGTTCCGGAATGTTCGTTACAGTACGAATCGGCATACTTTCGCAGTTTGTCGAAATTAGTCCCTATAAGCGAATAAACTTGATTTCGACACACCAAACCCTCCAAAACTTATTTCTAAGTTATGTAAAGGTTATTTAAGGTATGTTAAGCCTATGTAGCTATCCCGGAGTGTTGGTTGCATTAAACTGGTTATATTTACGCATCAGTTCGCGTATAACCTTCCAGAAAGCGATTTAAAGCTCGAAATCGAATAAGAATTGTTATGTGCAAACGATACACATATTTATACAAATCCCAAGTATGAAATACAATATTTCGTTGGTTTGGTATTTGTATGACGGTTATCATGAAACAGGTGTCACGGTCTCCCCTACTTTAGGAAATTTCATCCCGAAATTTTATTTTAGAGGAAACCTGTGAAGACAACTGTGATTGTTTTGCTTTCGAATGAATCCTTCGTACCCTAAGTAAAACTCTGGGCCACGTTTGGATTCTTAGCGAAATTGTCAACTTCCAAAGTGATGTCCTTGTAGTAACAAAACATGGAGTTTCGGACTACGGACAGAGGAACCTTTCCTATGAAAACTATCATTGGAAACTTGTGTGTGCTCGAAAATCAAAGTCAGAGATTGTAAGATAAAATGACATTGGTCAAGGTCCAGGACTTCTAGTAACTTAAATAACGCTACGTTCACAATGTAATATGGAACAATTATATATAGGAAGTACCAGCGGCGTATCCACCATGCTTCTTTCTACATTGTTCCCGTCTCGTTTTTCTCATCACTATAGGTCTTAACACATGATAAAACTTGATGTGGTTTCTGTGCACTGAATTCCATAATTATGTATGCATCCATAATTACGTAATTCCTTGCACAGTCCGCACAGTTCATTTCATAATGCGTAGGGAAAAAATCGAATAAACATGAAGTGACTTGATTAGACCACCAAAGGATCTTTTTAACTAGATCAACGAATGATCTTTTTAACTAGATCAAGACATGATCTCCTTATCCAAACCGTCGTACGATCTCCTTAAATAGACCACTTAAGGGATCTTTTCAGCTATATCATCACATGATATTCCTAACCAGATTTTTGAATCAATCCTTTTTACTAGACCACCCAAGGGGTCCAATTATAGAATAGTACTTTATAATACAAGGGTCTTAACTATTACATAGAAGCCCATTAAGGATTTAAGGTAGTACCTTTGGATATCCTACTATGAATCCCTCATATGGAGATATGGAAGATTCTACGAGGATTTGGATAATGAATATTCGGATTACACAAAAACACAAGACACAAAAGAAATCACATAAACACATAATCACATAATCGTAAGATAAAATTGAAACAACAAATTTTATTTATATAACAGCGGAATTGTTCCAAACGTCAAAGGATAACAAACAAAGAAATACAAAAGACTAATTATTCACTGCTGCATTGTCGATCGCGTTTGCCTCATTTATGTTAAACACTCTTCCATGCTCTGGATTTGCGTTAACAAGTCTTGGGCAATTGTTTCGGTAGTGAGTAAGGTCACCACAGTTATAACACGACCCAGGTGGAAACTGTGCTTGAACAGCAGCAGGATTTGCAGCAGCTTGGTTAGCATAACGGCAGGTATTGACCAAATGTCCCAATCGCCCACAGTGGGTACATTTGTGACACTGAACTTGCTCCAGATGATGACGGTTGCATTTGTTGCACAAAGGTGCGGTACCAACATAATTTTTCCTTGCACGAAGTTGTGCTGGCTGGTTTGGTGCAAGCTGATTGTTCTGAGCAACTACGACAAAGTTTTGCGAAGCCTTGCGCTTCTTCTTCTTGGATATCTCGGCCTGTTTATCCTTTGGTTCATCTTGTGCAGACTTGTCAGATGGTCTCGAGTCGCCCTTTCGAAAAAGCTTACCTTTGCTGATCTGGGATTCAGTCAGGGTAGCAGACAATTCAATTGCCTGTCTGACAGTAGTAGGGTTGCTACCAGTAACGATATCCTGAACTAGGTCAGGAAGACCATCAATGTACTTTTCAATCGCCTTATCCACAGGCGTAACCATAGCAGGACATAACAGGCTCAATTCCTCATATCGGTCAGTATAGGCTCGATGTTCACCACTATCTTGCTTTAAATCATCGAATTCCCTTTCCAACGCTCTAAGCTCATGACGAGGACAAAACTCCTTCATCATTAAAGCTCGAAACTCTTCCCAAGTTTGAGCTAGTGCCACATCGGCACCCCTATCACGCATCACACCGTTCCACCATGTAAGAGCACGCTTCTCGAATGCACTGGATGCAAACTCAACCTTACGCTCATTCAGACATTGCACATGCCTAAATGTGCTCTCCAAACTTTCGAACCATTGCAGGAGCGCAGTTGCTCCTTGAGACCCATAAAACTTCAAAGGTTTAGCAGAATTGAAGGTCTTGAAACTACACTGAGTGTTGTGACGTGATGTCGTGGTCACAATCAAATTCAATCCAATTACTACTATTAGCTAGCGGTAAGTGGGTATCGAACTCAGGGAGTATGTGGAAAATGCGTTGATTTTATAGCTTTACGATTTAACTACAATTAACCTAAATTGCAGAAATTAAAGATCAATGATTTGGATTGTTGTTTTAGAAAACTAAATTATCAATTACTACTAATCAAGATTGGGTTTTTACTTCAGATTATGAGAACAATGACCATCTTAGGATTCAGTTTCTTTTAACACTTGTGTGAAATTCCAACTAGAAAGAGTTACATAGACATAACTCGTGTATAAACAATTGTTGTGATGAAAGGGAACAAAGTACTCGGATTATATTAATGCGAGGTCGTTTCCCGATGATCAATCAATCAATATCCAACCCTAACCCTCCCCGTGATATCCCGATTACCAACGGCACCAAGAACGTACGAATTAGACTAGACTTGTAATACTAATTAACACGCTACAATCAATTACTCATACACCCTGATAATCAAAGCAAACACAATGTTATCATTCTAGAAATAAAGGAACAAACACACAAGAGTTTAGAGAAACCCTTACCTAAGATGATCACCACAAGTTTAGCCGGACATTGTTCGGTTGATCATCATAACATCCAAATTCAAGTTCATACAAATCAAAAACAAGAACCAAATGTTTAGAATTGTTTAGAACAAGATAGAACCAGCCAAAATCGCCCCCAATGTGCAGAGAAACTGTCCAGTCATGAATAATGTGAAAAGGCACCATCCAAAACGGTTTTAATGAGCAGTTACAAGTTTTTCCGCAGCTTCCACCGTAATTTACGGTCTCCACCGTAAATTACTGTGGTCTTCAAAGTGTTACGGTGCAGTACTACTGAGTTACGATGAGAATTGGGCACGTTTCAGGGCCACCGTAAATTACGGTGGCCACCGTAATTTACGGTGGAGCCCTGAATGTTGGGTTTTGTTTCTTCTTTCATTCCATGCACGACCCGATCATCTCCAAACTGTCCAAAGCTGTGATTTATCCCTTTTTAGCTCCCGAACTGTACCTGAAACATAAGCATTCATAGTTATCTAATTCAAGATAATTACACGATCAAGTGAGGGATAAATTCAACTTTTAACATCATTAAGGGTTGTCCCATGGACCACCCGTCACATCCCCACACTTAACCGTTGCTTGTCCCAAGCAACTCATCAAACCATTTTCAAAACAAACGATCAATGTAAACCAAGCATAAACATGTAGTCCTTTTACTAACCTCTTTTTAACACCCAAAATAACGCACCCCTCGCTATGTCTCTCCTCTCGGCAACAAGTAAGCACTAGCAACTATGAGCTAGACACACAAAGACAAACGGGTGATTGCACAACTATAGGCTTGTACCTAAATCGATCATTCTCCTAACAAGTGCCAAACATGAATGCAAATCAAAGGAACTTTTAAGGTTGTAACATGGCTAGGTGTACGGGTAGGAAATGGAATATATATGAAGTAGCGAAAACTTAACCCGGTCTTTTTATTACACAATAAAGTAAACAAACAACTACTAACTTAACTAATATATGCAAAACAACTAAACATCATTTCTTTTTCTTTTTCTTTTTCATTGCTTTTTCTCTTGCTTTTTTTTTTTCAGAACATCAAACAACTTAAAGCAAACATACAATAAAGCATCAAACATATCTACATATTACTAAAACAACCACTAACACTATAAGACCGGGTCAAGTTGGGTAAATTTTTAGGTAACTAGCTACGGGGTAACAAATGATAGGCTTTTAGGCACAAAATTGGGCAACTAAATCTCCAAACCCCCGCCCCTCTCGCACCCATGCTCATTTATATAATTTATGAGGTCCAACCCCCCAAATCCCACACTCGCACACACTAATGACGAGGCTACCTAAATGCCCTTATCCTTTTCGCATTCATATCCAACTAAGGACTCAAACCGTATCAAGGCACAAGTTCTAATGCACCCCCACCCGTTGCCACTCTCATCAAGGACAAGTCTTATTTATTTACATGTGTGGCTTCAACTCTCACCAAGAATAAAGGGTATTAAGGGTTGCCGGTGCATTATTTGAGATTAATCCAAAGTGTTCAAATTCTCACATTGTTTTGCTTGATTTAATTTTTTTTTTCAAAAACCTCAAAAATTTCCCCCCATCCCCACACTTGGGATACATTGACCCCAATGTATGGTTTTAGGAGGATTTGATCGCTAAACATCTTTCACATCACCCAAAAGCTCAACACTCAAACCACAAATTTCTTTTTGGTATTTTTTTATATTTTATATTTTCATTTTTCTTCTTTTTAAGACATCACACCGCCAACTTCCACCACCCGAACATAACATCAAAAACTCAACACCACCCAACCACCCGACCATAAACATCAAACTAAATAAATATTCACAAAATATACAAGGAAGGAACACGACCTGACTAGTAATAGCGTGGCTGCGGAGGTCCAAAAAATGGAAGACATCATGTCTTTCCATTCTCCAAAAGCAAATGCACCGCTACTACTCCCACTTTGTTGCGGAGCTCCTTCTTGTTGGCGCGGGTCGATCCACTGTGAATGATCGAGCGGCGTGGTCGGATACGATACACTACCATCGTAAGGTGGTAGAGACGCATAATCCACATGTTGTGGATCCACAACCACCGGCCGCCCGGCATACCAATCTGCATGCATTCTTCTTGCTTGGTCATCATGATATTGATTATTCATTTCTAACTCATGTGAATATGCATGAGTGCGATTCCACGCCTCTTGACGATCGAAGCTATGCTTCAAAGACCGCTCCATACTAGCACTCATCATCGTTTGTTGATCAAATAAAGTGCGCTCCGAACCCGACCATGACTCAAAAACGGGTGCCGGAGGACGTTGGTTCTCGATAACCTCTTGCATCTTGCCATCATAAGCCCAATTCGGCTCATAGGAACGCTCCGTGTAATCGTAAAAGGCACCACCATAACCCCTACCTAGGCCCCCTTGGCCTACATTCACATTCTCACCACCATGCGGCTCATCCGCATAATCATCATCACCACTTGGAGCTTCCGCATCACTTTCCGGCTCATCCGCTTCACCCGGTAGAAGATCGCTCGCCTCAACTTTCAGTGCTCGCCATCTTTGACCCTCTGAATTGAGTTTATGATACCTTTCCGATTGCGTGTAAGTCCAACCAATTCCCAACTTGTGTAAAGTGAAAGGCTGATGCCTTTTTGGTGCTCCTTTATCCTCTGACGTGATTGCCTTTTGCTGCTTCATCAATCCCGTGATAATTCGGCAATACGGGATAATATCTCTCCCCAACTTGTTTCGGCAAATCCAGAGGTGGTTCATGATCAAATATCGAATTGGAAAACGCGGAGACCCATTGAGTAACGAATAGAGGACGGGTACTTCCGGGTACCTCACTTACTCCTTATCCCCTCTTCGTGGAATAACATTTAAAATGCAAATTGCTAGCAACAACTTCGCTTCTATCTTCAAATTCATCCGGTACAAAATTCCACTATAAGTACCGGGCAAAAATAACACCGCTAACTTATCATTCCAACGAGGATGCTTCTCCGGTTTTATCAAAAGGTCATCAAGACTAGGAATCATGTAGTCACGAGCCGGTAGACTATCGTACCTTGCCAACTTTCGTAGTGTATCAAAAGACATCTCTACCGGAACCCCATTCACCTCACCCGTTAACTTCATTTGCGACGGCCTATCGTATGTGTTGCACTTGAGGGTTGCCATCCATTCTTGAATTTCGGTCATGTACAAGTTCTTGTTATCCTTATCATAGCAACTGAGAGCCGCCTCCCATCCTAGAGCGCGGAATCGGGCAAACATGTTGAACGGCCCGAATTCAACCTCTCTCACCTCCCTTTCGCAAATAAATGCGGCAGCCCTGTTTTTCAACCGATTCATACTGTCATGAAAAAGTGTCGGTTGCCAATGCTCCAGTTGCTCATCTAAAGGACCCGATTCCCACCTCGGCTTATCAGCCGGATTAAGTTCTACCATCTCTTCATCCAAATATTGTCTTTTCTTCGGTTGTACTTCCGGCTGCTTGCCCTTGCCTTTAGACAAAGAAGATGAACTAGCTCCCGCTCTTTCCTTCGTTTGTACCATTTTTCTACACACATAGCAAAGCAAACAACACAACCAAACACAAAAAGTTAGTCCCTTTTCTCCAAATATCCCCACACTTGCTTGTTACTATGGCTGTAGATGCTAGTGAACCAAAACTTTTATAAATTATTATCTCAAAAATTGGGCATGATGCCTCTACAACATAGAGGTTCCCAAAAGTTCACTACTTTGCCATCAATCCTACATCTACAACCCTTTCAATGATCAAATAACAAGCTTCATTACAAACACTATGAACAAGCAAGTGGGTATGAACAAATATCCAATAACAACCTTAATCTTCACAATGCATCATCAAAATTTAACAAATAAACTTCCATACCTTTGTTTGAAGATGCTAGAATACTTGTGAAACAAAAACTTCAAAAACCCCTAAAATTTTCGGACCTAGGGTTTGTGATTCGAACCAGAAAACTTCGTTTTTTCGCAAATCTCTCCTCAAAATCAACAAGTATGTGAAAAATTAGTCAAGTTAGACCTAGATTTCACTTGATTTGGTTAGGAATTGAGAGAGATATGGAGGATTGAAGGTTGAAGAAGGTTATGGAGTTTCTTAGATTTGGTGGGACAATAGAAAGTGATGGATGAGAATAGAAGAATGAAGGAGAATGAGTGGATGGGGTTTAGTTCACTTGACCTGATTGTTATTATTATTATTATTATTATTTTTTATGTACATGCTGAACCCGGAACGATCCCTACACTCGCCAGGTCCACCGTAAATTACGGTGGACACCGTAAATTACGGTGGACACCGAAAATTACGGTGGACATTGGCACATAAATTCCACCGTAACTCAGGAAGATCCTACCGTAACCCCCACACTAATTCACTGCCCACCGTAAATTACGGTACCATCGTAAATTACGGTGGTACCTGGGCATCTGTGGTTCGCCAAAAAAATGTGATTTTTTAGTATCTTTTTTAGATTTTTTCAGTTTTTTCCATTTTTTGTGTTTTTAAAATTTTTCAAAAACATGTAAAAATTACCCTACCCCCTCGAAAGTCCCGTGTTGTCCTCAACACAATGTTAGAGCAATTCGTGACCCGAATGTCCCCACACTTGTTTCAAACACAAGATTCAAGTGAATACGGTAAATGTGCAAACTATACAAAACAAATAAAATGAAATGCTAACTATTTACACTACCAAACCTGGGCCTCTTATGGTTGTTCCTCATCGACCAGGCGTAAGATATATCCCGCTTTGTCAAGCTCCAAGTTTTTGATGTCGTTCCCCTCCAAGTATGGCTTTAGCCGATGGCCATTCACCATTTGTTGTTTATTTGTTTGCTCATCTTGGATATCTACATCACCAAACCTCCCAACTCGCCGAACGACATACGGGCCAATCCACTTGCTTTTATGCTTGCCCGCAAACATCTTGAGTCTTGAATTGTACAACCAAACCTTTTGACCTACTTTAAAAGTTTTCTTCCTCAACTTTCCATCGTGTACCTTCTTGAGCTTGTCTTTGTAAGCCGATGCACACTCATACGCCTCTTCTCTAATCTCTTCTATCTCGCTCAATTGCAACTTCCTCATCTTCCCCGCCTCATCATAATCCGCATTTACAGTCTTGATTGCCCAATGTGCCCGATGCGCTAACTCCATTGGCAAATGACAACCCTTTCCATACACCATCCGGTAAGGTGTTGTGCCAATCGGAGTTTTGTAGGCCGTTCGGTATGCCCACAACGCATCATCCAACTTGCTCGACCAATCCTTCCTATCCGTTCTTACCGTCTTCATGAGGATTTCTTTGATTTGACGGTTGGACACTTCGACTTGTCTACTCGTTTGCGGATGGTAAGGTGTGGCAATTCGGTGATTCACGCTATACCTCTTCAACAATTTCCCGAAATTAAAGTTCTTGAAATGCGAACCACCATCACTTATAATAACACGCGGGATACCAAAACGAGAGAAGACGTTGGATTGGACAAATTTACAAACAACCGAATGGTCGTTTGTTCGTGTTGCAATAGCTTCAATCCAATTTGAGACGTAATCCACCACTACCAAAATATATAGGAAGCCATTCGAATTCGAGAAGGGACCCATAAAGTCAATGCCCCATACATCAAATATTTCTACAACCAAAATTGGTTGCAATGGCATCTCGTCCCTCTTTGAAATGCTTCCCCTTTTTTGACAATTCACACAGTTTCTTGCGAACTCACACGCATCCTTGAAAATTGTGGGCCAATAAAACCCACACAAGAGAACCCGGTAACCCGTTTTGTGCCCACTAAAGTGACCTCCACAAGCGGATGAATGAGCATGAGTCAAGATTTCCAACACCTCCGTTTCGGGCACACACCTCCTAATGACTTGATCCGGCCCGATCTTGAAAAGGTCCGGTTCATCCCAAATGTATTGCTTCACTTGGACTATAAATTGTTGTCGTCGCTTCTTGGTCCAATGACTTGGGGTGGCACCCGTGGCTAAGTAATTTACGTAAGGAGCATACCACGGTGCAACGAAAGTGGATACGGCTAGGAGTTGCTCGTCGGGAAACCTTTCATTTATTTCACTAACATCATCAATCCCTTCAACCAGAATCCGAGACAAGTGATCCGCCACAACATTCTCACTTCCCTTTTTATCTCGGATCTTTAAATCGAACTCTTGTAACAACAATACCCACCGAATCAAACGAGGCTTCGCGTCCTTTTTCTCCATCAAATACCGGACCGCACTATGATCCGAATAAACCACCACTTTGCTCCCCCAAATATACGCACGAAACTTATCCAAAGCATACACCACCGCTAATAACTCATTTTCGGTTGTGGTGTAATTCAGTTGCGTCTCGGATAAAGTCTTGCTTGCATAATAAATCACCACCGGCTTCTTGTCAACCCGTTGACCCAAAACTGCACCAATAGTAGTGTCGCATGCATCACACATGATCTCGAACGGCTTTGACCAATCCGGTGGTTGCAAAATAGGAGCTTTGACCAAATGTTCCTTCAGAACAGTAAATGCTTGCATACACTCATTAGTAAAATCAAATGGGACATCCTTTAATAACAAGTTACATAAAGGTTTAGTGATAACACTAAAACCTTTTATGAAACGTCTATAGAACCCCGCGTGTCCCAAAAATGACCTTACACCGTTAACATTTTTCGGAGGTGGCAAAGATGCTATTACCCGTATTTTTGCCTTATCCACCTCCATCCCCCTTTTCGAAATCACATGACCTAGCACAATTCCCTCTTGCACCATAAAATGACTTTTCTCCCAACTAAGCACTAAATTTTTCTCAACACATCTTTTTAAAACTTTTTGTAATTCGTTGAGACATGATTCAAAACTAGTGCCAAAGATTGTGAAGTCATCCATAAACACTTCAAGCGACTCTCCAACCATGTCCGAGAAGATATTCATCATACATCGTTGGAAAGTTGCCGGTGCATTGCACAAGCCAAATGGCATTCGCCGAAAGACAAAGGTGCCATATGGACAAGTGAAGGTGGTCTTGTGTTGGTCATTCGGGTGTATTGCTATTTGATTGTAACCCGAGTACCCGTCCAAAAAACAATAATACTTTTGACCCGAAAAATTTTCAATAATTTGGTCAATAAAAGGTAGCGGGAAATGGTCCTTAGAAGTGGCGGCAATCAATTTTCGGTAGTCAATACATACACGCCACCCGGTTACCGGTCGGGTGGCAATTTGTTCACCATTCTCATCTTTGACTACTTGAATACCGGCCTTCTTAGGCACAACTTGGGTAGGACTTACCCAAGCACTGTTCGAAATCGGATAGATAATTCCCGCATCCAACCATTTGATTACCTCTTTCTTTACTACCTCCCTTAGGTTCGGATTCAATCGCCTTTGAGCTTCTCGTGTCGGTTTTGCATCTTCGGTGGTTATTATCTTGTGCATGACGATTGATGGACTAATTCCTTTGAGATCGACAATCGTCCATCCAATAGCTCCTTTGTTCTCTTTCAACACCTCCAACAAAGCTTGCTCTTGTGCCAATTCTAAATTAGAGGCAATAATGACCGGTAGAGTGTCATTATCCCCTAGGAAGGCATATTTTAAGTGGTTTGGCAAGTCTTTGAGTTCCAACTTCGGTGGTTCTTCTAATAATGGTTTAGTACCCGAATTTATCTCCACCGGCAAGCCTTCGAATTGGTGAGTCCATGGCGGTCGACCTTCCTTCAAAGCCATGGCATCCTGTTTTTCCTCTTCAAACCATAGTGCATAAGAATGTACCTGTTCAGAAAAAATCACACAAGCAAACATCCATACCATCCTCCTCATACTCATGCGGGTTGCATCCATCAACTAAATCTGCCATGAAACACTGATCAACACCATTAGCATTAGAATTGTTAGTAAAAACATTCAAGCGCATTTTTCAATTCCCAAAAGTCATATCGACTGTACCAAATCTACAATCGATCACAGCATGCGCAGTGCTAAAAAATGGCCGACCCAAAATAACATTTTGTTGTTGTTTGGGTCCGCTGACGAGTAGTCCAAGACTAGAAAGTCAACCGGGTAATAAAACTCATCAATTTTAACAGTTACATTTTGAACCATCCCCCGCGGTAGCTTATGAGACAAATCGGCTAAAACAACCGTTGTCTCCACCCTAGCTAATGGGCCAAAGTCATATTGGTCATATAAGCCACCCGGCAAAATGCTCACCCCGGCTCCAAGATCTACTAACGCCTTTGCCATTTGAAAATTACCAACTTGAATGTTAATTAATGGCGTGCCCGGATCTTGGAGCTTAGGAGGAAGCTCCCCATTCAAAACCGCACTCACTTTCCTGGTTAAATCTACCCGCTTAGGCATTTTCTTCTTTTGTTGCCTCTTTTGTGTACATAATTCCTTTAGAAATTTAGCATAAGCGGGTACTTGTTTTATTGCATCAAGTAGTGGAAGATTGATTTTTACTTGTTTAAACATGTCCCACAATTCTTGTTTTTGGGGACCTCTTGATGCAATAAAATTTTTCTTTCCCGGGTCAAGTAAAGCCGATGGAAATGGGACTTGACTCGGTTCACCCTCAACTTTTTCATTCTTTTCATTTTCACCCAAATCCAGTTTTTTAACATTTGATTCTTTAGATTTAACCGGTGAAACTTCATCGTCACTTTCGTTACCCGTGACATCCTCAACTACCCCCTCAACCAATTCAGGTGACAAATTGGCTTTAAATTCTTTTCCACTTCTTAAAACACTAACATGAAGAACATTAACATTACCTCGTGACGTACCATGTGAAGGATTTACCTTGGTGTCGCTAGGAAGTTGACCCTTGCTTTTCTTCAACTCCGCCACATTGGTTGCCAATTGACCCATTTGGGTTGTTAGTGATTGAATGCTCTTATCACGAACCTCATCCTTTTGCATCCGGACTTCGTCGAGTTGATTCGGCTTTTGCATATCTTGTTGCATAGCCCGAAGCATATCCATGACTTCATTCCCGCTTGACGAAGGTTGACCCGAACCACTTTGACCCGTTTGTTGGAATTGCCCTTGATAACCATAGTTGTTTCCACCCCGATAATTGCTTTGATTGTATTGTTGACGAGGCACACAGTTACCTTGAGCTCCTTGAAAATTTGGGTTAGCTTGGTTCGCCGCGTTCCCATAACGGAAATTAGGATGGTTTCGTAACACGGGGTGATAGGTGTTGGAGTTCATATTGAAATTTCTACCACCCCCTCCTTGAATTGCATTCACTTCCTCTACTTGTTCATCAACCATCCCCACTACACAAACATCCGCCGTATGGCCTATTTCATTGAAATTAGTGCACACATTGTACACTTGGTTTGTGGTTTGAACATTAGCACCCTCTACTCCATGTACTTGTGGCCTTTGAATTAGCCCTTCTTGAAGATTGAGCCTTCCTCTTGGAATTCACCGCCATTTGATCTAAAAATGCCCAATCAACATGTTCATAATTCATACCGAATGTACCATTGGTGATCGACATCAAATCCTGTGCATCCTCCAAACTCAACCCCTCGTGAAATGCGTTCAACAACTCCCAAAGTTGGATCCCATGATGAGGGCAATTCCGTAACATCATATTAAACCTTTCAAAGGCTTCATGAAACATCTCCCCCGATTGTTGTTAGAAGCTTCTCAAACCTCTTCTTTCATCATTAGTCTTTTGAGAGGTGTAATATTCATCCAAGAATATTTGTTGCATATCGGCCCATGTAAAGATCGATGCGGAGGGTAGAGTGTGAAACCATCTCTTTGCCTTGTCTTCCAAAGAAAATTGGAAGAGAACTAACTTGACATCATCCGAAGAAAACCCTTGACCTCCATTAGTGTTGCAAATGGAGTCGTATGTCTCTAAATGAAAATAGGGTTCTTCCGTTGCTAACCCTTTGAACTTTGGTAGACTTTGGAGGGCAGTTGTTCTAACTTCAAAAGTTCTTCCATCCGCATGATGAGGAATCACTACCGGTGAAGGATTGTCAGTGATAATAGGCCGGAAGTGAGCTTCAATTCCCCGTACGAACTCCCGATGATGTCTTTGAGGGGCACCCAATGGTGCTCTTGGTTAACCCATTTGCATAGGCCCTTGAGGTACAAAGGGTGGTTGAACTTGGTATTGTGGCATTTGTGGTTGTTGTGGAATCGGTCGTTGAAATTGTGGTTGCATATTTTGAGGACGCACTTGGTGTAACGGTGTAGGGCATTGCAGTTGCGGCCCTTGCGGTCTAATGTGTTGCACCCCAACCGGTAGTCTACTCGTATCTTGAAATTATTGGATCGGTTGACTTTGTTGACCCACTCCTCCTTGTGGTCCCAAATAGCCTCCATCGCCCCCATAGTAAAAACCTTCCTCTTCATACCCTCTCAACTCCTCTTCATAGCCATCATCATATCCATCTCCTTGAATACCCGAGGATTGCCCAAATGGAATGGATGAGTATTGAAAGCCCAATTGGTTTGATGGTCTAAATGTAGAGGTAGCATGGACAATAGTTGAATTTGGTGGTATTGTGTAAGTAGAAGATGATTGACCCGTACTTGGGGGAAAGAAGTGTGACAATGGTGGTATTGTGGATGAAGGGCTAAAGGTAAGATTGGGTTCAACTTGAGTAGTAATCGGTTGTGTGGTGTTGGTTTGTGTAGTGTCATGAGTTGGAGTAGGAATTGCAGTGGTATTAGGTATGGTTGTGTTTGGTGATGGTTGTGTGGAAGTAGGTATAAATGATGAGGTCGTTTGACCCGTTGTGGGTGGTATTTGAGATTCTTGCATGATGTTTCGTGGTGTGATGGGTGAGGTAGGTGAACCAATAATTCTATTTTCTCTTACTAAAACTCTATTTTGCCTTAACGTTCTTTCGATCTCCGGATCAAATGACAATGGCGACGACTTGTGAGAGCCTCTAGTATGCATGCACCTGTAGAAACTGCACACTAAACACACCAGTGTAAACCCGAAAATAACAAAGCAAAACTAACAAACTGACACACGTTGCGCACAACTCCCCGGTAACGGCGCCAAAATTTGACGTGATGTCGTGGTCACAATCAAATTCAATCCAATTACTACTAATAGCTAGCGGTAAGTGGGTATCGAACTCAGGGAGTATGTGGAAAATAAGTTGATTTTATAGCTTTGTGATTTAACTACAATTAACCTAAATTGCAGAAATTAAAGATCAATGATTTGGATTGTTGTTTTAGAAAACTAAATTATCAATTACTACTAATCAAGATTGGGTTTTTACTTCAGATTATGAGAACAATGACCATCTTAGGATTCAGTTTCTTTTAACACTTGTGTGAAATTCCAACTAGAAAGAGTTACATAGACATAACTCGTGTATAAACAATTGTTGTGATGAAAGGGAACAAAGTACTCGGATTATATTAATGCGAGGTCATTTCCCGATGATCAATCAATCAATATCCAACCCTAACCCTTCCCGTGATATCCCGATTGCCAACGGCACCAAGAAAGTACGAATTAGACTAGACTTGCAATACTAATTAACACGCTACAATCAATTACTCATACACCATGATAATCAAAGCAAACACAATGTTATCATTCTAGAAATAAAGGAACAAACACACAAGAGTTTAGAGAAACCTTCACCTAAGATGATCACCACAAGTTTAGCCGGACATTGTTCGGTTGATCATCATAACATCCAAATTCAAGTTCATACAAATCAAAAACAAGAACCAAATGTTTAGAATTGTTTAGAACAAGATAGAACCAGCCAAAATCGCCCCCAATGTGCAGAGAAACTGTCCAGTCATGAATAATGTGAAAAGGCACCATCCAAAACGGTTTTAATGAGCAGTTACAAGTTTTTCCGCAGCTTCCACCGTAATTTACGGTCTCGGTGGTCTTCAAAGTGTTACGGTGCAGTACTACTGAGTTATGGTGAGAATTGGGCATGTTTCAGGGCCACCGTAAATTACGGTGGCCACCGTAATTTACGGTGGAGCCCTGAATGTTGGGTTTTGTTTCTTCTTTCATTCCATGCACGACCCGATCATCTCCAAACCGTCCAAAGCTACGTTTTATCCCTTTTTAGCTCCCGAACTGTTCCTGAAACATAAGCATTCGTAGTTATCTAATTCAAGATAATTACACAATCAAGTGAGGGATAAATTCCTCTTTTAACATCATTAAGGGTTGTCCCATGGACCACCCGTCATGTTGTTGTTGTATAACTGGTGGATCTGGGTTACTATGCCCGGAAGCATAGCAGCCATTTGCTGAGCGACAAGGGCTGCGACTTCTTCATTAGTTTGAGGTTGTGCTTCTCGTCGAGGAGGCATTGTCTAAGAAGAACAAGGAAACATGAGAGAAAACAAGTGAAATGGCATTGGGTAAGAATAGGATGTTACAATTTCCGACCAAAAAGCATGGGTGGTGGTCATTTGTTCAAACCACCAAGCAAACAAACGACACACTAACGCTGAATCAAAGTAAATAGGTCCTCATAATGTATCGCGAAGTCATGCTTTAGCCTATAAATGGACTACTCCAGTACAGCAAGCGCCACCGGAGCCACCGAGGCGAAGAAGAACAGGTGCACGGATGTCCGTGCGAGAAGGGGGTTTCCACTTTAGCACCCCCAACACTCCAGTGGTAACCACTACCCGCTACTACATGAAGACCCACAAATGGGTGGGCCTTCAAACCCAGCTTCAGAGGTGGATTCTGCACCAATTGCACCACCACCACCACACATGGGTTATAATAACCCAATTCCTACTTACGCCGGTTCCGCGGCGTATAACCCGTTTGAATAGCCAGCTTACCCTGGCTATAACTACTATAATGCCCCTGCCGTCGACCCATACCTTGAGGCGGCCAACTACAACGCCTTTCACCCCGAAGGACCTTTTGGGACTTCGTACCAATCGGGGTACCTACCGCATGGGTATCAGTACCCGATACCTCCTCAACCTCCGATTCAGCAGCAGCCACAGCCGCCACGGTTTTCCCCACCGGAACAGGAGGAAATCCTCCAGAGGCTGAGCAGGGTAGAACAAGAATTTCAAGAAGAGCGTAGGAACAACCGGGGATTTCTCAAGGGCCTGGCAAGCTTAATAAAAGGGAAGAAGAAGAGGGATCATTAAATCCCTATTTGTATGGTTGTTATTTCAATTTAGTCCCTACGTGGACAATTTATTTATGTATTCAGTCCCTGCGAGGACTTGTATTTCTTTTTAGTCCCTGTGAGGACAAGTTATTTCTTTCAAGTCCCGTTTAGGGCAATTATGTAATCCTTTTTAAAATTTAGTGGAATGTTTTATTTAAATTTCATTTTCATCTTATGTATGAATATAATATATGAAATAAATCAAAATATCATTCTTTTTTAAATTTAATCTGCCATTATATATTAAAAAGAATCTTAAAAAGGTATAACCTAGCCTATATGTCATTATAGACCAGGCTATGATGGTAAAACCTATTTAAAAAGATTCAGATCCTTGTTAACATCTGAAAAGATGTTAACACTCCTGGCAACAGTGATGTGATGCGATAAGATCACACTTGTCATCCTTTTATTGGGACTTTCCAATCCCTTTTCAAGCCTAATGATATATAAATCATGGGTCCAAATCATCGATTAAGATGATTATATATTAGACATCCATTAGTGATGAAGTGCCTACGGGCCATAATAATTGTCAAATAAGATAAAAGACAGTTGTAGTCTACGACTCTCTGTCGAGAAAAGGTAATGAACTATGTTCAAACCTTAATGTCTTGATTCTCTGTAATCATGACTTATGAATTGAAATGTCCTTGTGACTAGGCCTTTTGTGCCACTGATATTATTCTTAAATGTTTTATAATTAGGATTAATTATTATAAAAATCCTGAATAAATATGATTAACAAATTAACCAAATATGGTCTATGTTTACCATGGTTAATGAATTGCCATAAAAGACAATTCCATAATAAACCCCTAAATAAATCTTGGTCAATATTTTATGTAGAACGGAAGCTACATGGCTGGCTCAGATGAAGTCAACAGTCACCCAAGGGGGAATAATGTTACTGCCAGGATTAACATAGCTGGTGCAGAACTGCAGGCATTGATAGACAATGCCGTTACTCGAGCGCTGGACAGACGAGATAATGAATCAAGTCGTACTCGTAACAGGACCCTGTCTGTACAACACACAAAACCACCCTCCAAGGTGCATATAGCTCGAAAGAGTGAATCTCATCACTCTTCGAATCAGAAAAGTGTCCCGTCTAAACAGGTTGTGCTCAACCAGGAGCCTCGGGTCAAGACCTGTTCGTATAAGTATTTCGTCTCCTGCAAGCCTAGAGACTTCACGGGAGAAAAGGGAGCCGTCGATTGTATGACATGGCTTGACGAAATGGACACTGTGGTTGATATTAGTGGTTGCGCCGAGCAGGATATTATGAAGTACGTGTCGCAGTCGTTTAAAGGAGAAGCTCTGGCTTGGTGGAGGATTAGTGGTTGCGCCGAGCAGGATTAGTGGTTGCGCCGAGCAGGATATTGTGCAATTAAATTTAAAATGTGCACCTGGTAATGCTTGCCCTAACGGGCTTTTCTTGCCATTAGCCTTGTGCGCGACCGTTAGGCGATTTAGGTCCTTGATGAGCATACTCTTTGGACCGTTCCTCTGTCAAATCTGTGATTTGTTAAACTCTCTCTATCCTCATATGCGAGTGTCCTTCAACTAAAACATATACAACAGTTAGTAATTTCAACATTAAAGGATGCCCATATTATAATACAAGGCTTTTCTACTATACGCATCAACGCGTGTAATTTCATTGACTATATCTATTCTATATCGATTTTATTGGTGTAACGTGTATTACACGATAACAATATGTGTTGTTCTCAACACTTTAATCATACTAAACCATTGATATACATGTACTTACCGGATTTGCGATCAAGCCTCGAACCGAACACATTTGTCAACAACCTTGAGCTCTGATTACCAACTTGTAACACCCTTATTATTATTTAAATGTTTTCGTATAATTTACGAAAATAAACGGGTAATTATGATTTCAAATACATTGAAAAATAGGGTTCATTAAAACTTTTACAGAATTAGAACTATACAACATAACATGTGTGAGTTTCGTCATTTAACATAACAACGATACATAGTGCGGAAGCTTGTAACGTAATCGTGTTCGGTTCTTCGTTGAGCTTGATCATCCTCCGGTACTGTAAATATACCTACAATCCATAAAACATGAATTGAATCAGTCATACGTAGTTTAAAACGTGTCAAAACGAGTCCAGGAAGCTGAACTGATTGAAATACAAATTTTTCAACAAAAAGGGGTTATTTCACGCCACGTGACGGCGCCATGTTGCTCCCTCGCGTGGCGCGAGGGAGGCGCTTTTCCATCAGGTTTGCAGCTGGGAGCTGCAGTTTCAGCTATGCCAGTTTTTACGGAAACGGCCATAACTTTTTCGTTATTAATCCGTTTTACGCGATTCTTTTTCCTACGCATCCATAATTTAATTCTCCATCTTATGGAGTTAAAATCCAATCATCCAACATAGTAAATTTTGAGACTTCTAAGCCTTCGACTCATTACCTTTTTACCGAATTCTAACCCATTTATGCATTTTATCAAACAAACATATTTATTTGATTCTTATCTCACATGCACCTTTTTAAATTAATGTTATCTACCATGTTAGCCTCTAATCACAGGTTTCTTACACCATTTAAACCCGTTTTCGCTCGTATGCTTATTTTGACCCGTTAAGGGTATTTTAAGCACTTTAAAGCTTGAAATTGCTTTCATTCGTTTCTAGCATTTTATTCCTACATTTCTTATCTAGTAATCTTCCACCACAACTATATGTGTGTTGGATTTAATGTGGATATCTATATGTTCTGAGTTTTACCTCTCGGATTATCATTTTACGGCAAAGACTCATATACAGTCATTCGACCCAAGAATTTACATCTTTCACTACCTACTCATTCTATGCATTTATTTAATCATAAAACTTGTTTCCGAACCACCTTTAAGGGTCGTTCGTTCAAATTAGCTTACAAGGGCAATTTGGTCAATTTTCATCCTTCTTTTACTACAAGGACCTTTAAATACTTGTTTGACTCAAAATCCGACCTTTAAACTATAATTCTTGTTTGTAACCATTATGTTTCTAAAACACCATGTTTATGACTCAGATTATTCGGTTTACCTAAAAGATAACCGAATATTCATTTTGACCTTGTCTAACACTTATAGAATCTCGAGTTCTAAACAATGAGCTGAATCATTATACATACCTGACTCGGATCATTATATTGACCATTTTTTTATACCTTGCTTTAATACTCGCTACTTAATAGCGATACAAGTTATCCTTCCGTATTTACTCCTGTGAACACACAACTTGACAATATTCATTAGTCGATATTTTCAAATGGTGATATTTTCACCATTCGACCCGTTTGGTCTAAGTGACCGTTTATCTTTGCGAGATGTTATTTAGTACCATCTCGTCTACAAGACTCGCTTCGGTTTATACCGTATAGTCTTTTTACTTATAAATCATTTCTTAACACTTTTTGGCCTACTATGGCTTACATCATAATTGTCTTTTTCGTAATTAACACGACAAAAGGATATTCTAAAATATATGACTAGTGTAAGACATACTTACCTTGCATCCGAATTATGCTTTTCCTTCCCTTCTTGATTCGTTTGACCCGTTCACTCATCAAGCTTCCACCTAGCTCGTTAGGCGTCAAACTATCACCATAATTCATAAGATGGCTAGATTAGTCATTATCAATTATGACTACTCCATCTAACGGGTCTTATGTCGACTTTATCACTCGATTAAATCATTGGTTAGTTTGACTTCCTAAAAGTCAATTGATCTATCAACATATTCAAATGCACACTTCACATGGAATTTCAGCATTTTAGCTTCGTTTAGGCATTTTAACAAACACCTACTGGGCATAATTTCACTAAATCAAAACTCAAGTTTCATGACTAACTATTTAGCCAAGATTAAACAATTCTTGCAAGTTTAATATATCTAGTATGCATAATAACATCTAGAATCTCCTGATGTAAATAAATAACACTCAATTAAAAATCAAATTTCTAGTGTTCTTCATCATTCTAAACACCCATTTAACACACATATAGGTAATCACCAAATCATTCAAGTCATAGCATCATATGTATGATTTTCACTTAGGGTTTAGTTCCTAAGCATGTGTACATCACTAACTTAGCCATAGCTCCTCTAATCCTTACATAATTTGCGAATTATGATGCTAACTCAAATTTTGCAACATCACGAATCATCAAATTTTTACATACCTTGTGATCCCCATGACTTGGTGATCGTTTTTATGTGATCATGCATCGATTTAGGAATGAAATCGACCTTCAATTTGATGATTTTTGGCACTTTAGGGTTTCACCCTTCTTGGTCGCTCCTGATGATCGATCCACACACACACCTTGTGTGTGTGGTGTGTTTTTTTTTATTAATTAGAACTTGTTTCCTTTTCAACGGTTTTGGTCCCTCAAGTTTAGATTTTAATTATTAGGGACTAGAACTCCATATTTTATTTACTTATTTACACCTTGTTAACTAGGTTAATTACTCCTAGTTAACTTAATAGGTTCGGGAAGCTATAACCCGTTATATTTTAAGTCCCGTTAACTCAGGCTCTTATACACTTAATTCCTTAAAACTTTGATTCGTTTTTATTTAATATTAGGATTTCTTATTTAAATCCAAATATTTACCGGGTTATTTTTACTACTAACGGTACGTTACCCGTCTTTTAGTATTAACGGAGTTTGATTACCAAACCCGTTTTCGGGGTGTTACAAGTCTACCCCCCTTAAAGAGGTTTCGTCCCCGAAACCTTATTTACGTAGTTCTTTGGTTTGATCAAACGAATCTAGTTTCGTTTTCAAGGCATCCGTTCCTTTTGGTCAAAAGTTTTCACTTTTATATTGACGCGTGCGTCTTTCATGTGTAAGGCCTCGAGGGCCGTTACTTTCAGCTTGTATCCATTATCTTTATTTGATTATTTAATTTTGGCGGTTAGACTTATTAGTCACCGGTTACCTTATACCCCATCACCCGGGTTTACTATGTTGCCGTCGTTGGCCTTTTACGTGTTTATGATTTCATATCTTGCAACTTACGTTATAACGTGGTTATATTCTGTATCACCCTTGTGACCGTGATCACATCACGTCATGTTTAAGTTTATGCCGTCTTTTCTTATTGAAAATCTTTCTTTCGAATGCATTGCCTTGCACCTATCGGTGTTAAGATCTAAATTCTTTGATATTAATCATTTTCCGAATTCGTCTCATAGTATTCATATTTGTTAGAACGTTATTTCTTACTAAAACTGAGTTTTAGTTTAACGTTTCTCTCTTTAACTATGTCAATTACTCATGTCAAGGAAATTGACAACCCATAATTTATTGTTTTCCGTTCTCCTTTTACGCGGGGAATCGTAACAAGTTCCCTCACCTTACACTATTGTCCCGTAGGTTCCTTCACTTAGCCTCGTAGGCTATTACTTTAGATTTTCACCTTTTTGACCTTATTAAGGTGAGACCCCAACAATTCGTTTCCTTCTATTTGTGACCCGAAGGTCTTTTTGGTCCCGTAGACCTTAGCATTATTTATAATATCATAAGTTGTGATGATCCCGAAAATCATCTTTTATCCTAGTCATTATTCAACTGTATATATATATTTACGGTGTCAAGGTACCATTTTTATCTTTCAAATCTTTTATTTTCGCTTTTGCATTTCGTTTTACCTTGACCGTAGTCTAAGGCTACATTGCTTTCTTTCGAATTATCTTTCCGACTTGTTGACTTCTAATGTCAATTATACGTCGGTTTGCCCTACACTTACTGTTACCCGGTTCTTACCTATACTTCTTTACGTCCCATTACCCGGGTTCCTTATTTTTAATGTTTTTAACGCCTATAACTCCTTTACATAGGTTTATTAATATTTCACACTTTTATTTATTTGATTCGCGCTTACTTACTTTAGCAAGTGTCATTCTTTATTAAATTTGTTTGACTTATTCGTGTGAAAATTCATCACTTATGAATGTCAAACTTCAGTCTTTGTTCGACCCGTTCAGCTTTGAAATAGTTGAACGTAATTTATCAAAATTTCTATTTGCAGTATCTTATCGTCCTTTAGTCATGACCCAAAACCCGGGTCTTTTGACTTTCCATACGCGTTCCTGTTTCTCAGTCTACGCATGCGCTTAATTCCTTACCCATCAACCGGGTGTTTTACCGAAATCGTTATCATTGCACCCCTTCCGGTATGCATTATGACTTCATTTCGATTTACTTGGTCATCTTAGCGAAATTCGTCGCTTTTATTCGACCATGTCTTTTATTCTTTACGTGACCACCATTGGCGGTCTTATTAATTATGAGCGACGATTATCATCGTTATCCTTTCTTTACTACAACTAAAGTTAACAACCTTGACTATCCTTTTCGCGTAGGCAACACCTTTGTTTTTATGACCCGGCGGATCATCTATACTTTGGTTTTACTCGCCCATTTTGTTCACCATGGCCCTTTCGTCCAAGATGACTTACTTTCGTGAATTTTCTTTTGATCATTCATTTATATCATCATTTACATTAATCCTTGTCCCTTCTCTCGGGCTCATTATCCTAATGTAATACGTTTCCGTCACCCGGCTGTGCGTTTACATTATTATCAACTATTTTGTTCATTTGTTTCATTTGGGTACTTTTTAGTTTGTCCCACTCACCCCGTCCTTACTACATCGGATGTAAATGTGTCCGCTATAAGAAGTTCATGGTATCATATGCCACTACTTACTTGGCCAGAGTAAGCGATTAACACATGACACGCATGACCTTTTTATAGTTTTCACATCACGCCCTATGTAAATAATGCCTCTATTTGTTTCTCTTGGAAACAATATCCCGAATACATTTTCTATTCGGGTTTTTCCAAGTTTTTAATCTACATATGCAACTCTCAATTTCTACTTATTTGTTGCATATTACTATTTGTGCAATTAAATTTAAAATGTGCACCTGCTAATGCTTGCCCTAACGGGCTTCTCTTGCCATTAGCCTTGTGCGTGACCGTTACGCGATTTAGGTCCTTGATGAGCATACTCTTTGGACCGTTCCTCTGTCAAATCTGTGATTTGATAAACTCTCGCTATCCTCATATGCGAGTGTCCTTCAACTAAAACATATACAACAGTTAGTAATTTCAACATTAAAGGATGCCCATATTATAATACAAGGCTTTTCTACTATGCGCATCAACGCGTGTAATTTCGTTGACTATATCTATTCTATATCGATTTTATTGGTGTAACGTGTATTACACGATAACAATATGTGTTGTTCTCAACACTTTAATCATACTAAGCCATTGATATACATGTACTTACCGGATTTGCGATCAAGCCTCGAACCGAACACATTTGTCAACAACCTTGAGCTCTGATTACCAACTTGTAACACCCTTATTATTATTTAAAGGTTTTCGTATAATTTACGAAAATAAACGGGTAATTAGGATTTCAAATACATTGAAAATACGGGTTCATTAAAACTTTTACAGAATTAGAACTATACAACATAACATGTGTGAGTTTCGTCATTTAACATAACAACGATACATAGTGCGGAAGCTTGTAACTTAATCGTGTTCGGTTCTTTGTTGAGCTTGATCATCCTCCGGTACCGTAAATATACCTACAATCCATAAAACATGAATTGAATCAGTCATACGTAGTTTAAAACGTGTCAAAACGAGTCCAGGAAGCTGAACTGATTGAAATACAAATTTTTCAACAAAAAGGGGTTATTTCACGCCACGTGACAGCGCCATGTTGCTCCCTCGCGTGGCGCGAGGGAGGCGCTTTTCCAGCAGGTTTGCAGCTGGGAGCTGCAGTTTCAGCTATGCCAGTTTTTACGGAAACGGCCATAACTTTTTCGTTATTGATCCGTTTTACGCGATTCTTTTTCCTACGCGTCCGTAATTTAATTCTCCATCTTATGGAGTTAAAATCCAATCATCCAACATAATAAATTTTGAGACTTCTAAGCCTTCGACTCATTACCTTTTTACCGAATTCTAACCCGTTTATGCATTTTATCAAACAAACATATTTATTTGATTCTTATCTCACATGCACCTTTTTAAATTAATGTTATCTACCATGTTAGGCTCTAATCACAAGTTTCTTACACCATTTAAACCCGTTTTCGCTCGTATGCTTATTTTGACCCGTTAAGGGTATTTTAAGCACTTTAAAGCTTGAAATTGCTTTCATTCGTTTCTAGCATTTTATTCCTACATTTCTTATCTAGTAATCTTCCACCACAACTATATGTGTGTTGGATTTAATGTGGATATCTATATGTTCCGAGTTTTACCTCTCGGATTATCATTTTACGGCAAAGACTCATATACAGTCATTCGACCCAAGAATTTACATCTTTCACTACCTACTCATTCTAAGCATTTATTTAATCATAAAACTTGTTTCCGAACCACCTTTAAGGGTCGTTCGTTCAAATTAGCTTACAAGGGCAATTTGGTCAATTTTCATCCTTCTTTTACTACAAGGACCTTTAAATACTTGTTTGACTCAAAATCCGACCTTTAAACTATAATTCTTGTTTGTAAACCATTATGTTTCTAAAACACCATGTTTATGACTCAGATTATTCGGTTTACCTAAAAGATAACCGAATATTCATTTTGACCTTGTCTAACACTTATAGAATCTCGAGTTCTAAACAATGAGATGAATCATTATACATACCTGACTCGGATCATTATATTGACCATTTTTTTATACCTTGCTTTAATACTCGCTACTTAATAGCGATACAAGTTATCCTTCCGTATTTACTCCTGTGAACACACAACTCGACAATATTCAATAGTTGATATTTTCAAATGGTGATATTTTCACCATTCGACCCGTTTGGTCTAAGTGACCGTTTATCTTTGCGAGATGTTATTTAGTACCATCTCGTCTACAAGACTTGCTTCGGTTTATACCGTATAGTCTTTTTACTTATAAATCATTTCTTAACACTTTTTGGCCTACTATGGCTTACATCATAATTGTCTTTTTCGTAATTAACACGATAAAAGGGTATTCTAAAATATATGACTAATGTAAGACATACTTACCTTGCATCCGAATTATGCTTTTCCTTCCCTTCTTGATTCATTTGACCCGTTCACTCATCAAGCTTCCACCTAGCTCGTTAGGCGTCAAACTATCACCATAATTCATAAGATGGTTAGATCAGTCATTATCAATTATGACTACTCCATCTAACGGGTCTTATGTCGACTTTATCACTCGATTAAATCATTGGTTAGTGTCACACCCCGACCACGTATAACATACAAAATGTGGCGGAAATCGTCGGGGAGTGTTGTAACAGAATTAATTGTTTCATAACCATGGCATTCAAAGTTGTATTTTATTTATCAACACAAGAGTTACATTGTCTTAAACAAAAACAAGAGTACAAAACATAATTAAACTAAGTCTTTCTTCGTTTTATGTCTCTAAGGCACAGGTCCGCCCTAGTGTCACGATCATCATCCTATGGAAAAGCTCCTGAAAACACATGTGAAAATAGGTACGTCAGCATAAAAATGCCTGTGAGATACATAGGTTTTGTAAAAATAGAATTCATGACTTGTTTTTAAGAAATGTTTAGTCATGAACCTTGTAATTTGCTTTGTCTTATAAATTATTTGAGAAACGATAACATCAGATGATATGTATAAATAAATGTAAGGTTAAATGAATAACCAGGTAAAAATGAGTTTGTGTAAGATAAGTTGTTTGTAAACAGTGTCTTGTAAAAAGTATGTTATTTGTATAAAATGTCATGTGTCATAAATTGAAATGATTTAAATAACGCTACGATATGTAATACCATACAAACACTTATATATAGGAAGTACCAGTGGCGTATCCACCATGCTTGTATCATATTACACACGCCTCGTTACTTAAATCACTTACTCAAACCAAACCACCAATGTAAATTGTTTATGTATAATCAAATGTCAAAATGTTATTGTGTAAACCATATCGAATGTATGTGTTCAATGTAAATCATGAATTGTGTATATCAATGTCAAAATGTTTATGTCTAATGTAAATCATGTAATGTGTATCCAAAAATGTCATGTATGGTATGTGAAATATATCAATTAAACCATATGTAAAATGCACAAAAACAAGGTATTGAAGTAAAACATGGTTTAAATCAAAGTTATGTTTCGTGGAACAAATGCATGCTATACTGATATAAACATCTATGTGGTATTGTGAAAATGCATACATCCAAGCCTTGAGACTGTGGCGATAAACCCTTAAACAAATTAAAGGTTTATCTAAGTTATGTATATCGAATTCGGTCATTCCTTCCAATCCAAACAAACCAAGGATATCAGGAACGGGAGTTGTCAATTCCTATGTAAGCATGATCAATGTTAATGAATGTATTGTTCCATGTTAAACAAACCAAATGTCATACCAAAATGTAAGCATGTGATGAAAACAACTGTACTAAGTATGCACACAATGGGCATACATAGCATGAAATGTAATGTGAAACAATGTACTAAGTACGCACACAATGGGCATACATAGCATGAAATGTAATGTAATGTAAAGCAATGTACTAAGTACGCACACAATGGGCACACATAGCATGGAATGTAATGTAAGGCAATGCACTAAGTACGCACACAATAGGCATACATAGCATGAAATGTAATGTAAAGCAATGTACTAAGTACGCACACAATGGGCATACATAGTATGAAAGGTAATGTAAAACAATGTACTAAGTACGCACACAATGGGCATACATAGCATGAAATGTAATGTAAAACATGTACTATAATGTACTAACGAACATAGCAGGTATATGATGTGAAAACATGGAAAGCATGAAAGTAACAAGTAGGCACATGTGTTTCACCCCAAAACAGTTTGGAAAACAGTAAAAGAGGGGTCTATGTACTCACTTGAGATTGCTCAGAACTCCTAAGATAACCACCAAGCAATGCTAGAGATCACGGAATCAAACGGCACCTAATATAGGTAACTATGTTAATAAACCGGACCTAAATCGGAAGATTGGGTAGAATGAGGGTTCGTAAACCAAACGAGTATGGAGACTCATGTAATATGGTTTAATAAAGCCTACATACTAAATGAAACCAAACCTAAGTGCTTACGACCCATTACGACCCGTTTAGGTAACTTATGCTACTTTAACGCGTCGTTCGCGTGAAACGCGTTCGGACCGCCTAACTAGTCCTATGACAAGTAGAATATGCCTTAACATGCCTAATATTGTCGCCAAATTAGTTTAGATGTCAAAAGTTATGTCACATATGTTTAAAATGAATTTTGGCATCAAAGGGGTATTTTGGTAATTTACCTAAGGCATATAAACTACCTATCATACAACTACTTAAACGAAGCGACCATAAGGTATAACCTCGGAAGGTTATTCCCTATATACTATGGTCACCTAATGTGTATGGTCGGATCCTAATGATCGACCAAATGGGTCGGGTTCGAAGGTATAAGCGATTTATTAGATCGTTTACTCTTACGACCCTAGACAACGTGGTAATCAGTAGGCATAGTCACAAGGGACTATAACCATCGTGATTACAATCACGTTGCGAAGTTCAAATGAACTTCGCATTGACCATAAACTGGTCAATGCAGAAAGTCAAACAAAGTTTGACTTTCGGACTCGAAAAACAATAAAAGAACGAAGGAACACTTACGAAGGGTCCCCGAATGCTAATCTAGATCAAAATAGCTCAGGTATGAAACAAAGGTTTCAACTTAGAGCACATTAGATCAGATTATTGTGAGGAATGAGTGAAAATGTGGTGGGTATTTATAGGATTTCCCAAACCGTTAGGATCGTTTCTTGGAAAAGGGGGCATGATCTAAGCCGTACACTTGTTGGAAAGTTGTGGTAACTAAAAATGGCCTCTCATGAGCTGAAAGGGCAAGTGTAAGTGTGTGGATGAGGTTTAATCAGCTGAAATCTGCTGACTAATTGATCTTATCTGATCTGGGAGCCTGACGCGGGCCGCGTAAAGATACACACTAATCTTACGCGGACCGCCTGGCCTGCACAGATCAGAAACATGTTTGCATTTTGACAGTTTTGGTCCCTGTTGCTGTTTAAGCTTATTTCCGGCACTTCTAAGGCCAGTAAAGCCAACTTTAAGGCCCTAAAATGATGCCTAAACATTGTGGACATGAAACATGCTCAAAAATATGTCGGATGTCAGTTCGTTTGGTCGTACGAACGCGATGTTCGCTTAATTACGACGGAATGCGCATAAGCGCGAAAAACGATCCAAATGACGCGACGAATGGATTTTTCTTATGCCAAACACTAAAATAAAATGTTTTAATGTTTACATAAATTTTTGGATGTCCGGATGTATTCAGAGCGTAAGTTATGCGCGAAAGTGCAAACTTGTGCACTTTTTGACACTTTTAGTCCCTGAATGACCCAAAAGTTTATTTTAGCGCACCGAACACCTCAAAACCTATTTCTAAGCTATGTAAAGGATATTTATGGTATGTTTAACTTATGGTCATGTTTCAGAAAGTTCGTTACAGTTCAAATTGGCATACTTTCACAGTTTGTCAAGTTTAGTCCCTGTAAGCGAATTAGCTTGTTTTTGCCATACCAAAGCCTTCAAAACTTAGTTCTAAGTTATGTAAAGGTTATTTAAGGTATGTTAAGTATATGTTGATGTTCCGGAGTATTTGTTGCATTAAACTGATTATGTTTACGCACCAGTTTGCGTATAACTCTCCAGAAAGTGATATAGAGTTTGAAATTGAATAAAAGTCAAAACATGAAAAATGTAAAACACAACCAAACAAACATTGGGATCAAATAACATTGTTTTATTGATAATAGAACTGTTCATAATGATTACAAGCACAGATGTTACAGTCTCCCCTACTTGTGGAAATTTCGTCCCGAAATTTATTTAGAGGAAACTCGTGGGAAAAGATGCGGATACTTCGCCTTCATTTGATCTTCGCGTTCCCAAGTAAACTCGGGTCCACGTTTAGCTTCCCAGCGAACTTTGACCAAGGGAATGCGCTTGCGTTTGAGCCACTTGACTTCACGTTCCATGATTTCCACATGTTTCTCAACAAATTTCAGTGTTTTACCAACACGAATTTCGTCAAGTGGTATGTGGAGGTTCTCATCAGCTAAACACCTCTTGAGATTGGACACGTGAAAGGTTGGATGAACATTTCCAAGTTCAGGAGGTAACTCAAGTCTGTAGGCTACCTTTCCGATTCTTTCGACGATCTTGAATGGTCCAACGTATCTAGGTGCAAGTTTTCCTTTCTTTCCAAATCTGATCACACCTTTCCAAGGTGAGACCTTAAGTAATACTCGATCACCGACTTGAAATTCCAAGGGCCTGTGTTTTGGGTCCGCGTAACTCTTTTGACGGCTTCTAGCTGTCTGAAGGTTATCACGTACTTTCTTAATCTTGTCAGTTGTCTCTAAAATGAGGGCAGGTCCAGTAAGTTGAGCCTCGCCGATCTCATTCCAGCAGACTGGTGAACGACATTTTCGACCATAGAGAGCCTCGAAAGGAGCCATTTTGATGCTGGTGTGATAACTGTTGTTGTAGGAGAATTCAATTAACTGAAGATGTGAATCCCAACTACCACCAAAATCGATCACACAAGCTCTAAGCATATCCTCCAGAGTCTGGATTGTTCTCTCAGATTGACCATCCGTTTGCGGATGATAAGCTGTGCTCAGATTAAGTTGGGTCCCCATAGCAGATTGCATGGTTCTCCAAAAATGAGAAGTGAAACGAGCATCTCTGTCAGAAATGATGTTCAAAGGAACACCATGTCGAGCTACAATTTCATCCACATAGATTTTAGCAAGTTTGTCAGCAGAAAAATCCTCACGGATTAGCAAGAAATGCGCTGACTTAGTAAGACGATCAACAACTACCCAGATGGCATCATGACCTTTCTTTGTGCACGGAAGTTTAGTAATGAGATCCATAGTAATGTTTTCCCATTTCCAAACTGGGATCTCTGGTTGCACCAATAAACCAGAAGGACGCTGATGTTCAGCCTTAACCTTAAGACAAGTAAGGCATTTTGATACGTATAAGGCAATGTCTTTCTTCATACCAGGCCACCAATAGTGAATACGAAGATCCTTATACATCTTATCTGAGCCAGGATGAACAGAATAACGCGACTTATGAGCTTCATCCATAAGCAAGGTGCGAAGGTTATCTTGGCTTGGGACCCACAAACGGTCCATGAAGTAATACGATCCATTGTCCTTCAGTTCCAGATCAGGTGTTATGTGATAGGGAAATTCCTTATCCATCAAACCTTGTGAAACACAAGATTGTTGAGCCTGAGAAATGCGTGCTTGGATATCGGATCAGGCTTGAATAATAGATTGAACACGAACACAATGAAGCTTAGTACGTTCCTTACGACTCAATGCATCGGCTACGACATTCGCCTTACCAGGATGGTAGCGAATTTCGCAGTCATAGTCGTTTAAAAGCTCGACCCAACGTCGTTGCCTCATGTTGAGTTCTTTCTGATTGAAGATATGTTGAAGACTTTTGTGGTCTGTGAAAACCACACATTTTGTACCGTACAAATAGTGTCTCCAGATCTTTAGAGCGAAAACAACTGCACCCAACTCAAGATCATGAGTGGTGTAGTTCTTCTCATGTATCTTCAACTGCCTCGATGCGTATGCTATGACTTTGTTCCTTTGCATCAGAACACAGCCAAGACCCAATTTACATGCATCACAATAAACGACGAAATCATCATTTCCTTCAGGCAAAGTTAGAACAGGCGCGTCACAAAGTTTCTGCTTCAAGTGTTGAAAAGCTTCCTCTTGCTTGACTCCCCAATCAAAGGGTTTGTTCTTCTGAGTTAGAGCAGTTAGAGGAACTGCAATCTTTGAGAAGTTCTCAATGAAGCGGCGGTAATAACCCGCTAAACCAAGAAAAGAACGAACTTCAGTAGGAGTAGTAGGCGTATCCCAATCCTTAATCGCACTGATCTTGGAGGGATCTACATGAATACCTCGTTCATTGACAATATGTCCTAAGAATTGAAATTCTTTAAGCCAGAATTCACACTTGGAGAATTTGGCGAAAAGTTGCTCTTTCTTTAGGAGTTCCAGAGTAAGACGAAGATGTTGCTCGTGATCAGCTCGCGTCTTAGAGTAAATCAAGATGTCGTCAATAAAAACAATGACGAACTGATCCAAATAAGGCTTGCAGACCCTATTCATTTAGTCCATGAAAACCGCAGGAGCATTAGTCAAACCGAATGGCATGACTGTGAACTCATAATTCCCATAACGAGTACGGAACGCTGTCTTGGGAATATCTTCTTCATGCACCCGAAGTTGATGATACCCAGAACGTAGATCAATCTTCGAAAAATAAGAAGTGCCCTGTAACTGATCAAAGAGATCATATATGCGAGGTAGGGGATATCGATTCTTAATGGTAAGCTTGTTAAGCTCACGATAATCGATACACATCCTAAAGGATCCATCCTTCTTCTTGACAAAAAGAACGGGAGCACCCCAAGGTGAAAAGATAGGACGTATAAAACCTTTGTCAGAGAGCTCCTGAAGTTGCTTAGATAGCTCTTGCATCTCAGACGGTGCAAGACGATACGGAGCTCTCGCAATGGGATTTGCACCAGGTACGAGATCAATACGGAACTCGACTTGGTGTGCTGGAGGTAGACCAGGTAACTCTTCAGGGAAGACTTCAGAATAATCCCGAACGACAGGAATATCTGAAATAGACTTACCCTTGCCTTTATCTGCTGTAACATGTGCTAAGAAGGCCACATAATTCTTCCGCAGATATTTCCGAGCTTTAAAACAAGACATGAGCTTGAGACCACCAGACGGTTTCTCACCTTGAACCTGTAGGATCTCGCCTGTCGAAAGCGGCACACAAACGATCTTCTCGAAACAAACCACCTCTGCGTGATGCTTGGCTAACCAATCCATACCCACAATAACGTCGAAGCTTCCAAGTTCCATAGGCGTAAGGTCAGTAGGAAAAAGATGGTCGTTAAGGTTTAACTGGCAGTTGTGAAGAACAGAATCAAGAACAATGGGTTCACCACTAGCAACTTCTACTGTCAAAGGTTTACCTAGTTTTGTTCTAGACACGCGAAGCATTGGCTCAAAAGACAATGACACAAAACTCTTATCGGCACCCGTATCAAAAAGAACAGATGCAGGCTGATTATTAATAAAGAACGTACTGTTCACCACATTATCGTCCGCCTGCGCCTCTTGGGCATTCAAGTTAAAAGCTCGTCCTCGAGCCTGAGCCTGAGCCTGATTCTGGTTTGCATTCACCAATCTTGGGCACTGGTTACGGTAGTGGGTCAGATCTCCACAGTTATAACAAGCACCTGGTGGGTAGTGTGGTCGTGCAGCTTGACCCTGTTGTTGAGCAGGAGGCTGAGCAACTTGTTGAGCCGGGTTCCGAACTGCCCGATTTTGAGCATATCGACAAACATTGGCAAGATGACCTGACTTCCCATAGTTATTACAGAAACGGCACTGATGTTGCGGCTGATGGTGACTGTTGCATCTATTGCACAAAGGTGCATTCCCTGTGAATAGGGTTTCTTCGCTGGAGGCGGTGCGGGTTGGTTGGGAGCTGCCTGGTTAGCTTGGGCAGTGACAGCATAGTTTTGGGAAGCCTTACGCTTCCTTGCCCTTTTCGATGAACCAGAATCCTTTCCATTCTTGTTTTGACCTTTCTTGCTATCTTCCTTGTCAGACGACTGTTTCTTGCCCTTGTCACCCTTCCTGTGTAATTTATTCTTCCGAATCTGCGACTTAATCAATGTCGCTGATAACTCGATCGCCTGACGGAGTGTGGCAGGGTTACTACCAGTAATGATGTCTTGCACTGAGTCAGGTAGGCCGTCGATGTACCTTTCGATAGCCTTGTCGAGTGGGGTAACCATAGTCGGGCAAAGCAGACTCAACTCCTCAAACCTATCAGTATATGCCCTGTGCTCGCCACTATCTTGTTTCAAGTCATCAAACTCCTTCTCCAACGCTCGTTGTTCATGACGAGGACAAAACTCCCTCATCATAAGAGCTCTAAGTTCAGCCCATGTCTGTGCTAGAGCAACTTCTGCACCACGGTCTCTCATAACCCCGTTCCACCATGTGAGAGCCCTCTTCTGAAACACGCTCGAAGAAAACTCGACCTTGCGATTATCCGGACACTGAACATGACGAAAAGTATTCTCAATGCTCTCGAACCATTGAAGAAGCCCAGTCGCTCCTTCAGAACCACTAAACTTGAGTGGTTTAGCCGAGTTAAAATCCTTGTATTTGCATGGAGCATTGTTGTTGTTGTTGGCTTGGTTCCATTGAGCAAAGAGATTTGGGAATTGAGCAGCCATCTGCTGTGCAATGATTTCTGCCAGCTCGGCAGTCGCTATCTGGTTTTCGCGTCGAGGAGGCATTCTAAAAGAGGAAAACATGAAAGGGAACGAGTGAGATGATTGGATGAAGAGAATGAGATGAAACAAAATTAACAAAAGAAAAGATGGTGGTCATCTGTCCACATTACTAAGCAAACAAATGACACACAGTGACTAATCAAAGTAAATGGATCAAAAATAATGTATCGCGAAGACATGCTCTCCTATAAGTGAACACTCATCCCAAGAATTCCCAGGTAAGCACAACTGGTCTCGCGTCTGATGAGATATATACGAAGTGCTTGCCTAGACAGAAAACCCAGAATACAGGCATTCACTTTTCCAGTTTGCACGTGTTCACATTATTTAAAACCCAAAACCTTGACGAGATTTTGAAAATTTGAAGGCACAAGGCCAAAAATCCAAACTGGAAGGGTTCAAAACCATATAACAGAGGGTTCAAAACCTTACAATAGAGGGTTTAAAACCTTGTAATAAATCATTCAAAAACAGAAGATTGTTTTTCAAAAATCGTTTCAGAAAATTTTGGTTCTTGTTTTGATAATCACCTAAGGATAGGTGATGTGCATGTTTTAAGATCTAAACACAAGACAACTTATGTTAGGGTCCTAGAATGGTTATAGTCTAGGCCAAAGAATTACTAATAACTTAATTCCCTATAACCATTGGCTCTGATACCAACTCTTCTGTCACACCCCGACCACGTATAACATACAAAACGTGGCGGAAATCGTCGGGGAGTGTTGTAACAGAATTAATTGTTTCATAACCATGGCATTCAAAGTTGTATTTTATTTATCAACACAAGAGTTACATTGTCTTAAACAAAAACAAGAGTACAAAACATAATTAAACTAAGTCTATCTTTGTTTTATGTCTCTAAGGCACAGGTCCGCCCTAGTGTCACGATCATCATCCTATGGAAAAGCTCCTGAAAACACATGTGAAAATAGGTACGTCAGCATAAAAATGCCTGTGAGATACATAGGTTTTGTAAAAATAGAATTCATGACGTGTTTTTAAGAAATGTTTAGTCATGAACCTTGTAATTTGCTTTGTCTTATAAATTATTTGAAAAACGATAAGATCAGATGATATGTATAAATAAATGTAAGGTTAAATGAATAACCATGTAAAAATGAGTTTGTGTAAGATAAGTTGTTTGTAAACAGTGTCTTGTAAAAAGTACGTTATTTGTATAAAATGCCATGTGTCATAAATTGAAATGATTTAAATAACGCTACGATATGTAATACCATACAAACACTTATATATAGGAAGTACCAGCGGCGTATCCACCATGCTTGTATCATATTACTCACGCCTCGTTACTTAAATCACTTACTCAAACCAAACCACCAATGTAAATTGTTTATGTATAATCAAATGTCAAAATGTTATTGTGTAAACCATATCGAATGTCTGTGTTCAATGTAAATCATGAATTGTGTATATCAATGTCAAAATGTTTATGTCTAATGTAAATCATGTAATGTGTATCCAAAAATGTCATGTATGGTATGTGAAATATATCAATTAAACCATATGTAAAATGCACAAAAACAAGGTATTGAAGTAAAACATGGTTTAAATCAAAGTTATGTTTCGTGGAACAAATGCATGCTATACTGATATAAACATCTATGTGGTATTGTGAAAATGCATACATCCAAGCCTTGAGACTGTGGCGATAAACCCTTAAACAAATTAAAGGTTTATCTAAGTTATGTATATCGAATTCGGTCATTCCTTCCAATCCAAACAAACCCAGGATATCAGGAACGGGAGTTGTCAATTCCTATGGTACCACTACCTACTAACGAATGGCGTGATCAATGTTAATGAATGTATTGTTCCATGTTAAACAAACCAAATGTCATACCAAAATGTAAGCATGTGATGAAAACAACTGTACTAAGTATGCACACAATGGGCATACATAGCATGAAATGTAATGTGAAACAATGTACTAAGTACGCATACAATGGGCATACATAGCATGAAATGTAATGTAAAGCAATGTACTAAGTACGCACACAATGGGCACACATAGCATGAAATGTAATGTAAGGCAATGCACTAAGTACGCACACAATGTGCATACATAGCATGAAATGTAATGTAAAGCAATGTACTAAGTACGCACACAATGGGCATACATAGTATGAAAGGTAATGTAAAACAATGTACTAAGTACGCACACAATGGGCATACATAGCATGAAATGTAATGTAAAACATGTACTATAATGCACTAACGAACATAGCAGGTATATGATGTGAAAACATGGAAAGCATGAAAGTAACAAGTAGGCACATGTGTTTCACCCCAAAACAGTTTGGAAAACAGTAAAAGAGGGGTCTATGTACTCACTTGAGATTGCTCAGAAGTCCTAAGATAACCACCAAGCAATGCTAGAGATCACGGAATCAAACGGCACCTAATATAGGTAACTATGTTAATAAACCGGACCTAAATCGGAAGATTGGGTAGAATGAGGGTACGTAAACCAAACGAGTATGGAGACTTGTGTAATATGGTTTAACAAAGCCTACATACTAAATGAAACCTAACCTAAGTGCTTACGACCCATTACGACCCGTTTAGGTAGCTTATGCTACTTTAACGCGTCGTTCGCGTGAAACGCGTTCGGACTGCCTAACTAGTCCTATGACAAGTAGAATATGCCTTAACATGCCTAATATTGTCACCAAATCAGTTTAGATGTCAAAAGTTATGTTACATATGTTTAAAATGAATTTTGGCATCAAAGGGGTATTTTGGTAATTTACATAAGGCATATAAACTACCTATCATACAACTACTTAAACGAAGCGACCATAAGGTATAACCTCGGAAGGTTATTCCCTATATACTATGGTCACCTAATGTGTTTGGTCGGATCCTAATGATCGACCAAATGGGTCGGGTTCGAAGGTATAAGCGATTTATTAGATCGCTTACTCTTCCGACCCTAGACAACGTGGTAATCAGTAGGCATAGCACAAGGGACTATAACCATCGTGATTACAATCACGTTGCGAAGTTCAAACGAACTTCGCATTGACCATAAACTGGTCAATGCAGAAAGTCAAACAAAGTTTGACTTTCGGACACAAAAAACAATAAAAGAACGAAAGAACACTTACGAAGGGTTCCCGAATGCTAATCTAGATCAGAATAGCTCAGGTATGAAACAAAGGTTTCAACTTAGAGCACATTAGATCAGATTATTGTGAGGAATGAGTGAAAATGTGGTGGGTATTTATAGGATTTCCCGAACCGTTAGGATCGTTTCTTGGAAAAGGGGGCACGATCTAAGCCGTACACTTGTTGGAAAGTTGTGTTACTAAAAATGGCCTCTCATGAGCTGAAAGGGCAAGTGTGAGTGTGTGGATGAGGTTTAATCAGCTGAAATCTACTGACTAATTGATCTTATCTGATCTGGGAGCCTGACGCGGGCCGCGTAAAGATACACACTGATCTTACGCGGGCCGCCTGGCCTGCACAGATCAAAAACATGTTTGCATTTTGACAGTTTTGGTCCCTGTTGGTGTTTAAGCTTATTTCCGGCACTTCTAAGGCACGTAAAGCCAACTTTAAGGCCCTAAAATGATGCCTAAACATTGTGGACATGAAACATGCTCAAAAATATGTCGGATGTCAGTTCGTTTGGTCGTACGAACGCGATGTTCGCTTAATTACGACGGAATGCGCATAAGCGCGAAAAACGATCCAAATGACGCGACGAATGGATTTTTCTTATGCCAAACACTAAAATAAAATGTTTTAATGTTTACATAAATTTTTGGATGTCCGGATGTATTCAGAGCGTAAGTTATGCGCGAAAGTGCAAACTTGTGCACTTTTTGACACTTTTAGTCCCTGAATGACCCAAAAGTTTATTTTAGCACACCGAACACCTCAAAGCCTATTTCTAAGCTATGTAAAGGATATTTATGGTATGTTTAACTTATGGTCATGTTTCAGAATGTTCGTTACAGTTCAAATTGGCATACTTTCACAGTTTGTCAAGTTTAGTCCCTGTAAGCGAATTAGCTTGTTTTTGCCATACCAAAGCCTTCAAAACTTAGTTCTAAGTTATGTAAAGGTTATTTAAGGTATGTTAAGTATATGTTGATGTTCCGGAGTATTTGTTGCATTAAACTGATTACGTTTACGCACCAGTTTGCGTATAACTCTCCAGAAAGTGATATAGAGTTTGAAATTGAATAAAAGTCAAAACATGAAAAATGTAAAACACAACCAAACAAACATTGGGATCAAATAACATTGTTTTATTGATAATAGAACTGTTCATAATGATTACAAGCACAGATGTTACAGTTAGTTTGACTTGCTAAAAGTCAATTGATCTATCAACATATTCAAATGCACACTTCACATGGAATTTCAGCATTTTAGCTTCGTTTAGGCATTTTAACAAACACCTAGTGGGCATAATTTCACTAAATCAAAACTCAAGTTTCATGACTAACTATTTAGCCAAGATTAAACAATTCTTGCAAGTTTAATATATCTAGTATGCATAATAACATCTAGAATCTCCTGATGTAAATAAATAACACTCAATTAAAAATCAAATTTCTAGTGTTCTTCATCATTCTAAACACCCATTTAACACACATATAGGTAATCACCAAATCATTCAAGTCATAGCATCATATGTATGATTTTCACTTAGGGTTTAGTTCCTAAGCATGTGTACATCACTAACTTAGCCATAGCTCCTCTAATCCTTACATAATTCGCGAATTATGATGCTAACTCAAATTTTGCAACATCACAAATCATCAAATTTTTACATACCTTGTGATCCCCATGACTTGGTGATCGTTTTTATGTGATCATGCATCGATTTAGGACTGAAATCGACCTTCAATTTGATGATTTTTGGCACTTTAGGGTTTCACCCTTCTTGGTCGCTCCTGATGATCGATCCACACACACACCTTGTGTGTGTGGTGTGTTTTTTTTTTTTATTAATTAGAACTTGTTTCCTTTTCAACGGTTTTGGTCCCTCAAGTTTAGATTTTAATTATTAGGGACTAGAACTCCATATTTTATTTACTTATTTACACCTTGTTAACTAGGTTAATTACTCCTAGTTAACTTGATGGGTTCGGGAAGCTATAACCCGTTATATTTTAAGTCCAGTTAACTCAGGCTCTTATTCACTTAATTCCTTAAAACTTTGATTCGTTTTTATTTAATATTAGGATTTCTTATTTAAATCCAAATATTTACCGGGTTATTTTTACTACTAACGGTACGTTACCCGTCTTTTAGTATTAACGGAGTTTGATTACCAAACCCGTTTTCGGGGTGTTACACTAATGGTCCAGTGTTTAGTCAAATTAAAAGTAGCTATAAGTTAGTAATTATGTAGGTAATAAACCCTTAAGAGGGCACCTACTGATTATCACCCTAACTTGGTCAAATGTTGGGTTAAATCCAATATTAAAAAGTCAACAGGAAGCTATTTTGCAAATAAATCCATAGTTAATAATGTAGAAGCTATGGAACCTGTTTTAACATTAAAATAACTTGGTAATTAATGTAAGAACATGTTTAGACATGTTCAACCCGACACTTCTGAGTTTAGATCAGGTTCGCAACCGAAAGTCGCAAAAGTTGACTTTTGCTTTGACTTTCAGTTCTGACCCGATTTAGCTTAATTTAGATATGCCTTAAGGTTCCTTTAGGGCCATATTACATGTTAGTATAACCCTCTAAGATTATACAACATAGGTCCTTAATAATCTGATTCATTTGCATGTTTCTGGTAAATGCTTAATTATTGACCATTATGCCCTTTTTAAATTAAAACAAGATTTTTAACAATGTGAATGGACAAAAACCTTTATTACTAATATTTAAGGGTGTCCTAAAAGTTTCACATCAGATTATGATCTAAAATGAGAGTTATGCACGATATCGTAATTTGAAAGTTTTTTATTAATTAAACGGCATTATTAGCATAAAGCCTATTTAAACCCAAATTTTCACACCAAAATTTTTACCTACTGATGTAATATAATATTTTGGGATTTTTGAAAATTTTTAATAATTTTTAAACTGATCATAACATAGGATTCATGCCTTATTTCGGTAATTGTCGGCTATACCCTTTTTACTAATAAAATGAGTTTTACTTAACATTTTGATGCCAAATCTTTTGCTACTGATTTTATATGATAAATAAAATATTTTGAACTTTATAAACTGACCAAAAACTCAGATTTCCTAATATGACCCGAAAATCGCCTAAAACCGACTTTTACGCATTTTTAACACATAATATGGGTGAAAACTATTTTTGACATATAAGACTTAATACCTACTGATATTTTAAGTAAATTTTTATACTTTAGCAGTAAGTAAAAGTTTTAAACTCAGATTTCCAAATTTAACCTTTAAAGCATATTTGAAATGACCAAAATGCCCTTTCGGTGCATAGTTTGATCATAAATGGTGAAATACACATATGCAAGATATCTTGCTGTTATAACCTCATAAAATAAATGTTTTCACAGAAGGTTTTGGACCAGACCTTCAGTTTTCATTTAAACCTCGTTTATAAACCTTAAAATGACCAAAATACCCTACGGGGCTTAAAATGGTTTTAAATTCGTTTTGGGCATAATGGAAGATATCTTACTGATATCACAACATATTTAAAGCATATTAACTTATGGAACTTGCATATGACTCTTTTGACTACCTGTTATGCATTACTCACGTTCGGTTCGGTTTATGTAACTAGTTTACATAAATTGACATAGACGGGTCAAACTTTATCATTTTCACTTCAAAATCCAAAATGTGTTTAGTTTACCCATATTATACAAGTCTTCAAACTTGTTGGATCTAAAACACATTCTAATCCGGTCTTCGCTTAATCATGCGTTTTGAACCGTAAACCTTTCATTAAAACTAACCGGTCTAAGTTTAAACTTAAGTAAGACCCGTTAGGAATCTAATAGGTTATTAAAACCTTCATTTCCAGATTTAGGAGCCCAGTAAAAGATATCTGTACTTGCTTGTTGTATACGGCTGGGATAAAATTTTATTTTGCTCAGGTAAATACTTTTAACTTATTTTCCGTTATACGGGCTTGGGATACGGTATTATAATACCGCTTGGTCGGGTATGTAGTTATTTAAATTGGATTGTGATTAATATATTTACATAAGCCGTTTTAATCTGTTTTGTTTGGTATATGGCCTTTGGGGGGTTAATGACCGTGTGCTGGATATTCTCGTCTCATTCATTGATATGGCCACGACTTAAGCACGGGGTGTAGGCATACACCTAACAGTTGCGTATGTATAAAAGGTATCCCACAATAAGGAATTTCCTTGTGGGCATTATACCAAGGGTGTGTCAGTTAATCTTGTCCGGCTCTTCTAACCGGCCCTGACGGACGACAAACATATAAATCTGTATACAAGATTATTTTTAAATAATGGTCCCAAGTTATAAAAGATTATTTGTGCCTCGTGCATCTAAATCAATTGTCTTAAACATTTTCAAAATGAGTCGGTTAATTGTATTTACCAGTGTAAACTGACGTATTTTCCAAAAGGTTAAGTGCAGGTACTAGGCGAAATAGGCTGGCTACTCCTGAGTGAATAAATAAAGGGTTTTGCATGCTCGGTCACTTAAAAATCTGTTGAACAATGTTTCTTTTATTTAGATCCGCCTGTGGATCCTTTTACATTCCGTTTGTAATACTTATGTTACTTTCTTTTGGTTTGTAATATACTTTTACTTTAGACTTCCGCTGTGCATTTAAACTGTGATTATTGACTATGATGATATCAACTACGTCACCATACTCCCCACCGGGCCCACCGGTAATACGTGGAAATATCCGGGTGTGACACACAACAACGTGGACATTTTTGTGTCGTCACCGCATCGCGTGGCTTTCCTGCTAGTAACATACAATACATTTAAAAAATTATAAAAATAAGAAGAAATATGTAACACCCCTAAAATATATATGCTGGCATACATGTATTATTATATAAATATCGAAAAAAATAATAAAATAATGAGATAAAAACTAGGTTTAATTAACCTAGTTAAAATCTTGTTATAAAAGATTAGAAATCAAAGTATTTTAACCCTTTTATAAAACTTAGAAACTAGAGGGGCCAATGGTGCCAATCTGGAAAGATGTTTTTATAACACAGGGGATAAACTTCAAACCACACACTTTGTGTGTGTGTTACTGTTCGATTAAAACACCCAGGGGAGAACTCTAGCTCTCAAAACCCTAATTCATCCCATTTCACTCAAAATCAAAGAAACAAAACCAAATTGAAGGTGATTCAAGGCTGAATTTGTGATCATTATACTTAGTAGATCACAAGGTATGTTAAATTCTTAGATTTGGTGATGTTTTGAACTTACATGAATTCTTGTAATTGAAATTAGTAAAGAATTGAGTGATGTTATGGGTGAATTATGATGAATACAAGTCTAGGAATGAGTATTAGACCATAATTTGATTCATTTATATCATAATCTATTGGTTTCAATGTTTATCATATAAGGTTATACGGGTTTCTTGAAGAATACTTGAATTCTTGGGATAATTGATGTTGATTGAAAGTTTGGAAGTTAGTTTAAGGGTGATTATGGTATTCTTAACATAGGAATTGAAATCCTATACTTAAACATGGTTAAAGTCATTAATCATGAATATGATAATGTTAGGATACTAATTATGCACAAAATATGTTTGATAAAATGCTTGAATGAACTTGAAATAAGTGAGAATTATGAAATAATTACTTATTTGGCTAGTTGAAAGCATTTAAAAGTTGAATATAGAATTATGGATATTAAGCGATATGTCCGAATTGGATTTTATAGGCAATTTGGGTGGATCGTCTAGTAACCAAGGTGGAGCGGATAATCGGTTGAAAGGAAAGCTCTAAAGGTACGTGGCTATACGCTTAGTAGAAACTGTTAGTTATTTATTTCAACTGTTATTGAATAATATATGTTTTGTGATAAATTTGGGAAATTGTCAAAACAGTGGATTCCGTATAGACAAACCGAATAATTTAACTCAGAAATTAGAGTTATGATTCTATAATGAAAGTGATGGATTTCACTAGAATAGCCGAATGGGTCAAATGATCTCTTGATGCAAACCGGAAAGGTTGCACGATTAAAGATGTCGAAATGATGCCAGATTTTTAATTAATAAACCTTATAGCCGGTAGCCGAGAAAGGGTAACGCTGAAAATAATTCATAAACTCAGTTGTGAGTATTACCAAAATAGGCATGACTCCAATATAGGATTCGTGTCAAGATTGTTTAACTAAGTATAGTTCAACGGGTCGAATAAACATATTCATACAAATAAGAACTCATAAAGCGCATGTATAACGCCCCGCAATTTCAGAAATGTTATACGTGTTAGTCGTATAGAAGTTTTGGGGTTGAAAACCAAGAGTAATTGATCCTACTTGTGAACGGGTCAAATAATTATGAGAATTTTATGAGCCGAGGGCTTAAATTTAAGAAAATTGTTCATGTCAAATGTTGGATTTTGATTCCATAGTATAGATGATCGAATTACGATCACATGGAAAGAAACGTGACCCAAATCGGACCAAAAACGAAGAAGTTATGATCGTTTTAGTAACAAATAGTTGAGCTGGGAATGTGCAGGTTTTTGAAACAACCTTTCTGTTGAAATTGCACACTCGCGTCACGCGATGCCTACCGGTAACACCGTCGAGGCCCGCGACCTTTGTCGCGTCTCGCGACAATCCACAGACATTCCCGTCGTGGCACGCGACGGGTTAGAATTGCTGAACTTGTTGCTGTTGTGTGTGTTTTGACCTCATGAACCCATTCAAACAAGTTTTAGCTAGCATAAACTAACCATTTTGGGTGTTTTGATTGTAGGTAACTATATTTACTAGACGGATTGCGATCAAGCTAAGGAAAGAACCGAATACACACTTAATCAAATCTTTCGCGACTAAATCAACACTTTTATTACAAACACTTTAGTGTTGTATATCATACTTTGTAATTAAGGTTTGAACTGTTTTGAAGGTTAAATATGTTATGTTTTTAACAATATGGGTTTAAAACCTTAGGGAATGTATTTTGAAGGTTTTGAATCAAGTAAAATTGTTGTTAATTTGATGTTTTTAATAATAAAAGGATTATTCATACAATATGTATTGTATAATATAAAAGAGAATGGAAGGGTCTTACAAGTTGGTAATCAGAGCCTCGTTAAGATAAAGTGTGTTCGGTTCAAAGCTTGATCAAGACATCCGGTAAGAGTTACTTATAAACGAGTCTAGATGTATATATTTAAATGATGTAAAATATGAGAAAAGTGTATGAGAGGAGTGTATTATTATGCTTGAACCCGGGAAATACACTAAGTAAGAAAGGTAAGGCAAGATATGTACTTGACCAAACCCAAAAAGAAATAATACATTACTTGTGATTAAGTATGTGTGATATAAATTTCCATATAACAAGATGGAAATGAATTAAATAGTTATTAATTAACTAGTGTAAACATTTCAGTTAAAGAAATGGCCGGTGTAACCGGAAGTGAATCAACATCTCGTTTAACTGAAGAGATGAAAGCTAAAATTTCCGAGGAAGTCGTAAAGGCTTTAGAAAATAGTCTATCGCAGTTTATCGATAGATTACAAACCACAATCGTGTTGGTGGTGGACGATATGATGACTGAACTGAAAGACAGTATCTTACAAGAAAGAGATGAAAGGTGGGTGTTGGATGTGAATCCAAGTCCCGTAAAGAAATCAAAGTCTAATAAAGCTCCCAAGAAAGGAGTTACAAAAAGGGGGTTACATCAGTGTAAATTATGTGGAAAAATTCACAAGGGTAAATGCTATAAGCTGGGACATAAGAAGTCTAAATGTCCGGAGTTGGTTGGAACCAAAGACACAACTGATGCAAAGCCTGACGCCTAGAAAGAAAGGGCAAGGTCGTTCCACATGATAGCCACAGAGGCTAAGACTGAACCTGATGTTGTTTCAGGTATATTCTTGTAAATTTAAATTCAGCACGAATTTAAATGGTTACGGGTGCAAATATATCTTTTGTTTCACATCGATTTATTCAATACCCTACATTCACATTAACGAAATTACCTATGCTTCTAGAAGTAGAAATAGTTAATAATAAAAAGTTTTAGTGTTATGATATGTGTTAAAACTGCAAATTTAATATTGACGACGAAAAATACTTCGTCGACCTAATTCCTATGTCAATGTGAAAATTTCAAGTGGTCATCGGGAGGGATTGACTAGCTTAATATCACACGAAAGTAATATGCAACCGTAAGGAGATACAACAAATGTCTCTGAGCGGAAAACATATTACTATTTATGGGGAGAAATGTAGTAGTCCCCTAATTTGTTTATTTATTTAAGCTTATAAGCTTGTTCAACATGGATGTAAGGCGTATATAGCTTACATACATGATTCAACTAAAGAGTCTTTAGAAAATTAAGACATATTAGTCGTATGAGAGTAGAGGATGTTTTTCGGAAAATTTACCGGGGATACCACCTGAACACGAGGTGGATTTTGGCATCGAATTAGCTTCCGGGCGCGACACTGGTAGCCAAGGCTCCTTATCGATTGAGCCATCGGAACTACAAGAATTGTTATCACAATTACAAGATCTTCTCGATGAGGGATTCATACGGCCGAGCGTTTCGCCGTGGGGAGCGCCGGTATTATTCGTAATGGTGAAAGATGAAGACATACTGAAAACGACATTTCGAACGCGTTATGGACATTACGAATTTTTAGTAATGTCTTTTAGATTAATAAAAGCACCTGCGGCCTTCATGGACCTCGTGAACCGCGTCTGCAAACCAATGTTAGATAAGTCGGTGATAGTATTCATCGACGATATTCTCGTATATTTGAAGAATTGGAACTGATCACGAGTATCATTTGCGTGAAGTACTAGAAACACTTAGGCGTGAAAGACTTTACGCGAAGTTTTCGAAATGTGCCTTTTGGCTACGTGAGGTACAGTTTCTATGGCATGTTATCAGTGCCGATGGAGTATCGGTGGACCCGTTCAAAATAAAAGTTGTGTCTAAATGGAAACCTCCGAATAATCCATCAGAGATTAGGAGTTTCCTAAGCCTTGCGGGTTATTATCGGAGAGTTATACAAGACTTCTCCAAAATCACAATGCTATTAAACAAATAGACCCATAAAGATAGGAAATTGCATGAGGAAGCGCACAAGAAGATGCCTTTCGAATACTTAAAGAAAACTTGACCAGTGCTCCGATATTAACGTTACCAGATGGGACCGAAGATATGGTCATCTATTCTGACGCATCCGAACTTAGTCTCGGGTGTGTACTTATGCAACGAGTAAAAATGATCGCGTATGCTTCAAGATAATTAAAGATTCATGAAAACAAATATCCGACACATGATCTTGAATTGGCGCTAGTGGTTTTGCCTTAAAAATATGGAGGCATTACCAGTAGGTTGTGAAATGTACAATTTTTCACTAGTCATAAAAGTCTCAAATACTTGATCAAAAGAAGTTGAATATGAGACAAAGATGTTGATTAGAGACAGTGAAAGAATGGTGGGCCAGCTCAAAGACTTGAAAAATAATAATAATGAATTGAAAACCCGTTTCGATCGAATCTGGGTTCCAAACACATGTAATGTTAAAACTCTTATTCTTGATAAAGCCCACAAGTCCCGTTATTTTATTCATCCGGGAGCTACAAAAATGTACCAAGATTGAAACAAAATTATTGGTGGTCCGAATGAAGCGAGACATCATTAAGTATGTAGAAAAAAAATGCGTAACTTGTTTACAAGTAAAAGCAAAACACCAAAAGCCTTATGGTAAACTTCAACCATTAGACATTCCTGTGTGGAAATAGGAGCACATCACTATAGATCTATTGACTAAACTACCAAGAACAACACGTGGAATTGATGCCATATGGGTAGTAGTTGATAGATTAACCAAGAGTGCTCATTTTATTCCTATTCGCGAGACATACACTTCTGAGAAGATATCGGAAGTATACATGAATGAAATTATATCTCGCCATGAAGTGCCGATATCTATCGTATTGGATAAAGATACATGGTTCACTTCAAACTTTTGGCACGATTTCCAATAGTAGAGGGGTGCTAAGCTGTTTATTAGTACCGCATATCATCCGCAGACCGATGGGCAAAGCGAAAGAACTATTGAAATACTCGAACACATGCTACGAGCATGTATCATTGAATTTGGCGATAGTTGGGATATCTATCTACCACTAGTTAAATTTTCACATAACAACATCTATCATTCCATCATTGGGATGACTTCGAACGAAATGCCTTACGGCAGAAAATGTCGAACCTCGGTGTGTTGGAATGAAGTAGGTCCACGAGAATTAGCCCACAAAGATGTAGTCAAGATCACTAATGAAAAAGGTTGAAGTGATCCGGGCTCATTTAAAAGCTGCTCAAGATCGACAAAAGTCCTACGTAGATAACAGACGAAGGCCAATCGAGTTTCAGGTTGGGGATATGGTTATGCTTATAGTATCTCCGTAGAAAGGGGTTATCCGATTCCGAAAACGGGGAAAACTGAGTCCAAGATTTATTGGACCATTCGAAATCGTAGAGCATGCAGGTAAGGTAGCTTACCGACTAGAATTGCCAGAAGAATTGAGTAGTATACATAGCACTTTCCATGTTTCACATCTACGAAAGTGCTTAGCTGATGAAACATCTTATATAAGCTGTGACGACATTGAAGTTGACGATAAACTGAATTATGTCGTAAAGCCTGTCGCAATTCTTGATCAAAAAGTTAAAAACTTAAGAAACAAAGAAATCAATCAAGTTAAAGTTAAATGGGAACACCGGAAGGGATCAGACACAACTTGAGAGTCCGAGGAAGAGATATTATGCTTATACCCTTTCTTATTAAATACGTAGTATGATTTCGAGGACGAAATCCTCTTTAAGGGGGGTAGACTTGTAACACCCCTAAAATATTAAAATATATATGCTGGCATACATGTATAATTATATAAATATAAAAAAAAATAATAAAATAATGAGATAAAAACTATGAATAATTAACCTAGTTAAAATCTTGTTATAAAAGATTGAAATCAAAGTATTTTAACCCTTTTATAAAACTTAGAAACTGGAGGGGCCATTGGTGCCAATCTGGAAAGATGTTTTTATAACACAGGGGATAAACTTCAAACCACACACTTTATGTGTGTGTTACTGTTCGATTAAAACACCCAGGGGAGAACTCTAGCTCTCAAAACACTAATTCATCCCATTTCACTAAAAATCAAAGAAACAAAACCAAATTGAAGGTGATTCGAGGCTGAATTTGTGATCATTATACTTAGTAGATCACAAGGTATGTTAAATTCTTAGATTTGGTGATGTTTTGAACTTACATGAATTCTTGTAATTGAAATTAGTAAAGAATTGAGTGATGTTATGGGTGAATTATGATGTATACAAGTTTAGGAATGAGTATTAGACCATAATTTGATTCATCCATATCATAATCTAGTGGTTTCAATGTTTATCATATAAGGTTATATGGGTTTCTTGAAGAATACTTGAATTCTTGGGATATTTGATGTTGATTGAAAGTTTGGAAGTTAGTTTAAGGGTGATTATGGTATTCTTAACATAGGAATTGAAATCCTATACTTAAACATGGTTAAAGTCATTAATCATGAATATGATAATGTTAGGATACTAATTATGCACATAAGATGTTTGATAAAATGCTTGAATGAACTTGAAATAAGTGAGAATTATGAAATAATTACTTATTTGGCTAGTTGAAAGCATTTAAAAGTTGAATATAGAATTATGGATACTAAGCGATATGTCCGAATTGGATTTTATAGGAAATTTGGGTGGATCGTCTAGTAACCAAGGTGGAGCGGATAATTGGTTGAAAGGAAAGCTCTAAAGGTACGTGGCTATACGCTTCGTAGAAACTGTTAGTTATTTATTTCAGTTGTTATTGAATAATATATGTCTTGTGATAAATTTCGGGAATTGTCAAAACGGTGGATTTCGTATAGACAAACCGAATAATTTAACTCAGAAATTAGGGTTATGATTCTATAATGAAAGTGATGGATTTCACTAGAATAGCCGAATGGGTCAAATGGACTTAATCGGCGAATGTTTGGTACATAAAGTGACAGATGTCGTTAAGGAAACCAAACGGGTCAAAATAATCAAAGTAATGAAGCTTTGGTGAATTAAAGCAAAGGATTTCGCTAATATAAGATAAACGGGTCAAATGATGTCTTGATGCAAACCGGAAAGGTTGCACGATTGAAGAAGTCGAAATGATGCTGCATTTTTAATTAATAAACCTTATAGCCGTTAGCCGAGAAAGGGTAACGCTGAAAATAATTCATAAACTCAATTGTGAGTATTACCAAAAGAGCCATGACTCCAATATAGGATTCGTGTCAAGATTGTTTAATTAATTATAGTTCAACGGGTCGAAAAAACATATTCATACAAATAAGAACTCATAAAGCGCCTGTATAACGCGCCGTCATTTCAGAAATGTTATACGTGTTAGTCGTATAGAAGTTTTGGGGTTGAAAACCAAGTGTAATTGATCCTACTTGTGAACGGGTCGAATAATTATGAGAATTTTATGAGCCGAGGGCTTAAATTTAAGAAAATTGTTCATGTCAAATGTTGGATTTTGATTCCATAGTATAGATGATCGAATTACGATCACGTGGAAAGAAACATGACCCAAATCGAGCCAAAAACGAAAAAGTTAGGATCGTTTTAGTAACAAATAGTTGAGCTGGGAATGTGCAGGTTTTTGAAACAACCTTTCTGTCGAAATTGCACACTCGTGTCACGCGACGCCTACCGGTAACACCGTCGTTGCCCGCAACCTTTGTCGCGTCGCGCGACAATCCACAGACATTCTCGTCGCGGCACGCGACGGGTTTTGAATTGCTGAACTTGTTGCTGTTGTGTGTGTTTTGACCTCATGAACCCATTCAAACAAGTTTTAGCTAGCATAAACTAACCATTTTCGGTGTTTTGATTGTAGGTAACTATATTTACTAAACGGATTGCGATCAAGCTATGGAAAGAACCGAATGCACACTTAATCAAAGCTTCCGCGACTAAATCAAGACTTTTGTTACAAACACTTTAGTGTTGTGTATCATACTTTGTAATTAAGGTTTGAACTGTTTTGAAGGTTAAATATGTTATGTTTTTAACAATATGGGTTTAAAACCTTAGGGAATGTATTTTGAAGGTTTTAAATCAAGTAAAATTGTTGTTAATTTGATGTTTTTAATAATAAAAAGGATTATACATAAAATATGTATTGTATAATATAAAAGAGAATGGAAGGGTCTTACAAAATACTTTTGGCCATCCTACTTAATTCGATTATATCAGCCACTGAAAAAATAAGAAAAATTTTCAAAATATTCAATACAAGATGTAGCATATCCATTACATTTAGCTTTTTGCCATTGTACAAATAATTTCAAAATGTTTTTCTTGTTTTTTACCAACTTCACCAAATTAGGAAATTAGAATTAGGTACAAAACAAAAGGCTACCAAAAATGACTATTTAAATTAACCAAAACAAAATTTATGTATGTTCTCACTAATACTATTAATGAATTATGTAACATGAAGATCATATTATTCAAATATAAAGAGCACAAGCTGTATGTTTTGAAGAGAATTTTTCCAACATTATAAATATCCTGAAATAATATGGCAAAGTGGAAAGCTCAAAAGACAACTACCATCCACATCTTAAAGATGTTTTTAGCATGACCTGCACATTGGTTATGACCTGTACAATAGTATAATAAATATTTGACCACTTGTTTTCACTTCATCCAATATAGTTTTTAACTTTTTATACTTGAATTTGAATATTAATCAAACTAAACAGTAGGGAAAATGATTATTTTGGTTTGGATCAGGACGGGTTTGCTACGGCAGGACGGGCCGACTTAAGTTTCGACTTCTACCATTTCAAGTGCTTTTTGTGTAGCTAGCAGGAGAATTATATTGTTTACGCTACCTGATGAAGAGTGTGAAACTCGAGTGTTAAAGTGCTTATCTTAGGTGTTTTATTTCGTTTTAGGCGGTTATGCGTTGCGAATGTGATACCTATGAGTTTTTATGGTTTTACAAGTTAATCGTCTAAACCGGTAAAGTTAGAGGGCTTAGTGATGAAACAGAACAAGCAGGGATAATAATCCAGTGAATCACATCATTTGGTGGATGTTTCGGGTCGAAGAGATAGCTCAAATGTGCAAGAAACGCAACATATTGAAGTCCAGGGACCTGTGGGTAATTAATGGAAAGCTGAAATTGCAGCCAATTATGAAGTTAAGGAGCGCGCCGTATGATATGGTCCTTGAACCGTAGCTTACCAATGAGCGGAGATGAGTCAAATAATTCCAGCAGATGAAGAACGTGGCTTACGGCCACTCGGCGTAGCGTACGGTGTGCAAATCATGTGTTTCCAGCAGATTTGGACCGTAACCTATGGTCAATACACCGTAGTCTACGGTGGAGGTATTTCAGCAGCGCACGTAATGATGTTTCAAGGGATTTAAAAGGGTTTCAACCCAATGCAGGGACATCACTTCTTGGACGAATTTGGGGAATACACTAACACTTTTGGCACCAAGTTTGACCCATCATCATCATCATTCTCATCAAAATCACAAGATTAAAGATGGTTTCAACCGTTTATTAAGCTTTTGACGATCAATCCGTCAAGATGAGCGGCTAAATCCCTTAGTGGTTTTCTCCTGATGGAGGATTCTTGTAAGTTAACGGTTTTTATGTGTTGTAATGGATTGATTTTATTTAAACCTTAGTTCTTGTTCATTCAATTCCCAAGATTGCTAGTAATTGGGATATATTTGATAAGGATTAGGGTTGATAAATTCAGTTGACTGCTTATATGATAACCTTCCGTTGTTTCACAATCGAAGTAAGTAGTCTTTAGGTAATCACAACTGGCTAATTGAATTACACAATCATATCTATGTGATTGTCACGATTAAACACATAATTGACGTTTGCTTCGAATCTAACATCCGGAGGAACCATTGTTTTCTCTCATTGTTTACAACTCAATTTAGTAATTCGTAGTTTAATCAAACAAACAAACAACCGAGTTTATATTTTTGCGAGTAGTTTATTAGTACTTAATTCATAACACTTTCCACCAGACTCATCATCTGGATTCAATAACCTGCTTACCCTAGCTACCTAGGTTAATTAGGTTTTTGCATGACCCTTTCGACAGTCATCAAAATGGCGCCGTTGCCGGGGAGTCGTGCGCAAAGTGTTCTGTTTTAAATGTTTTAGAAAAATAGTTAAAAAATCCAAAAATAGTGTTTATTTCCTTCTTGTTCAGAATTACGCGTGGTTTTGTGTTTGTGCAGGTGAGTTTGTACGTGCATGCATCATACTCGGAAATCCAGGAAGTCTTCATTGCTAGTATTCGATCCAGAAATCGAGAGGACAGTTCAGGAGACATGAGTTTTGCACCGAGAAAACAAAATTCTAGAATCACCAACACCGACACTCAATTCGATGAGAGTTCGGGAGATTCAGATAAGCAAACTACAAACCCGTTTCCACAAAACCAATTCACACCAACTCCTACTCAACCTTCACCCAATACTTCCATACCATCTGAACCACCACCATAATCAACCCAACCGACTACGACTCAAGTTCAACCAATGCCACCGCCATCGTTTCCGAATTTAGACAACCTTCCACCATTCCCCAACCAGTCATCATCTTCTCAATACCCGTCATTCACCCAAGCATCTAGTGCTCAATATTATTCACCATACGTGATAATAGTTCAAGATGAGAACCCTATTCCACCGAACCAAAATTGACTCGTTAACTCATCAGCCACACCTCTCATACCAAATCAACAGCCACAGTATCAATCATCTCAACCACAACCTTACTCTTTCAGAGCTTTGATGTTTGACAAAATGGATGATTCGGGAGACTTTGGAGATGGGTATGATGAATATGATAGTTATGTGGGGAATCAGGTTGATAGACAAGTGATGAATACATGGAATGTTAAAGGGCATAATACAGGGTTAAGGTTTGCTGAAGGGGAAACTCAAGGAGTAGCCGGGTATCAACAATACAGTTATCCAACCGGACCAGTTAATCAGCAATATGGGAATGCAAGACTGAATAACATCCTAATGCCACCACCGGTTCAGCAGATACCGGTACAACAAATACCTGCTCAGCAAAGACTGCTCCCGAGAAACCTGGTCCAACCAGTCAACCAACCCGAAGGCATTCCTAGAAGATACGGTCGGGGACCGGTGCAGGGAATTGAGAGTCACTTCAAACCCGCGATTGCTAACGACCCGTCACCGGTTGTGATTCCTCAGCTACGGGGTCGTTCATTCAAAGTTAGAGCATAGTCTATTCAGAGTCTACCCAAGTATCATGGTCTACAACTGAAGAACCATACTTACATATTGTTGCTTACGATGCTCGTTGTAATATAATTAGGGGTCAAGGTATTACACCCAACGATGTGAAATTGGTATAATTCCACTTCACATTAGAAGACAAGGCACAACAGTGGTTTCATTCGTTAGCATCTACCTCGATTTTCACATGGCCCGATATGCAACTGTTATTTTTGGAGGAGTTTTACATGCCACAAAGGACCAGTGATGCTCGAAGAGATATTAAAAACTTTCAACAACAATCTGTTGAGTTATTTCATGAAGCTTTCAACCATTTTAAGATGTTGTTGAAGAACTGCCCACATCATGGTGTACAAATGTGGGAGTTACTTAATGCTTTCCATGAGGGGTTGACACCGGAGGATGCTCGTGATCTCAGCTCTATACTGAATGGAGTATTTGTATATATTGTGACTTGTGAATTTTTGTTTACCGCTACGCAATCAATGGCAGTAATGATAATTTTAACATTTTACTATCGTTATCTATAACATTTAGGGGGTGTTTGGGTTAGCTTATTTTGGAGCAACTTTTAACTTATTGACTTATAAAAGTTAATAAGTTGTTTTTATAGTGTTTGGGTTAGCTTATTTAAGATGATTTTGTGTGGTGAGAAGTTGTTTTTGAGAAGTTAGTATTTGTAATTTCTCACTTATGACTTATATAAGTTAATAAGTCCTTTTTGAGAAGGAATCCCAAACACCCCCTTAGACATACTTAACTGTGTGGATTGCTTATTTATATATCTTAAAAAATTGCTTTCTTAATGTGTACCACACCGTAACCACCCACCGCGTATATAAGAAAAACTGAATAATCAAATATTAACATTCTTCATTTAAAACTGGTTAATTAGAAGTTAGAACTCCCCTTTTGACAGTCGATCGCAACATAAGAATGAGATTGTTGCTGCCTATTTTCTTCTTTGTTCTCCTGTAGCCGCTGATCAAACAAACTGCATGGGGTTGCTTTGCTCCCCCTTATTTTTAGTGGGCTTCTCTATAATTCTTTTAAGTCCAGCCCAATAACACTCTATCTAAATGTAGCACACTTACAAGTTGGCAAGGAATCAATCTCTACTCTGAGAAACCCCTTTCATGATAAGGAAGAAGATACTCTATCCTCTTGCAAGCCACCATCTTCATCTTTTTCTGTAAAGCATCGGACTAGCTCGCCACCGCCGCGCCACGTCGGTCAGATCCGACTGCGGCTTGGCTCTCAGCCGCTCCTGAGAACCCTAATCCTAATCCAGAAATCCTAATAAATTTGTAAGTTTATTTGTTTTCCATTTACAATGCAACATTTTCATATGGTTATTTTTTTTGGGTTGATATGGGCAGCTGTTTCTTATTGAATGGGTCAGGATGGGTTAATTGAGACAACCCTTTCTAATTAAATGGGTCAGAATGGGTTGGTGTGTTTCTTTCTGTCATATCAATTACTAAGTTGAGAAGATAACATTTGTACAAATTGTATTCTAGAGTGATTACTTGCCCAACCGCCTTTAGCAACGATAGTACTATAGTTGGACTCAGCACCTATATTTGTTCAGGGGTTGCTAAGGATCACATACTTTACTTCACGTGTTCGCTTCGGTGAACATGTGTCACGCATACTCTACTCGCAGTCACGTGGTTAGGTTGTATCATTGTTGGTAGTTACATGCTTCGCCCGTTACGTGTTACATGTTGGTTGTGCGTAAACGTTTTTCATACTATATCTATGCAAACTTGTATACTCACCTTTACTTTATGTATTGACTTTTATTTTAACGTATGTGACAGGTTGATGGATTGTTATGCTGCAAACAAGATAGGAAGTCTAGAAACCCACCACATTAAAATCTAGGTTGTCGGATCATGTTTTGTTTATGAGAACTCGTTATCTATAATAACTGTTTGTTGAATATTTATTCATTAGTATGGGATGATGAACCTTTAAAATATTGGTAATGAATAGTTGTTATGGAATCTGTTAAGCAATCTGATTCGCCTAGTGCCGCGCTCCAATGATTCCGCCATCGGTTGGGGTGTGACAGATTGGATTGGTATCAGAGCCATAACTATAGGGAATTAGGTCGAGTCATGTAGAATAGACCTAGTCTATAGTCTAGGTACCAAAACAGACCCTTCGTACGAACCCACTTGGGGCTTCGTACGAACCCACCTACTGTTATACTCTCGTTCGAACCTATTATACCACACCTTCGTACGAACCCATATACTACAGCTTCGTACGAAGGCAACCTTTCCTAAGGATGAAAACTATTTTGCCTTTCCTAAGGCTAACACAATACACACGTTTTGAAAACGCTCGCATAACACAAATGAGTGATTGTGTCGAGATTAGGTGTGAAACCCAAGAACTCTCGATAAGATCATTCACTCCGCGTATTTTACTCTCAGCATGAGAATCTTTCTTTGAGTTAGGAGTGATATCCATACCTCAACGAAATCTCCATCTCTATCTAGTGGTTGTTTAACCACAGTTAGGAGCAAATTTGTTAAGTTAGGGGTGAAACCCGCATCTTAATGACCCGTTCCACTCCCTACTTTGATTTTACAAGATCTCACCAAAGTCTCGACTGTTCCAATGACTCGAGTCACGTAGTAACTGGAAGGATGGATGCCGGTAGCCGCGTCGCGGTGAGAGCATAGTCTATTAGGCAAAAGCGTGTACTCGAGTTTGATGTGGATAGTTGAATCACATTGGGTAGTCGATGTCTAACACCCAGGACACTCTATCGATTTTGAGCCTGCAATCCCTTGGGATGATATCTGCTGCAGAACTCACACTTGACGATGTCTTCCTTTGGCTCTCATACTCGCCAAAACGTTCAAAGGAACAATGCTGACCATCGGTTGGGGTGTGACATTAACTATGTTTGGTTTGCATATTTTGTTCTCTAATAGTGATTAAGTAATATATAATCTCGTATAATAAGCCAATATGGGGGTGTTTTGGATTGCTTATTCTAAACAGCTTTAGCCAAACATGCAAACACTCAAAAATGCTTATCTGTACTTGGAACCACAATGTTTGCTTTTAGACTTGGTTTAGTAAATATGTTTTAACTATTGATCACATGTCCAAAATGCTTCATAATAAGAGAACAAAATAAAGAAAAAAGCCATAATTAGAATTACATGTATTAAGTAATGCTTATTTATGGGTACACAAGTAATTACTGATGATCGATAAGATGACAAGGAAAGATTCTGAAGATTATATTTCAACCTACTATGCTGCTCGCTGAATGGTTGATGACTTATATTATCAATTTTTTGTGTGGTTTAGAGTCATATTTTGCGCAACCCTTTACGTTACTGGGGTTGACTGGAGAATAACTTTTTATGGTTATTTGTTGCAGGTTATTGATGCCAAAGGAGCTGTTTACCATGAGGATGTTATGGTGAATAAGATGTTCACAAAGCTTTTAGCCCAATCGCCTGACAACATCACTGATAATAGAAGGGCCAAACTATCGACACACCTTGGTTGGCTATCTACACACTTAGGGTTTTCCTATGCAACGTATAGGTCTATACGCTGCGTATAGGGTTACCACCCTACGCAGCGTATAGGTCTATACGGAGCGTAGGTAAGGGGTAGGTACACGACCAGACAGTCAAACCTAGTACCATGTCAAATCATTCTGGCATACGCTGCGTATAGGTCTATGTCACGGCCCCCGCCCCGGTGTTACCCGGTCCAGGAGCCGCGGGACAGAAACCCGTGGTATTTATTATTTGAGTTGACAGTGGAAGATTTAACAGGATCTTTTTAAAACTGGAAATGCCCGATTATTTTATTTCATAATTCGGGATAAACCCCGTAATTTACAATAGAGGAATTTTACTAGGAAATTCCCTGGTTTACAAAACATGTTTATTTATTTAATTGAGCCACTACTTCAAGCTTTGTTAGTGCTCCGTAGCACTTTTCCTTGGTTCACAGTAGTCACCTGAAACATGTTTTGAAAAATATTTTATCAGCGGGGAAATACTGGCGAGTCACTCGAATTTAATAAAACGACACACAGTTATAAATTACAGCATAAGAGCGATTACAATGGCGTCTATCTTATTTTTATCTGGCGCCGTATCACCTCCTGGTGACGATGGTCATACCACTTGTCGCAGCCCCCGATCCCTAATCCCTGGGAACGGGCGGTCGCGAGCCAGTTTTGGTGGTATCACGTGTTGTCTAATTTGGCAGCGGAAATTTTTCATCAGGACCGTAGTTAGGAAATATTTGATCAGAGTAAAATACCACATTTTTATAGCATTTAAAACAAATGGGATAAAACCCAAGTTCATAGTACACACGTTTCCATAGGAATAAATCCTATTTTATTTAATAAAAACATCTATTTTATTTTAGGTAACTTTATTGCCACTTGTTAGGACCGGTTTGACTCCGAACGATTGCGAACCGACTCGTACGACGTGCGGAATCCGTGCACAAGCAAGACCGAAACACACGAGACCGTACAATGAACGTGATTCTATTCAAAGATCTGAAATCGTAACAGGAACCGTGAATCACCTAGACACTTTCTCTCTCTAGTTTCTCTCTCTAGAACTAGAGCTCTCAAATGTATCAAATGAGCAAAAGTGTCAAAAGTCTTCCAAAAGTTCTAAATGAGAACCCTAAGTTCTCTATTTATAGGCCAAGGGACATAATGAGATATCTCATTATTTACACAAATGCCACCTTGCCTTTTTCTAAAATATAACACTATAAGCACTAAACTTAATCTATTTCTGCTACGGTCTTGAGATGACGGAGGCGATAGACATACTGCACTAACAGACTCCCCCTTGGATATTGCCGCAGTCAATCTCAAACATTCAGACTCGTAGCTTCTTTTCTTTCTCTCTCTTTAGCTCGAACAGAATCCCGGTGGATCTGTTTTCAGCTTCAGCTCCCTCTTTAGGTAAACTCTTCAGGCTCCCCCTTTCGTCAAGCTTCCGTGCTTTTGGGATCGACACCTGGCTTTCCAGTTACAAGCTCTTCCGGGAAAGAATCATGGCTCCTATGCACGCTTCCCCTTGCGTTGACCTCGTCTTCAGACTCCCCCTTAGACTCGGCTATAGGGATCGTAGTCTGGAATCTGCAATCCTCAAACATTTATAAGTAAAACATTTTACAGTGAAAACATTTTCAGTTGTCCAGGTATCGTAACCTGGCTCTATCAAACTTTCTAAATCAAGATCCTGGGACTAAGATATAATAATATGAAATAAATCCAGGATTACTTGATACTCTCCCTCTATCAACAATCTTCATGGATTTGGCAGTTTCAACGAACCGGATCGGAAACTAGCTCTTTTAAAGATTTTAACAATTTAAGCATCCAAATCCTTCACGGTTAATCATCCAAGTCCAAATTAATGACCTTCGAGATATCACAAACTGTTTTTGATTTTTGATTATAAAACTTCAAGTTTCAAATTAATGAACTTGTTTTATTTTCAGAAACACGATCAGCTTACTTAGATTTTGAAACTCAGTTCTCAGACATCGGTTGTCGAAAATAAAGCAGGATCAAAATCTTTTTGAATTTTCTGAAATATAAAGCAGTAAACGAAATATGTACAAACATATTCACGGACACTATTTTTGTTTGAGTTTGCATCAGAGGATCATATCAGTTTATGACAAGTCACAAGTACCGTTGAGCTTAGTTACACATTAAGAATTAAACAATTCACTTAGATTGTCGATATACTGATCCACTTAAATTTTCACACAACTTTCAACTAATTCAGGATACGAATTAGGTGAATTAAGAACTTAAACTCATTCATGTGTCCCACCTCTTGAATATACTCCCGTATCCAGAATCCCAATAATCAGTCTTACAGGGGAGTATACTACAATGATATATGTACATAAATTAGGTATGCGAGGGCCGAGGGATCTCAGATCGATACTTCCGTATACGCAGAGAGATATCAGCTTCGACTTTACGGAATGTCCCCTTTAGAGGATCTTTTAGCTACAACAGCAGCGACTATCAATTTTATTGTTTCATCGGCATGCTGAGGGTTTATGCTATGTTTCAAGCATTTGCAGAAAGTATTATCCAAGGACTAGGTCAGAACTACCGTTCAGCAGAAGTCCCGGAATAATACCCCAGATATCACTGAGTATAAAAACCTAGTATATCAGATTATTAGACCTTTCAAACGAGATTTCAGGGGTTACCTATATATCCAAGTAGTGTTCCCCACAAAATAAGTAAGTTTGAATTTAGGTTTATATCCCGAAAAAGTTTACTAAATGTATAAAAATCTACCGACACATCATCAGTGAGACTGTTTAACGCTATATAATCATTACATTTCTTTAGCGTACTATAACTGTCAACGGATGTACTATCATTTCCTCTTTTTACACAAAAACTCAATTTTTGAATTTTATCATGTTTTTGGCTTTTTCAAATTTTCTAATGTTTTTGGATTTTCTGACAATATTACTCCCCCTAAAATTCAAAACCATTTAAAGAAAATTTGACAAACCGATGTAGATAGCTTTGTCTCGCCATCCATTTTCTGCTTCGCATGCTCTGATTTGCAGAAAATATAATGTACCCCCATGATTTACAACCCATTGATTTTCGACAGTTTGAAAACCGTTTTTCAATCTTGTGAAATTAATCATGTTTGTTCAGCCGTGAGGGTTTCGGCGTATTCAATCAGAACTCCCCTTTACAACAAACTATTTTCCCATAATGATTTCAAAACACTTAAGTTTGTTTTAATCAGAATGGTTTTTCCGGAAAAAAATTAGTTTGTTTACCCATGACTTGTGGGTTCGGGGTCATCTCATCACCTTGTTCTCTTTTAACCATTTTGAAAATTTAACATTATTAGGTCAAACACCACTATCACTTGTAGAAAATCAAGTACAACTTAATGTCCTTGATTAACCACTTGTAAGACGAAATATCACAGTTACCATCCTGTGAATTTCTCAAGAATGATGCCGATACCTGCTTCACACTTACCAACCTGGAAGCTCCGGCAAGTCAGGAATTCAACCAACAGATTTATGTACCCAAGCCTGACCAGTCTTGGGTGTGTTTTGAACATTTCTCTTTTCTTCATAAAATTCTTTTGCCCCTTTTACCTTTCCATCAGCCATCTTGCTAAAAATATGTTTAACATTGCTATTAAACATTTTTCCTTGGGCAATCTTTAGCAATATGACCTCTGATTTGACAATTATAGCATCTTCTTGTCTCATGACTCCAATTCTGGCAGTTAACAGCAATGTGTCCTCTCACACTACAGGTGTAGCACACTCTGTTATCGTACCATTCTCTTCTGTCAGTCCAAACCTTCAGATCATAACATTGTTTGGCTTGGTTATAGTCATTTCTCCTCTTCAATGCTGGATTTGTCTTTTGAGCACTGTGGTCAAACCTGCACCACTTATTACCAACATTTTGTGAGTTTTCATTTTTAGATTTTTGTGATTTTTGATAATGATTGGATGACTTATCTGATGAGCTTTTATTTTCATTTTTAAAATTTTTCAAATTTTTAACTTTTTGTTTCTGTTCTACACTCTTCTTAACAGGTTTTTGTTTAGAACATTCACCTGTTTCAGTAGATTGCAAAACAGTATTTTTAAATTTTTCTTGTAAATCTAAAAATATTTTTCTTTTCTTTTCTTTTTCATCATCAGATATTTCATCACAATCTTCAATTTTGACTTTGTCAAAATTTGTGACATTGTCACTTATTGGAACAGAATTGATCGGTTTTGGACAAACATATGATGTAGAAGTCACAAAACTTTTCAACTTGTTTTCTAAGTTAGCAATTTTCTTTCTATTACATTCGGCTTCTTTTTCAAGTCGAATGATTTTCTCAAGATAAGAATTTATTGAACATTGTTTTTCGAGATTATTTTTACCAAAAATATCTCTCTCATCTTCTAAAATCTTTATCTGACTTTTGAAATCATTTTCAAATTTTAATTTTTCATTTTCAAACTCTTTTTCTTTATCTTTCAAATTCTTGTTCTCCAATGTCAAACTGTCCATATCACTCAACAGTTTGATATTTTCAGATTTTAGTTTTTCACAATTCAAGCGCAACTCCAGAATCTGTTCATCGTCAGCTTTCTTCCCATCTTTCAAAGCTTTGTTTTCCAATGTCAAATTCTCCGCATCACTCAAGAATTTGGCATTGTCTGCTCCAAGTTTATCACATTTTGAGCATTTTTCATTCATCTTTTCAACATCAGCTTCTTTCTTTGTTTCCATCCTGAATGTTCCTGCACAAAAAACATTAACAAAATCAAGAGGGTTTGCATATTCATCAATAAAACAACCTCTCTTAATATCATATTTCATGACAATTTTTGCAGCAAGACATACAGAGACTCTTTTTCTCATTTCAATGATCACATCCAAATTTATCTTTTCTAAGTCCCTTTTTATTTCATTCATCAACTCTTCTTTTCTTTTTTCTTTATCAAACTTATGTGATCTGAGCTTATCGATGAATTCTCTAAAATGAAGCTTTGAGAAACTAGCATCCCTTTTTAGTTCACTTAAAAATTTTTCCCACTCTAAAGATAATGCATCCGCAAATTTTGAAATTTTTTCAGCATTTGAAACCCTTATTTCATATTTATCTAACTTATCATTCAACTCATCAAATCGTTTATCCAACTTCTCCAATGATTCATGTTTCATGCATAGGAAATTTTCGGATCTTTTAATCCAAACGTCCTTCTTGTTCTTCTTATCAATCCAAGATCCAGAAGTCCACACGTTTAAATTTTTAAGATTCTCGTTTTCCTATTCATCAAACATTTTAGCCATCTTGAATTACCTGAAAATAAACAAACAAGATTAGTTCGATTACTATCAAACAACTTGATTGTACAAATACTCGAGTGGTGATCCGGATGACTTGTTTTTTAATCGAGTAGCAATGGCACTATACGACAAATCGTTATCTGAATTGTGATTTTCAACAAATTCTCATTGGGCCGCAAATCAAATGGGTCGGAACAATTCAATGTTTCACGTGGGCTTTTGGTTACCTTCAATTAAATGGCTGACAAACTATTAATATTCATGTAAGACAGAAACAAATCACGTGCGATACTGAAATCTCATGAATACAGACTTATGCAAATTCTGAATGCTATGCTGACACAAATCACACTACTTAACATGCAATGTTAATGTGAATCTATCTATGCGAGAAAATCACGTGACCTCTGATGCAGATTATTAATGATATCAAAAAATTTGTTGACAAAAGTGACTTTAGTGGGAGATGTAATGACACGTATAGCTTTGATGTGGATTACTTAACCGTCCGGATAGGTCAACAAAGGTCAAAGCGGATTGTTATACGCGCGGATGGGGATCCGGGTGATGTTATACGCACGGGTGGTGATACGCACGGGTGGGGATCCGGGAGATGTTATACGCACGGATGGGAATGTTATCCGCGCGCACAAGTTGTCCGTGCGTGTGGCAAGTCAACAAGTCAACACGGATGGCTGAAAGTAATCCGTGCGTGTGGGAAATGATGCTATCCGTGCGTAAGACGTGTTGACTTGTCAAAGCCCTAGTTTATCAATGACACAAGACGACAAACTATTATGATGGCAATGTCTTAAACGATAATCTTTGGTATTCCAAGTGCTTTCACATGCAAACTGATATCATGTAGCTGACAACAACATCAATGGCTTCTCATGCAAACTGACAATCACATGCACCCTTATCTTATCTCGAGTCAAGAGATTCTTATGACAAACTGACAAATTCAATACTGGAATCACGTGACCTTGATGTATGTAATTAAATGATAGCAGGTTACTATGTTGACTAAATGAATTAAACGGGTGAGACATTGTGACACGTAATGCTATCCGTGCGTGTGGCAGAGTCAAACAAGTAAACCCGGATAAGTTGTGTGTGCGGAGATGCTATCCGTGCGTACAGGTCAACAAATAGTCAACGCGGATGGTCATCCGCACGGATTGCCATCCGCGCGGAGAACAATAAACGTAACAGCAGCAACTTTTATCATTTTTCGATCAAAAAATCTCAAATTTCTCACAAAATACTTTGAATTAAAGTCTGAAATATTATAGACTTAATGATTAATTGCTTTCGCACATCATATCAAAAAATCAGCCGATTTTAACCATAAAATCCTTGTTAATTTTGCGTTTTTCAGTTTAAAACGTGACAGATGTAAAAGTGAAGAAATTGCTCAATTCTGATGCGATTTTGGATCTGAAAACGATGAAATCCTGTGCGAAATCGTGTGAATGATCTGAGCAATCGATCTCCCGCTCTGATACCACTTGTTAGGACCGGTTTGACTCCGAACGATTGCGAACCGACTCGTACGACGTGCAGAATCCGTGCACGAGCAAGACCGAAACACACGAGACCGTACAATGAACGTGATTCTATTCAAAGATCTGAAATCGTAACAGGAACCGTGAATCACCTAGACACTTTCTCTCTCTAGTTTCTCTCTCTAGAACTAGAGCTCTCAAATGTATCAAATGAGCAAAAGTGTCAAAAGTCTTCCAAAAGTTCTAAATGAGAACCCTAAGTTCTCTATTTATAGGCCAAGGGACATAATGAGATATCTCATTATTTACACAAATGCCACCTTGCCTTTTTCTAAAATATAACACTATAAGCACTAAACTTAATCTATTTCTGCTACGGTCTTGAGATGACGGAGGCGATAGACATACTGCACTAACACCACTTTTCCAAGCCTTCATTGCTGTCCAGTTGGCTTCTATTTGGCTTTCACATTTTGTTACCTGAAACGCGTTTAAAAACATTTTTCATTGGGAAATACTGGTGAGTGAATCCCAGTTTAATCAAGTTTAAATAAAACTTACTTCACAGTGTACAGTATTGAGGGCGATCTCGCAATTACATTTGTTTCCAAGACATATCAATTAACATCCATGGTACTGTCATACTCAACTTGTGGAAATGTTATTCCTTGACCAGGTGGTAACAAATTATGTATACAAAACCCCAACATACTCATGATAATTGTATTCTTACAAATACTCAATAACTGTTGTTCGCATGGAAAAGTATTTAAGGTTTTGTAAAAATAGTTAATAAAAAGGTTTACAAAAAGTGGATCAACTCACATTGCTGTCTTAGATTTTCCGTAAGGGTTTCCTGGTGACAATCTAAAAATTACACAAATGCACACGTATTAGTATAATAACCCATTTTAACATTAGTAATACCCTCCCCGATGTAACACCCCGTGTTTTCACGAGTGAAAGTCAAAGTCAAGGTCAAAGTCAACGACCGATTTCGCGCGACTTGACTCGTAGAATTGTTTTTATTATATTTAGATTATGTGGAGTAAATGTCGTACATTACAATAATCGAGTCATGCTAACCGTATTTCAATCGACCTACGACTGTGAACGATAGGAAGTAACAATGCGATAAAGATTAATCAAGCTATGCTAATCAAATCGACATCAAATCGTAACTCGAGCTATGTATTTTACTTGTCAGCTATACGTGTGTGTGTGCCTTACGTGTTACCTGTGCATGTTTATTTTATGTTATTTTATGTTGTGATAATCAAGCGAACTCAATCGAACTCGAAGTCTAACTCGAATATAAACGAACCCGAACCCGAACCCGAATCCTGAGTCGAACCATATAAGAAGTAGTTGGGACTGAAAGTAATTTGACTAGGAAACCCTATCGAATCGCTCGCAAATCGAAACCGAATCAACATCGCACCGAACACACCAAAGCAGGCGGCATCCGCACGGATGGCCAATCCGCACGGATTGCCAATCCGCACGGATGACCAGTCCGCGCGGATAGCCTACCCGGGTGCGTGCCATGCGCACGGCTCACCCTTTCCCTTTTTGGCATCCTATAAATACACGGGTCACTCTCCACTTTTTCCACTTTTGGCAAGTGACGTCCGAACCGCACGCATTCTTCACCTTTTCTCAGATTTCTCTCAATCCAGGTAAGATCTTGCACTAATTCTTGTACATCTTTGATCACTACACAATTCTACACATTTCCATCTTTCAAATCTTCGCTTTTAACCATGAAATCATCCGGATTCGAGGTATTCTCGGGTGACGTCATCATGAATTTCATAAGAACTTCAAGCTTGACCTCATTCCACCAAGAATATCTCAGATCTAAACGATTTCTACAAGTTTTCACAATAACTTCACCTAGATCTAAACTTTTCTAAGGATAAAAGAGTTGAAAGAAATAAACTTAAGTTCTTTCCTTCTTTCTCCCTTAAAATCGGTACGAATCTGATCGTTTCTAGTGTTCTACTCGTTAATAGTGATGCACTAGTCCTAGATCTGAATTCTACCCATAGACAACTGATTTCGGGGTCAACCGGAATGACTGTTCTGAGTCGCCGACAGGCCGAGTTAGGGTGGTTCCTGACCGGTCTAGTCACGCGGGTGAGAACACAACTCCAAGTGGTTGCCACGTAATCAGAACGTCTCGATAAACGACAACAGAAACCAAGTATAGACGAACGGAACAACCAGACCAGTTGTACGCACGGACAAGCTGTCCGCACGGACAATCCGTGCGCACGGACTACCATCCGCACGCACAGGTCATACGTACGGGTTGTCACCCGCACGGACTACCCTTGGGACCCACTTTCCAAACATGGTTTGAGTAACGACGAGTGAGCAATCCGGACGGACAACCTCTGAATGGATTACTCTTCGGATCATGAGATACTAAGGCCTTAAACTAAAAATTCAAACAATGATCATCCGCACGGCCAAGTCGTGCGCACGGACAGACTACCCGGACGGATTGTCTCTGCCCGCGCGCACAGACTGTCCGCACGGACTACCGTACGCACGGACTGTCGTCCGCGCGACCGGCTCGAAAGATAGAAACACTTATGTGCTTTCTAAATGCTACAACGAAAACTCCAAAGCACAAGCCATCATACACAAACATATCTTAGGAAGAAACAATCCACTTGAACATTTATCCACACAAACAACTTGTCCGTACGGATAAGTCACCCGCACGAACAACTAATCCGCACGGGTTACCACCCGCACGGACAGTCGCACGCACGTATAGCTTATCCGGATGGATCACCATCCGCACGCATCACCATCCGCACGGATAGGTCATGCGCACAGATGACTCCTACTCACGGATAGCTGATCCGCACGATCAGTCATCCTACCCACTCTCACTTTGTACTGTTTTACGCGCCACTTATCGTTACGTTATCGAATCTATTCAGGCTAACCGTACTCGCTGTAAAGCGCTCCCTTCAATCCATATCGCTGTGAGTATACTCGAACCCTTTTTGCTTTTAGCACTTTTGGGTGTTACATACGTTACAACTACTCAAACTACAACTATCACACTACTCAAGCTATTTTAACGCTTAACCATTAATGCATGTTATACGTGGCTTATGAATGCTTGTTTGTTATGTTTACACATGGAATGCTGTCTACCTGCCTTAGCAACGATAGTACTATAGTTTGGACTCAGCACCCGTTCACACGGGGGTTGTTAAGGATCTTTTAATTGCATGGATTACAGTGGTAATCGTGTATTGTGAACTGCCTCGGGCAGTCAACCCGCAGTCATTGGTATCGATGGATCTATGTCGATAACTAACGTGCTTCATTTCACTATGTGTACGTGCTGGTTATGCGTAAACGAATTCGAACTCTATATATGCTATTATCAAACTTGTATGCTCACCTTTACATTTTATGTATTGACATTATTTTAACGTATGTGACAGGTGCTTAGGACGCATATGTGGTAGGAATTGGAAGCTAGAATAAAGCTTTAGAGCCCAACAAATAGTTGTCTGTAGATAACTAATTAGGGGTCTCTAGAAGCAGATAAACAATTGCTACTTATTTAAATCTGAGTTGTCGGAACAGAGTATTTGTTTTGATGTTGTCTGTAATAACTTGTTTGACTATTTATGTTACGGTATGGGACGTAATGTTTACTTAAATGGTAATGATAGTTGTTATGGAAACTTCTGGACAATCTGTTTCGCTCAGTGCCGCGCCCCGATGATTCCGCCATCGGTTGGGGTGTGACAGATTGGTATCAGAGCCATAACTATAGGGAATTAGGCAGGACTCGACCTAGTCCGGGTCGAAGTCTTAGAGACCTAGACTATAGTTAAGAACCAACAGACCAACTCACGCATATGCGTAAACTCGCCACTATCACTCATTTTTTTCTATCATTGCACTCGAATTTTCAAGTTGTGAACAGGTAATAAGGCCGAGAATAGGTGTGAAAACCGCAAACTCTCGACTAAAGTTGCCTAATCAGCTTGCGTTTTAGCTACAACGAGGAGAATCATACCAAATCAGGAGTGAAATCCATATTTTGATGAATGATCTCCTCAATTTTTATCAAAAACGAGGACGGAAGTGGCAAGATAGGGGTGAAACCCTAACCTTGACGACTCGTCCCGCTTTTTATACAAAAACTTCCACCCAAGTTCGATGGACTCCAACGATCTAAAGGCACAATATAACCAATGGGAATTGTGCCAATGCCCGAGAATCGAGGCAAGGGCATAGTCCTGGAGGTAATTGTGCAGGATCCTTGCGAATAGTCAAGCTATTTTGGTTAGTCGAAGTCTGTTAGCCGCAGACAATCTACCTTTGATTTATCGATCTTTATGAAATTTTATGCATTTTCTGTTATTTGTTAACATTTTGAGGTACTATTGGTTTCGACCCAACACTATTGCTTCTGCTAAAACACAAAACCCACACAACTCATCGCTAGCAAATCGACAATAGAGGCAGTCAGAATGGTTTGTATGCTCGTAGGTGCTTTTAGTGATTAAGTTATACGTGAATCTTGCTGTTATGCTTACGAGTTTAGGAATATTGTGATTATGTGCTCTATGTGTTTATGTGATTTTGTGCAATTCTGTGATTTTGTGACTATATGTGTTTACATGGTACGTGTTACTGAGCTTTAGTAGTAGTAGACGTGTGAGGTGAGATTCGAATACATGTGTTGAGTTCCATGGCGATGTCTATTGCAGACAATGTCGTCTGGATCCCGTCATCCACTCTCTCGCCAAGAAAAGAAAGACAGACGTCTTGCTTCCATCGTCGCGAAAGCTGTAGCAAAGGCAGTGAGCGATGCCTATGAGAACGCCAGCAAATCATCCGAGGAATCGAGGACTGAAGGTCCTAGAGCTGTCGCAAGACCTTTCAGTTTCAAACAATTCAAGTCATGTGGGCCGAAAGAATTCACAGGCGAAGGAGGTCCTACTGCTCTATTCCACTGGTTTGACTCTATCGAGGTTACTCTGCGACAAAGTGGTTGCCCTGATGACCTTCGAACTCTGAACGCTACCGGCGTCTTTCAGTCCCGTGCTTTGGACTGGTGGACGGCCGAGAGGAACAAGAGAGGGAATGACGCAGCTTACGGTTTGTCGTGGGAAGAGCTCAAAGAAGTCATGCTGGAGGAATTCTGCCCTCCTCACGAGCGTCAAAAGCTTGAAGATGAATTTTGGCACATACATCAGAAGGATGGAGACAATGCTGGCCTCACTGCTCACTTCAGACAGCTCAGCATTATCTGTCCTGACCAGGTCAAGACCCCTGAGATGACCATCAAGAAGTACATCCGAGCTTTGCCCGACTGCGTCGCTGATTTTGTGCAAGCGGCCAAGACTGCCACGATCGAAGAAACCTATCTGCTGGCCGCTGAAATCAATGACAAAAGGGTTAAGGCTGGGGTGTGGGATAAGACCTCCAAGCATCTGCATCAAGCCACTACTGCTGCACCAACTGCTGAAGCCACCTCGTCAAGCAACAAGAGAAAGAACAAGAGAAAGAACAGCTCCACCAACAAGAACTGTGCGATTACTGCTGCACCGATCCAAGCTGTACCTGCTCAGCAGCGTCAAGTAGCGGCGCCTGTGGCCAATGCACCGCCTGCAAAGCGTGCATATACTGGGCCACACCCGCTCTGCCCTACTTGCACCTATCATCACCCGACTGCTATTCAATGCCGCTTATGTGCTCATTGCAACGTCTACGGCCACTTTACTGCCAACTGCCGTATTCGTCAAGCTCCTGTCAATCAAGCTCTACTTGCTGGCCCACAGGGTCAACAAGCTCCTCCGGCACCCGCAGTCAAAGCCAGAGCATGCTTCACGTGTGGCGACCTGAACCATTTCGCCAACATGTGCCCGAACAGGGTGGTGAAACAAGAACCGCAGCAGCAGCAACCACAGCAACAACAGGCCGCACGCGCCAGAACTTTCAATCTCAATGTGCGTCAAGCCCAGGCCGACAACAACGTGGTGAATGGTACGTTCCTTGTGAATGGTATTTATGCTTCATGTTTGTTTGATACTGGAGCCGATAATTGCTTTGTGTCCCTCGAATTTGAGAAACTCCTTAGTCGTAAACGTTCCCGACTCTCCTCTGCATTCGATGTTGAAGTCGCTACCGGAAGAACCGTCGCTGTAAACTCTGCTATTCGTGATTGCACTCTCGAGCTCAACAATCACATCTTCTCAATCGATCTCATTCCAATGCAACTAGGAAGCTTTGATGTCATAGTAGGCATGGACTTTCTTCGCGAAAACCATGCCGAAGTTGTGTGCTTCGATAAAATGATTCGTTTTTCGCTCGCAAACGGTGATTCATTGTGCGTCTATGGTGGTACTACTTCGAAGGGTCTCAAGCTTATGTCATGCCTACAAGCTAGCAAGTATCTCCGCAAGGAATACAGGGCTTTCTTGGCTCATGTTGTAGCAGCGGAGAAGGAAAAGAAAGAGAAGAAGAAAGTAAAAGACGTTCCAGTGGTTCGAGAATTTCCTCAAGTTTTTCCAGAGGATCTTCCCGGTCTACCTCCGAAGCGTGATATCGATTTTCGCATAGATCTCATTCCTGGAGCTAATCCTATCGCCAGAGCTCCTTATCGACTCGCGCCGTCCGAAATGCGCGAACTCTCAACCCAACTCCAGGAATTGCTTGAAAAAGGCTTTATTCGCCCGAGCACCTCTCCCTGGGACGCACCAGTCCTTTTCGTAAAAAAGAAGGACGGGTCGTTCCGGATGTGCATCGACTACCGGGAATTGAATAAGTTGACTATCAAGAACCGCTATCCTCTGCCACGAATCGACGATTTGTTTGATCAGCTACAAGGCGCTACGTGTTTCTCAAAGATCGATCTGCGTTCGGGATACCATCAGCTGCGTATACAAGAGGAGGATATACCCAAAACCGCGTTTCGCACTCGTTACGGCCATTACGAATTCGTTGTCATGCCTTTTGGCCTAACCAATGCACCAGCAGTTTTCATGGATCTGATGAATCGAGTGTGTAAACCCTATCTCAACCGTTTCGTCATCGTGTTCATCGACGATGTCTTGATCTATTCCAAAACGAGAGCCGAACACGCGCAACATCTACGTTTGGTTCTCGAGTTACTCCAGGGGAACCAACTCTACGCCAAATTCTCCAAGTGCGAGTTTTGGTTGGGGGAGGTTCAGTTTCTGGGTCACATCGTAAATAGTCAGGGTATTCACGTCGATCCTGCGAAGATTGAAGCTGTTAAGAGCTGGGTTACGCCTAAGAACCCGACTGAAGTCCGCTCCTTTCTCGGGCTAGCGGGCTATTATCGACGATTTATCAAAGGATTCTCGAAGATTGCTGTACCACTTACCTCTCTCACTCATAAGGATCAGCCTTTTGTCTGGGGAACCAAACAAGAGTCTGCCTTTCGAACCCTCAAACACATGCTTTGCAATGCTCCTGTTCTCACACTACCCGATGGAAACGATAATTTCATTGTCTACTGTGATGCTTCTAACCTTGGTCTCGGTTGTGTCTTAATGCAACGAGACAAGGTCATAGCTTACGCATCTCGTCAGCTCAAAATCCACGAGAAGAACTATACAACCCATGATCTCGAGCTAGGCGCAGTTGTTTTTGCATTAAAGATTTGGCGACACTACCTGTATGGTACAAGGTGTACGATCTTCATCGATCATAAGAGCCTGCAACACATCTTTAATCAGAGGGAACTAAACATGCGTCAACGCCGATGGGTAGAACTTCTCAACGATTACGACTGTGAGATTCGTTATCACCCAGGCAAAGCAAATGTTGTTGCTGACGCACTTAGCAGACGGAGTTATCTTCTTAGCACTCGAAATGTTCAAGCCCAGCACAACCTCGAAGCTCTTATTCGCGACGCCCAGCATGCATGTTTCAACGAGCGCACTTTGAAGAAAGAAAGAATCTACCACGATGGAGCCCAACTTGTGAGCAAATCAAACGGGATATTCCGTTTCTTAGACAAAATTTGGATTCCCAAGCGAACCAACCTGCGGCAGATTATCATGGATGAAGCCCACAAATCCCGATACTCTATTCATCCTGGTGCTGACAAAATGTACCATGACCTTCGCTATAGGTACTGGTGGCCAGGTATGAAACGGGATATCGTTCTCTACGTCGGAAAATGCCTAACCTGTGCTAGGATCAAGGCTGAACATCAAAGACCCTCTGGCTTGCTCGAACAACCACCGATTCCCATGTGGAAGTGGGAGAGCATAGCTATGGATTTCGTAACTGATGTGCGTGAAAGTGTTGTATATTTTAGGTGTATATTTTAAGCCCTTTTTAACACTTATTTTAGCCAAGTTTTAAATTTATAAAACACGATATTTTACTAACACTAAACACACATATGGGCAAGTGCACCCATCGTTGAGTGTAGTATAGCGTTGGTAAGATACCGAGGTCGTCCAAGGACACAAGAGCTTTTAGTACCGGTTTATCCTCAACGTCTAACCAAAATAAAAGTTTAGAAAAATGTTTTAAACTAAGAAAAATAAAACTAACTAAAATGCTGAAAATAAAATAAAAATAAAAACAGATAGACAAGATGAATCACTTGGTTCCGACTCGTATCTAGTATAACCTTTGATTATTTCCGCACTTTTGCACATAATTAAGAGATTATCTTAGTTATTGTAGTAGGCCCCTCTTTTGAAGGCGACGTTACCCTCACCCCAGTAGTTTGAGTCAGCAGGGATACAATCCTAAAAGGGTGGATTATTGGAAGATAATGAATTAAGTTATTAATGCAGTATTGTGGTAGGCCCCGCTTTTGGCGGTGACGTTACCCTCGGCTAAGTAGTCTGAGTCAGCAGGGATACAGTCCTAAATAGCCGGGTTATAGTATTAATAGTAGTTAACTTATGAGGGGGTCAAAGAGTTTGGACCCCCGCCATCCAATACCGTGAAGTATTGAAGGAGGTCCTACTAAATTTGACCCAGGTCCATTGCAGGACCTCTAAACGCTGAACAATGGCAAGACCTTTACCAAACCGTTCCCTTAACCCCCTACCAGGTAGCCAACATATCTCCATATAGACCGTGGAGATATGAATGGTGAAAATCTTTTATTTTATATAGACAGTAAAATAATGCCAAGACACCACGGACAAACGATAAGGAAAGATCACCTTCAACATAAGTAACTAGTTATTAAAGTCATTAATACAAAACCAAATAAAAAGTGCAAAAGATTAGAAATAAAAAGTATTATACTAGACACTTTGTCTTCACCAAGTGATGTAAGAGACTTAGGCAAACATGGCCTTGATTGTCAAGAACTCTTACGATCAATCTTGGATCCTGAGACGACTCACACACTCTATGATGGACAATGGATGATGGTGGTGGATGATGGTGTTGTGATGGTGGTGGGTGGTGGATGAAGTGTGAGAGAGGTGGTGTGCCAAGGGATGAGATGAAATGAATCCAAGCACTCCTATTTATAGGCTGAACAGAGAGCTGGACACGGCCCCGTGTCCGCTGGGCACGGCCCCGTGTCCGTCTGACACTCTCTCTCCTCATTAATTGTAATTCGCAATTACAATAAATGCGCCTGCTGTACTTTCGACACGCCCCCGTGTCCGCTGAGCACGGCCCCGTGATGGGCAATAGAAGCTTCTACAGGTTTGTCTTTTCTGATGCTTCTTGGGCACGGCCCCGTGCTGGCTGAGCACGGGGCATGTTCAGTCTTCTGTTTTCTCTATTTTGCTTTGGAAGGTGCCGTTGAGGGTTCGGGCAGTCCACTAATATTCCTTTTCTTGTATTTATGTTGGATTTAGCTGTCTTTTTGCTTCTTTTGCGTTTTTGAGCTCATTTAATCCTGAAAATACAAAAGGAAGACAAAAACACTCTTTTTCCAATATTAGTACTAAAAAAGGATTAGTTTTATACCTTATTTGATGTAATTTATATGTTGCATTTTACACACATCAAATACCCCCACACTTGAACTTTTGCTTGTCCTCAAGCAAAACTCTTTAATATGTGGCTTACACTCCCAAATGGAATAGGTAGAAGAGAAGGTTTTGAGCTTGTCGTAGAGTGTCGGGATTTCCAAGATCTTTTTGGGTTTTATTTTTATTTATTTACACTCCTATTCGTAATGATTTATTTAGAACTTTTCACAAAAGAAATTACTTATTTGGGCATAACATGCCTTTTTAAAATTCTATTTATATACAAGTTCACATACCTCGCGGGGAAATCACTCACACTCGGCCGAAGGTGTATTTTTAGTGAATCACTCGAGAGCGGCATGGAACTTATTCCTACCATAGGCTTGCCAAGAAATCAATCCTCCTCCTTTTTAACTTTTATACCTTTGTAGATATCAAGAGGACTTTGCGGGTTAAGGGTTAGGCTAGGGTTAAAGGTAGGTGGTTGGGTTAGTGGTTAGAAAAAAGGCTAAAAGCGTAACAAGTGTCGGTTTTCGTATTTTTGCAACTTTTTATTTTGATGAAGCTTTTATTCAAACTAAGTTATTTTTGATTAACTTGTTTGTTTATTTTCTTTTTGCTTCATCATTATCAAATTATTATTTTTTTTTTTTTTTTTTTTTTTTTTTTTTTTTACGAAGAACCGAACTTGTTACTAAAATAAAGGGTTAAAAATGAAAAAGGTTTTGGAGGGTAAAAGGGTTTTTTGTTTGGGTGATGAAACGAAAAAGGTTTAGGCTCAAAGGGGCTAACTAGGGGGATTTTTGGGTAGGTGGTAAAAGAAAAAGGAAAATAATGGTGTAGAAATAAAAAGGGTTAGTCCTAATGCCTCCATCATTTACTTACTCGGGTTTAAGTTGATAAGGACTGGGAATGTATTGTCATGGCAAGTTCTACAGTCGTAAGAACCAAGCGGCTATTCACACAAGAAACGAAAAATGAGCATTTAGTCAAATGATATGTAATTTGTGTGCTCAATAAAGGCTCAAAACTCACTTTTGTGGGAATGGGTTTTTATGTGATCAAGTATGTATAATCAAATTTTAAATAAGTTTGCTATGCCTTTTCATAATTTTCTTATGTTGGTTCTTTTTATCACTACGCTATCGGTTGTAAATTCGTAAAAATATAACCTTTTTGAGGACTTGAATTTCCCGAGTTAAACCTAGACAAGTAAAAAAATGAAATTTTTGAAAAAATTTGGGGTGATTAGCGGTTCCAATAGAGTTTTGTGTAAGGCTTGTATTTAGGACTTGCAAAATTCAAGGTTTTAGCACCCCCCCACACTTAAATTACACATTGTCCTCAATGTGTCCCAAAAATAAATTTTTAGGTTGATTAGATGTGTAAAATAGTGTTTAAAAAGCAAAAAATTGTGTTACTGGGCACTGAACACGGCCCCGTGTTATCCGGGCACGGCCCCGTGTTCAAGTGCCAGTAACAAAATTAAAATAAGAGAAACAGAAGTCTGGCCACGGGGGCGTGTTGGGTGAACACGGCCCGTGTCCAGGTACCTGAACTGGGCGTTTCCTGCAGGAGGTTCGGCACGGGGCCGTGTTGGTTGAGCACGGCCCGTGTTGAACCTTCTGTAATGGAGAGAACTGTCGGGTTGCCTCGTTCTTGTGCATGGGGTCATTGTTCTCGTTTCCCTTTTCATCCTTTACCACCACGAGTGTGTTTTATTCCTGAAAATTAAAACTACTAGAAAACATAAAAAAAATTAACCTAATTTAAACTAAGGATAGTTCCGTGGAATGCCTCCATGGTGCGCCACGTTTATAAGGGTCCTTGGCTAGACCCAAAGCCTGGTCATATGTTACTCAATGGGGATGTGTTGCATCCCATGTTACACCGTCGGAGAGCATCATCCAAGCTTAAGTCTATGACCTTCATGTAGTTGACCGGATCTTCCTCCTCTACTCGCTTTCCACATTCAAATTTTACTTCCTCATTCCCAAACTTCAATGTTAGAGTTCCGTCATTCATATCCACCAATGCTTGGGCGGTGGCTAGAAATGGCCTCCCGAGGATGAGAGGGACATCGGTGTCTTCTTCCATGTCTAGGATGACGAAGTCGGTTGGAAAGACGAATTTGTCAACCTTGACTAGCAGATTTTCGGTGACACCTTGTGGGAATTTGACGGACCTGTCGGCGAGTTGTATGCTCATCTTTGTAGGGCTTGTTGCTCCTAGGCCGAGCCGTTTGAACATTGATGTGGGCATGAGGTTGATGCTAGCTCCAAGATCGGCTAGAGCATTTCGGACGGGGGACTTCCCAATCGAACAAGGGATTGTGAAGCTCCCGGGGTCGATTTTCTTTTGTGGAAGTTTGTTGAGTACTAAAGCTGAACATTCTTCGCCTAAGTTAACTAATTGCAAAGATTCAATTTTCCTTTTATGAGTGAGGAAATCCCTCATGAATTTTGCATATTTAGGCATTTGGGTTAGGACCTCAATGAAAGGAATATTAACGTGCAATTGTTTTAGTAAGCTTTCGAACTTTGCGAATTGCTCATCGGTCTTTTGACGATTTAACCTACCTGGGTACGGAATTGGAGGAGTCTTGGTGGGCTCTTGACTTGGTATAGAAGCCTTTTCTGGCGCAGGAGGAGTTATAGGCTGGCTAGAGTGGCTTCTTTCATTTGGCGGCAATGGAGCATCCTCGGGACCCACGGTTCGATTTCTTAATGTGATGAGATGTACTTGTGCCTTCGGGTTTGTTTCGGTATTACTAGGTAACGCGCCTTGTGTTCTCTCGGAGAAATTTTGAGCTAGTTGATTTAATTGTTTTTCAACGTTCTGAATGCTAGCTTGTTGATTTCTAAGATTTGATTCCAATTGTTGAAATCGATCCGAGTTTTTCTTTTCAGTGTCAGAGATGAGGCGAGATACAGTATCTTCAAGCCTTTCTCTTCCACCTTGTTGTTGAGAAAAATTTTGCGGTTGTTGAAAATTAGTTCGTTGGTTTTGTTGGTTACTACTATTGCCGGGATCTCTCCAACCAAGATTTGGGTGGTTACGCCATCCTTGGTTGTAGGTACCCGTTGGAGGACCCGACGGCCTAGGTCTATTATCCATGTAGTTTACCGTTTCAGTTTGTTCATCTAATTCTTTCATACAACTCCAATTTTCATGTGACCCACCACACCCTTCACAAGCCATAACCGAGGCCGTTTTTGTCATTTCTAGCTTTTTGATTTTTGAAGAGAGAGCCTCGATTTGGGCTTGTAAAGAGGTGCTTTCATCAACCTTATGGGCGCCCCGGGCAATGGATTTATTACCTCGGGGAGTGTGCCATTGAAAATTGGTTTGAGCAATTTCCTCAATTTGGTTATATATTTCATTTGGGCGATGATTACCTAAGAGTCCCCCGGAGCTTGAATCAAGTGTTTGTCTTGTGTGTGGCAACAATCCATTGTAGAAAGTGGATACTTGTTGCCATACCGCTAGACCATGGTGAGGACACTTTCTTAAAAGCTCTTTGAACCTTTCCCAAGTTTCATATAAGGACTCCCCATCCTCTTGTGAGTATGTATTAATTTCAGTCATTAATTTAGCCGTTTTAGCCGGAGGGAAATACTTATACAAAAACTTTTGGGCAAGTTCATCCCAGGTGTTTACCGATCCAACTGGGAGGGTGTTAAGCCAAGCCTTAGCTCGGTCTTTTAGTGAAAAAGGAAACATTCGAAGGCGGATGGCGTCATTTGATGCTCCATTGATCCGAAAGGTATCACATATTTCTAAGAAGTTAGTAATATGTAGATGGGGATCCTCGTCCGCAAGCCCATGGAAGGTTGCGGAGTTTTGGAGCATTTGTATCAAATGCGGCCGAAGTTCGAAGTTGTTGGCCTCGACATTCGGTGCATTGATAGCGGCGCCAAGATTGCCTACGGTAGGCCGTAGGTAATCCATGAGGGTGTGTTGGTCCGCCATTGGAAGTGGGTCCCCCGAAGCTTTCTCTTGATTTTTAGCTTTAAGTCTTTTTCTGAGAAAGCGCTCGGGTTCTTCTAGGGGTTCTTTTATGTCTCTACTGGAGCTGGAGCTCATGCACTATGTAGGAGGTTCAAATGTGGCGCCTGGGTTCCAAATCCTGCAATAAAAACACAAAAGAACGTTGGTCAGAATGTTCACCACGGCCCCGTGCTCAGTGAACACGGCCCGTGGTCAGAAGCACAGTAATCTTTTTCTGTATCCCAGTTACTGGGAGTTGGACACGACCCCGTGTTGCACCGACACGGCCCCGTGTTCAGCTCTCTGTAACTCAGAAAATAAAAACTGCCAGTGATGAAGCTGGGCACGGCCCGTGTCTGACCGAGCACGGCCCGTGCTGAGCTCTGCAGAAGCTAAAAAACTAAGAAAATCCTAAAAAAATTAAAAAGAAAAATAAAAGATGATTAGGCCGTTGATTCCTAACTTTCTTAAAATCCTTGTGTCCCCGGCAACGGCGCCAAAAACTTGATGTGCGTGAAAGTGTTGTATATTTTAGGTGTATATTTTAAGCCCTTTTTAACACTTATTTTAGCCAAGTTTTAAATTTATAAAACACGATATTTTACTAACACTAAACACACATATGGGCAAGTGCACCCATCGTTGAGTGTAGTATAGCGTTGGTAAGATACCGAGGTCGTCCAAGGACACAAGAGCTTTTAGTACCGGTTTATCCTCAACGTCTAACCAAAATAAAAGTTTAGAAAAATGTTTTAAACTAAAAAAAATAAAACTAACTAAAATGCTGAAAATAAAATAAAAATAAAAACAGATAGACAAGATGAATCACTTGGTTCCGACTCGTATCTAGTATAACCTTTGATTATTTCCGCACTTTTGCACATAATTAAGAGATTATCTTAGTTATTGTAGTAGGCCCCTCTTTTGAAGGCGACGTTACCCTCACCCCAGTAGTTTGAGTCAGCAGGGATACAATCCTAAAAGGGTGGATTATTGGAAGATAATGAATTAAGTTATTAATGCAGTATTGTGGTAGGCCCCGCTTTTGGCGGTGACGTTACCCTCGGCTAAGTAGTCTGAGTCAGCAGGGATACAGTCCTAAATAGCCGGGTTATAGTATTAATAGTAGTTAACTTATGAGGGGGTCAAAGAGTTTGGACCCCCGCCATCCAATACCGTGAAGTATTGAAGGAGGTCCTACTAAATTTGACCCAGGTCCATTGCAGGACCTCTAAACGCTGAACAATGGCAAGACCTTTACCAAACTGTTCCCTTAACCCCCTACCAGGTAGCCAACATATCTCCATATAGACCGTGGAGATATGAATGGTGAAAATCTTTTATTTTATATAGACAGTAAAATAATGCCAAGACACCACGGACAAACGATAAGGAAAGATCACCTTCAACATAAGTAACTAGTTATTAAAGTCATTAATACAAAACCAAATAAAAAGTGCAAAAGATTAGAAATAAAAAGTATTATACTAGACACTTTGTCTTCACCAAGTGATGTAAGAGACTTAGGCAAACATGGCCTTGATTGTCAAGAACTCTTACGATCAATCTTGGATCCCGAGACGACTCACACACTCTATGATGGACAATGGATGATGGTGGTGGATGATGGTGTTGTGATGGTGGTGGGTGGTGGATGAAGTGTGAGAGAGGTGGTGTGCCAAGGGATGAGATGAAATGAATCCAAGCACTCCTATTTATAGGCTGAACAGAGAGCTGGACACGGCCCCGTGTCCGCTGGGCACGGCCCCGTGTCCGTCTGACACTCTCTCTCCTCATTAATTGTAATTCGCAATTACAATAAATGCGCCTGCTGTACTTTCGACACGCCCCCGTGTCCGCTGAGCACGGCCCCGTGATGGGCAATAGAAGCTTCTACAGGTTTGTCTTTTCTGCTGCTTCTTGGGCACGGCCCCGTGCTGGCTGAGCACGGGGCGTGTTCAGTCTTCTGTTTTCTCTATTTTGCTTTGGAAGGTGCCGTTGAGGGTTCGGGCAGTCCACTAATATTCCTTTTCTTGTATTTATGTTGGATTTAGCTGTCTTTTTGCTTCTTTTGCGTTTTTGAGCTCATTTAATCCTGAAAATACAAAAGGAAGACAAAAACACTCTTTTTCCAATATTAGTACTAAAAAAGGATTAGTTTTATACCTTATTTGATGTAATTTATATGTTGCATTTTACACACATCAGTAACCAAGCTTCCAACCACGTCATCAGGTCACGACAGCATTTGGGTTGTTATTGACCGTTTGACTAAATCAGCTCATTTTCTGCCAATACGAGAAGACTACAAGGTAGAACGATTAGCCCGAATCTACACCGACGAGATCATTTGTCGACATGGGACGCCTCGTGACATCATCTCTGATCGTGATGCTCGGTTTACTTCACGATTGTGGGAAACGTTTCAAACGGCGCTCGGTACAACGCTTAACTTAAGTACTGCGTTCCACCCACAAACCGACGGTCAGACTGAAAGAACGATTCGTACGCTTGAAGACATGCTCCGTTCGTGTGTTCTAGACTTCGGTGGTAATTGGGATAGACACCTTCCGTTAGTCGAATTCTCGTACAACAACAGCTACCAGGCTAGCATCCAGATGGCACCTTTCGAGGCCTTATACGGAAGAAGATGTCGATCGCCTATTGTGTGGCACGAGATCGGTCACTCGCAACTAACCGGTCCGGAGCTGCTACAAGAGACGACAGACAAAATTTTCCAAATTCGAGACAACCTAGCGAAAGCTCGGGATAGACAGAAAGTTCTCGCCGATAAAAAGCGCAAGCACCGTGAATATGGCGTTGGTGACTACGTACTCCTAAAGGTATCACCTTGGAAGGGTGTAGTCCGATTCGGCAAAAAGGGGAAACTCGCGCCTCGATATGTTGGACCTTTTAAGATTCTGGAAAGGATCGGAAAAGTCGCCTACAGACTCGAATTACCGGAGGAACTTAGCAATGTCCATCCGACTCTCCATGTGTCAAACCTCCGAAAGTGCATCGCCGACCATGACTTACATGTTCCTCTAGATGATCTACAAGTGAACGAAACATTACACTTCGTGGAGAAGCCTGTCGAAATCATGGATCGCAAAACCAAAGAACTCAGGCGCTCACGCATTCCTATTGTGAAAGTCCGATGGGAAGGCAAACGAGGCGCGGAGTTCACTTGGGAACTCGAAAGCCACATGAATGCAAAGTATCCACAGTTGTTTAACGAAGAAGTAATGTCCGGTTAAGAAATGCAAGGTGGCATACTTGTAAATAAGGGCTAGAGAGAGAAAGTAGAGAGAAAAAAAAAGGCAAAACGTGATTCTCGGAGCTTGTACACGTCATCATAGTCAATAGAATCACGATTATTGTATACGTTTAATTTATCGATTTTTAGAGAAAAACGCGATGGATAAGAAAGATGAAGAACTTTGACAAATCTGAGCAATCGATCTCCTGCTCAAATACCACTTGTAGAATCGGTTTTGGCTCCGTTACGATTACGTTTAGTCACACACGTACACGGATTTTCGCACGTCAAACGTGTTGTAACGCAATCGAATCGGAGATAAATCCGGACCTACAATAATCAAGGTTTTGAAAGAAAAAGAAAAAGGTTTTGAAAATGAAAAATTGGAAATTGAAAAAGATTTTCTCCCAAACGGCTTCGAATTAAAATCTAAAACCTTATAGATTAGATATTTTCGCACATCATATCCAAAAATCAGCGATTTTAACCGTAAAATCCTGATTAATTTGACGATTTTCAATGGTCCAAACGAAGAACTCTCACACGTGATTCACGAACTAGTTACAGCTTTCAGCTTAATTTCGGGACGAAATTTCCTAAACAAGGGGAGGCTGTAACACCCCGTGTTTTCACGAGTGAAAGTCAAAGTCAAGGTCAAAGTCAACGACCGATTTCGCGCGACTTGACTCGTAGAATTGTTTTTATTATATTTAGATTATGTGGAGTAAATGTCGTACATTACAATAATCGAGTCATGCTAACCGTATTTCAATCGACCTACGACTGTGAACGATAGGAAGTAACAATGCGATAAAGATTAATCAAGCTATGCTAATAAATCGACATCAAATCGTAACTCGAGCTATGTATTTTACTTGTCAGCTGTACGTGTGTGTGTGCCTTACGTGTTACCTGTGCATGTTTATTTTATGTTATTTTATGTTGTGATAATCAAGCGAACTCAATCGAACTCGAAGTCTAACTCGAATATAAACGAACCCGAACCCGAATCCTGAGTCGAACCATATAAGAAGTAGTTGGGACTGAAAGTAATTTGACTAGGAAACCCTATCGAATCGCTCGCAAATCGAAACCGAATCAACATCGCACCGAACACACCAAAGCAGGCGGCATCCGCACAGATGGCCAATCCGCACGGATTGCCAATCCGCACGGATGACCAGTCCGCGCGGATAGCCTACCCGGGTGCGTGCCATGCGCACGGCTCACCCTTTCCCTTTTTGGCATCCTATAAATACACGGGTCACTCTCCACTTTTTCCACTTTTGGCAAGTGACGTCCGAACCGCGCGCATTCTTCACCTTTTCTCAGATTTCTCTCAATCCAGGTAAGATCTTGCACTAATTCTTATACATCTTTGATCACTACACAATTCTACACATTTCCATCTTTCAAATCTTCGCTTTTAACCATGAAATCATCCGGATTCGAGGTATTCTCGGGTGACGTCATCATGAAGTTCATAAGAACTTCAAGCTTGACCTCATTCCACCAAGAATATCTCAGATCTAAACGATTTCTACAAGTTTTCACAATAACTTCACCTAGATCTAAACTTTTCTAAGGATAAAAGAGTTGAAAGAAATAAACTTAAGTTCTTTCCTTCTTTCTCCCTTAAAATCGGTACGAATCTGATCGTTTCTAGTGTTCTACTCGTTAATAGTGATGCACTAGTCCTAGATCTGAATTCTACCCATAGACAACTGATTTCGGGGTCAACCGGAATGACTGTTCTGAGTCGCCGACAGGCCGAGTTAGGGTGGTTCCTGACCGGTCTAGTCACGCGGGTGAGAACACAACTCCAAGTGGTTGCCACGTAATCAGAACGTCTCGATAAATGACAACAAAAACCAAGTGTAGACGAACGGAACAACCAGACCAGTTGTCCGCACGGACAAGCTGTCCGCATGGACAGTCCGTGCGCACGGACAGTCCGTGCGCACGGAATACCATCCGCACGCACAGGTCATACGTACGGGTTGTCACCCGCACGGACTACCCTTGGGACCCACTTTCCAAACAAGGTTTGAGTAACGACGAGTGAGCAATCTGGACGGACAACCTCTGAATGGATTACTCTTCGGATCATGAGATACTAAGGCCTTAAACTAAAAATTCAAACAATGATCATCCGCACGGCCAAGTCGTGCGCACGGACAGACTACCCGGACGGATTGTCTCTGCCCGCGCGCACAGACTGTCCGTACGGACTACCGTACGCACGGACTGTCGTCCGCGCGACCGGCTCGATAGAAACACTTATGTGTTTTCTAAATGCTACAACGAAAACTCCAAAGCACAAGCCATCATACACAAACGTATCTTAGGAAGAAACAATCCACTTGAACATTTATTCACACAAACAACTTGTCCGTACGGATAAGTCACCCGCACGCACAACTAATCCGCACGGGTTACCACCCGCACGGACAGTCGCACGCACGGATAGCTTATCCGGATGGATCACCATCCGCACGCATCACCATCCGCATGCATCACCATCCGCACGCACCACCATCCGCACGGATAGATCATGCGCACGGATGACTCCTACTCACGGATAGCTGATCCGCACGATCAGTCATCCTACCCACTCTCACTTTGTACTGTTTTACGCGCCACTTATTGTTACGTTATTGAATCTATTCAGGCTAACCGTACTCGCTGTAAAGCGCTCCCTTCAATCCATATCGCTGTGAGTATACTCGAACCCTTTTTGCTTTTAGCACTTTTGGGTGTTACATACGTTACAACTACTCAAACTACAACTATCACACTACTCAAGCTATTTTAACGCTTAACCATTAATGCATGTTATACGTGGCTTATGAATGCTTGTTTGTTATGTTTACACATGGAATGCTGTCTACCTGCCTTAGCAACGATAGTACTATAGTTTGGACTCAGCACCCGTTCACACGGGGGTTGTTAAGGATCTTTTACTTGCATGGATTACAGTGGTAATCGTGTATTGCGAACTGCCTCGGGCAGTCAACCCGCAGTCATTGGTATCGATGGATCTATGTCGATAACTAACGTGCTTCATTTCACTATGTGTACGTGCTGGTTATGCGTAAACGAATTCGAACTCTATATATGCTATTATCAAACTTGTATGCTCACCTTTACATTTTATGTATTGACATTATTTTAACGTATGTGACAGGTGCTTAGGACGCATACATGGTAGGAATTGGAAGCTAGAATAAAGCTTTAGAGCCAAACAAATAGTTGTCTGTAGATAACTAATTAGGGGTCTCTAGAAGCAGATAAACAATTGCTACTTATTTAAATCTGAGTTGTCGGAACAGAGTATTTGTTTTGATGTTGTCTGTAATAACTTGTTTGACTATTTATGTTACGGTATGGGACGTAATGTTTACTTAAATAGTAATGATAGTTGTTATGGAAACTTCTGGACAATCTGTTTCGCTCAGTGCCGCGCCCCGATGATTCCGCCATCGGTTGGGGTGTGACACCCGAGACGGCATTCCAATGACTACGTCGGGCAGAACCACGACAGCCATTACGGGGATATAATACCCGTGTATTATCTCTACTACTCAGAATTTGTTTAAGAAAGAAAAGATTTGAGCGACGGAAATGAAATCCCGAGGCCTCCTTATATAGGTGCTGAATCTCGTCCTCTCGCTGCCCGCGTAAGGGTAGACAAGAGTCTACACGGCCCGTGTCAAACTCGGTCAACGGGCTAGCTTAGCTGGATCATCAGGTAGGCTCGTCGGGTGTTGGGCCACGTGACGGCCCAGGGTTCAGCCACCTTTCACCCTATCGCAGCCCGCGTAAGGTTGAGGTGTGGCTTTACGCGGCCCGCCTCAACTTAAAAATTCAGATTTTTAATTATTTTTAATGATATATTATATTTCGGGCTCGGTTTTCACATATGGGGTGTATTTAAAGACATATAGAGTTATTTAAAATATTTTAGGGTGTCAGAAAAATAATTCAAGGTGTCGGTTTATTGAGGATTCTTACACCACTATTGGGTCCTTTCACCCAAGTAGTGATGATTATCACTGTTAGGATTTATTAGCCTAACCGTGAGAAATTTAGTAATGTGTACAATACCCCACTAGCCAGTGATTCAAGATAACCACGACTTAATCCATGTAATTATAACTTTGAAAATGGTTTGGAGTATTGTAAAACATAATTGATAAAAAGAGAATGACTCACATTGCAGATTTAAACGGGCAGAGTTTAGCCTACTGATTAGCCTTGTAACCTAATTTAAATAACAATGCACACGAACTAGGTCAGTAACTAATACAGCATTTACGATAACTCACGAGATTAAAGCTCTCACAACGAATGACAAAGTGCAACACTTAAACATCCATCGAATTCACGACGAATGACAAAGTATGGCCCTAATGTGGGCAGCACTTAAACATCCATCGGATAGTTTTCAATCGATCGGACATTGAATCGTAGCAGCGATCGAATTAATACCCTGTATCGTAGCAGCACCTCACTACCTTAATTTTAGAAATTGAGCAGTAGCACTTAGTTTTTGAGAGTTGTTTTCGACACCAGTGAACAGGCCATGATCAGTTCTATTTATAGCTGAAAAATGGGTCTGTCGCGGCCCGCGTGAACCATAAGCCGATCCTTACGCGGCCCGCGTGGGGGTCTAGTCTACGCGTAGGTTTGCTGGGTCACGAGTAGGTTTGCCAGGTGGACGACACGTGGCTTGAACAGTTATCCGGAACAATGTTAAGTTGACGCGGCCCGCGTAAGGGCCCTCTTGTGCTTTACACGGCCCGCGAGAGGGTCTAAAATATGATTTTCTTGATTTTTGATATGGATTAGAGTTTCGGGGGTCCGGGTTTTTCACTTACGGGTCGTTTTGGGATATTTTTGAAGGTCCTTACATCCTCCCCACCTTATTTAAAATCTCATCCTCGAGATTTCTTGGAATAAGTGAGGATAGTTTCGCTTCATGTTCGATTCCAGTTCCCAGGTGTATTCGGGTCCTCTTTTTGACTCCCACTTGACTTTAACTAGTACCAATCTTTTGTGTTTGAGAAACTTAATCTTTCTGTTTTCTATTTGCAGTGGCTTCTCAACAAATTTTAACTTCTCATTTACCTCTACATCTTGAAGAGGTACTACCAAGGATTCGTCAGATAAACATTTCTTGAGGTTGGATACATGAAATATGTCATGTACTCCAGCTAACTCTTCTGGTCGTTGTAAACGATAGGCAACTGGTCCTATTCGCTGGATTATTGGGAATGGTCCTACGTACCTTGGACTTAGCTTTCCTTTCTTACCGAACCTAACTACTCCTTTCCAAGGAGAAACTTTCAAGAGTACCTTGTCTCCAACTTGAAACTTTAGTGGCTTGCGTCGATTATCGGCATAACTTTTCTGGGGATCTCAAGCCATTTTCAGTCTTTCCTTGATTTGAGTGATCTTGTCGGTTGTTTCTTGTACGATTTCAGGACCTGATAGTTGACTTTCTCCGATCTCTGCCCAGCAGACTGGAGTTCTGCACTTTCGTCCATATAGTGCTTCGAATGGGGCAGCTTCAATACTTGTATGATAACTATTATTATAGGAGAATTCAATTAAGGGTAGGTGGTCATCCCAGTTTCCACCAAAATCTATCACACATGCCTTAAGCATGTCCTCCAGGGTTTGGATCGTCCTTTCACTTTATCCGTCTGTCTGAGGATGATATGCAGTGCTTAGATTTAGTCGGGTTCCCATTGCTTCCTGGAAACTTGTCCAGAAATGGGAAGTGAAACGACTATCCCTATCTGATACAATGGAGAGCGGAACTCCATGTAAGGATACTACCTCATCTACATACAACTTTGCTAACCTTTCCATGCTAAAGGTTTCTTTCATGGGTAGAAAGTGAGCTGACTTGGTTAATCGATCCACAATTACCCAAATCGCGTCATTACCTTTTCTAGTTTTGGGTAGCTTAGTAACAAAGTCCATGGTTATAAGTTCCCATTTCCATACCGGCATTTCTAATTGTTGTAGTAGACCTGAGGGTTTCTGGTGTTCTGCCTTAACTTGTGAACAAGTAAGACATTTAGAAACATATCTAGCTATGTCCTTTTTCATCCCTATCCACCAGAAATTATTCCTTAAATCTTGGTACATCTTATTGTTACCAGCATGTATGGTATACCTAGATTTATGAGCTTCCTCTAAAATCTTATTTCTTAATTCTCCCTGCCTAGGTACCCAAATCCTTTTCGTGTGGAATCTCCAAATTCCATCAGATCCTTGTTCTAATTCCTTTATTCTTCCTTTCATTCCTTGAGCATCATCCTTGATTGCTGTTTCTTGAATGCTTTTCAATTGTTCCGTTAAATCTAACTATAGATTTAACCTAAGAGCACGAACTCGCTTTTGCTTTTCATGATACTTACGACTTAGAGCATCAGCAACTACGTTTGCTTTTCCTTCGTGATATTGAATATCACAGTCATAGTCACTTAGGATTTCCATCCATCTCCTTTGCCTCATGTTTAATTCTTTTTGCCCAAATATGTAGTTTAAGCTTTTATGGTCTGTATAGACAGTAAACCTACTCCCATACAAATAGTGTCTCCAAATCTTAAGGGCAAAAATTATGGCTCCTAATTCTAAGTCATGAGTCGTATAGTTTTCCTCATACTTTTTCAATTGTCTAGAGGCATACGCAATTACTTTCTTGCGTTGCATTAGCACACATCCCAATCCTAGCTTAGAAGCATCACAGTAGACTTCGAAATCTTCTGTTCCTTCTGGCAAGGCTAGAATTGGGGCGTTTGTTAGCTTTTGCTTTAAAATCCTAGAAGCCTTTTCTTGCCTAGGTTCCCATTCAAACTTAACTGCTTTACATGTTAACTTAGTTAATGGTACAGCTATTTTGGAAAAATCCTTAATGAATCGTCTATAATATCCAGCTAACCCTAGAAGCTGATTGCGGGACCTTCCATTTGGTGATCGCTTCTATCTTAGCAGGATCTACGTGAATGCCTTCGTGATTCACCATGTGTCCTAAAAATTGTACCTCATGCAGCCAAAATTCACACTTCGAGAATTTGGCGTAAAGCTTCTCTTTTCTTAACAAAGTTAAGAGTGCATGCAAGTGCTGACAGTGTTCATCCTGGCTTTTGGAATAAATAAGTATATCGTTGATGAAGACAATTACAAATTTATCCAAATATGGTTTACAGATTCTATTCATCATGTCCATAAATGCTGCAGGAGCATTTGTTAATCCGAAGGGCATGACTGTAAACTCGTAATGACCATACCTAGTTCTGAAAGCAGTTTTAGGTATTTCTTCTTCCTGTACTTTCAACTGATGGTATCCGGAGCGTAAATCTATCTTAGAAAAGTACCTAGCTCCCTGAAGTTGATCGAAAAGATCATCTATCCTAGGTAATGGGTATCGATTCTTAATTGTAACCTTATTCAATTCCCTATAATCGATACACATTCGCATTGAACCATCTTTCTTTTTCACAAACAACACTGGAGCTCCCCACGGGGATGAACTAGGTTGTATGAATCCTTTACTTAATAATTCATCTAATTGCTTTTTCAATTTTAGCATTTCGGTGGGTGCTAACCGATAAGGTGCCTTGGCTATCGGTGTAGTTCCAGGAATTAGATGAATTCTAAATTCGACTTCCCTATTGGGTGGTAATCCCGGTAGTTCTTCTGGGAATACATCTGGGTATTCTGCTATTACATGAATTTCTTAAGTTCCTTACCTTTCATGTTAATGATTACTGAAATCATATACACCACTTCTTGTTTTCTTGACTAACTGTCCAACTTCATTACTGAAATAAATTTCAGTGGCTTTCGTGGCTTATCTCCTGCAATCACCACTAATTCTCCTGTGGGTGTATGAATTTCTATGGAGTTTTTATCACAGAGAATTCGAGCATGGTTGGCTACTAACCAATCCATTCCTAATACGACATCAAATCCAGCTAAATTCATAGGTAATAGGTTTGCAGAGAATTTATGGCCTAAGAGTTCTATCTTTTCTTCTCGCAAAACCTTATCTATGTTAACAGAATTTCCATCTGCCGTTTCGACTGTAAAAATCTTCCTAAGGTTGGTTAAAGGTAAGTTAAGTGCTTGGCAGAATGAAGTATTTATAAAACTTTGGTTTGCACCAGAGTCAAATAATACTTTTGCATAAACGTCGTGAACTAGGAACGTACCAGCTATCACGTCAGGGATTAGTTCTGCTTCCTGAGTAGTCAACTGGAAGGCTCTTGCGTTTCTCTTGGTAGTTCCTTCTGCGGGTTTGGTTTTGTTGTCAGCTGGTTTGGCCAATTTCGGGCAGTCTGGCCTAAAATGTCCAGCTTCTCTGCAGTTGTAGCAGATTATTGCTTTCTTCTTCCTGCAATCTTCTTCTTGGTGCCCCGGGATTTTGCAGAAATTGCAATATCCTTTGCATCTTACAAAATGCTTCCTTTACAGGCATTGCAAAATGGAACAGTGGAAGATTGCCCAGTTCCCTTTTTCTTGAAATTACTACGGTTACCCACACGGAATCCCTGGGTAATCTTTTGGGCCACTTCCTTCTTTCTATTTTCTTCTCGCGTACGCACTAGTCCGTCAGTCAAAGTGTTGGCTAATTCTACAGCATCGTCAATAGTGCGAGGTCTCGCAGCTTTAACGATATCACGGATTTCGCCAATCAATCCCCAAATATAGCGGGAAATAAGTAATGGTTCCGGCGAAGCCAGGGTTGGTACCACTCTCGCATATTCGAACAATGTCGAAGTATACCCTCGCAGTCTATATCCACCATCTGGTGGTTCAGAAATTTATTCGTCATTTGTTCTTTCTCATATTCGGGACAGAATTTTCTCTCCATTAACCGCTTAAATTCTTCCCAACTTATGGCATAGGCCACATCGCTTCCCTTGGCTTGAAGTACCGTATTCCACCATTCTAGCACCCCTTCTTTAAAAAGATGCGACGCGTACATGACCTTGTCTTCCTCAGCACATTTACTTATTTTAATTACTGCCTCGGTTTTCTCTAACCAACGCAGTGCAGCAGTCGCCCCTTCGTTGCCTGCAAATTCAACCGGTTTACAGGCAAGAAACTCCTTATAAGTGCAACCAGGCGTTGCAGCTTTCATTTTCTTAAGGAGTGGAGCTTGCATCCCATCGTTGTTGTTATTAGTATGGTTGCCGCCTCCGTTTACACTATTACTGAAATTATCGCCATGTGTACGTTTGCTACGAATAATTTGTTGAGGTTCAATTGGATTTCGGGCAGCACCAAGGTTGCTGGAATAACATTGGCTATTCCCTGAGCAACGATATTCTCGATATCTTGCCTATTCAGAAATTGATCTTCATGGTTTTGTTCAGATTGGTTACCCTCGTTAACTTGTTCATTACCAGCGTGTTCCATCTGGTAATTAATATATATAAGTGATTAGCATAAAATAATTAACAAAAATAGAATATTCACACATAATTACAACGTATGTATAGCCAAAATTGTCGATTTCTCGACTTCCATTTTTATATATTATATTATGCGTCCGTACACACTTGTTATCTTACAAAAGTTTTATTTTTTTAGATTATTTTACTGGATTATCTTTTATTACTATTATTATTATACAACCACAACTATGCTGTCACACCATCCCCGTCAGATGGCATCTCAGAAGCGACATTCCCTCTCGTCGTACTTCCAGGAGATCTGTTCTCCCACCTCCCGAATTCTATTCCCTGCATTCACCAGCTCCTCGCCAAAATGGCGGAGTTCAGCCAAATTCTCATTGCTCATTGGTGGGTTTTGTGCAGGCTCTGGGTTGAAGTGAGGGAAAAAGGTATAAGGGTTATTGAGGAGGTTCTGAAACTGCCAGTCATTGGTCCACCATTCTTCCATTTCTCCTAGAGGTCGGGTGTTGACAAGGGGATCTGGGATGGCTGGTTCCAAGTTTACTGGAAGCTGGGTTTCGGCAGGATAAGTGAAAAGGTTTTCATTAACAGGCTTAAGGATATCACAACTTGCCAGTATGCAATCTAGCTCTTCCTGCAACGGTATTTCCTCGGCTCGCCTGGAACTTTCTCCAATCTCTATTCCTTTTCCTTTATCTATTGGATCCTCCGTCTTTATAACTTTTCGTGTCGCTGGTTTCCTCCTGCGCACACGCCTCCAGCCCACAATTCTTCTCATCTTCTTTGGCTTGGGTTTCTCCGGAGGCTGGGCTTGAAATTCCATAGGTTCCTCAATGTCGGCACAATAACCAGTAAAGTCTTTGGAAACTTCCACATTAACAGAATAGAGATTGAGATTCTGAAGAGCTTTAGACAACTCATTCATGCTGTTTAGCAGATATGAAGAAACACACAAAATTCTAAGTTAAAATTTTCACATAATCACAGAAAGGCAATCAGAAAAATTAAGTATTTATACAAACAGATTGATTAAAATAAAATAATGCGAATTTTACATATATATTTATTAAAAATTACAAATGAAATTTAAAATATACGAGGGGATAATTTATTTTAGTCTATCTTTTCTTACTAAGTTGTTTATTTAATGGGCAAAGTTTCTGGCACTAGTTTGGCGATTCAACTATAGGTTAGCATTTACTGCTGTAGTGGCTAACATATAGAGATCTGCCCATTGTTCGTCTAATTCATCTTCCCATGGTGGGTTATCACCTGTTTCCTGATTCTCTTTATTAATTATCACTTCTTTTGTTTGTGACTACTTTATTTTCTCTTGACTTTTTCTAATAATCCAACTTCTTTTCTTAAGGGTAAGTGGTTTCTCAAACTGTGCCTTACGAACAAATATCCCTTCCTCAGTATCTGCTGAGTATCTTGAGGAATTTGATTGGGATGAAGTTCCCTTATCTTTCGGTGTACTATCTAGTTGACGATAGATGTCCGAAATTCTTTGTTTACCCATACTGTATCTAACAAGTAGTCAGTTAACAAAAACACATAATCACAAGATGGTAATCAGTAAAATTAAGTATTTCTAAATACTTAATTGGCTTAAATCAGTGGCTCTGATACCACCTTTTTCTGTCACGGCCCCCGCCCCGGTGTTACCCGGTCCAGGAGCCGCGGACAGAAACCCGTGGTATTTATTATTTGAGTTGATAGCGGAAGATTTAACATCTTTTTAAAACTGGAAATGCCCGATTATTTTATTTCATAATTCAGGATAAACCCCGTAATTTACAATAGAGGAATTTTACTAGGAAATTCTCTGGTTTACAAAACATGTTTATTTATTTAATTGTGCCACTACTTCAAGCTTTGTTAGTGCTCCGTAGCACTTTTCCTTGGTTCACATTAGTCACCTGAAACATGTTTTGAAAAATATTTTATCAGCGGGGAAATACTGGCGAGTCACTCGAATTTAATAAAACGACACATAGTTATAAATTACAGCATAAGAGCGATTACAATGGCTTCTATCTTATTTTTATCTGGTGCCGTATCACCTCCTGGTGACGATGGTCATACCACTATTGGGTCCTTCCACCCAAGTAGTGATGATTATCACTGTTAGGATTTATTAGCCTAACCGTGAGAAATTTAGGAATGTGCACAATACCCCACTAGCCAGTGATTCAAGATAACCACGACTTAATCCCTGTAATTATAACTTTGAAAATGGTTTGGAGTATTGTAAAACATAATTGATAAAAAGAGAATGACTCACATTACAGATTTAAACGGGCAGAGTTTAGCCAACTGATTAGCCTTGTAACCTAATTTAAATAACAATGCACACGAACTAGGTCAGTAACTAATACAGCATTTACTATAACCCACGAGATTAAAACTCTCACAACGAATGACAAAGTGCAACACTTAAACATCCATCGGATAGTTTTCAATCGATCGGACATTGAATATTAGCAGCGATCGAGTTAATACCATGTATCGTAGCAGCGCCTCACTACCTTAATTTTTGAAATTGAGCAATAGCACTTCGTTTTTGAGAGTTGTTTTCGACACCAGTGAACAGGCCATGATCAGTTCTATTTAGAGCTGAAAAATGGGTCTGTCGCGGCCCGCGTGAACCATAAGCCGATCCTTACGCGGCCCGTGTGGGGGTCTAGTCTACGTGTAGGTTTGCTGGGTCATGAGTAGGTTTGCCAGGTGGACGACACGTGGCTTGAACAGTTATCCGGAACAATGTTAAGTTGACGTGGCCCGCGTAAGGGCCCTCTTGTGCTTTATGCGGCCAGCGAGAGGGTCTAAAATATGATTTTCTCGATTTTTGATATGGATTAGAGTTTCGGGGGTCCGGGTTTTTCACTAACGGGTTGTTTTGGGATATTTTTGAAGGTCCTTACAGTCTATACGCAGCGTATGTACATCAAGTGATACGCAACATATAGACCTATACGAAGCGTATGTCAGACAGATTTGACACTGATACGATGTTGTCTAGGCACGTGAATAAAGCTATACGCAGAGTATAGAGCTATACGAGGCGTGTCATTTTGAATTCAAAAGTTTATTTAGACATGCATCTGTGCACGCGAACCATAACACACTTCTTCAATTGTTCATTTCTTCTGCCTACGAATTCACTCATTTTGTATTTAGACATCCTTTCAATTTCTTCATTTCCACTATATCAAACACAATATGTTTAAAATGTCATCATTTTAGAACGAGAATTATTTAGGTAATCGTTATTCTAACGACACATGGGGAGCAAATGATGCCAATGAGGAGGATGAGGTTGTGTCTGGAGTCCCTGTTGATAAAAAAACAGTTGCCAGACTTGAACGAGACTCCGACTCCACCTGTTGATGAACCAAATTACCCAACGCATCAAGTGTATCCGGATTACGGATACGGGTATGAATCTCTGTACGTGCAACAAAGTGGATACGGTGCTGAGAATGCACCTGTTGATGAACCATATTACCCGACGCAACAATCGTATCCAGGTTACGGATACGGGGATGAAGGTGGATACGGAGGATACGGTGGATACAGGGGTGAAGGTGGATACGGTGGATACGAGGGTGAAGGTGGTGAAGGTGGTGAAGGTGGATACGGTGGATACGGAGGTGAAGGTGGATACGATGGATACGGGGGAATAGCAAGATGCGTCATTGATATAGTTGAAACTCAGTACAGGGAAATACAAAAAAGTTTCACCGACAGCATCGAAAAAACGATGAACCACCACAGACACCCACTATTGGACAACCTACGTGGAAAGGTTTCCCATACAGCACTTTATTTGCTGGAAGGAGAGCAAAAGAGGAAGCTGGAGGTGTTGCGGAAACTTAACGCATCATGTGGTTGCCATATGTAGCTTAGCTGTGGATTTTCGTGTGCTTGTAGGATGGAAAACTACAAACGTACAGGTAAAAAATATTAAACCTACAAACCTTTTGTTATTTAGTACGATTTAGCTGTTTTTCACACCGTATTAACTTAACTGTGTAGGGCGTATGATATAACTCGACGACGTAGATGTATTCTGGCGTAAGCTTGACTTGCTATCGTGTAAACTGGTAGATGAGGAAGTTGATGTTGTAGCAGAGCTCAATAATGTGCGGCAACAATTAGAGTCGCACTCCCCCGTTCAGTAAAAGAGTTTGCTTTCAAAGATAAAAGCGGTCTTCACCCCGAAATTGTCAACTAAGAAAACACCGATCATCCAGCAAAATACTCGCGGTCAGCCCACATCAAAGAAAGTAAAAGAAAGGCTACATGAAGCTGCGAGAAATAGCTCCTATGGCGAGCACAACAACGTATATACCACTTCCCCAAAACATAGGTACGATTTACCACGGCACAGCTCATACGTACCGTCAGAGGGCTCTCGTGGAACTGGTTCGGTTGTAAAGTCCAAAAAACCTAAAATGCAACGAAACCGTTCAATGAGTTCTAAAAAGAAGAAGACGCGGGATGATCATGGTTTTCCATTAGTGAAGGGGGACGAGCACTTGTTAACTATTATGAGGTTTAAGGATCAAATTCCATCAGAGTTTCACTCTTACATATCGTGTATACAACATGTGACCCCAGACGATCATTGTGGGTACAGGTCTGTGGCTGTCGGGTTAGGTTTTGGGGAATACGTATGGCCCCGTATTCGAAGTGATTTACTACTGGAGATTGACCATAACGAGCCGCTATGGAAGCATGTATTCGAAAGATATACGGAAGGAGACTTTAAACGAATACGTAGCAACATCGAATGGCATTCAGTGAAAGGGTGCGATCGAAGTCACTGGATGGAAATGCCCCACGTAGGGCTTCTCGTAGCGCAAAGGTATAATATTGTCCTCCACGTGCTAAGCATCGAAGGGAGCTCTACCTTCTTTCCATTAACGGATGCCCCACTAGATCCACGACCTCAAGCGATAACGCTCGTACATGTTTACGGGGGACACTTCAAACATGCTAAGTTGGAAAGAGACTACCCATGCCTACACTGAGCCCATTGTGGTCGACACATCGATCAATAGTTGCGAAACGGTGGGAAGAAATGTATAGACCGCGGTTACAACACTACTACGAGATAATCAATCCTAAATCAGACCCAGACAAAGACAAAGACCCGAGTTTAAATCTTATCGAAGATTAAGCGGAAACTTGTATTTTTTTTAATTGTAGAATTTTTATTATTTATAAAATTTGTATCATTTTTAGTTTTTATAATTCATATTTATATTATTTGCCAAATAATATTGTTTTCTTATAAATAAACATGGAAATACCCCAAAATACACACAACTAATTTTTTTTTTATAAATAAACAAAGGAATACACAAAAAAATACAAAAAAAATGTACCTTTATATACGCTGCGTATAGATCCCTACGCAGCGTATGAGACGAAAATGACAAAAACTGCCCCTGTGTTTGGCTTCGTATAGCCTCAGCACAAGGGTAAAAGGGTAAAACGACACTTTGTATACGCATCGTAGGGATCCATACGCTGCGTACATAAAAGGCGGACAAATCCCCCCCCCCCCAAACCAATCTTTCACAATTTAAATATGTTAAATTACTGTTTTACCCTTGTGTTGAGACCTATACGAAGCTGGATACAAGGGCAAAAAGGTCATTTTCTGACCTTTATATACGTTGCGTATGGTTCTCTACGAAGCGTATATAAAGGTCAAGATAATGACCTTTATACCCTTGTATCCAAACTCCGTATAGCCGCAACACAGGGTATGAAGGTCATTCTCTTGACCTTTATATACGCTTCGTAGAGAACCCTACGCAGCGTATATAAAGGTCAGAAAATGACCTTTTTGCCCTTATATCCAGCTCCGTATAGACTCAACACAAGGGTAAAATGGTAATTTTGTCAAGTCAAACTGCTTTTTTGACTCTTGTATACGCTTCGTAGGGATCTCTACGCAGCGTACATATCCTGATTTAAATCAGAGAATCCCCTACGCAATTCTGTTCTTCCGCAAATCAAAACACACACATACCACAGACATACAAAGGCGACTACGTATAGGCGACCGTATACGACGCGAATTCGAAGTATAAACCAGGCATTTACTCAACCTATTTAACTAATTTTGAATTTTTTTTTTTTTTTGTATTTTATTCGTAAATCAGTTGTTTTTTAGGTAAATTAGGGTTTATAGTTGTTTTTTGATTAGTGTTTTGACTGGTTAAGCTTTGATTAGTGTTTTGATTAGTATTTGGTTTGACTTGTTAGGGTTTAGCCACAGAATGGATGAAGGATTTGTAATAGCTAGGGTTTTGAAAATGTAATGGGTGGGTTTTGAATTTGATTTATTATTGTAGGTCAGACATGAGTTGGTTGTGATTTAAGTGTTTACTTTCAAATTTTAACTTCAAAATGATAGAGGTGCGCGGATCGTATTGAGTCGTCAAGTTGAACCTAACCAGTTTGGGATTTGACCGGTTTGTACGATGAAGCCGGTTCGGTGGAGGAACCGGGTTGGTTCTGAACTGGTTTTGGGGTGTTTGGAACACAAACCTATGGGACTGGTTTGGTTCAGTTATGACTTATGCCCTTGCCTTCATTCTTCAATTACTAAATTTACCCATGTGTAGTTTATGTTTCATGTCATCAAATCCCTATTTCTTTGGCCAATAAAAGGTTTTCTTTGGTTCTCAATATTTAAGAGAGATTCATGTTTGGAAGAATTGGAAATAGGCCAATTTCAATTGTGTATATTTTTTTTCGTAGCCATAACTTTGAAACCTAACTCGCCTTATCAAAAATAAATTTTAATTTTAAATAAGAACTTTGGGCCTCGTTTGTTTTGCAGAATTTATATCAGTTCTACTAAAAACGTGCTTGGTTTGGTTAAAGAAAAAAATTAGAACTGAAATTAGCTTTCATTCTAGTGAATTCCCTTAATTAATTAACCTTAGGATCAAAATGCATCTGATCGCAACACGCATTTTAAAACCAAGAGTAGAGGCGAACCGGTTTGGGCCTTGACCATCGAACGCAGCCGCAAACGGGCGTTTAAACAGCTGCAAACGCGGCCACAAACGGCAGCGATTTCGCAGCCGTTTGCGGCCGCGTTCGCAGCCGTAAACGTGCGTTTAAACGGCTGCAAACGCAGCCTCAACATGTAGGTTTTTCCTGGTAAAAATGGATGTTTTTAAATGATGTTTGGAATCTGATATAGAAGCAGAGGATATGGTTTCTTAGTTTATAGCATTGTAGATGTTCTTAATGCTCAAATTATGCTTATTAAATTGATATTTAAGTGAATATATTAGTGGGAAAAAATGGTTTTAATGAATCTGATCATATGATTTATGTTATACTGCTAATTAAAATAGAAGTACACTTGTAAAACAATCAGGTTCATTTATTTAATATAACAAAAGAATGTGTCTGTTTAGTTACACAAAAAAACATGAACATTTGTCATGTTGTTCATCTCCGTTGGTAAACTTTTATTTGTTTTCATTTATGTTCATTTATTTATGTACTTCATGTTTGTTTTAAACTGTGCTTTTCAGGACGAGGATGATGGACGCTTAAATGGAGCTAGAACAGTTCAATCCGGAGCAGGAGCAGCCGCAGCTGGAGCGTGTTGCGCCGGATCCTCTCGAGAATCACCCGTACTTGGAGTTTCCTCCGGAGTCCGACGCTGCTCTCCGTTGCGAGAAGCTTCGGAAGATGCATGTCGGTGCCCACTTTGCGGTTTGTTGGAAAACCCTCCGGAAAATCACGGCTGAAGATTGGGCGCGGGAGTTTGTTCCCCGTGATTCACCGTGGGGTCAGCTGTTTGAGCTATCGTATATGCCGACCTACAGGGAGATACTTGTCGTGTTTCTGTCGTCGTTCGAGTTTCATCCTCGTCGGCGAGATCAGGTTGTGGACCCGGCGCAGCCCCCTCCCCCGCCCGAGGTTTCTTTTCGCATCGTCGGCCAGGCGCCTTCTGTCACAGCCCCCGTCTGTCACAGCCCCCGACCCCATCTTGGGAGCGGACGGCCGTGAGCCAGTTCGGTGGTATCGGTGTGTGACAACTCGAACCCTTAACACTGATCGTCGAGAGACGAGCATTTTATTGTTGCTATTATTATTATTATTTTATTATTATTATTGTTATTATTATTATTAACCCGCAACGAGAAATATGAGTTGTCTAACAGATAGCAAGAATCAGACATAAAATAACTGAACTGGCATTCGGGCTTAGCGACACCTAGTATTAGGCGGATCCACACACTTGGGCTAGGCCCAAGCTAACTAACATAAACCCTACATTATTTAATCATCTTAAACCTCTCCCCCTCTCACTTCCTTTAAAAACAACACCCTAAATTCACATTTTGAGCAATCAGCCACACCCCATATTCCTTTCCCTCTCTCTCGACTGCAATTCCCGGCAACCGGAGCCACGACTTCCGGCGACCGGTTTTTCATCCGATCAGCACCACCCTTCTTCTCTTATCCTCTCACACCACCCACCCCCCTCTACCCGATCTCTTCTCCGGTTCGACTGGCGAGCCGACGACAGCGCCGCCGTGAGCAGCGGCGGCCCTGGTTCTCCCCCTCTCTGATTCTGGCCGTTGCTCCGATAAAGACGGCAGATGGTGGAGTCTTGGTGGTGAACAGAAGCTGCAGCAGCAGCGGCACCGACGACGGCAGCGCCGCCGCGACGGCGACGGTGGTGCTTCTGACTCCGACAGGTTTCGCTAGTAAACACCCCTCTCTCTCTCTCTCGTTTTCCGACGATAATGTTGCTGCGTTGACAATGTTCATGTGTGAGTGAAGGTTTCGTTCTCGGGTTAGAACCGGGTTTCTGTTCGGATTCTACTCGGGTCAACCGCAGACATGTTCAGATCAGACCTTGGTTCATAGTGGTTTGGGACAGATCTCTTCGGGTGTTGGTCTCGGCTTAGTCCAGATCAGAAGCAGGGACTGCTCGTGCGTTCCTTCAACCATCGGTCAGTTTATCCCACTATTTATGTTTATATTGTGAGTTTGATTAATGATTAGCAATTTACTCGATTCAAGGGTGCGTGTATGGTAATAAATAGTTGTTACTACTTGATATTTTGGATGTGTGAATGGTAGGAACACATTTATTAACAGTGTTGGTAAAAGTGATTGTTTGAAAAATTATACAAGTCTAAAGGTTATAATGATAGGGTGTACAAGGTTGCCTGTTCGTTTAAGGTTTACATGTTTAACAAGGTGCATTTTGTATGAATGAATATTTATTACATTATGTGTTCACGAGTATATATAAGTAGCTATTTTGGGTGATGATTGTTGATAATAAGATGATATGCAAAAATATGAATCTGCTTAACACAATCATGGTAATGCTTGTTAATGGAATAATGTTGTTTGAGGATGTCAGGGTGCATGATAGAGTGATTTTTGTGATAAAATGGATGCATATGTTTCGGTTGGAATGTAGTGATAAAGTAGTATTGGATGAGGGTTGATTGGATCCGTTTAGAAATATGAACATGATGAACAGTTTGAATATGTGATGAATATTTGAAAAACCTGTTGATTGATCTGATTTGATTAGAATAGAATGTTGAAAACATGTTAGTGAATTTCTGATTGGACAGTACATACTCATAAAATCTGATTGGGTAGTACAAAGTTGGAGAATGTTCTAGAAGGCTTCCACCTGTACCTGCATTAGTGGTTTCTAGTCGAGACCACGAGGTTACGACTCGAGACCATTGAACGACAACTCTAGATCAAGCATGCACATTAGGGGACTCAAGACCCACCTGGTTGCGACTCGAGATCTCCTGGTCTCGACACGAGGCCTGACTCGAGATCTCAAGGTTTCGACTCGCGCATGCAACACTCGAGAACTCCTGTTGGCAACCCGAGACCCCTTGCTTACGACTCGAGACCGCATGTTCTCGAATCGAGACCAGCTGGTCTCGATTGGGCTGCTTGACTTGGTTATTGGGCCACAATGCGTATTGACGTGCTTGGACTGTGTGTTTAACTTTACTACATGCTGCTACTGGTTGACTGTTTATATGATTAGGACAGGCCCAATAACATTGGTGTACTTTATTTACTATGTGTTAATTGACGTGTTGGACTGTGTGTTTGTGTTAGTGTTAATGTCTAGCTGTTACTGTTTAACTGTTTATATGCTAGGATAGGCCCAATGCCGTGTATACTTATAAGACATGCATGCTATGTGTTAGATACGTGTAGTTGTACGTGACATTACTTGCACACGAACCTGATAAATATTTATAAACCATAATAGGGTATGGTTGACCAACATACCACAAGTAAATTGACTACCGAGCAAAGCAAAGGTGAGTTCACTACTTTTTACTTAAAGCAGGTGTTCCCGGTGGTTGGGAAACGGAACGAAACAACTTTTTCTGGTTTGGGATTGCTTACTATCTCCTTGTGCGGGATACGGTATTTCTATCTCCTTGTGTGGGATACGGGTAACAACACTATCCCCTGTGAGGGATACAAACCTATTTTTCTCCCCTTATGCGGGACCCTTAGTTAATTACTATTTATACTGGATGCAACAAGCAGAACTAAACGAAACTCTATCACTCAAGTCCTCACTACTTAATACCGATTAATCGCCGGGGCCTGGCGAACGGGTTATTAGTTGATAGCGCTATTTAGGTCTCACCAGCCTCACACCATGCCCGCGTATGGGATCGGGCGTGAACTAATAGACTCTGGCAAACCGTCAGTGATGATAGAACATTGACAAACGGGGCACTACGGAAACGTACGGATGACTAGTATTCGGTATTGTAAAAACAGTTTAGTGGCTTACTTATGGGGTAGCTCCCCATGGCATGTATGAATGAGTAAATTAACTGTTGAAACAAGTTTTTGGAATTAAAACTGGAAAAATATAAACACGTGAACTCGCCATCGTTATGTTGACACTCTACTGCATGCTTTGCAGGTTGCTCGATACAGCTCTGGACGGATGTTGCAATCGGATGGAGTGCGTGGTTTTTTAAGTAACATGGTAACAAACTTGTGGTTTTCAATTACGATGCGTTTTCTTCCCCTTTCCGCTGTGAACTTAAACTATGTTTTGAAAAATTTAAATTAGGTCACTAATTATGCTAATGTTTATAACAATAACTAATCCGTTCAAAATAATTAGTGGCTAAGGTCCTGGTCGTCACACGCCTCGCGGTAATACTCCGCGTGTGGATTCTGAGGGTGTGACAGATTGGTATCAGAGCCATTGGTTATAGTGAACTAGGTTTAAAATATAAAATGTTTTGGACAAAAAAATATTTTTATATGAAAACCAGACTATAACCGTTTTTTTAACGAAAACCACAATGACGCCACACTCCGAATTGCAAGGTTCGTCAACCTCAGATGCTCACCTGGTAATGGTAGACTAACGGCATTTACTTGTGCATAACTTATGTGTGTGAATACGCATGTGTGTATGTATATAATTAGCATATATGTGTTAGTATGTGCGCGTATATTTGGTATTTAACACAATGGATCATACGAAGACTAGACTAGCGTGTTACATGTTAAACAGGAGCGAGTCCTCGTAAACCTGGTTTGAAACCACGATACACTAAGGGCAAGGAACCAGTTATTCCAAGCCCTCGTCCACGTATTTCCTGATATCATCCCTGGACTGCAAATCGAAGCGAGGGACGTCCACTCGATAGACCTGCCCAGGAAGGGCCTGCTACGAAGCACATAGTGAAGTTACGAGAACGAACCGACGAAGGGGAGCCACCCATACATCATGGGAAATTAGAAGGAACGACGACGTCATTCGCATCCTTTTTACTTGCGTATTTCTTTCCCCGACTTAAGTAGTGAGACTTGTTCCCTCACACGACTGATCACCTGGATTCTTGAAGCATTCTAGTAAGTCTACACTTTTCGGGTTTCTGTTTGCACATCTCGAACACGAAAGGCATGCGTGGTGTATGCTTCTCATTGTAGTGCCAGCAATTGTATCACCTTTCCATCGACCGCGAAGTTATTTCCCCTAATCCCTCGTTACATGGTTAATCCTTATTCAAGTTCAACCTTATACCTTAGCACGCCCCAAAACCCAGCAAATTGATACCTTTCTTACAAACCGGTGTATTTGAAGGCGTGGTAAGACGAAGATACGAGCCAGTCAACCCACCGACGAGTACGGTGACCTAGATGCTTATCTTATCCTTCATTTTCCAGAACCGTTATTCTTTGACGACTTTTATGATTCCGAGAATCCTTTCACTAGCTTTCATACGAATCAGTGTTTATTGCTCAAGATGGTATCCCTGCTTCTATCGTTCTTTATCACGACATCCACGCTTCTTCATATGGGAACCTTGACCAGATTTCTTTCATGATTAATGAATTCAGCAAGATCAACTTTTAGTCGACAAACTTCATAAACCCTGAAATTTGGCAACGTTTACCTCAATCGTGCTTTTCAAAAGCCTGTTTCAGTAGTTTCACCTCAACCCCCCCCCCCCCCCGACGACGAAAGCGCTACTTCAAACCCATTCATACGACTTAGACTAATCCACTCGAACTTGACTTCCTACCGATCTGAGAAATCTCATCCTGCTAGACGTCTAAAAACCTACAGACCCGCACGACGACCGTCCCTCTCTAGCTTCTTCTTATTGTGCTAACCACATCGACGTAACATTCCCAATCGGCAAGCAACGTTCTCATAGCTTGTGTACGACCAACTACCTCATCGACCACTGATAAATCTCTATTGCCGATCCCAAAGCCTTTATGTTTTGTCTCAAGTTTGAACACGTCGATTGCGACTATCCTTCTTGCAAATTCTCGCTACTTGCGTTATGTTTCACGGATTCCATGATTCTGACCCCGCTCTATTCTGCACAAATCTCCGTTTGGACGAACTTCTTTCTACGAACGTTACTCGTTGGAGCAACGAGCCAAGGGTACCCCGGAGGTAAAGATACCACAAGCATTGTTCTTCGAACTTGATACGATCAACACCTAGTCGCGACACCCGAATTTACCCCATCCTGTGAAATTCGACACTTGTTTCTTTCAACGATGCCTAAACCTATTCCGAAAACCAGTGGGAATCAGGACGACTCCTACGCTCTACCCTGGTACTTCTATGACAAAAACTGCTTGCGCTCAGTTTTCAACGCGTGACTTTTAACGCCGCAAAGCCCGCTTTTTCTCGATCGCATACGCAACCCTTCAGGAGTTAGGCTCGAAAGAGTATCACCCGACATTAGGGAGATGCTAAAGAATCTGCAACTCCAGCAATTGGAAGATAATCTACGAGGTGCTTCCATCTTATTATATGTTGTCCAAGGCATTGATGAAATGTCTGCCAGGAACGGCACGCGACCAAAGAAACCAACCAGTTTTCGAATTTGCAGCCATCTACTTGACAGAAGTAGATGCTGGGCATGGAGTGCCAACTTCTATCACTTTTGATCGTAACCCACGTCTTGTATCCGATTCGTCGCAGGCTGTACACAAAAACCTTTGGCTCACAGTTAGGCATAAACACCGCTTATCGCCCGCAAACTGATGGTCAGGCCAAACGCACCATCCAAACACTCAAAGGCATGCTGAGAACATGTGTTATAGACCTTGGATATGAGTGACACTTCCCTTTTTTTGTAGAATTCTCTTCCAGCAGTAGTTATCACACTAGCATTCAGGCAGCACCATTTGGGGCACTGCACGGACGCAAATGCCGGACACCTCTGTATTGGGCGGAAGTTGGCGGAAGCCAAGTTACCGGCCCGATACTTGTACTTTGCACAACAGATAAGATTGCCCAGACCAGACAACGCATGGCGGCAGCTAGTGGCCGTCAGAAAAGCTACGCAGAATTCCTAGTCAGAGACTGGGTTCTGCTAAAAGTTTCACCCTGGATGGGTGTGGTACGTTTTGGCAAACAGGGCAAGCTTAATCCGTGATAAGTTGGACCATTTGAAGTTATCGAAATGATCGGTAAGGTAGCATACCGACTAAACCTGCCTGAAGAGCTGAATGCGGTACACGTCTTTCACGTACCTAATCTGAAGAAGTGTCTGTCAGAATAAAACATTCATTATTCCTTGTTAGGAACTCGTGATCAGCAACAAACTACGCTTCGTTGAGGAACAGGTTGAGATCAAGGATCAAGAAATCAAAACCCTCGAGCGTAGTGTAACCAACAGACCGAGTTCGTTGGAATTCACGCCGTGGCCCAGAGTTTACCTGGGAACGGGAGAACCCGCTGATGCGCATGTATCCCCAGTTGTTTATAAACCTTACTTCCAGCACTGAAGCTACAACTGAATTTCAGGAAGAAAATTTAAACCAACAAGGGGATGATGTGACGCCTCGCGTACAAGTTTAAACACACTAGCTTGTCAGTGGCTGCGCGCTAAAATTTCAGGACGAAATTTCTTAAACTTGGGGATAATGTGACGCTTTGGGTTCCTGTACGTCTCTTGGATGCTATAATTAATTTTGTGAAACTCTATACTAAGTGAAATACGTACAAACCCTGTGAATCTAATGCTATGCGATTTTACGTGCTATGTGATTGTGTATGTTATGTGGCTTACATGTTCGTTCGGTGGATTTTCGTGAAACTGCTTGTATTTACGTATGGTAACGGAGTCTGTATACATATAGATTGTAGTGTATGACTTTTGCTTAAATTTCGAGGACGAAATTCCTGTAACATGGGGAGAATGTGACAACTCGAACCCTTAACACTGATCGTCGAGAGACGAGCATTTTATTATTGCTATTATTATTATTATTTTATTATTATTATTGTTATTATTATTATTAACCCGCAACGAGAAATATGAGTTGTCTAACGGATAGCACGAATCAGACATAAAATAACTGAACTGGCATTCGGGCTTGGCGACACCTAGTATTAGGCGGATCCACACACTTGGGCTAGGCCCAAGCTAACTAACATAAACCCTACATTATTTAATCATCTTAAACCTCTCCCCCTCTCACTTCCTTTAAAAACAAAACCCTAAATTCACATTTTGAGCAATCAGCCACATCCCATATTCCTTTCCCTCTCTCTCGACTGCAATTCCCGGCAACCGGAGCCACGACTTCCGGCGACCAATCTCTTCTCCGGTTCGACTGGCGAGCCGACGACAGCGCCGCCGTGAGCAGCGGCGGACCTGGTTCTCCCCCTCTCTGATTCTGGTCGTTGCTCCGATAAAGGCGGCAGATGGTGGAGTCTTGGTGGTGAACAGAAGCTGCAGCAGCAGCGGCACCGACGACGGCAGCACCGTCGCGACGGCGACGGTGGTGCTTCTGACTCCGACAGGTTTCGCTGGTAAACACCCCTCTCTCTCTCTCTCTCTCTCTCTCATTTTCCGACGATAATGTTGCTGCGTTGACAATGTTCATGTGTGAGTGAAGGTTTCGTTCTTGGGTTAGAACCGGGTTTCTGTTCGGATTCTACTCGGGTCAACCGCAGACATGTTCAGATTAGACCTTGGTTCATAGTGCTTTGGGACAGATCTCTTCGGGTGTTGGTCTCGGCTTGGTCCAGATCAGAAGCAGGGACTGCTCGTGCGTTCCTTCAACCATCGGTCAGTTTATCCCACTGTTTATGTTTATATTGTGAGTTTGATTAATGATTAGCAATTTACTCGATTCAAGGGTGCATGTATGGTAATAAATAATTGTTACTACTTGATATTTTGGATGTGTGAATGGTAGGAAAACATTTATTAACAGTGTTGGTAAAAGTGATTGTTTGAAAAATTATACAAGTCTAAAGGTTATAATATAGGGTGTACAAGGTTGCCTGTTCGTTTAAGGTTTACATGTTTAACAAGGTGCATTTTGTATGAATGAATATTTATTACATTATGTGTTCACGAGTATAGATAAGTAGCTATTTTGGGTGATGATTGTTGATAATAAGATGATACGCAAAAATATGAATCTGCTTAACACAATCATGGTAATGCTTGTTAATGGAATAATGTTGTTTGAGGATGTTCAGGGTGCATGATAGAGTGATTTTTGTGATAAAATGGATGCATATGTTTCGGTTGGAATGTAGTGATAAAGTAGTATTGGATAAGGGTTGATTGGATCCGTTTAGAAATATGAACATGATGAACAGTTTGAATATGTGATGAATATTTGAAAAACCTGTTGATTGATCTGATTTGATTAGAATAGAATGTTGAAAACATGTTAGTGAATTTCTGATTGGACAGTACATACTCATAAAATCTGATTGGGTAGTACAAAGTTGGAGAATGTTCTAGAAGGCTTCCACTTGTACCTGCATCAGTGGTTTCGAGTCGAGACCGCGAGGTTACGACTCGAGACCATTGAACGACAACTCTAGATCAAGCATGCACATTAGGGGACTCGAGACCCCCTGGTTGCGACTCGAGATCTCCTGGTCTCAACACGAGGCCTGACTCGAGATCTCAAGGTTTCAACTCGCGCATGCAACACTCGAGAACTCCTGTTGGCAACCCGAGACCCCTTGCTTACGACTCGAGACCGCATGTTCTCGAATCGAGACCACCTGGTCTCGATTGGGCTGCTTGACTTGGTTATTGGGCCACAATGCGTATTGACGTGCTTGGACTGTGTGTTTAACTTTACTACATGCTGCTACTGGTTGACTGTTTATATGATTAGGACAGGCCCAATAACATTGGTGTGCTTTATGTACTATGTGTTAATTGACGTGTTGGACTGTTTGTTTATGTTAGTGTTAATGTCTAGCTGTTACTGTTTAACTGTTTATATGCTAGGATAGGCCCAATGCCGTGTATACTTATAAGACATGCATGCTATGTGTTAGATACGTGTAGTTGTACGTGACATTACTTGCACACGAACCTGATAAATATTTATAAACCATAATAGGGTATGGTTGACCAACATACCACAAGTAAATTGACTACCGAGCAAAGCAAAGGTGAGTTCACTACTTTTTACTTAAAGCATGCGTTCCCGATGGTTGGGAAACGGAACGAAACAACTTTTCCTGGTTTGGGATTGCTTACTATCTCCTTGTGCGGGATACGGTATTTCTATCTCCTTGTGTGGGATACGGGTAACAACACTATCCCCTGTGAGGGATACAAACCTATTTTTCTCCCCTTATGCGGGACCCTTAGTTAATTACTATTTATACTGGATGCAACAAGCAGAACTAAACGAAAATCTATCACTCAAGTCCTCACTACTTAATACCGATTAATCGTCGGGGCCTGGCGAACGGGTTATTAGTTGATAGCGCTATTTAGGTCTCACCAGCCTCACACCGTGCCCGCGTATGGGATCGGGCGTGAACTAATAGACTCTGGCAAACCGTCAGTGATGATAGAACATTGACAAACGGGGCACTACGGAAACGTACGGATGACTAGTATTTGGTATTGTAAAAACAGTTTAGTGGCTTACTTATGGGGTAGCTCCCCATGGCATGTATGAATGAGTAAATTAACTGTTGAAACAAGTTTTTGGAATTAAAACTGGAAAACTATAAACACGTGAACTCGCCAACGTTATGTTGACACTCTACTGCATGCTTTGCAGGTTGCTCGATACAGCTCTGGACGGATGTTGCAATCGGATGGAGTGCGTGGTTTTTTAAGTAACATGGTAACAAACTTGTGGTTTTCAATTACGATGCGTTTTCTTCCCCTTTCCGCTGTGAACTTAAACTATGTTTTGAAAAATTTAAATTAGGTCACTAATTATGCTAATGTTTATAACAATAACTAATCCGTTCAAAATAATTAGTGGCTAAGATCCTGGTCGTCACACGCCTCGCGGTAATACTCCGCGTGTGGATTCTGAGGGTGTGACACGGTGTTTATCAGTTTGGCAGCGGAAAGTTTCATCAGGACCGTAGTTATGAAATATTTTTATCAGAGTTAACCACAAAAAATGTTTAAAATAATTAAATGGGATAAAATCCAAGTTTTAAATTCACGAGTGAGACAAAACCCGATTCTTATTTTAGTACATTTATTGGAATAAACCCTAATTATTGAAAACAATTCTTGTTTCTATATTTGGTAACTTTTATAGCCACTTTTCTAAGCCTTCAGTGCTCTCCATCTGACTTTTATGGGCTTCACACTAAGTTACTTGAAACACGTGTTTAAAACATTTTATCAGCAAGAAATACTGGTGAGTGGATCCCAGTTTAATCAAAATAGGTTTTATCATTCGCTGTATTGAGGGCGATCGCGCAATTACATTTGTTTCCAATTCATACTTTAATTACCACCCACGGTACTGTCGTCTTGACTTATGGTCATGTTACTACTCACAGTGTAGTAACAAATTTTGTATACAAAACCCCAAATATACCGACGATAATTGTAGAATTACAAATACTCAATCATTGGCAATATAATGTAAAACATTGAGGTTTTGTAAAAACAGTTTGCAAAAAGGTTTACAAAAAGGAGATTACTCACATTGCTATTTTAGGTATTTTCCTTGTGACTTCCTGGTTATAATCTATTAATTAAACAATGCACACGCGTTAGTATAATAACCCAATTTACATTAGTTATACCCCTCCCGAGACAGAAACTCCAACGACTACGTCGGGCAGAACCCCGACAGCCGTTACGGAGCACTAGATCAATCAGGCAGCGTATCTAATACGTAACCAGGGTTAAAATACTTACAACTAGGCAGAGCTTCGCTATTTAGGGGGTATTATGCCCGAGTATTACTTTGGCTATTTAGAGAATTGAGAGAAGGATTTTTGATTTGAACGGTTTGAACTGAATGTCGAAACCTCCATTTATAGGCTGGAAACAGGGGCTCTCGCGCCCCACGACAGATGAAGGCCAGGTTTTCGCGGCCCGCGAGAGACTACGTGTCTTGTATAGGGTTGCTGAGTCACGAACTAGCTTTGTCGGGTGTCCCGCCACGTGGCACGATGTGGTGCGGCCTGATGGCCAGCTGTCGCGGCTCGCGACAGCTCCTGCTGTCTCCGTCGCCCCCTGCGAGTGAGTAGGGAATTTTGTTTTCTTTATTTTTAATAAAATAAAGGTATTTCTGGTCTATTTTTCGTATACGGGGTGTATTTAGAAGCGTTTAGTGGTGTCCAAAATATTTTAAGAAGGGTTGTTATATCTTGGGTATAACTCATGAACTATTTTAAAATATATAATGCACTCGCATTAAGTATAGTAACCCAATTTAACTCCATCCCTACGTCACAAGACAGAACCCCAACGAACTTAGTCAGGCAGAGCCTTGACATTCGTTACGGGGCCCTGCATCAATCGGACAGGGTATCAGTGATCAGGGGTTACAACACTTAAAACGGGGCACAGCTTTATTATTATTATTATTGGTATAATATAAAAGAAAATGTTAAGAAAGAGGGGGAAATTGGCGAGACATGGGAGGAACTGTAACAATCCTCAAGAAAACCGACACCCTTGAATATTTTCCGACACACTAATATATTTCAAAATATCTCTATATGTCTTTAAATGCACCCCATACGTGAAAACGGGCCCCGAATACCCTAAATATTAATAAAAATAATTAAAAATATGATTTTTGGTTTTAGGCGGGCCGCGTAAAGGATCATTAACCCTTACGCGGGCCGCGTCAACTTAAAACTCAGGCGGGCTCTGGTGTCGCCACATGTGTGTGTGTGCGTGTTGGACCTACCCCGTGACCCGGATCACCTATGCCCTAGTCCACCTACTACGCAGGCCGCGTAGGCCCCGTCTTTGTTTTACGTGGGCCGCGAGAAACCTAGAAATCAGCACTATATAAAGGAGGCTTGGGGTTTCAAATCAAATCGTTCTCTTTGTTTCTGTATCTCGACTTTCTGAAGTAGTAGGCTTTATATTCAAGTATAATACCCCCTAATTAGCAAGGTTCTGCTCCGTTGTAAGTATTATAACCCCAGTTTCGTATTAGATACGCTGCCCGATTGATTTAGGGTTCCGTAACAACTGTCGTGGTTCTGCCCGACGTAGTTGTTGGAATACCGTCTCGGGGAGGGTATCATTAATATTATCAAAGGGTTATTATACTAACCTATGTACATTTGTATAAATTATAGATTAATCCCAGGAATCCCTTACGCGAAGTCTAAGATAGCAATGTGAGTTTATCCGATTTTTGTTAAACTTTTTGTAATATTTTACAAAACCTTAAATGTTTTACAATGTGATTAAGCGGTGATTGAGTCTTTGTAGTTCTTCAATTACTGCTAGTATGTTGGGGTTTTGTATACAAAATGTGGAACACGTTACCATTGGACGACGAGTTAGCCAATGTGTAATATGACCCACCAGTCAGGATTGACAGTACTGAATGAGTAATTGGGTAGAAATAAACAATGTGATCACTCCCAATACTGTGTTAATTGATAAAATATTTCTTGATTAAACTGGGATTCACTCACCAGTATTTCCCACTGACAAATGTTTTTAAAACGCGTTTCAGGTAACACAATGTGACAGCCAATTAGTAAAAAGCCAGCTGGAGAGCACTGAAGGCTTGGGAAAAATGTGGCTATAAAAGTTACCTAAAAGACGATGTTTTAAATTCAATAAAATAGGGTTTATCCCTATAAACATATTGTAATAAGAAACTTAGGTTTTACCATGTGATTATTAATATCAAATGTGATGGTTTTATTCTGATAAACATTTCCTAACTACGGTCTTGATGTAATTTCCGCTGCCAAATTAACAAACTGATACCACCAAAATTCTGAGTTCGCGTCCGCCCGTTCCCGGGACAGATAAGGGATCGGGGGTTGCGACAGGAGGTGGTATCAGAGCCTAGCCACTGGTCTAAGCCAAAGAAGTGTTCTACTGACACTTAAATTCTAAATTTTGTGTTAGGAAATAATTTATGTGATTATGTGTTTTGTGTTATTTGACTATTTGTTAGTTTACAGTATGAGTGATCAAGGACCCTCAGACATGTGTCGTCAGTTGTCTGATTCACCTAGGAGTAAAGGTACCTCTTCATAGCCTACCCTTTCTGGGTATTCTGCTGATCAGGAAGAAGGGATGTTTGCCTTTAAAGCTCAGTCGGAGGAGCCATTCCCTCATAAAAAGAGAGGATGGTTCAGTAAGGAAGCATTTGCACGTAGGAAAAAAATGCGAAAGTTGCAACAGAAAAGAGTTCTAGCAGCTGCTAAGCGAAAGTCAGATGCCCATACACATGATATGCTTAATAGAAGCCTAGCCAATTTCCATATCCTAGCTACAACTGCTGCTGACCCAAGTCTGGAACAACTAGTAGCCCCACAACCCTTACCTTTAATTCTCACTCAACCGATGGAGGTAGAAATGCATGATTTTAACCCTGAGGAGATACCTAGAATACCAGCCCCTAATCCTTTAGATCCAAATTATGATCCCTGGTTTGATGATCTTAGGGATTATGTGCTACGTTATCACTTAAACAAAGAAACCTTGCCGAACTTAGCAGCATATCCAGGTTTGGACCCTCTAGATCCCTATTATGACAATGATGAATACATTAGGGAGATTTTAGAGAATCCATACCCTCAGGATCATCCAGTACCTCAGTACCCAGAGCCAATACCAGTACCTGCACCCCCAATGAGTGTAGAGAATTTGCAAGAACTCTGAAATTTTGGAGAAGAAATCATAGAAAGTAGTGAAAGGATGAGATACGTAGGAGAGCAACTCGTATGGAAATACGATGAGCGTCAGATGGGTTTCGGGGGAAATCCATACCCATGAATGAGATGGTGAAGTTGGTAATAATAAATAAATAAAATATATGTGTAATACTAATAAATCTATCGTAGTATAGACCACTTGATGGTTAACGAGGCATAATAGTATTGTAATTTTTCCTGTTTTAGTGTGTATTTGACGCATACTATATAGAAAAGAGTAAAGTCGCAATGTACAACGTTTTTGACCAATACGTGTATTATGTGGTTGTTACTTAAACTATTTAATTATTCTATTAATGATTGGTAAATGTTTAAAATTCAGATGGCCGATGAAGGAAATCCAGGAAATCTGAATAATGATAACCAAAGTAACATTAACTTGGTTAATGAGAATCCAAGCATCAATAACAATGGAAATCAAGTGGATAACAGTGCCATCCAACACATAGTCGCACAAGGAATAATAGATGCAATGCCATATATTATTCAAACAGTTAGGGAAGCCGATAATAAGAGTAAACATGATAGCAAGCGACCCTCTGAACCCGAAAACAGTGTAAACAATGGACCTGTACTTCAAATACCCATTCCCAAAAGGAGAAGAACCGTGTCTTACGGTTGTTCTTATAAAGAATTCTGGTCTTGTAAACCAATGGAATTCTCGGGCAACGAAGTGGCCATTGCAACCCTACGATGGATAGAGAAGACTAAGCCAGTCTTAAGAATAAGCAAGTGTGCTGAAGAAGATAAGATAATGTTTGCTTCTAATCTGTTTAAGAATTCAGCACTAGAATGGTGGAACACTATCCTCTAATCAAGAGGAAGTGATAGAACTTACAATATGGAATGGGAGGAATTTAAGGACAAGGTAGAAAGGAAATTCTGCACACCCAATGAAAAGGAACAAATAGCAAACAAATTCCTAAACCTTAAAATGACTAGTGTGGATAGTAAAGGATACACTAAATTATTCTTTGAATATGCTAGAATAGTGCCGACTCTTGCTTCACCGAAACCAGTGTTAATCTCCCGTTATATCCGGGGATTAATTGGAGAGATAAGACACGTAGTCAAGGCAGCTAGACCTCAAACCATAGAAGAAGCTGTAGAACTAGCAAATACCTTAACAGATGAATTAGTCCGTACCCGAGAAGAGGATCAAAGGAGGAACCTAACCCAGAAGCTCACACAAGAATTTCGTTCTGGAAATTTTAATCGTGGGAAAAATATAGGTTCTACCTCTACACCTTACTGTAAAAATTGCAAAAGAAAGCATTCAGGAAGATGCTCCATATACTGTAACTTTTGCAAAATATCGGGACACAAGGAAGAAGACTGCAGGAAGAAAGCTAACAACAGGATATGTTACAACTGCGGAGAAAAAGGTCATATCAAGCCTAATTGGCCGAAATTAGCTCCAGCTACAAACAACAAGAATACCAAAAATGCTAGAGCATTTGTTCTAACGGCAGAAGAAGCAAAGATGATCCCGAATATAATCAATGGTACGTTTTTAGTTAATGATATTTTTGCTAAAGTATTATTTGACTCTGGTGCAAATCAAAGTTTTATTAATACTTCATTTTGCAAATTACTTAAGCAATCATTAACTAAACTTCCACAAGAATGTCTAGCAGAGACAGCAAATGGAGAAACCATTAAGATTTCTGAAATCTTGCAGGAAGCAAGAATAGAAATTTTAAATCAGAAATTTATTGCAAACCTTTACCCCATGAATCTGGCAGGATTCGATGTCGTTCTAGGAATGGATTGGTTAATAGCCAATAAAGCCAGTATTTTATGTGATCAAAAGTCGATACAAGTAAATTCACCAAAAGGTGAAAAGATCACAATTAAAGGATATAAAACTTCCAAATCTACTAAATTAATCTATGTGATGAAAACGGAAAGTTACATAAGAAAAAGGATCATTAGTGTATTTGATTTCTATAATCACTAACACTAAAGGAAATGATTTAAAAGATATTCCAGTAGTATCCCAGTTTTCAGATGTATTTCCAGAAGAATTGCCAGGGCAACCTCCAGATAGAGAAGTTGAATTCAGAATCCATTTAATACCAGGAACAGCACCGATTGCCAAAGCACCTTACAGTTTGGCACCTGCAGAAATGCAAGAATTAAAGAAACAATTAGACGAATTGTTGGAGAAAGGATTTATACAGCCAAGCTCATCACCATGGGGAGAACCAATCTTATTCGTTAAAAAGAAAGACGGATCAATGCGTATGTGTATTGACTACCGTGAATTAAACAAAGTTACGATTAAGAATCGGTACCCATTACCAAGAATCGATGTTCTGTTCGATCAACTACAAGGAGCTCGATTTTTCTCTAAAATCGATTTAAGGTCAGGATATCATCAATTAAAGGTACAGGAAGAGGACATTCCTAAAACCGCATTTAGAACAAGGTATGGCCATTATGAATTTACTGTCATGCCATTTGGTTTAACCAATGCCCCAGCTGCATTTATGGACATGATGAACCGAATATGTAAGTCATATTTGGATAAATTCATAATTGTTTTTATAGATGATATTCTCATTTACTCTAAGAATAAAGATGATCATGCAAAGCATTTGCACGCACTTTTAAGTTTATTAAGAAAGGAAAAGCTTTACGCTAAATTTTCAAAGTGCGAATTTTGGTTACAACAGGTACAGTTTCTCGGACACCTAGTCAATCATGAAGGAATTCATGTGGATCCAACAAAAATCGAGGCGATTACTAAATGGAAAACCCTAGAATCACCAACCGAGGTTAGAAGTTTCTTAGGATTGGCCGGTTATTATATAAGATTTATTCAAGATTTTTCTAGAATAGCTATTCCCTTAACTAAGCTAACCTGTAAATCTGTTAAGTTTGAATGGGGATTAAAACAAGAAGAAGCCTTTAGAATCCTTAAGCAAAGATTAACCCATACACCCATACTAGCATTACCAGAAGGAGTTGAAGACTTTGTAGTCTATTGTGACGCTTCCAAATTAGGTTATGGATGTGTATTAATGCAACGTCAAAAGGTTATAGCATATGCATCTAGACAACTTAAGAATCATGAAGAGAATTATTCAACCCATGATTTAGAATTAGGAGCTATAATTTTTGCCCTTAAAATTTGGAGACATTACCTGTACAGTAATAAGTTTAATGTATTCACTGATCATAAGGGTTTAAGGTATGTTTTCAAGCAAAAGGAGTTGAATATGAGACAAAGACGCTGGATGGAGATACTTAGTGATTATGATTGTGATATCCAGTATCATGAAGGAAAAGCAAATGTAGTGGCAGATGCTTTAAGCCGAAAGTATCATGAAAAGCCAAAAAGGGTACGTTCTCTTAAATTAAATATGCAAGTAGATTTAAATGATCAGATAAGAGAAGCACAAGAATCAGTAATCAAGGATGATACTGAAAAATTAAAAGGTATGCTAAAAGAATTAGAACAAGGAACAGATGGAATTTGGAGATTCCATAAAAAGAGAATGTGGATACCTAAATTAGGAAACCTACGTCATCGTATATTAGAAGAAGCCCATAAGTCTAAATATACGATGCATCCTGGAAATGATAAGATGTATCAAGATTTAAGAAAGAATTTCTGGTGGATAGGAATGAAAAAGGACATAGCAGCCTATGTTTCTTAATGTTTAACATGTTCTCAAGTCAAAGCTGAACACCAGAAACCCTCAGGATTTCTACAACAATTAGAAATGCCAGTGTGAAAATGGGAATTTGTAACAATGGATTTTGTTACCAAATTACCCAAAACAAGAAAAGGCAATGATACAATCTGGGTGATTGTAGATAGGCTAACCAAGTCAGCTCATTTTCTACCAATGAAGGAAACTTTTAGTATGGAACAGTTAGCCAAATTATATGTAAATGAAATAGTTTATTTACATGGAATACCTTTATCAATTGTTTCTGATAGAGATAGCCGCTTTACCTCTCATTTTTGGTCAAGTTTCCAAAAAGCCATGGGAACCAAGTTAAAACTAAGCACAGCTTATCATCCTCAAACGGACGAACAAAGTGAAAGGACAATTCAGACAATTGAAGACATGCTTAGAGCTTGTGTAATTGAGTTCGGGGGTAATTGGGATGATCACTTACCTTTAATAGAATTTTCTTATAATAATAGTTATCACACAAGTATCAATGCTGCACCATTTGAAGCACTTTATGGACGAAAGTGCCGAACCCCAGTCTATTGGGCAGAAATTGGGGAAAAGCAACTATCTGGACCTAAGATAGTGCAGGAAACAACCGACAAGATTATTCAAGTCAAGGAACGACTGAAAGCAGCACGAGATCGACAAAAGAGCTATGCTGATAACCGACGAAAACCATTGGAATTCCAAGTAGGAGATAAAGTATTGTTAAAAGTTTCTCCTTGGAATGGAGTAGTAAAATTTATCAAAAGAGGAAAGCTAAGTCCCAGGTATATTGGACCTTTTGAGATTATTAGAAGAATAGGACCTGTAGCCTATCAGCTACAATTTCCAGAAAAAATGGCAGGAATATATAATGTATTTCATATATCTAATCTCAAGAAATGCTAAGCCGATGAATCACTGGTAGTACCTCTTAAGGATATAGAGGTAAATGAACAACTCAAAATTGTAGAGAGGCCTCTACAGATTGAAGATAGGAAAGTCAAGAATCTCAAACACAAAGACTAGTTTTGGTCAAAGTGAAGTGGGACTCCAAAAGAGGACCTGAGTACACATGGGAGCTTGAATCAGAAATGCAAAGGAAATATCCACACTTGTTCTAGTAGATCTCGAGGACGAGCTCTAAAACAAGGTGGGGAGGATGTAACAATCCTCAAGAAAACCGACACCCTTGAATATTTTCCGACACCCTAATATATTTCAAAATATCTCTATATGTCTTTAAATACACCCCATACGTGAAAACGGGCCCCGAATACCCTAAATATTAATAAAAATAATTCAAAATATGATTTTTTGGTTTTCGGCAGGCCGCGTAAAGGATCCTTAACCCTTACGCGGGCCGCGTCAACTTAAAACTCAGGCGGGCTCTAGTGTCGCCACGTGTGTGTGTGCGTGTTGGACCTACCCCATGACCCGGATCACCTATGCCCTAGTCCACCTACTACGCGGGCCACATAGGCCCTGTCTTTGTTTTACGCGGGCAGCGAGAAACCCAGAAATCAGCACTATATAAAGGAGGCTTCGGGTTTCAAATCAAATCGTTCACTTTCTTTCTGTATCTCGACTTTCTGAAGTAGTAGGCTTTATATTCAAGTATAATACCCCCTAATTAGCGAGGTTCTTCTCCGTTATAGGTATTATAACCCTAGTTTCGTATTAGATACGCTGCCCGATTGATTTAGGGTTCCGTAACAACTGTCGTGGTTCTGCCCGACGTAGTTGTTGGAATACCGTCTCGGGGAGGGTATCATTAATATTATCAAAGGGTTATTATACTAACCTATGTACATTTGTATAAATTATAGATTAATCCCAGGAAACCCTTACGTGAAGTCTAAGATAGCAATGTGAGTTTATCCGATTTTTGTTAAACTTTTTGTAATATTTTACAAAACCTTAAATGTTTTGCAATGTGATTAAGCGGTGATTGAGTCTTTGTAGTTCTTCAATTGCTGCCGGTATGTTGGGGTTTTGTATACAAAATGTGGAACACGTTACCATTGGACGACGAGTTAGCCAATGTGTAATATGACCCACCAGTCAGGATTGACAGTACTGAATGAGTAATTGTGTAGAAATAAACAATGTGATCGCTCTCAATACTGTGTTAATTGATAAAATATTTCTTGATTAAACTGGGATTCACTCACCAGTATTTCCCACTGACAAATGTTTTTAAAACGCGTTTCAGGTAACACAATGTGACAGCCAATTAGTAAAAAGCCAGCTGGAGAGCACTGAAGGCTTGGGAAAAATGTGGCTATAAAAGTTACCTAAAAGACGATGTTTTAACTTCAATAAAATAGGGCTTATTGTTAGGAAACTTTATTTGTAAGTATTGAAGAAAATCACAATCAACTGGATCTATGAAGAGATCACAGTCCTAAAGATCACAAACAAGAACAAGAAGATCGGATGGGACAATTGAAATGCACAGCATCTACTTCAAAGAAACACAGGTTGATCAAGAGCTGGATTATCAGAGAAGGTCAATTCTGATGGATCTGATGATATTTCTGATGAAATATCATCAGTTTTTGACGATTCTGATCATCAGAACTTTTCTGATGATTTGTTCATCAGAATTTCTGATGAAGTGGTTTATCAGAATTCTGATGAAGTGCCCCACTTGTCTGAAATTGGCTCTATCCTGCCACAATTACCGATGCAAGTTGACATTATTGGATATCATGATGAAAAAGGCAACTTGAACGTTGGATTCAATGAATATGTCAATTGGCCACTTTTTGCAGGACTTATTGCTTGAATAAACTATTGTTTATTCATGCACCCAGCCTTCTATAAATAGAAGGCTCAACCAGGAGAAGCAAAGTGAGTTTGAAGCTTATCATTCATACATACATCAAAACTCCATTGCTCTCTCACCCACAGAATTCAAGATTTATTTGTACTAGATAATAATCTTACAATCACCTTGTAAACCATTTTGTTTTAAAGTGATATAAACTTGATAATTCTGTAGGTCTTGTTTCTTGAAAGTCTGATTTCCATTTCCGCACATCTTTTTCACATCTACTGAAATTACTTGCCATATTACGTGAAAAGAAGTTGTTTTAAGGCCATACTGGGTCCAACAATTGGTATCAGAGCAGATTGAATAAATTATTTTCAAACGATCAATCGCTCATCTTCTTTTCTCTAAATATGGCCAGCTTTCAATCCTGGAATAATGCTTTTAATATTGGTTCTATGTCCAAACCTCCGACTCTGGTCAGAGAGGAATACCCACAATGGAAAATCAGGATGGTCAATTTCCTTAATGGTCATAACCGAGCTCTGTTTCAATCCATTGAAAGGAGTCCACATATACCAATGACTGTAATACCAGCTATTCCAACAACTGACCAATCACCTGCTATCCCTGCCTCCCAAGCTCCTAAAAGTGAAACACTTTGGAGTGAGGAAGACAAGGAAAAGGTGGTTGGGGATGAAAGGGCAAAGTCACTTTTAATAATGGCCATCCCCAATGACATATTTTCACAAGTTGATGCATGTGCATTAGCTAAGGAAATATGGGATCAGTTGGAAAATCTTTCTGAAGGAGGAGAAAGGATGAGAAGAAACAAGAGAACAAATAATGTCTCATCTTATGAAAGGTTTAAAAGTTTGCCAAATGAAAGATTAAATGATGCATATCAAAGATTTACAAAACTTTTAAACGAGCTAAAGAAATTTGGAATAACTAAGTCAAATGATGAAAGAAACATAAAATTTCTTGATGCCCTTCCTAGAGAATGGAGAAGTCTAACCATGACTTTATCATCAACCTTAGAACTAGGAAACATGAGTCTTCATTACTTATACAGCATCTTGGTCCCCAGAGAGGAAGAAATATTTGAAGAAACCATTCAAAGAGAGGGATCTTTAGCTCTTATCTCAAACTCACAAAGATCAACAACTACTAATGATCCACAACCATCAAACAGCCAAAATCTTGAAACTTCTGATGCATCATCAGACTTTTCAGCTTTTGCTGAAGCGATAGCACTGCTCACCAAAACATTTGAGCAGAGGTTGAGGGGAGGTAGCCAGAGATACCAAAGAAGTGACAAAGAAAGGATGGATGGGAGATCTAAAGAGGAATTTAGATCTAAGGATAAAGGGAAGGCTGAAGTTGTGTGTTACAAATGCAAGAGAGAGGTCATTATGCATCAGAATGCAAGACCAAAAAGCTGAAGGATGTTGCCTATTATGAGAAAAAGCTTGAAGAAGCAAAGAACCAGCAACAAGTAAGCTTAATTGCTGGAACAGATACTTGGTTATCTGATGATTCTTCTGATGATGAAGAAGAAGAATTGGCAAATTTCTGCCTCATGGCGCTTTCTGAAGGACTGCCAGAAACTTCAGAACAAAAGGTAAATTTAGACAATCTTGATCTTGAACACAAGCTAAACAAGCTCATGTCAGATTTTCTAAATCTGCAAGAAAAACATCAATCAGATATTAGAAAATCTGATGAGTTGCAAAGGACTTTGAATAAAATCATTCTTGAAAACCAACTTCTTATAGAGGATAGTTTAGATCAAAGAGCTAAATTTGAGTTTTATGAAAATGAAAGAAAAGATCTTTACAAGAAAATCAATGATAAAGAAATCAATGTAAGAGGTTTTCAACAAGCCAAAGAGTTCATAAATTTTATTGAGTCCACACCTAAGAACAAAGGAGAGGGTTTAGGTTATACAAGATCAAATGGAAATAAACCCACTGTCTTTGTAAAAGCAACTCATCAGAATTCTGATAAATTTTCATCAGAATCTGAATCTTGCAAAACAACCTGTTCTGAATACTCTTTTGAAAAACCAAACTTCAAAACAAACAAAAGTGAATGCAGTCAAAAATCTGTAAAGACTCCAGAAGCAGTTCACTCATATTTTCAAAATTATCCACTCATTCCATCACAAGAATAAATATCAAAAAACTCTGATAACTCTTGTATGTGTGTTGACATACTGAAGCTTGTTCAACACCATCTTCAAAAGAAAAATGTAAAATTTGTTAATGGCTCAGCATATAACAGAGTTTCTGATGCAAAACCAAGAAGAAGAAATAAACTTATTAGGATTCCATCAGAAACAGTACTCAAGCATGCCTGGGTACCAAAAAACCTCTAATCATTTCATTTCAGAACCATCATGTGCAGCAGATCTGGTACTGCGACTCAGGAAGTTCCAAGCACATGACTGGGGACAGGAGCTTACTCAGCAACTTTGTTTCAAGGCTGGGTAGAATGGTAAATTTTGGAAATGGAGTGAAAGGAAGGATCATGGGATATGGATGCATAAGGTATGAATGTTTGACCATAGAAAGAGTAGCCTATGTTGAAGGCTTAACAAATAATCTGCTTTGTTATGGTCAGTTCAATGATAAAAATTACTCAGATAATTTTGTCACCAGAAAAATGCTTGATAAATTGCTTTAGTGATAATCAAAATCATATATCTGATAAATCACCAGAAAATCTGGCAACTTATCAGAAATTCTGATGAAGTCATCAAAAAATCTGATACAACATCAGAACACCTGATAAATCGTCAGAATTCTGGTGAATCATCAGAATATATGCTGGATAATCAGAATTATCGTAGTTCATTAAATCAATTTGCTGCATGTCATCATCCTTATTCATATCTCTCAACAGTATATTCATAAATTGTACATTGGCAATTTTCTTTTATTAAAAAAAAAAATTCTTGTTAGTGCTGATAACGTTATTCAACAGAAAATTTCTGGGAACTCGCTAATATGGAACTTTCTCTCTCCTTCATTAAATACACCCCATAATGTATTAAGAAGGTTGAAGTGACATATTGGTAGGCTACGATGATACATTACCATAAATTAGCCACATAAATCATTTAATGCAAGTGTAGTGGAGAAGGAACTTGTCTCTGTTATTTTTTTCTGTCCTCTGGTAATCATTAAAATAACATAGATTGCGGTGAAGAAAATCTACAAGCTGGTAGCTTCCATTTATGGCAAATTTTAAGTTTTCTATAAATAATCACCACTTTGAGTTAAAAATCTGTCTTCTTCACTCCTCTTCTTCACATCATATTCTCACACACTCACAAAATGAACACCATCAAAGATGAATGTTTCCCACTTGATCTTTATCCATATCATAACCTTAGATTGAGGACCAATCTGGAAGGTCCTCAATGGGAAGGGTGTCAAGTTGTGCTTAAGATGCTCATGAGTAGCAACTTAAGCTATGCCCTCAGTGCTCATAGAACTGTTCATCCAGAGATTCTTCAAATCTTCTAGAAAAATGCAACATTATCTGAGTATCAGAACAGGGGACAGATGGCCATCAAGAGTGAGGTGCTGAATCAGAAAATTCTAGTAAATGAAGCCACCATCAGGACAGCTCTTCAACTCGATGATAATAATGACGTCCTGATGTTCACAAGGGCTTAGAAGGATGATGTCTTGAGGCAAATGGGCTACCACACGCAAACCCAACAACGAGCAATCAACAAACATGGCTTCATCAAGCCATGGAAATATCTGGTCACACAGATGGGAGCATGTTTTTCAAAGAAGGCCATCAATCATCATGAAGTATCTCTTAGATTGATGGAGCCCATACTGGCACTCGTACTCAAAGTACCTTACAACTTCTCTCATTATCTAATGAGTGATTTTGCAAGTAATATGTGGGTTGGCAAGCCATTCTTGATGTATCCTCGATTTCTGACAAAGATAATAACGAGCCAGCTAGACTTTGCAGGCATTCCTGCAAGTTATCCAATAGCTGATATGAGACTTCAAGAAAATATGGGTCTCAGCATGCTTGTACCCACCAACCACAACTATGGGTTAATAACTGATCTGTTGTTGCTTCTGGAAATGGAACATGGTGAAGGCATAGATATTGATTAGATTCTGTTTGCTTTGCTTGTACAAATTTTTCTTTGTTTATATGTTAATATTCTGTGCTTGCTTGATCTTTTGGTTTATATTTTTGGGAAATGGGTAAATATGAAATGATCATCAGAAATCAAAATTCTGACTCAAAACTCAAAGTTTCTGATGACAGGAGACAAAATCTGGTAATTCAAAAATGGATCTAAATTGTTTTCTGATAAAACTTCAATAATAAATTGCTTTAGAAAATATCAGAAAAACGCCAAGAGACATGGACATCACTAGAAATACAAATGTGAGTCTTCTGATCCTATCTCATTCCCTCTCATCTCAAAAAAAAAAAAAAAAAACTGCTGAAGAGGATCACAAGTTTAGGGGGAAAACTCAACCAAGAAATTCTGTTGAAAAATCTGTTGACTTCTGTTGACCACATCTAAAAGGTCAACAAAAGTCAGAACAAAAGGGAATACATATGTTCAAACAAGAATTTATGTTGACATCATCAGAATGGGACTTTTGACTTACAAAGAAAAGAGGATGCATATGAAGGAAGATGATTGGACCTCCTATCTAATGGGATCCACAAAGAAGAAAAGGTGTCATACAACCGATAGTTTTCTCCAATCAGTTCAATTTCTTCGTGAAGAAATGATTTGAAGAAACTACAAATTGAAGGGACAAGTTGAAAAGGCATAACCACGATTACATGATAAACCATCTCATTAATGTCTTGATACCACGATCTAACGGTTACATTCTGAACCATCAACTCACATCACACGATCTAACAGTTATAAAGTCATTTAATGAGATCTTAACCACCATTACATGCCACGTTCTAAACCCCCTCAACACCATACACCTACAACACTCTGCTGAAATACTCTTATATAACACACACTTAGCAGAAATTCAAAAATCACTCAAATTCCTTACAAAAACTTCAACCCTGAAAATCCCCTGTTTCTCACTTACAACTCAAAAATCCCTAAATTTCAAACCCTAACTCACAAAGATCAAAAATGGCAGACGTAAACCTCAACATCCCAATTGTTCAACATGAAGTTCCTTTTGTTGAAGATGCAGAATTTCTACCAATGAAAGATAACAATCTGCTGATGAATACAGAGCACTTGGAGTATGACATAAGATGTCAACTTCTGGTAGAATATCTCACAAAATGTCCAATCTCAGGAGCACTAACAAAAGGAAGAGAGGTACCAGAAAAGCTACTACAACAATTTGTTCGCACTTTTAATGAAGTTGAAGAAAATCAGGCATCTGCTCATGTATGGAGAAGTGTTTTTGTAACATTGACTCCTGCAAGAGTAAGAGAGTGGCTTGAACTGCCTATTCTTGATAGTTATGTTGAACCTTCAAGCAAAGAAGAATTAATAAGCTTCATTATTGGGCTTGGCTACAAGAAAAAGAATATCAACAAAATTGGAGCAATTAGAAGAAGTGAATTGCCAGCCATCTGGTAAGTGATGATGGAAGTGCTAAACAAATGTCTCACTTCAAAGATAGGAGGAACTGATCAAATCAGTCAAGCTATTCTGACAATCATGTATGGACTCATAACTGGGTTCAAAATTGATTATGGGTCAGAAATTTTCAACCTACTCAAAAGGTCAATCATCACCAGAAATGGAAGAATAAACTCACATCTGCCATATCCAAGGTTAATCTCTATTTTCATCTCTGAAACTTTTGCTACAAGGAACATGGAAATTCCAATTTTGGAAGATGTTTGGAGGTCAAACATCATGAAGGTCTGGAGTTCCAATCATGGATGGGAATCAGACAAAGATATCCCTGTGTTACCAGAAAGCATGATATGCCTCATTGCACCAGACTCACAATACAGAATACAACATGAAGAACTTCTGACCAAATCATATTCTCCAACAGAAGAGCCCAGCAGAGAAGTTGTGAACTGTTCTTCATCAACAGAAAAAGGAGATGATGAGAAGTCCTCGCCATCAGAAAAGGAGGGTGCAGAAGGAAAAAGAATTCAGGAGATAGCTAACTTGGAGATAGCTAACTCACCAGAAAGCAAGAAAGAACATGCTAAAAGTCAACAAATTCATGAAGCAGGAACTCATCATGAATTTGAAATTCATCAAGAACATTATGCAGAATCACATATTGCTGGAGAAACGCATGCTGCTGAAATTGAAGCCACTGAAGTCATACATTATGATGAATCTCATATTGCTGGTACATCTATTTTAAACACTGTTTTAGTTGGGTCTCACAGAGAAGAAACAAAATCAGAAAGCTCGGTTAATGTATCCTACAAGATAGAATACAGAACAACTAAGGTTGATGAGGAGGTTACTAGTTCCATTAATCTCAACTCTGAATCAGAAAATGAGGAAGAAGATGAGATCCCAATAGATAGAGATCAGGAAATTGATCAAGGAAATCTGGCAAAAGGTAATTTTTTTACCTCAAAAACTTGTGGAGAATCATATGTTGATATGGTTCAAGGACACAAGGAAATCCAGGATGAAAATGAGTTTTTCATCACTGTTGGAGATGATTCTGGTAAACTTAAAGCTGCACCAAAATCTGGTAAATCCAAAAGTGACCCAATCATTTCCAAAACAGCAGCCAATGTGTTTGCAGCTGGTATGTTACGAGGAACATCTGTTGTTCACAATATCCCTGAAACACCCATGAACCAAGAGAATTTAGAAACAGTGCTGGAAAATGTTTACAAAGTCTGCAAAAGAAATCCAGTTGAAGAAAAACTTGATATGTTGCTGTCAGAAATACAAGGTCAAAGAGCTGATATGAAGACTCTGTCAGAATCAGTGGAGGCAATAAAGAAACAAACTGAAGAAAACACTGAAGCACTAAAGTCTCTTCAAAAGATGAAAGAAAAGGCACCAGAATCCAACATCTCTGCATCAGAAATCCAGAAATTTTTACTGAATTAGAAAAGATCAAGGCACAAGTTGCAAATGCGGTAGAATCAAGGCAATCAAGCAGTTCAAACAGAGTTTTGGAGGAAGTTACCATGCTGAGGGCAAGCAATAACAGTATCACAGATGCCCTTGAGAAGCTGTCAAAAGAATGGGCTGTAATTCAGACGAAAGCTCAAATTGAATTCACAAATGTTCAGAAAAACATAACCAGCAACTCAAAACAGGTAAAAGAAGTGCAACAACTAATAGAGAAGATGCAATTCAATATTGCAAGATTGGCCAAAGTGGATCCCCAAGAACTCATGAAAGAAATTCCTACTGAAAGCTTACATCAAGAAGCTCCAAAGTCAACTCCTTAACAATCATCAACCACACCAATCATCAAAGCTGGAATCACAATGATGGGTCCACCTCCAAATGTTCCAAAAGATGAAATGCTGAAAAGGTTAGCAACGACAAAACCTCAAGTTATTACAAATTTGAAATTGCTAGCATCTGTCCCAAATCCAACATTGTCTGATGACTCTGCTATAAGTAAATATATGAATATACAAACAATGAATGAATGGGAACAAGAAGGTGACACATCAAGAAAAACAAAAATTGTTAAGAGAAAAATCTCTGAAACCAAGTCTGTCATGGTTAAAGAGATTGCCTGAGATGTAATGATATTTCCTGAGAACAATCTGATGAGCTATTATTTAACAAAAGAAGATGAACTACCAAGATCACTATCTCCTACCAGACTGGGTCTAAGAAAAGAAAGGATGAAAAGAGGGTCAGGTAGCATTCACAAACAGAATGGGAATCCAGTAAGGAGAATTTTAAAGGTGGATGAAGTGATAGTTGCAACTGATGATGTTGGAGGAACTCATTTGCAAAACAGATACACACTTCAAAGAGAAAATGGGGAAGAACAAAAGGTGACTGATGAAGAAATAGCTGACCAGTTGCATCCTTTAGACATTCTGTTTCTAAAGGATCACTATGAAAAGGAAAAGAAAAATAACCAAGAGGTCAGAAGGGCATTAAATGGCATATCAAAGGTTGGAATATTGCTATTTGAAAGAATGGTTTTTTCAAACTTTGATCTATGCATCAACAATGAGCATATGCACAACAAAAAGGTGTATGTCAGATCACCAAAGACAAAAGTTCCCTCGGATATATTGGAAGATGCAAGATCTGGAGACATCATTATGCTGACAAGTAAAAAGGGAGAACAGGACTATGGTGTAATCTTCAGAGATCATGATAATAAAAAAGCTCTATTCAGAAGTGTTGACATCTGTAAGTACTCCAATCAAACTCTGAAGTATATCTTGAAAACCATGAACAAAAGACAAGAACATCTTCAGAAGATAGAAAAGAACTTGGAGGGAAGCAGAAAAGAAATTGAGCAAATGATTGAAGAATGGATCCAAGCAAGAGAATGGTACAAAGACATGTATATCAGCTACAACAAATATATCTCCTACAAAAAGCAGTTAAAGAAAGGAGATGTGCACAAGAGAGTGAAGCTGAATTGAAGAACCTGTTCATTTGAATTTTTCTCTTTCATGTAATTCGTTTTTCAGAGAACATCAGTAACTGGTTTAAATTTGCAAGTATTTTATTTCCACTGTTTGGAAATTTTCTGTTCATAAGATAGTTCATTTTCTTACAATACTTAGGGGGAAACTGTTAGGAAACTTTATTTGTAAGTATTAAAGAAAATCACAATCAACTGGATCTATGAAGAGATCACAGTCCTGAAGATCACAAACAAGAACAAGAAGATCAGATGGGACAATTGAAATGCACAACATCTACTTCAAAGAAACACAGGTTGATCAAGAGCTGAATTGGATTATCAGAGAAGGTCAATTCTGATGGATCTGATGATATTTCTGATGAAATATCATCAGTTTCTGACTATTCTGGTCATCAGAACTTTTCTGATGATTTGTTCATCAGAATTTCTGATGAAGTGGTTTATCAGAATTCTGATGAAGTACCCCACTTGTCTGAAATTGGCTCTATCCTGCCACAATTACCGATGCAAGTTGACATTATTGGATATCATGATGAAAAAGGCAACTAGAACGTTGGATTCAATGAATATGTCAATTGGCCACTTTTTGCAGGACTTATTGCATGAATAAACTATTGTTTATTCATGCACCCAGCCTTCTATAAATAGAAGGCTCAACCAGGAGAAGCAAAGTGAGTTTCCAGCTTATCATTCATACATACATCAAAACTCCATTGCCCTCTCACCCACAGAATTTAAGATTCATTTGTACTAGATAATAATCTTACAATCACCTTGTAAACCATTTTGTTTCATAGTGATATAAACTTGATAATTCTGTAGGTCTTGTTTCTTGAAAGTCTGATTTCCATTTCCGCACATCTTTTTCACATCTACTGAAATCACTTGCCATATTACGTGAAAAGAAGTTGTTTTAAGGCCATACTGGGTCCAACACTTATCCCTATAAACTATTGTAATAAGAAACTTGGGTTTTACCCATGTGATTATTAATATCAAATGTGGTGGTTTTACTCTGATAAACATTTCCTAACTACGGTCCTGATGTAATTTCCGCTGCCAAATTAACAAACTGATACCACCAAAATTCTGAGTTCGCGTCCGCCCGTTCCCGGGACAGATAAGGGATCGGGGGTTGCGACAGGAACAGACAAAAGTTTGAGCAGCATATAAGTGGTTTTTGATTGCATATTTATACTAACCTTTTCATGTTTCTTATGCAAGAAGTGAAAGATTCCCATCTCTCAAAACAAGACACGTATCATAAGCAAAACTCATACACGTACACACCATTTGTTTTAAATGTTTGGTTTAATTTTTGGTACTCATATGCACTCGTGACTCGTGCATCTATCATTCAAATGTTTTAGTTACGATTTTATTAATATTTTATTATTTATTTATATATTATAATTAATTCAGCTACTTCACTTATTTGGTGCTTATAACTTCTAAAATATGACGTTTTATAAAATAATAAGTATGTCATTAGAACGAGAATATCTGTATCTACATTTTGAACCAAGTTTCATTAAAAATGGAGTAGGTTCAAATATAATGTATTTTTATTATTATAATCATTAAGTGGTTTCTACGTTTGCCAAAATACTTTATATTTATATCGGTCAACTTACCTATAACCTACTCGTGTAATAACTTTATTTTTAAATTTAAAAATTTTGGGAATGTTACACGTTCTATGCCGCTTGCAGAGTATGCGGTGCATAGCGGTTTATATACGGAGGCTGAGATCGCTACGGATCTATATACAACGGTATGTTTAACACAAATTTTGTATTCTTATTATGATTATTTTAATATATAATATTTAAGACTTAATATTATATATTAAAATAATCCGTAAACGGGCGTTTAAACGGCTGCAAACGCAGCAAAGGGCTGCAAAATCGCTGCCGTTTACCGCTGCGTTTGCAGCCGTTTAAAGTCCTGTTTACGGTTGCAAACGCAGCTGCAAACGGCAGCGATTTCGCCCTAACGAGTATCGAAACTAAGATCGCCGTTAAATTATATATTTTTTATTGTTTAGTCGAAGTCGAACCGTAAGGCGCGTAGGTCCCTAACGAGCGTCGAAACTAAATTCGTCATTAAAATATAAAACGACGAACTTAGTTTCGACGCTCGTTAGGGACCTACGCGCCTTACGGTTCAACTTCGATTAAATAATAAAAAAAATATTTTAACGTCAAACTTAGTTTCGACGCTCGTTAGGGACCTCCGCGCCTTACGGTTCGAATTCGACTAAATTGTTTTTTTTTAAACAGAAAATTGTTTTTTTTTTAAACAAAAATATTTTTTTAAACAGAAAACTGTTTTTTTTAAATAGAGTAAACTGTTTGTTTTTTTTAAAGCAGAAAAACAGTTTTTTAAAATATAGTAAACTGTCTTTTTAAACGTCTCCCGTAAGGCGCGTAGGTCACTAACGAGCGACGGAACTAAGATCGCCATTAAAATAATTTTTTTTATTATTTAGTCCATGTCGAACCGTAAGGCGCGTAGGTCCCTTAGGAGCGTCGAAACTAAGATCGCCGTTTTATATTTTAAAGACGAACTTAGTTTCGACGCTCGTTAGGGACCTTCGCGCCTTACGGTTCAACTTCGACTAAATAATAAAAATATATAATTTAACGACGATCTTAGTTTCGACGCTCGTTAGGGTCGTACGCGCCTTATGGACGGCGTCGACTAAATAATAAAAAAAATATAATTTAACGACGATGTTAGTTTCGACGCTCGTGAGGCGCGTAAGGCACTAACGAGCGTCGAAACTAAGTTCGCCGTTAAAATATATTTTTTTTATTATTTAATCGAAGTCGAACCGTAAGGCGCGTAAACCCTAACGAGCGTCGAAACTAATTTTGTCGTTAAAATATTTTTTTTATTATTTAGTCGACGTCGTCCGTAAGGCGTGTAGGTAACTAACGAGCGACGAAACTAAGATCGCCGTTAAAATAATTTTTTTTATTATTTAGTCCATGTCGAACCGTAAGGCGCGTAGGTCCCTTAGGAGCGTCGAAACTAAGATCGTCGTTTTATATTTTAATTACGATCTTAGTTTCGAGGCTCGTTAGGGACCTACGCGCCTTACGGTTCGACTTCGACTAAATAATAAAAAAAATATAATTTAACGACGATCTTAGTTTCGACGCTTGTTAGGGTCGTACGCGCCTTACGGACGACGTCGACTAAATAATAAAAAAAAATATAATTTAACGACGATCTTAGTTTCAACGCTCGTAAGGGTCGTACGCGCCTTACGGACGACGTCGACTAACTAATAAAAAAATATAATTTAACGACGATCTTGGTTTCGACGCTCGTAAGGCGCGTACGCGCCTTACGGACGACGTCGACTAAATAATAAAAAAAATATAATGTAACAATGATCTTAGTTTCGACGCTCGTAAGGCGCGTACGGCACTAACGAGCGTCGAAACTAAGTTCGTCGTTAACATATTTTTTTTTATTATTTATTCGAAGTCGAACCGTAAGGCGCGTAGGGCCCTAACGAGCGTCGAAACTAAGTTCGTCGTTAAAATATATTTTTTTTGTTATTTAGTCGACGTCGTCCGTAAGGCGCGTAGGTGACTACCGAGCGACGAAACTAAGATCGCCGTTAAAATAATTTTTTTTATTATTTATTCCATGTCGAACCGTAAGGCACGTAGGTCCCTTAGGAGTGTCGAAACTAAGATCGTCGTTTTATATTTTAACAACGAACTTAGTTTCGACGCTCGTTAGAGACCTACGCGCCTTTCAGTTCGACTTCGACTAAATAATAAAAAAAAAAATAATTTAACGACGATCTTAGTTTCGACGCTCGTTAGGGCCGTACGCGCCTTACGGACGACGTGACTAAATAATAAAAAAAAATCAATTTAACGACGATCTTAGTTTCGACGCTCGTAAGGGCCGTACGCGCCTTACGGACGACATCAACTAAATAATAAAAAAATATAATTTAACGACGATCTTAGTTTCGACGCTCGTAAGGCGCGTACGCGCCTTACGGACGACATCGACTAAATAATAAAAAAAATTAACGACGATATTAGTTTCGACTCTCGTAAGGCTCGTACAGCCCTAACGAGCGTCGAAACTAAGTTCGTCGTTAAAATATATTTGTTTTATTATTTAGTCGAAGTCGAACCGTAAGGCGCGTAGGGCCCTAACGAGCGTCGAAACTAAGTTCGTCGTTAACGTCGTCCGTAAGGCGCGTAGGTGACTAACGAGCGACGAAACTAAGATCGCCGTTAAATTTTTTTTTATTTAGTCCATGTCGAACCGTAAGGAGCGTAGGTCCCTTAGGAGCGTCGAAACTAAGATCGTCGTTCGTTTTATATTTTAACGACGAACTTAGTTTAGACGCTCGTTAGGGACCTACGCACCTTACGGTTCGACTTGGACTAAATAAAAAAAAATATTTTAACGACGATCTTAGTTTCGACGCTCTTTAGGGACATACGCGCTCGAAATCCGTAACGAGTCAAAAATATATAATCTTTTTATTATTTAGGTGACGTCGTCCGTTACGAGCGTAGGTCCGTTACGCGCATCGAAATCCGTAACGAGTCAAAATAATATTGTATTTTTATTATTTAGTCGACATCGTCCGTTACGAGCGTAGGTCCGTTTTGCGCGTCGAAATCCGTAACGAGTAAAAAATATATTGTTTTTTTATCCTCATTTAGTCGATGTCGTCTGATTATTATTTACTAACCGGTTTCCTTTTGTGCAGGTATTTTCACAAGATGATTTCCACTTCCATCATCGCTCGAAACAAGAGCCGGGAGTGGTGTACCAGCGGTGACTTTTTTTCTTGTATTGCCTCTTGTACAAGAGGTCGTGCGCTCTCGCCCACGGGTTGGCGCAGTACTTCGCATCCGCGCATCATCGACAGGAGCGCGGACTGTTATTTGGCGGCGCCCACGTGACTAGGATAGCCCTTTCGTTGGGCTATCACCCGGAGAATGACCACGATCGTGTAGGCCCGGCGATACAGCTGAAGCGGATGGGGATGAACACAATATCTGGAATGCACGTTACCAAAAAATTCCCATGCGGGAAGCGGTTTAAGAATAAGGACGGCGAGCAATACGCGCTTACGCAGCTGCCGGCACAGTTCAATCTGGTATTTCCCCCGCGCGATCCGGAGCTGTCGGAGGAGCATGAGCCAGCCAGCGTCAATTCCAGAGCCACCACAGCCGCATGGACCACCCGGGCCGCCTCAGTTCCCACGACATGTTTGGCCCGGTCTTGACCCATCATATCAGCGGCTACGTCGCGACCTTGACAGGCAGAACTATATGTTGGAGTGGGTAGTTGCGGAGCTGCAAGAGCGCCGACAGCGTGACGGGTTGTCACGGCCCCAGCCCCGGTTTGACCCGGTTAGGAGCCGCGGGACAGGAACCCGTGGTATTTATTAATTGATGCGACAGCGGAAGTTTCAACAGGATCTTTTCAACTTGAAAATGCTCGATTATTTTATTTCATAATTCGGGATAAACCCCGTAATTTACAATAGAGGAATTTAACTAGGAAATTCCCTGATTTATAAAATATGTTCATTTATTTTAACTAAGTCACCTCTTCAAGCTTGTTAGTGCTACGTAGCACGTTTTTCTTGATTTACACCAGGTCGCCTGAAACATGTTTTAAAAATATTTTGTCAGCGGGGAAATACTGGTGAATCATTCTTTTTGCACAAAACAACACATAGTTATAAATTACAGCATAAGAGCGATTACAATGGCTTTTATCTTATTTTTATCTGGCGCCGTGTCACCTGGTGACGATGGTCATACCACTATTGGGTCTTTCCCCAAGTAGTGACGATTATCACAGTTAGGATTTATTAGCCTAACTGTGAGAAATTAGTAATGTGCACAATACCCCACTAGCCAGTGATTCAAGATAACCACGACTTAATCCCTGTAATTATAACTTTTGAAAATAATTGGAGTATTGTAAAACATTGTTGATAAAAAGAGAATGACTCACATTGCAGATTTATATGGGCAGAGTTTAGCCTACTGATTAGCCTTGTAACCTAATTTAAATAACAATGCACACGAACTAGGTCGGTAACTAATACAGCATTTACGATAACTCACGAGATTAAAACCCTCACAACGAATGACAAATTGCAATACTTAAACATCCATCGAATTTACGACGAATGACAAAGTATAACCCTAATTTGAGCAGCACTTAAACATCCATTGGATAGTTTCAATCGATCGGACATTGAATCGTAGCAGCGATCGAGTTAATACCCTGTATCGTAGCAGCGCCTCGCTATTGTAAAAGTAAATTTCGAATTTAAACAGTATGCTTTCGTTTTTGAGAAATGTTTTCGACATCAGTGAACTGCTCATGACCCGTTCTATATATAGGTGAAATTTGGGTCTCACGTGGCCCGCGTGAGCCCCCCAAGGATCCTTACGCGGCCCGCGAGGGCACTCTATTCGTAGACTAGGGATAGCGTGTCACACCTAGGCCTGCAACGTGTGCGACGCGTGGCCCGGCGTGCTTATCCGGTCAACCCAACGTTGACGCGGCCCGCGTAAGGCTAAGCTAACCCTTACGCGGCCCGCCTGAAACTCATAAACTTTGTTTTCTTGGTTTTTCATGTACAGTAGAGTTTCAAGGGTCCGGGTTTTTACTTACGGTTCATTTTGGGACATTTTTGAAGGTCCTTACATCCTCCCCACCTTATTTAAAATCTCGTCCTCGAGATTTATTGAAATAAGTGTGGATACTTTCGCTTCATTTCCGATTCCAACTCCCAATTTCCACCAAAATCTATCACACATGTCCTAAGCATGTCCTCCAGGGTTTGGATCGTCCTTTCACTTTGTCCGTCTGTTTGAGGATGATATGCAGTGCTTAAATTTAGTCGGGTTCCCATTGCTTCCTGGAAACTTGTCTAGAAATGGGAAGTGAAACGACTATCTCTATCCGATACAATGGAGAGTGGAACTCCATGTAAGGATACTACTTCATCTACATACAACTTGGCTAACCTTTCCATGCTAAAGGTTTCCTTCATAGGTAGAAAATGAGCTGATTTGGTTAATCGATCCACAATTACCCAAATCGCATCATTACCTTTTTGGGTTTTGGGTAACTTAGTAACAAAGTCCATTGTTATGAGTTCCCATTTCCATACCGGCATTTCTAATTGTTGTAATAAACCTGAAGGTTTCTGGTGTTCTGCCTTTACTTGTGAACAAGTAAGACACTTAGAAACATATCTAGCTATGTCCTTTTTCATTCCTATCCACCAGAAGTTATTTCTTAAATCTTGGTACATCTTATTGTTACCAGGATGCATGGTATACCTAGATTTATGGGCTTCTTCTAAAATCTTATTTCTCAATTCTCCTTGCCTAGGTACCCAAATCCTTTTCTTATGGAATCTCCAAATTCCATCAGATCCTTGCTCTAATTCTTTTATTCGTCCCTTCATTCTTTCAGCATCATCCTTGATTGCTGTTTCTTGAGCGTTCTTCAGTTGTTCCATTAAGTCTAGTTGTAGACTTAATCTAAGAGCACGAACTCGCTTTTGCTTCTCATGATATTTACGACTTAAGGCATCTGCAACTACATTGGCCTTTCCTTCGTGATATTGAATATCACAGTCGTAATCACTTAAAATCTCCATCCACCTTCTTTGCCTCATGTTTAATTCTTTTTGCCCAAATATATACCTTAAACTTTTGTGATCCGTATAGACAGTAAACTTACTTCCATACAGATAATGTCTCCAAATCTTAAGGGCAAAAATTATGGCTCCTAATTCTAAGTCATGAGTCATATAGTTTTCTTCGTGCTTCTTCAATTGTCTTGAGGCATACGCAATTACCTTCTTGCGTTGCATTAGTACACATCCTAATCCTAGCTTAGAAGCATCGTAGTAAACTTCAAAATCCTCTGTTCCTTCTGGCAAAGCTAGAATTGGAGCGTTTGTTAGCTTTTGCTTCAGAATCCTAAAAGCCTCTTCTTGCTTGGGTCCCCATTCAAACTTAGCTGCTTTACAGGTTAGCTTAGTTAATGGTACAGCTATTTTGGAAAAATCTTTAATGAATCGTCTATAGTATCCGGCTAATCCTATAAAACTTCTAATTTCCATAGCTGATTGCGGGACTTTCCATTTGGTGATTGCTTCTATTTTAGCAGGATCTACGTGAATTCCTTCGTGATTCACCATGTGTCCTAAAAATTGCACTTCTTGTAGCCAAAATTCACATTTTGAGAATTTGGCGTAAAGTTTTTCTTTTCTTAACAAAGTTAAGAGTACATGCAAGTGCTGACAGTGTTCATCTTGGCTTTTTGAATAAATAAGTATATCGTCGATGAAGACAATTACAAATTTATCCAAATATGGTTTACAGATTCTATTCATCATGTCCATGAATGTTGCAGGTGCGTTCGTTAGTCCGAAGGGCATGACTGTAAACTCGTAATGACCATACCTAGTTCTGAAAGCAGTTTTAGGTATGTCTTCTTCTTGTACCCTCAATTGATGATATCCAAAACGTAAATCTATCTTAGAAAAATATCTAGCTCCTTGCAATTGATCAAAAAGATCATCAATCCTAGGTAATGGGTATCGATTCTTAATTGTAACCTTATTCAATTCCCTATAATCGATACACATTCGCATCGAACCGTCTTTCTTCTTTACAAACAACACTGGCGCTCCCCACGGGGAGGAACTAGGTTGTATGAATCCTTTGCTTAATAATTCATCTAACTGCTTTTTCAATTCTAGCATTTCGGTGGGTGCTAACCAATAGGGTGCCTTAGCTATCGGTGTAGTTCCAGGAATTAAATGAATTCTAAATTCTACTTCCCTATCAGGTGGTAACCCTGGTAGCTCTTCTGGGAATACATCTGGGTATTCTGCTACTATTGGAATTTCCTTAAGTTCCTTATTTTTCGTGTTAATGATGACGGAAATCATATACACCATTTCTTGTTTTCTTGAATAACTGGCCAACTTCATTACTGAAATGAATTTCAGTGGCTTTCGTGGCTTATCTCCTGTAATCACTACTAATTCTCCTGTGGGTGTATGAATCTCTATGGAATTCTTATCACAGAGAATTCGGGCATGGTTGGCTACTAACCAATCCATTCCTAATACTACATCGAATTCGGCTAACTTCATAGGTAACAAGTTTGCAGAGAATTTATGGCCTAAGAGTTCTATCTTTCCTTCTCGCAAAACTTTATCTATGTGAACAGAATTACCATCTGCCGTTTCGACTGTAAAAATCTGCCTAAGGTTGGTTAAAGGTAGGTTAAGAGTTTGGCAGAATGAAGTATTTATAAAACTTTGGTTTGCACCAGAGTCAAATAATACTTTTGCATAAACGTCATGAACTAAGAACGTACCAACTATCATGTCAGGGATTAACTCTGCTTCCTGAGTAGTCAACTGGAAGGCTCTTACGTTCTTTTTGGTAGTTCCTTCTGCAAGTTTAGCTTTGTTATCAGCTGGTTTGGCCAATTTAGGGCAGTCTGGCCTAAAATGTCCAGCTTCTCTACAGTTGTAGCAGATTGTTGCTTTCTTCTTCCTGTAATTTTCTTCTTGGTGCCCCGGAATTTTGCAGAAATTGCAATACCCCTTGCATTTTCCAAAATGCTTTCTTTTACAGGCATTGCAAAATGGAACAGTGGAAGATTGCCCAGTTCCCTTTTTCTTGAAATTGCTACGGTTACCCATATGGAATCCTTGGGTAATCTTTTGGGCCACTTCCTTTTTCCGGGTTTCTTCTCTTGTGCGCACCAGTCCGTCAGTTAGGGTGTTAGCTAATTCCACAGCATCGTCAATAGTGCGGGGTCTCGCAGCTTTGACGATATCTCGAATTTCGCCAATCAATCCCCAAATATAACGGGAAATAAGTACCGGTTCTGGCGAAGCCAGGGTTGGTACCACTCTTTCATACTCGAAGAATGTCGAAGTATATCCTCGACAGTGTACATCCACCATTCGGTGGTTCAGGAACTTATTTGTCATTTGTTCCTTTTCATATTCGGGACAGAATTTTCTTTCCACTAGTTGCTTAAATTCTTCCTAGCTCAGGGTATAGGCCATATTTCTTCCTTTGGCTTGAAGTACCGTATTCCACCATTCTAGCGCCCCTTCTTTAAAAAGATGCGACGCATACATGACCTTGTCTTCTTCGGCACATTTACTTATCATAATTACTGCTTCGGTTTTCTCCAACCAACGCAGTGCTGCAGTCGCCCCTTCATTGCCTACAAATTCAGCTGGTTTACAGGCAAGAAATTCTTTGTAAGTGCAACCAGGTGTTGCAGCTTTCATTCTTTTGAGAATTGTGGCTTGCAGTGTATTATCGTTATTGTTATTGTTGTTGCCGCCTCCGTTTACACTATTACTAAAATTGTCCTCATGAGTACGTTTGCTAGGAATAATTTGTTGAGGTTCAACTGGATTTCGAGCTGCAGCAAGTATTGCTGGAATAGCATTAGCTATTCCTTGAGCAACGATATTCTCGATATCTTGCCTATTTAGAAATTGATCTTCATTGTTATGCTCAGATTGATTAACTTCGTTATCGGGTTCATTACCAGCGTTTGCCATCTGGTAATTAATTTATGTAAGGAATTAGTATAAAATAATTAATAACCAAACATAACAAAATAATTGCACATAATCACGTTAACAAGTATAGCCAAAATTGTCGATCTTTCAACGTTTGATATTATATATATATTAGGCATCCGTACAAACTGGTTATCTTACAATAGTTTTATTTTTAGTTATTATTATTATACAACCACAACTACTCCCTTATTCCACCTGCATCTGCTGGCACCTCAGAAGCGACGTTCCCTTTCGTCGTACTTCCAGGAGATCTTTTCTCCTACCTCCCGAATCCTATTCCCTGCATTCACCAGTTCCTCGCCGAAAAGGCGGAGTTCAGCTAGGTTTTCATTGCTCATTGGTGGGTTTGGTACAGGTTTTGGGTCGAACTGAGGGAAAAAGGTATAAGGGTTATTAAGGAGGTTTTGAAACTGTCAGTCGTTGGTCCACCATTCGTCCATTTTTCCTAGAGGTTGGGTGTGGATCAAAAGGTCTGGAATAGCTGGTTCCAAGTTTATTGGAAGTTGGGATTCAGCAGGATATGGAAAGAGGTTGTTATTGATAGGCCTAAGGATATCACAACTTGCCAGTATGCGATCTAGTTCCTCTTGCAGGGGCAATTCCTCGGTTTACCTAGAACTTTCCCCAATTTCTATTCCTGCTTGCCTAGAACTTTCCCCAATTTCTATTGCTGGTTTCCTTCTGCGCACACGCCTCCATCCCACAAATCTTCTTCTTTTCTTAGGCTTTGATTTCTCCGGAGGTGTAGCTTGAAATTCCATAGGTTCCTCAATATCGGGCAAGTAGCCAGTAAAATCTCTGGAAACTTCTATTTTTACAGGATAGAGATTGAGATTCTGAAGGGCTTCAGATAATTTATTCATGCTGTTTAGCATTTATGAAGAAACACACAAAATTTTAGGTTAAAATTTTGTAAATTAAATTTTCACAGAATCACAAAATGGAAAGCAAAAAATTTATTAATTATGAATATCTATTAAACCATTTTATTAAAACAAGACATTTATTTTTAGTACAACTAAAATTTAAAATAGACTAATGGTTATTTATTATATTAAAGTTTCTAGCTGGTATTTAACATGGGTGCTATACTGGTTTGGTAATTTAACTATAAGTTAGCATTTACTGCAATAGTGGCTAACATATAGAGATCTGTCCATTTTTCATCTAACTCATCTTCCCATGGTGGGTTATTGCCTATTTTCTGGGTTTCCTTATTACTCATCACTCCTTTTGGTTATGACTGTTTTATTTTCTCTTGAATTTTTCTAATAATCCAACTTCTTTTATTAGGGGTAAGTGGTTTCTCAAACTGGGCCTTACGGACAAATATTTTTTCCTCAGTTTCTGCTGAGTATCTTGAGGAATTTGATTGAGATGAAGTTCCCTTATCTTTTGGTGAACTATCTAATTGACGATAGATGTCCGAAAGTCTTTGCTTACCCATACTATAACTAACAAGTAGTCAGTTAATAAAACACGTAATCACAGGATGGCAATCAGTAAAATTAAGTATTTCTAAATAATTAATTGGCTTAAATCAGTGGCTCTGATACCACCTTTTCCTGTCACGGCCCCAGCCCTGGTTTGACCCGGTTAGGAGCCGCGGGACAGGAACCCGTTGTATTTATTAATTGATGCGACAGCGGAAGTTTCAACAGGATCTTTTCAACTTGAAAATGCCCTATTATTTTATTTCATAATTCGGGATAAACCCCGTAAATTACAATAGAGGAATTTAACTAGGAAATTCCCTGATTTATAAAACATGTTTATTTATTTTAACTGAGCCACCTCTTCAAGCTTGTTAGTGCTCCGTAGCACGTTTTTCTTGATTTACAGCAGGTCGCCTGAAACATGTTTTAAAAATATTTTGTCAGCGGGGAAATACTGGTGAATCATTCTTTTTGCACAAAATGACACATAGTTTTAAATTACAGCATAAGAGCGATTACAATGGCTTTTATCTTATTTTTATCTGGCGCAGTGTCACCTGGTGACGATGGTCATACCACTATTGGGTCTTTCCCCAAGTAGTGACGATTATCACAGTTAGGATTTATTAGCCTAACTGTGAGAAATTAGTAATGTGCACAATACCCCACTAGCCAGTGATTCAAGATAACCACGACTTAATCCCTGTAATTATAACTTTTGAAAATAATTGGAGTATTGTAAAACATTGTTGATAAAAAGAGAATGACTCACATTGCAGATTTATATGGGCAGAGTTTAGCCTACTGATTAGCCTTGTAACCTAATTTAAATAACAATGCACACGAACTAGGTCGGTAACTAATACAGCATTTACGATAACTCACGAGATTAAAACCCTCACAACGAATGACAAAGTGCAATACTTAAACATCCATCGAATTTACGACGAATGACAAAGTATAACCCTAATTTGAGCAGCACTTAAACATCCATTGGATAGTTTCAATCGATCGGACATTGAATCGTAGCAGCGATCGAGTTAATAACCTGTATCGTAGCAGCGCCTCGCTATTGTAAAAGTAAATTTCGAATTTAAGCAGTATGCTTTCGTTTTTGAGAAATGTTTTCGACATCAGTGAACTGCTCATGACCCGTTCTATTTATAGGTGAAATTTGGGTCTCACGTGGCCCGCGTGAGCCCCCCTTGATCCTTACGCGGCCCGCGAGGGCACTCTATTCGTAGACTAGGGCTAGCGTGTCACACCTAGGCCTGCCACGTGTGCGACGCGTGGCCCAGCGTGCTTATCCGGTAAACCCAACGTTGACGCGGCCCGCGTAAGGCTATGCTAACCCTTACGCGGCCCGCCTGAAACTCATAAACTTTGTTTTCTTGGTTTTTCATGTACAGTAGAGTTTCAGGGGTCCGGGTTTTTACTTACGGTTCATTTTGGGTCATTTTTGAACGTCCTTACACGGGTTACCTCCACAACCCTACATTCCGGATGTGGAATGGAATCAGCATCAGCAGCAGGAGCAGCAGAAGGATCCACAGGATCCACTGCCATAGTATTTTATCATTTTGTTATGTATGCACAAACTTTTGCTGTATATATCAAACTTTTGGTGTACATATAAAACTTTTGCTGTAAACGGTGTAACATATTTGAACAATACCCGGGTATTTCCACTTATTTAACGCTATAGTATTTTAACGTTATAGTATTCGAACCGTATATACGCTTTTCAAAATTTTAACATTATACGTTTTTCGACGACATCGACTAAATAAATTAACGACGATGTCTACTAAATAATAAAAAAACATTATATATTTTTAACTTGTTATATATTTTAAGCGAGTTAACGTTGTAACCAGGTGAGAATTTATACCACAAATATGCCGAATGACGAAACCAAATTCTGAAAGGTTATATACGCTGCGTATAGAGCTATACGCAGCGTATATAAACCTTGTAAAAATCTGATGCTTCAAACCCACCAAAATGACCCCAAAAGTTCAGATGGTTTATATACGCTGCGTATAAAGCTATACTCAGCGTATATACCGCCTTGTTTTCTGTGCAATGATTGGTGATCAGGCACTGAGATCCATGCTTCACCTACGCTGCGTATAGACCTATACGCAGCGTAGGTAAACCCTGATTTTATTAGGGTTTGGTGTGCCAATAGACACATTGGTGTGCCAATAGGTAAACCCTAATAGAAAAGGAGGCTGCGACATTTACTGGATCAGAGGTATGCAGTGTGTATTTTATGGGCAATGTTGACCCGTTTACTTATGGATGGATTGATTCAGGTCATTAATTACCTTTACCAGGTCATATGGGTAAACTAGAAAAAAAATATCTTAAAAAGATATAGATCACGGGGTTCAAAAGTCACATAAAAATTATTTAAGGAATAAAACTTCCTAAATCATAAAACATCATAAATCATCTCATAGAACCTTATTTATTTTTATATTTGACATTTTTTATTTGTAATAATATTAATACATCAATTATTTAAAGAACAAAAAAAGAAGTCTCAAACCTTTGTTGAAAGTGCCATTTTTGTTCTTAACTCGTCTGCCCACGTACTTTAGAAAAAGGTTATTACCATTTACCAAAGGATATAATGGTGGTCACCAAGTGGTTACAAGTGCTATTAAAGCAAAATAATGGAAAGGGATTGAGTTGCAGGTTGAAAAGAATGATTTAAAATTAAAATAGCGAAACTTTGGTTCAAAGTGTTATGGTTTGAATACTATATATTATTGGTTTTATCAAATGTGTATCATGCTGAATGAGACCCGTTAATTGACTAAGGTGGCTGATTTAAGTGATCAAGTTGTGGATATGGGTCAACTAAGCGGTGTTATTTAGCAATGAGTTTATTATTAAAAAAAGCCAAGATGTATCGTGAAAGTTTTATTTTATGATGTATAGTTGATCCAAACCTTTTCGTTTAAGACGATATTTTGTAAGATAGAGTGACGGGTTAGGTTTTGTAAGTTAAAAACTTAATGCTTTAACGTCAACATTTGTAATAGATATCATAATTGGAACTGATATCAGTTGGGACATCCGTCGCAACGAACGGGCATTCTCACTAGTATAATATAGTTAATAATCCATAATGCTAGTTATGTATGTCATAAGTGTGTATACATGTTTTAATAGTTTTTTATGTTCTAACTTATTGGATATTTTATACATATGAATCATATGTTAATATATATAAGTGGGTTGGTTCGTCTAAAATTAAAAAATATATATATAGGTTCGTACGAGTACGTATTCGTCTAAAAATAATTTATTTATAGATGTCTACGGGTACGTGTTCGTCTAAGATAAATATAAATTTATACAAAATTTAGAGTTTGGGTGTTCGCCAATAGTTTTACATCGTCTGAGATTAAAAGTACCAATATTGTTTTCTATAGTTTTTACTACATATGATGACAATTGTTTTCTTGCGTGACATATTAGTTGCTTACATAAAAGCTGGTCCTAATGTATGCATGTTTTCATGTATCATGACCTAGTTCATATAAAACTAAGTCTAGTATGTTTAACACACATGCATATAAAATATTAACGCGTATGGATTTCGACTTGAAAATGACGGTTGTCACACCTAAATATAGATATTTTTTAAACGGTCAACAAAATCAATCCCGAGCACTCTCGAGGCACCCGCTGGACCAAACGAAGTACTCCGAGAGTCTCCTGAGTCCACAACCAATTCCGAGGAAAACCCGGTAAGCCACCCGCCCGTAGGCACGACGGTGAAATTACCAGTAAAACTCGTTTGGGTCAAGGATCGAACTCAGGTTTCTCTGGGTCTCCTATCATTGTCCACCAGTGACTCACTCTACACCAAGTGAGAATTAAATCTTATATCTTTCAAGAGAAATACAAGTCTTTTACCACTTGATTTAGAAACCATTGGTAATTTAGATATCTATATATCTATATATAGATATAGTTCACTAATGGACATAGACAAAGCCTACACAATGCATTTCGATAAACAACATGAATTTTATTCAAATTATTCATATTCACTTTCACTGGTATAAATAAAAAGGAACCCACTCATATCTAGCAAAGTTAACAAGTTAAATTTTATACATACGCAATAAAATAATTAAAAAGAAAAAGAAAAAAGAAAAACTGAATAATCAAATATTTTCACGATAACATTCTTCATTTAAAACTGGTTAATTAGAACTCCTCTTTGATAGTCGACCGCAACATAAAAATAAGATTGATGCTGCCTATTTGCTTCTTTGTTCTGTTCAAACCAGCATGGGGGTTGCTCCCCCTTATTATTATTTTTTTTGAACGACAAGAAACAACGTGTCAACCACTGTGACATCGGAATCTGTGGTCAAGGTCGATTACTTGACCGCCGCTAGCCCTTGGCTCTCCCAGATGCGCGGAAACCCGACCTCCACCCGCCCGAAGGCACGGCAGTGGAATAATCGGTAAAACCTCGCCTCCCATCCAAGACGAACCGACGACACCCGTATCCGCCCTTCACCTGGATGCCATAGAAAATAATACGGAGAGTGAGAGTTGAACCTGTGTCACAAGGAACACAAAATCTTTCCCCAATCACTCTACCACTACCTCATTGGCCCTCTCCCAGTCTCCCTTATTATTAAACTCAACTAATTAATGGGCTTCTCTATAATTCTTTTTAGTCCAGCCCAATAACACTCTTATCTACAATGTAGCTCACTTACAAGTCCTATACAGAAGCGTCTAATTTCACTCCTTCAAATTTCAACTTAAAAACTCTACTATAAGCAACCCCTTGATAAGGAAGAAGAAGATACTCACTCTATCCTCTTGCAAGCCACTATCTTTTCCTGTAAAGCATCGGACCAGTTCGCCGCCGCCACGCCACGCCGGTCGGCTCCGACTGCGGCTTGGCTCTCAGCCGCTGCTGAGAACCCTAATCCTAATCCAGAAATCCTAATAAATTTGTAAGTTTATTTGTTTTCCATTTACAATGCAAATGGTTAATTGTTTTGGGTTGATATGGGCAGCTATTTTTTATTGAACGGGTCAGGGTGGGTTAATTGAGACAACCCTTTCTAATTAAATGGGTCAGAATGGGTTGGTGTTATTATCCAAACGGGTCAGCATGGTTTGCTGCCATTTTTCAAACTGGGGAAAACGGTGTATTTCTTTCTGTGTATATCAATTAGGGGTGGCAACAAAAACCCAAACATGATATTTTGGGTTATTTTAGAGGCCTCTTTAAAAAGAGAAATTAGTTAGAATGGACTGGGAATTTAGTCAAGATGGGTTAGGACGGATTTTAAAATAACCATCTAAATTTTAACATGGGTCAAAATGAGAATTTAACTCTCTAAGACCGGACGTAATGGGCGTGTTCTTGCCACAATCCCGCCCGAAAAAGCCGCCACCTCCGCCCCCGTGGGCGTGTTTTTGCTCCAAACCACTTCCGGCGTGATAAATTCCACGCCCAGCCATTCCTTTTGTGTCCAATCAGATTCATTTTCCATTTTGTTAAACCAACCAGATTTTTTTGATGTTTTTTTATTTAATTTTATTGCAAACATAATGCCCTACAATACCCATATTCCTACTACACTCATTCTAGAAAACGTCTCATAATGCCCCATTGCTGACTGGGCTGTCACACGGCGCAAAACACCCATAGGTGGGGTGTTAACCACTACACATGGTCTAATTATTATGTAACGTACTTCCACCTCCTGCTGCCTTTTTGCCGCTCTCATATAACCGACTTCATCTTCACTATTCCCAAACGTCTACTCTTCTGCCTGCAACGTTCTCTCATCTCTGTAAGTCAATTTTCCCATCGTTTCATCTTTTCCACTCACGATTATCATGTATCTCACTCCAGTTGATGCTTGTTGACTAACAATTACACTCTTACACCGATGACTTTGGGGACAATTCGTCCTTCACCTTTAACTTTTAACTGATTTTAGACTCCATTGTTTGTTTAATTACACTCTGTCTTTGTCTTGTTGACTGTTTGGCCCTAATATTCCACAAACATAATATAATTGATTGTAAGTAGCATATTCATACATCTGTTTATGAAGGTTAGGGTTTACTTGATTTAAGTTTATTTTTAAGGTTTACTGAATGAATATAGGGGATCGTAGATTTTTGTATCGGCTCAAGTTACTTTTGTCCTAGGTTTGAGAAATTTTGTACCGTATACGGGTTACCGTATCGGTACCATACTGGTATTGACCGAATGTATACTGTACTGTATTGGTACTATCCGGTATGATACCGGTTCAGGACTTTTAACTTGGTTTCCTTAAGTGCAAAAAATGGTCAGTCAATATGCCTAAAGAAGGTTCTCAACCTTGCGCTTTTAGGACAAATTTCAAATTGCTGTTGCGGCAGTATGTATATTCAAGGTGATCTGAAACAGCAAAGGGGGTGAAAAAGATGCGGCTATCGCAGTTCGTGTTTTTTTTTTTTTTTTTTTTTTTTTTTTTTTTTTTTTGCAGTAGGGAGCTTTTTAATATGTATTAAAATTCTTTTAACAACTCTATTAAAAGTATTTGCTTACATTATGGTACATTATTTATTGTTGTGAATCCATCAGCTATCTACCCAGAAAGCATGACAGTAGCAGCATCCCTTAAAAAAACAATATCTGTAATGAACACCAAAAGATAAGTAAACCAGCAAGCAGCTGTTATGTCATTGAGCACATGACCCACACCATAAAAGAACACAGACCCCTTCCCTAAAGCCACCTCATCATCATCCATGATGCTTTCAAGATTAAACAAAAATCTTTTTTCAGTTCCTCAATCACCTCAAAAGATACAAAAGTCAGTCTTATGAAACACCGTCAATGATCAAGATTCAAGAATAATAAAGCATGGCATTTTTTTTTTTTTTTTTTTTTTTTGATTTTTTGATTTTTTTTATATTTTTATATTTTTTTAAGTTTTTTTAAAGTTTTTTTTTTATTTTTTAATTCTTTTTTGATTTTTTTATTTGTTTATATTTTTAGCCTATCATGCCCAAATCCATCTTGACAAAAACCCATCTTGACCTAAACCCATCCTAACTCATTTCTTAACAAACCCATACCCATCCTAACTCATTACCCAAACCTGCCCAACCCACCCATTTTGCCACCCCTAATATCAATTAATAAGTTGAGAAGATAACATCTGTACAGATCTGATGTCGCAACCCGGCCCCGGTTACTAATGTGGAGCTGCTTACGCGTCAAACGTTGGGTTAAGCGAATATCGAAACTGGGTTCTGCGCGTTACGTGGCGTAGGACGGGTGTTTTTTGGCCCTGGTACGCGTAACCAGCATTTAAACACGTGTAACCGATGCCTAAACGTGCAGAACGACACCGGAATGTGCGTAACTGGCATTAAACACGCGTAACCAAGGGCGTGTGCGCAACTGACGTCAGTTAATCGTGCAAAGTCAGTTTCGCGTAACAGGGTGTCCAAGCTCTGGTACGCATAACCGCGGTAAAAGCGCGTAACGGACGTGGCACGCTTAATTGACACCTGAACGCGCCTAACCGATTCCGTTGCGCACCGAGCGGCTGGTTAAGTGCGTGCTGGGGTCTAATAACATCGCACCAGACGCATGTTTCCCGATCCTGGTACATGTAACCGGCTCCGAACAGGGGCGGATCTACATTGAAAGTTACGGGTTCACACAAACCCACTCGGTTTCAGATTTTTACTAGAGTAGTATATAGAAAATTCTAAATGAACCCATAAAAGAAATTTTGGTTTAACCTATTAAAAAAATTGACAGGTGGCTGACTGGTTAAGGCGCCCAGTTCCAACCTAGGGATTGCTGGTTCGACTCCTGCGATGTTTGATATTTTGAAGGGGTTTTTTTTTTTTTTTTTTTTTTTTTAAATCTAAAACAGGCCTAAGATTTAACATTATACCAGCGTCCCATCCCCCATTTTTCCTGAAACTCGCACATCAGCCCTATTCCCTTAATCTCATCCACCCTCTCACTACCAAATCTCTCATTCTCTTAAGCAAATTGACCCCTAAGCTTCACCCTTTTTGTGTCTTCTTCATCATTTTGTGTATACGTTCTTTGGATTTTGTAGGTAAGTTCTTTTCATTTTTACTTTACAAGGTTTTTATTTTACCATGAGTGATTAAATTCATGAACATACTTGTTAGGTTTCTATTTTACCATGAGTAACTAAATTCATGAACATACTTGTTTCAACTTGTGATTTGGGGGTGGATTGAACAAAGTTGGATCTTTCTATATTTTATTGAGAGTATGCATACAAGCTGCTCGATGATATGTCTGAATAAGAATTGCATGATTATACGATACAAACTTGTGATTGAGATGACAGTTGAGTTGAAGTAATCAATGGCTATGATAAAGGGTTATTCCCATTCTTCTTGATTTTGCAAATTGAATTGAAGTAGATGCTATTGCCATATGGCTGCTGAGTATAAATTACATGTCTTATTTGCTTAAAAATGATTGAAACAAAGCAGCCCTGGTGAATAAATAGGAACCAAGGACTGACCATTTGTATTATATCGGCCCGGTTTCGATTAATTTTCGGTCTTGTTTTCGAGTAATTTCGGGTCGGACCGAAATCTGTTAATCCCTAATTGTATCGTATTTTAATTTTTTGGTAAGTGATAAATTTTACCCGACCCAAACAGTCGAACTGACCCGGATTTTTACATCCGGTCCTATGATATTAGAGTATCTAAAAACAATGAACCCACTGGAAAAAAATCCTGGATCCGCCACTAGTGTAACCGGCATTTTAACATACGTAAACTGAGGCATGATCGCGCGTAACTGGTGCTGAAAACCAGAAAGTTGGAACTTATAAGTTGTACAGTAATCTCAAAATAACTATTTTTAAAAGCAATCCTTTCTGACCCGAAACCTGTTCCAACCCGACCCAAACCAAAATACCCTTTATTAAATCAATCCGTTTGATTTGAGCCGCAACCGAAACCCGCCTTACTCTTTAAGTCCAAAGATCAATGTTGACTCAGAAAGTCAAACTTTAGTTAAAAAATGTATGAATTAAAGCCCTTTAGAAGATTAGCATCAACTTTGGTTTGAATCACAGTATGCATTGTAGTGTAGTCATGTAGAAGGAAATTATTGCAATTAAGCTCAAACCAGCATGTTAACATGATCAGTAACAACTGCCTTTCTAACTGCACATAATTCTCAATGTTTAGAAAGGTGTGGATACCAAACTTCTTATTTGATAGTCATTCTTTCTCCTCCGACAGCTCCTCGTAGGAAAACAATGCTATCTTCAGTTCAAAACCCTCGCATCCTCCTCCACTGTCAGCGATCTAAACCGCTTCACCACCATTATGCCAAATCGATCCACGCCACCCCTCTAGCTCGCCCCATTTCCGCATCGCTACCCACCTTTCAGATCCAAACCATCCAAAAATCCATCCTTTCCCGTGAGAAAACAACCCGTCAATTCGCCGAGGAATTTCTCAACCGTCTACGCCTTACCGAACCCCATGTCAAGAGCTTCCTTCACGTCTCAGAAACCGTTTTAAATGAAGCTGATGAAATTGACCGGAAGATTGATCGAAACGAGGACGTGGGCCCCCTCGCTGGAGTATCGGTTGCGGACTTGCGGTCAAAGACAACATCTGTACTGCAGACATGCCTTCTACTGCCGGATCCAAATTATTAGAAAATTATCGGCCGGCATTCGATGCGACTGCTGTTAAGAAGTTGAGGGAGAGTGGTACCATTATTGTTGGGAAAACTAATTTGGATGAATTCGGAATGGGGAGTACCACTGAAGAATCAGCTTATCAGGTTACGGCTTTATTATTGATTTATTTCCCTTTTCCCCAATTTTATACTTGTAAATTCTGTTGACATAAAGTTTTTGGTATTTTACTACTTATTAGGTTACTGCAAATCCATGGAACCTTGAATGTGTACCCGGGGGATCATCAGGCGGCTTAGAGGCGGCTGTTTCCGCTAGGCAGTGTGTAGTATCATTGGGAAGTGATACTGGTGGAAGTGTCCGGCAGCCGGCGTCGTTTTGTGGTGTTGTAGGGCTAAAGCCGACGTATGGCCGTGTGTCGCGGTATGGGCTGGTGGCGTATGCGTCATCACTTGATGTTATTGGTTGCTTTGGCTCGTCGGTTGCTGATGCCGGACTTCTTCAATCGATTTGTGGTCATGATAAACTTGATGCCACTAGTAGCAAACGGGTATGTTTCTTCTAATTTCTAAGTTCTACCCTTAATCTTTCTGTTTATAGTTTCTTGATGTATTTCGTAAGAATTGATTATTGCAAATCTTTTTTTTCAGGAGGTTAATGACTTCACATCTCAGTTCATTTCGAAAGATTATTTTGAATCGCAACCGTTAAAAGGATTAAGGGTTGGTGTGATTTCTGAAACGCTTGGTGATGGAGTTGATCTAGAAGTTGTTTCATCGATCCGTGGTGCTATTTCTCATCCGGAAGAATTAGGATGTACTGTAACAGAGGTCCTAATTTTTCCATTAGTGGTTAATATAATTCAATCTTTGAGATTGTCTAAATAAATCAATATATTTTTTTTCATTTTGTAGTTGTTTGCAGGTTTCTTTGCCATCTTTCTCCCTAGGATTGGCTGCATACCATGTTCTTGCTTCATCTGATACCAAGAAGGTTCGTCCTTACCCCCTAAAAAGGGACGCACATCATAAAGTGTGTCCTGACCGAATGACATCATCTAGAGCAAGCTAGTATAAATAGTTAAATACCCTCTCCAAGTACACCACAGGTATGGTTTTCTGAACCCTCGTCTTAACTTTCTCTCTCTATTTTCTCTCTCTAGACAAATACTTATCCTCACGCCGGAGGGTGGTCGCAGAGTGGCCCTCCCACCTCTGCGGCGAGCCTAACGGTCTGTTGCTTGTGCAGGTTCTACTTGTTGATTGTGATTGAACCATTGTTCAGTCCATTTTTTTGGATCTTCAATAACTAAAAGGCCTTCCATGGCAATATAAAGATGAGCGGAGAAAGAGGATCGCCTTGGCGAATACCTTTTTCCATGGGGAATTCATCATTCGGTGATCCACAGACTAAAACCGATGTTCTACCGGATTAGAGAAAGCCCGAAACCCATTTCCTCCAATTGTCACCGAAATTTAAATGTGCCATGATAGAATCAGTAACCCTCCAGTTCACCGAATCAAAAGCCTTGGCGAAATCAACTTTAAAAAGTAAGGCTTTACCTCCCGATCTTTTGACCCAAGTTTGAATGGTGTTAACCATTATATGCCCATCAAAAATATGTCTACTTGTAATGAAAGCAGTCTGCTCCGGCCCAATTGACATCATGAAACCCTTTGAAGCTGGGTCGCAAGGAGCTTCCTAATGATTTTTGGCATACACCCAAGGAGGCTAAAGTCATTAAGGGACGTCGGGTCATGCACTTTGGGAAGAAGTGCCAGAAAGGAGGTATTACAACCTCGAGTGAATCGTTTGCAGAGCCCGAATGATAAGACAAATTTTGTGAAATCTGGCCTAATGGTCTCCCAAAATCTTCTAATGAAATCGAATGACAATCCATCTGGTCCTCGAGATTTGCCACCAACGTATCCTGACAACGGATTTAATTTCTTCGGTTGAAAACTCATGCTCTAACATCAAAGAATCTGCTTCCGAGAGGCAGTTAAAAGGAACGATCCCCAAGGTGGCAACATTTTGTGTTTTGAGGAAAAAAACTAATAAAAAAACAGCCAAAAACTGCTGGAAGCAAGGACAGAACTTGAGTGGCACGGGAAGATTACAAACGTAGCCGACCACTTGAACGGTACACCTTTTGGGGTCTGTGCAAGTTTAAATAATATATATCAACAAAAAGGAAAATCTTCTTCCGGAAATTATGTACATCCGTAGATAGACATCCATACACTAAAATCGGCGACCCATGTAAAAAACATCCTAGGTTCGCCAATGTGCTTATGTTATATGAACTATGGTGCTTCAAATACCCCTTGATCCTTTTTATTCTAATTAACTTAAATTACTGAGTTTACAGCTTATGGTTTTCATTCAAGTAATCAACATCTTCTCCCAGTGACAAGGTTGATTAACTTACAACCTATTAAATTCATAGGTTTTGTTTTGAATAACATAGCCTAAGCCGTCAGGCGCATAGGCAAAAATGTAATGTTATACAATACCAAAATGATTCAGAAACAAAACACACACACACACAAAAAAGAAACATTACAAAGGTGCATAAAGTCATCCAGAAGAACTTCGTGGCTATTCACCTAGGACCAGATAGAACAGAATCCAACAATGGTGTCATATCTTTCTTATGTTCGACTGCTGTGTTTCGCAGTCTAGGATCAGTGAAGTTGTAATCCAAGTTCGATTCAACATTCATTCGCCCTTCTAACACCATGACCACCGATGACATTGAAGGCCTTCTCGTAAAATTAGTTTACAAACACCATGCAGCCACTTTCATCATCTCCATAACTTCTGAACCGTGTGTCTGCATATCCTCACTGTACTTGTCAACAATATCTAGCAAAGTCCCTTGTTCCCAACAAAATCTCTAAGAGAACGATTCCAAAGCTGTATACATCTACTTTTTCAGTATAACTGAACTTAACCATTCAGGGGCCATATATCCTGGGGTCCCTCTCATTCTTGTCATCACATGGCTTTGATCTCTGTCAAGAAGTTTAGACAACCCAAAATCAGATACTTTGGCATTAAAACCTTTGTCTAGAAGTATGTTTTGAGGTTTTATATCACATAGGGCTTGTTTTCAATCAAAATAAGTGAGTTTCTCACATCTTTTATACGGTCAAACAGATGATAATCAGTATACTCACCGGTAAGATGAACTCTCGTGCATACCTTGATACGGGAATGTGTCGTGTGTGGATGAACACCGGTCGGTAAGTATAAATCATACCTTAACGTATCCCTTCGCCATGATTACATTTGATAAGTTGAGCTTATATGGACAACAATACCCATAATTGTTATAGGATGCTTATCTAAATGTTAACTAATAGAACAAAAAGAGCGTTTTGGCTTGACCGTACACTGATATGATTCTCTTACCCTCGAAACTCGCAAAAAGAATGTTTTGTAAATATTTGTTTACTGCTTTAGTTTCTGCATCTTTGTATATATTTATTTATTGCTTTCCGTCTTTACATTTGAAAAATGAAAAATTTCAAAAAAGATTTTAGGTGTGTTTTAATATAAACTTTATAAAAGCCAAAAAGATTTTGCTTCTAGTTTATTTTTGATTGACCGATGTTGGAACTTGAGTCTATCCTACCCAAAATCCTGATTGTAAGCCGGAAAACAATTGCACCTTCATAAACAGTCGAAGTTAACAAGTTTTGAAAGTTAAAGGATTAAAACTGATCATTTTCTAAACTTTCAAACTGTTGTCGGTCGGTGTTTGATTGAGATTTGATCTCATATGTTTCGTTTGTTTATGTTAACTATATTCCAAGCAGTTGTTCTCATTACGCGTTTAGCTTTCTTGCATGTGCAGATGCTAAAGGCAAGGAGAACATGTTCGATGATAAGCTTCGGAATGAAGACACGAAGTGGAGGCACTCAAAGGATAAAATGATCGAGTTGCCGCTGACCCTTCATCAACACCTCAAGGATCTGAAGAATTGACAAGTCAAAAGATTCACGAGCATGACTCAATGGAGAGTTCAATCTAAGGGGGAGTTTGTTAACACACTTTCGAAATGAAAAGGGAGTTTGTTGATACACTTTCTTCTTACGACGCGTGAAGACTTTGAAGATCCTCTGACATGAAAGACACAGAAGACGAACCATCACAGAAGACGAACCTCACGAGTAGCGTCCAAGGGGGAGTTTGTTGTTACACTTTATGTGGACGCGACTCGACTCGACTCGGTTCGATTCGGTTCGGGTCGACTCGGTTAGGTCCGGCTCAAGCCCGAAGACACGACATTCCTCGGTCGTGCGCCCCAGAGTTCGACACGCGAAGCACGGAGTGCCGCAAGCCATTCCCGTTTACACATCACCATGACATCACCTTAGTGATGTCATGATGATGTCATAAGCTTGTCTCATATGTTGAATTCATGAAATTGGGGAAAGTCTTGAACGTATCCTTGTCTGGGCCGTGAATACTTCACATGGGCCTAAGACTTCATGTGGACTTTGACTTCACTTGGGCTTCAACAACAAACGACGAAACAGATTATAGAATTAATATGTATGTCGACGAAACAGAATGTGTTTCGTCGACTTTATGTGTTTCGTCGTGCCTTTATGCGTTTCGTCGTAGTCTAGTCTGTGTCTAGTATAAATACCCCTCTCTGTTTCTGTTTGAAACGAGATGAGAGCATACCCTTAAAGAAACTCTGTCAAAACTGTGTTTGTATCAGTTTGTAATCGGTTCTCATCTCGTTTAATCAATAGAGTGTGTTTCATTGGTTAATCCGTGTTCTTTATTAACTGTGTTTGGTTTGCACCGTTACGGGGATTCCGCACCCGTTATCGTGTTTGTGATAAACAAGGATAGGTTTTCGTTATCGATCCTCACCGGAAAAACAGGACCTACACCTCTCCATACTCTCATTCTCCATGTATATAGTGGAATAGTCGTAGTTTTCTGTGGTGAAAATGTCATAATAGGTGACGTTCTGAAGTAATTGCAGAGCAACCCAGGTTCGGTTCCCGATCGTTCACTACTCTGAAATAGTCAGGGCTTGATGATGGACAGCTACACTGTTGATAATTCGAGCAAATGGCATTTCTGCCACAAGCCAAAGGATAAGTACACTCTCCATATCCTTCATCCGTAAGTAGATCAGCAACCTCAGACCATCCTTCTTTCCATTCAAACACTTTCAAATGCCCATCAGGCATGAATCTCATATATTGAGCCGATGATGCAAATGGTATTTGAATATAATCATCAGAAAAGAAAAAAGACAAGCTCCCATTCAAGAACCTAACGTATTTTAAATCTCCATTTTCATAGCTGACAAAGCCCGTTCTTTCATAATAGACTTGAGGTGGGCTTGATCCCACATAAGCAAACAAACCTTCATCAGTTACTTGAAGGGAATATAAACCTTTTTGAGCCGTCAAATTGGTTGAGGAAACACTAGGTATCAGTTGCTGTCTTCAAACAGTCTTTGCCCAGGTAACAAACAGTCGGTTGGGTAATCAAAAGATTGCCAAACTACAGAGCCATTGACATCAAACAACACCAGGTTCCCAGAATCAGTGTAATTCATTCCAACAACAGATTTCCCGCTCGTGTTGGTAGTCCAAACTGTGCTTCCATCAACATCTCGAAGAACCGAATCCCCAGTTTCCGTAAAATTCAGTATTGCACCATAACTAACCGGATAGTCACGGTTTGCGGACCAAACGACTTGAGGGGGGAGTATATTAATAAAATTACCATGCTCGGTAGTTAGAATAACGAAGACAGCAAAGAGGTAAGATGTGCACTGTGCAGGCTCCATCGCAGAAGAAACCACGGGCGAAACTGTATCGAAATGTTTTCCTAAGGAGGATGGGTAGAATGTTTATGTCACCACTGAAATAAATAAACGGATTAGTGTTGGTCCATGTGGTGGAAAGATTTGCAGTAGGATAGTAGATGTGCGGCCTAAGCTGGGCAGTGGTTGAGTAGGGACTGAAGATGAGAAAGAAGGCAAAACAATAACAGATGATCCATGATGCCATCATAATATTAATGAACACACCAGATGATCAGCCTATAATTAATGAAGATACAGGCTTCATGATTTAAATATGAGATCTGTTATTGTAGTGAGTCAATATAGTTGACTCATTTGAGACGAAGTTTCCTTTCAACTTAATACATAAAGTCGTGTCCAAGTTCACTTAGACCTGGCAAACGGGTCGGTTCGGGTCGGGTCGGTTCATGGGTCAAAACAGGTTCGGGTGTGAAAGCACCGGATCGATGACGAACATCAAACATTGCACTTGATTCAAGACATGAAGAACAAGAACAGGGTAGATGAAGAAGAAGATGCAAGACAAACTCATTTATTTCAATACAATCATCACAGATTACATACCAAACGAGTATACATCATCTTCTACAAGCTGGTTTAGATCACAAAGATCTAAACCCTAGCTTTCTCTCACTAACACATAGTCTCTCTCTCTCTAGGGTGTGCACACCAGGAGGAACAAGAAGTTGGGGAGGTGCACAAAGCTTCTTGATCGATCCCTCATCCATGGATGATGCCCTAATCCTATACAACACATATATATAGACTAGGACTATACTCGGACAAATAATCTACACCAAAACCCTGACTTTTGTCCCTAACATAAACCCCTGACCTTTTTCCTAGACATAAAACTTGGACAAAATGTCCCTAGGATAAAGTTGGGACTAACTTTCAACAAAAGTACAATAAAGACCCTAAAGAATGGGAGACATGCACTTATCACCTAAAGTGCACTAACAAACTCCCCTTGGTCTTCATGTGGTCTTGAATTCTTCATTATTGTTGACTTTAACTTGGACTTCTGTTTTGATTAATACGGAACTGATAAGCGACAGTTACCCAGCAGGAACTGCACTTACAGTCTCCCCCTTAACTGTTGCAATCAGTTCTGTCTAACACTGATATCTTCAGTCACCGAATACTGCACTTACAGTCTCCCCCTTGACTGATGATATCATGGCTGCTATCAACATTGGCTGAGACTTGATCTTTCTGGCAGAGCACAGAGATCTTCAACCCTTCTAATTAAAGACTTGCTGACGATCACTTAAGGCCGCTTTGAGAAACCCGAAGAATCCAACATCAAACACTGTAGATCCTCCCCCTCAAACTTCTCCCGAATCAAATTAACGCGAACCGTCTTACAACAACATGTGAGAATATCGCTCGATACATTAATCTTCAAACTTAACCGGTAGAAGAACGAAACGTCGGATTTCCAATGCCTAACATCAAACACTTCAAATTTCGCAAAGACATGAAGCTCAGTTCGATAAGTTAATAACAAACTGAACTTTGTAAAAGTACATCCACCATCTTGATCAAAGTCTTCAACCGAGTGTCTGAAATCATTTCATCTCGAATTTTCAAGATCCAATCTTGTATCTTCACGAATCCACCAATTACCCGATGACTTTCGTCTCCAATCTCCCCCTCAATGTAAGAACCCCTATTTCGAGAATCCGATCAGTCACCAACTTGGAAGAGGGACCAAGAAGACTAATCTTCTCTACTCTAACCGGCATACGATAAAGGCTTGACCTTCAACTAGTTGCCAAAAGAACAATTTGCTTCATCACGTCAACACTTGATTAAACCTCGAACAAACTTGACAAAACTCAATCATACACTAGCTCTAACTTGCTTCATGTTTTAAACACTTCGCCACCGGTAATATTAACACTAAGTTAATCTCAAAGACAGTAAACATGAACTTGTTTCGATGTAGCACCACGAGCTTTTGATTTACAAAGAAAATAGGAACTTCAAAACAAAATTTTTACTCCCCCTTTTTCTTTGTAAACAATACAAAAGTCCAAGCAAATCTTATTCTCTTCACCTCCTCACTTGATCTGGATTAACTAGATGAACGACGACCACACACCTACAACTTTCATTGGACCTTCAAAATGTTTGGACTGACAAATCGATGGTCAACAACATTTAACAAAGCATATTGACACATGATCATTGGGCCAACATATCCATTAACTGACAATTATCCATTAAACTGACAATTTTAAATGTTGTAAATTCTCATTGGGCCGCTGAATATTCAATCTTTATCCAATAACTTGGGCCGATAACTCTCAAATAAATTCTGCCAACTTTATCACATGCAACCGACAATTAGTATCTTGGGCCACTTGCACACATGAAACTCGTTAACATTGAAACACGGACCACTTGTACATGTGAAACTCGGACCACGTGTACATGTGAAACTGGTTAACATTGAAACCCGGACCATTGTACATTGAAACTCGGACCAAAGTACATGTGAAACTCGGACTAAGTACATGTGAAACTCGGACAGTTGACCTTACAAAACTCGAAAGTTTCAAAAAGTCGGATACGGTGAAGCTCGGACTTGTTTCAAAGGTCGGACCATAGTGAACTCGGAGACAAACATGTTAACAGAGTTCGGAGTCTTGCAAAAGTCGGACCAATCAGAAAACTCGGAACATTGATAAACCTCGTGGACATAAACAGTTGGTTAAAACTCGGACCAGTCAAACTCAATACTCGGACATTATGATATTGAAAGAAACTCGGACAATCATGCTTTCCACAACTAAAACTCGGAAAAGCAAAGTGAACGTACAAAACTTGGAAACAACATATTCCAGACCTTTCAAAACTCGGAGTAGTTTTGATGTTAAACATCGGAATAGAACAGGAAACCTCGGAACAACTATGTTTAAAACTCGGACAGTTGACAATAATCGGACATGGTGAAGATCAGAAACAAGTCTCCGGACTTTCTCCCTAGTGTGACTTCACACTAGTTCACCAAAACCCCGGAACCACAAACACAGAGTTTTAAACTCAGACAAACCTTTTTGGATCAAAACCCTAGATCTCCAAACCAACACAGCCGACGAACAGCTTCATATTCTTCAGGTTCGGGTCAAAACGGGTCAATTACAAAAAAAAGGTTGTTTTGGTTCGGGTCGAAACGGGTTCGGGTCGGAACGGGTTCGGGTTCGGGTCAGAATGGGTTCGGGTTGAAACAGGTCCGGGTCAGAACGGGTTTCGGGTCAGGTCGGGTTGGAACCGGTTATTATGCCCATCTCTATTTCCAGTAACAATTATCCCACTCTGATTCAGTTTTCAGGATTATTGTAATGGATCAAGCCCAGTACTCATAATTGTAATGGTTTTACCAGCGCATGGGTTTAGGCCACTAATTTAGAAGTGGATTTTTGCAATTTTTAGCTCTTGAGAAACTATTTTAAAAGTATGATATTTTTTGCATAATGTTTTTTCAATACGGGAAGGAGAGTATGTTTCTAAACATTTTCTTTTGAGATTTCCTTATCAATGTGGCATGGAATACCCGTCTGTTGCGGAAACTCATGTCGGTCTAAAACTCGTTGTGATCCGAAACCCGTCCTGTGCAGAAACTCGTGTCGGCCTAAAACCCGTTGCGATCCGAAACCCGTCCCGTGCGGAAACTCGTGTCGTCCTAAAACCCGTCCCGTGCGTAAACTCGTGTCGGCCTAAAACCCGTCCCGTGCGGAAACTCGTGTTGGCCTAAAACCCGTTGCGATCCGAAACTTGTCCCGTGCGGAAACTCGTGTCGGCCTAAAACCCGTTGCGATCCGAAACCCGTCCCGTGCGGAAATCCGTGTCGGTCCGAACCCGATCCGAACCGACCCGTTCCGATCCAAAACCCGCAGCGTGCCAAAACCCGTCTCAGTCCGAAACTCAATTCGAACTGAAACCGTTCCGATCCAAAACCTATTTCGTGCCGTAACCCGTCTTGTGCGGATACTTGTGCTGGCCCGAAACCCATTCTGATCCGAAATTTGACCCGTTTCTTTAAGGTGCTAACCCACTTCGACCCATTTCTTTAAAATTGTCGACCGGCTTTGACCCGAAAATAACAAGATGGAATTTCAATTGACCCGTTGTGACCCGTTTAGTTAAAATATCTTACCCAAACTAACCCATATAATTTTAAAAGCAACCCAAACTAACCCACTTGAAAGCCTTTGGGTCAAGATTGCCACATCTAACTATTTAGTTACTGACTGATTGTGTATGATATTTATCAGTGACGGCAACGGTTGCTTATTTGAATTATAACAGGGACGCGGTTGGAATTCAGAACATATAGCACACCATTACAACCGATAAATAAATTTGTAAAATTAATTAAAATGATATATTAATTGGTTATGCTATTTGCGTCGTAAGTCGTTTCTGAACATCAAAATAATAACAACAGATAAAACGATATAGTAAATAACAAAGGTTAAAATAAGGTAAACAAAAAAGAAACGATAGAAAATTGGTCAATTTCGGCTCGCTTGTTATAGCAAAAAAAAAGTTAAAAAATATGTTCAAAAGAGTATCGGTGTGTTTGTTAAAAATATTAAACTAAAAAAACTTTGTCACACCCGTTATAGTAAAGAAAAAGAAAAATTAAAAAATATGTCTAAAACGGCACTAACGTGTTCGTTAAAAAAACCTATTTAGAGGTAGAAAAATAATTTAGTTAAAGTTAAAGAAAAAAAATACAATAGTTAAACAACAACAACAACTATACCCAGTAAATCCCACAAATAGCAAAGCTACTTATAGGGTCTGGGGAGGGTGGGATGTAGACAGACATTACCTCTATCCATAGGGATAGAGAGGCTGCTTTCAGAGAGACCCTCGGCTGGAAAACGAACAACATACCAACACACCAAGTCAAAGAATATAGAAATAAGAAGTCACCCATACCAAGAAAGTGATCAGAGTGACACCATATAATGTAAATCATGTATAATAGCATACAACATCATTTGGGCATAAACACAAGAAGGCAATCACTGGAAAAGTCCTTTAAAGAATAAGAAAAATCTACATCCCTAAAAAACACCTAAGACCTTACTGCAATATCCTCTAGAAGTCCTTAACCCTAATCCTACGCCTCCACGAAGTCCTATTTTGGACCATGTCCTCAGAAAGATGCAACTCTAGTAAATCATGCTTAATCTGCTCATCTCATGTCAGTTTGGGTCTGCCTCTTCCTCTCCTCCCATCCACATTAAGAGTTTCCACTACTCTAACTGGTGCCGTCGTTTCCCTCCGCTTCACATGCCCAAACCATCTCAATCTCCCCTCCTTAATCTTCTCTGATATACTAGCCACTCATAATCTTTCCCTAAAAACTTCATTTCTTATCCGATCTAACCTCGTGTGTCCACACATCCACCTCAACATCCTCATCTCTGCTACTTCCATCTTGTGCGCTTGTGTCTTCTTGATAGCCCAACAGTCTGTTCCATATAGCATAGCGTGCCTAACTGCTACCCTGTAAAATTTCCCCTTTAGTTTAGTTGGGAACCTCCTATCGCACAATACCCCACTAGCTGCCCTCCATCTACACCAGCCAACCTCTATGCGATGGGTTACATCACTATCTATGTCACCATCTCTTTGTACAAACGACCCCAGATACTTAAATCTAGTTACCTGCGGGACCAATCATCCTCAATGGTGATTTGGGTGTCATCGTCATCGACTACACCACTGAAATCATAGTGTAGATACTCAGTCTTAGATCGACTAATCCTTAGGCCCTTGCTCTCTAAAGCTATTCGCCACTCCTCTACCCTCGCGTTCAGGCACTGTTTAGTTTCTGCAATCAACACAATATCGTCTGCAAAAAGCATGCACCACTGAACTGTCTCCTGAATCAAGTTGGACAACTCATCCAAGACAACAGTAAAAAGAAAAGGGCTCGACGCAGACCCCTGGTGGAGTCCTACCTCCACAGGAAAGAAGTTTGTATCTCCAGCGCGCGAACACTAGTTTTCGTTCGATCGTATGCATCCTTAGTTATGTCTATATACTTCCTCGGTAGCCCTTGACCCTCCAAACTATCCCAAATCAGTTGCCGTGGGACAGTGTCATATGCCTTTTCCAGGTCGATAAACACCATATGTAAATCTCGCTTCTTCGCTCTATATTTTTCCATCAACCTCCTTAGAATATGTATCGCTTCTGTAGTTGACCTCCCTTTCATGAGTCCAAATTAGTTTATTGAAACCTGAGTTTCTCTTCTAATTCTAGTTTCAATTACCTTCTCCTAGAGCTACAATAGTTAAACTAATGGATTGCAAATGAAAAAGTTTACACTAAATGACGTAATAGAATAAAAGACAAAAAAATTGATAAACCTGTAAAAATGCATCAGATGTAGTACAATACTATATAATAATAATAATATTAATAATAATAATAATAATATAATGAAAAACAATTGTAGTGTAGAAGTTGTCTTCTTTTATATTATATATAATATCCGGTTGTTAAAGGATAATAAAATAACCGAATTCAGAATGTTATTTTTCATATACTTGTTTTAATTAATTAGTTTTAAGGGTTTTGATGGACTTGGAAATGTACAAAAAATACTTGTTTTGTTCTAAGCCCTTATTTTTCAATTTTATCTAACTAGGATCTATAACCTGTGCTTTGCATGGGGACCTTTAAGCCAAACAAAAAGTAAACGTAAAAATGATGAATCACGCACGTTACGGCGTGTTAACTCGCAAAAATTAGACTGAAAAAGTAAAACATAGAAAAGAACAACTAAGTTGGTTTATGACCCACGAGTTCCGAGGCAGCTGTTAAATCATAAAAAATAGACATAAAAACGTGCACACACTGTCGCGTGTTAATTCGCAAAATCTAGAACGAATCATAAAACGACAAATTTGTAAAAGATGTAAAGTAGAGGACACCAAAGTTGAAAGTAAAAAAATGTTAGGGTTAAAAAATAGAAAATGTTTGTAACAAATATGTAAAAGATGAAAACTATAGGGTTAAAAGTGTAAAAGATAAAAATTATGGGGGTTACGTAAAAGATGAAAATGGTTCAAAGTCTAAAAGATAAAAACTGAATGGATTAAAAAAAAAGAATAGTATTTTTGTGAGGGAAGAAGATTTTATAAATTAATATAGGGTAAATTATAAGTTAATAGTACCTAAGTTAGAAATGGAAATGGAAATGGAAATGGGAATGCAAACTTTATTTAATTTCATTTTTTTAGAATGACAAGCACAAATGAAAAGCATTATCTTGAACACCTACAAATAATTATGTATGAACTCATTGAATCCGACCAACGCCTCACCGAAGTGATCATGAAGCTAACAATGAAATTTGTGAATAGTACACGCAAGCCAAGTTGAGGGTGGCAAGTTGACACACTTTATGAACGTTTTGTGTGTACAGAACGAATCGAATAACCCAATCTCTTCTTTCCACATGAAATGTTTAAGGCATAAACTAGACAAGAATTAGATTAGAGTATTTGTATTTTAAAGGGGTATGGTCCCAAATCTTGTACCAGGCTTGGCCGCGAGTGACCATCACCCGGTTCATTGCCTCTACCGATAAGGACTCACATGCGTTCGTGCGGGCACGCGCGAACCCGATTTGCTTTCCCACTGGAGGAAAGATGAGAAGACTCACCTTGTGTATGAAAATGGATGTTTCCGTCAACATACAAGGCATGCGGTAATCAGTGTGGTCACCGCACATAGCAATGCGGACCAAACCGTGTCCTATTGTAGAAACAAGTGGAACTGACACTTTGACTTCAATGACAAAACCAGCCAGTGACCTGCCCGGGCACTGACAGCAGCGCTCAGCTGACCGCCCAATGCGCAGCTGTCCAGCCAACATGCATAAAAGCTGGTAGACAGACTGACAACACCAGCAGGACGTGGCAACACCTCAGGGTGCGCCAAACGCTCCCGTGACCTGCGCCCCTGACACACCTACAAAAGGCTACTCATTGCCAGTGAGGTCCTAGTCCCATATAACGGACCTTTCGGCCCTTCTCCTTCACTCTTTGGCTATAAATACATATCCCGAACCAGGTTTGAAGTAACGCTAATCTGCTCTCCCACAAATACTACTCAAATATTTATCTTGCTCCCAAGCAAATACTTATCCTCATGCCGGAGAGTGGTAACAAAGATCCACCCCACCCCATCCTCCTTGTTACGAGTCACGGTGTTTTTCATTGTGCAGGAGACGGATTAGAGGACGACCCAGCCATCGATGGAGGAAAGAAAGGATTAACCCTACTTGACGAACCTCGACCCGTGGTGAAACGCCCTGGTTAACCACTGCTTCATCATTGGCACCCACCGCTATTTCTATTAGCACACTTCTCTCTTCTTTTCAACGATCATGTTCGATCACCAGAATCCTACCATGGGGAACCCTTCATCCTACAAAGTGCAGGACAGACAGGGAATACTCCCCCGAGCCAACCAACAGGCCATATTGGCACATCCGCACACATGGGTAATCTCTCGGCGAATACTCCCCCGAGCCAACCAACAGGACAGACAGGGAATACTTACAAGAGTAGGCTCTCTAAAGTTTGTCATCAAACCTACAGAATTGTCATCTCTACAAATTAGCATTATGTATTGAAACTAGGTTCTGCCATGCCCGCGTTGCGGGGCAATAAGCCGAATATTTCTATCTCACAACTTGTACGTCTGTATTTCGCTTACTTGTACATACTACTCATAACATGATCTAAAAAGAAAATTTATTGAGTCAACAAATTAAAACAAAACACTACCATACTTTTGCTAAAAAAAAAAAAACTAAAACGATGGAGAAGCTACCGGTTAGCACGAATAAAGAGTACATCGAGCCAAGCAATTAAAACAAAACATACCATAGTTTTGTCAGAAAAAACAATTAAACAAATTTTAAACTTGGGGCAAAATCGTAATTTGACAAGGAAAAAAATGGCAAAACTATAAATTTAAGCTGAGGACAAAATCGTAATTTGGCTGGGAGAAGAAAAAAGAATAAAATCTATGACAAAACTGTAAATTTAAGCGGGGCAAAATCGTAATTTGATTAGGCCAATGGGGAAGTGCCAAGCATTGGGTTGGAGAAAAAAAAAACTAATGGCAAAACTGTAAAATTAAACGGGGCAAAAGCGCAATTTTGAACATAGGGCAAAAGCGTAATTTTGAACAAAGGACAAAATTGTAATTTTTAGCTTAGGCGAAAGCATAATTTTATTTTGAGCCGGTGGCAAAAACGTAATTTTATACCGATAAAAAATCGTAATTTAAAAAACAGGTATAAAATCGTAAATTGGTTGGACCAATAAGGGAATGCTAGAGAGAACATTAGCAAGTACTTTATCACATGCAGTTTTAGTGAACAATCTCTGCTCAAGTGTAAGTATACCATCTTGAGAAAAAAAAAAAGAAGGGGCAGCCGCCCTTTTCCACCATTAGAAACAGAGAACTATTGCCGCCACAGTTTTTGTATATGAAGGTAATGCTAAATCTGACTTATGGACACAAAGCCAAGATCTGTACAAGTCTAAACCAGTACGAGACAAGCAAATAGTGCGCATACTTGGCAAGGTTTGAATATTAAACATCCACATCCCTTTATTTCTTACTGAAGAGGTATGGTCCCAATTCCTTGCTTACATGGCAAGGACCACACCACTTTTCAATCCTACACGGCGTCCACATCAGCAAGCGAATCCAGAAGCTTCTGGAATACGTCAAGGTGACACCAAAGATGCTCCTTCCGACATGAAGGACAATACGTGTCACCACCCATCGAGCGCCATGTAGACCTGCAGCAAATCAAGGAGCAGACCGACAGTACCAGTACGACGTCTCCAGCATGGACAAATATAGGCGCGCCACGTGTACCACTACACTGACCACAACAAAGGAGACCAAAAGGATATTCCCCTTGGTCGGACAGCTGGCGCCCTATACCAGCTGGTGAGGATGCTCCTCCCTCTCTCACCCTCCGGCTATAAATAGGACCCTTCATCATCCAGGTTGATTCATTCTACACTCCACACTCCACACTCTCACTCTTAACACACACTGTTTTATCTCCTCAGAACAGAACTTATTCTCACGCCGGAGCCTGGTTAAGAGGGAAACCCCCATATTCCCCTCTTAACGAGCTAACGGTGTTGCTGTTTTGCAGGACCAGCTGTTTAGTGAGCAACGAAGGAGATTGAACCCCACAAAAGAAACGAACCGACTAGTTTCATCCTAGGTGCTAACCAGTGTTTCATCATTGGCGCCCACCGCAGTTTTTGCAAACCTTTTTCATCTCCTTTTTGTTTTAAACACTCTCTAAAATGACTGAAACAAACCCTTCCCACCAGGTGGATGGAGAAATTTCTTCTTTTGAGCTCATTTCGGACGCCGCGCACGTCCAAATGGGCCAAAGGAACGAAATTATCCAAGAAGGTCAAGCGAACAACGATTTTCCTAGTATCTTTGGAAGTGCTTCCAGGGTAGTTAGCCCAACCACAACTGGGGCCACCTTCCAACCACTGCCTAGGATTATCACCTAAACTACAAACGGAGCCACTTTCCAACCTTCGCCGGGGGTAGTCCAACAAACACCCCCACCAGTACCAACACCGAGCCATGGAGCTGGCCCCTCAGCTCCATCGGAACAAGCACAACTGAACTTTTCTACACTTTTAGGGCTACCCGAAGGAAAAACTATGGCTTCCTGGTACGCCTAACAGATGGCATCGATAAATCTTGTTTACACACAACTCAGAGCGCAACAAGCCTTGCTCTAAGCACAGGCCAACCAGTCCGCATTTGTTACCCCACGGCAAAGGTCTCTGAGTATGCACACGACTCAGCAGACCAATGCATGGAACTTGCGTCCATAAAAAGGACCCGCGCCAAACATCAGAAAACTAAACGCGCACGACACACGCGACACTTACGGCGAAACGGAAAGCAACTATGTGTAGTATTCCCACCCACCAAAAAAGCCAATACAAAGTCGTTTAGGTCCACGCAACATAAACGACGAGCTCGATAAAGAAGAAGATGATGAGATATACAAAGAAAGCACAGTATTCAGCAGATTCCCGCCGGAACACGAAGCATACAAACCTCACAAGCGCGCAGGTTATAACCCAAAAGCAGAGCATGATTACACCTTGAGCAATCGTCCAGACGATATGGCTGAAAATTCGAAATTCATCAGAGAGATCGCCACAGCCGCTATCGACAAAACGAAACTGCCACACAACGTGGGCAAATACAACGGCTTGACAGACCCAGATGATCATCTCCAAGTTTTCAATGGCGCTGGAGCAACAGGCGGATGGAATTTACCAACTTGGTGCCATCTCTTCGCCCAAACCTTCGTCGGCGCGGCACGCGTTTGGTTCGACAGCCTACCAGCAGGGAAAATTAAATCATGGGTCGATTTTCGAGACAAGTTCCTTGCGCACTTCTCCCAACAGCGCAGGCATAATAGAGATCCGGCAGACTGCCTGAATATATATAGGAGAGACCATGAAACCGTGGAAGACTTCATTACGAGGTACAACAAAGAATGTTTGGAGATCGGCGATGTGGGCGAAAAGATGATGCGCGCGCATTTTATGAGGGCAGTAAAATGCGACGACTTGATCAAGCGAGTAAAGGGAAGAGACGGAGGCCCCAAAGATTGGGAAACCTTCATTGAAGCAGCAAAAACCATTGCGCAAACTGACAAACAGTTGACCGGTGATGACCACCGCCAACGCGGATACAACCATAATGACCGGAATAACAAGAAAGGCAGAGGCCAACCATGGAAAGCGTCCGGTCACAGAGAAAGAAGCCCAGCAAGAGAGGACGCGCGCCATACAATCAATCAGATAGCCCACCAAAAGGAAGTAAAACGTGAAAACAGAGACAAACAGTGGACACCCCTAACAAAAACCCCTTCAGAAGTCTTGACAACTGAGAACCACCAGTTCAAGCCACCGCTACAAATGCGAAACAAGAGGGGCCAAGACCCAAACCTTTTCTACGAGTTTCACAAAGACACAGGCCACTTAACCGACGACTGCTTCAGCCTTAAGCAGGAGATCGAAAGGGCCCTAAGAGATGGAAAGCTCACTCATTTGATAAAAGGCGGGAAGCGTGATTACCGCCAGATCCAAAGAAGAGAAGAAGGGCCAGATAACAAAAAACTCCGGAAATTAGAAACCCACATGGTTCAAGGGGGTCCACGAAAGCTAAGAAAAAATTATAACAAGCGCACACAAGATGAGTCGTGGCGCGAACGACAAGTTGTCTTCCCGATCGTAAGAGGAGGCCCAAGAGAAAGAAGACCCATAGTCATATCCGGTGTAATTGGTCACTACCAAACCGATTACATTTTCATAGATCCAGGGAGCACTGCAGATATCATCTACGAACAATGTTTTAATCAATTTGACCAAGAGGACAAAGCGCGCCTGCAACCGATAGATTACCCGTTGACCAGTTTCTGCAATGAAGCCGTTTTTCCTTTAGGACAGATATCATTCCCAGTGCTGCTCTCAGACGGAAGAAATTCAAGAACGGAGGAGGTCACGTTCATGGTACTACCAGCACACTCAAGGCATGACATCTTGTTGGGAAGAGAATCCCAAGGAGACTTCAGTATGATCTGCTCAGGACCACATTCAGCCGTGGGATTACCAACAGAGACAGGAGTAGCGTTGATCTATGTAAGCAAGGAAGTCTTAGCTACAGACGAAATCAGGCCAGTAAAGGCAAGCAAATCCGTACCATGCGTAGAGGCTGAAAAATGGGTGCTAAACAGCAAATACCCAGAACAACCAATCACATTAGGCCCCGCAATGTCCGACCTTACGCGCGCGGCACTAAAAAAAGCTGCTATTTTAAAACATGGATGTGTTCGCTTGGACACCGGCATATATGACCGGTGTTCCACGGCACATAGCGGAGCACAGACTTAACGTCTCAGAAGCTGCCAAACCTGCAGTTCACGGCAAACGCCACTTAAGAGACATAAAGCACGATGCCATGAAGGAGCAAGTCACATAGCTGTTGAATGCGGGTATCATTAGAGAAGTCCGATACCAAACTTGGGTGGCGAGCCCCGTAATGGTACAGAAACAGAATGGTAGTTGGAGAATGTGTGTAGATTACAAAGATTTAAACAAGGCATGCCCACGTGACTATTACGCCTTACCAGACATCGATGAGAAGATTGACTCGCTGGCAACATTCAGATGGAAATGTTTTCTTGACTGTTACAAGGGGTACCACCAGGTACAGATGGCTGTGCAAGATGAAGATAAAACCGCATTCCGCACACCGACAGGGTTATACTGCTACACCAAGATGCCTTTCGGTTTAAAGAATGCGGGCGCGACCTATCAGCGACTGATGAATGAAACGTTCCACGATGCTATCGGTAAGTACATCGAAGTATATATGGATGACCTAGTCGTTATGAGCAAAGAAGAGAATACAATGCTAATAAACATCCAAAAAACATTTGACACCCTGCGCGGAGTAGGCATCAAGCTAAACCCAGCAAAATGCTCTTTCGGCATGGAAGAGGGAAAATTCCTGGGTTTCATCGTCACAAAAGATGGTTTCAAAGTAAATCCTGATAAGGTACAAGCAATCGAACGCATGCCTTCACCTTCGATGATCAAGGAGATGCAAAAATTGGCAGGACGACTGGCAGCACTTAACCGTTTCCTGGCCAATCACGCAGCCAAATCTTTCCCGTTTATCAAAACACTCCGCAACTGCATGAAGAAAAGCCAATTTCAGTGGACTCCGGAAGCCGAAAACGCATTCCGCGAGATGAAAGATTGCCTGATAAGATTGCCAACACTGACGGCACCAGTAAAAGGAGAACCCCTGGTATTATATCTGTCAGCATCTGACAAAGCAGTCGGAGCAGTTTTACTCGTTGATCGCCAAGGTGTCCAAACACCAGTTTACTATGTGTCCCGCACTCTGACAGACCCAGAAACCCGGTATGCCATAATGGAAAAACTAGTGCTAGCACTAATCCATGCATCAAGACGGCTGCGCAGATATTTCGCCAATCACGTCATTCATGTTTTAACAAATTACAACATCGGCAACATCCTTGCAAGGCCCGGGATTTCTGGAAGATTAGAAAAATTGGCGATAGAGCTGGGAGGCCATAATGTGGTGTTCAGGCCAAGACAAGCAATCAAGGGCCAGGTGTTTGCCGATTTCATGACAGAAGTACCTGATGACAAAGACCGGGAGTGCAAGGCAATGGAACGGGCAGAAAGGCAACATTCAGAAGAACCGTGGCTACTGTATACAGACGGCGCGTCCAACGAGGACGGCGCAGGCACGGGACTTAGACTGGTGAGTCCAGACAAACATGAATTTACATATGCCATCCGGTTAGACTTCAAGAGCACGAATAATGAAGCCGAATACGAAGCCTTCCTTGCCGGTCTGAGGTTAGCAGTAAAGATGGGAGTCAACCACATAGAGGCGCACGTGGACTCCATGTTAGTAGCTGGGCAGATTAACGGACAATATGATGCCAAAGGAGATGTAATGGCATTATACTTAGACCAAGCGAAATCATTGCTGCAGAACTTCAAATCTTACAAAGTGCACCACATCAATCGAAGCGAGAACAAACCAGCCGATGCATTAAGCAAGCTACCATCCACAAGCTTCCAGCACTTGGCAAAGGATGTGCGCATTGAAGTCCTCAGTAATCCATCGGTACCGTTGCGGCAAGTGAATGTTATTGTAAGGCCTCCTAATCCAAGATCTCACTCAGCTAAAGCCACCAACAGGTGTGCGGAATCCACCTGATGATTAACCACTGCAGATGAAACACTAGTATGCAAAGATTTGTGAGAGAAATCAAGAATACACTGAGTATTCTTGATGAGGAAGATGAATGACGTCACTCACACAAAGCAGCCGCCAGACAAAACACACACAATGATTAGGGTTAGGTGCACATAATTTCACACAGAATCGCCGCCTTGTCTATTCCACATAAAGGTATATATACAAGGCAAACCCCAGACTTTCAAGACAAACTAGAAAGCCCGGACAAACAACTACCCAAAACTCAGACTATTGTCCTAAACAAAACTCAGACAAAAGGACTAGCCTAAAACTTGGACAAAATGTCCAAGGATAAAACTAGGACTAAGTTTCAATACATGTACAATAAAGACCCTACAAATTGGAAGGCATGCACTTATCACCTAAAGTGCATTAACAAACTCCCCCTTGATCAGTGCATGGTCTTCATTGATCTTGAGATCTTCATCCTTTCTTCGAGTACTCGCTGCTTGGTTTTTCACACAGAACTGCACGACTTTGATGTATTGATCAGCTAACGGTTGATCTTCTTCAAAGGAATGCAACGGCAGACGTCTTAGCTTCTTCAAATCTTCCATCTTGAGATGAATGATCCAGATGCACACAGCTTCTTCAAATCTTCCATCTTGAGATGAATGATCCAGATGCACACAGCTTCTTCAAATCTTCCATCTTGTGATGAACGATCCAGACCTGAAACACTTAACACCGGATTAAGAATCTTAACCCCGGAGATACTCAGCCCAAACCTGGATCCCAAAAATAATTCCAATACCCGGAATCAACAATTGAAATATTAAACAACCAATATTTAATAATTTTTATTTCAAAACACGATCATTCAGAACAACTTACTTCAAAACTTATACTTTTGGAAAAATATCACAACTTGGAAGCAGATTTACCGAAACACCTTAAAATGACGTGATTACCCACACACTTAGATGGATCTTGCACGACCGATTTTTATACAAAAAGACTTATTTTAAGATTACCTAACTTGATGTTTAACACCTTATTAAAGAATGTTCACAACCCTTAGAGAATTTTCAAAATGATAACTCGCACATAGAAACAAGAAAGCAAAATCTTTTTGATGCTTTTTTTTTTTTTACTGAATAAAGAAATTAAACCTACGAACGTATTTACACTAATTATCTTTTTGTGAAATCGGAGCAAAGGGATCATATCGGTTTTTCTGTCAATATCGAACACAAGAACATAGTTTATCAGTTTAAGCTCTTAGAATGATATTAATAGTTCAAGACGTTCAACGGTATTGTGGTCCACTTAAGCTTTAGCACGCTTTCGAACACTGTTTTCGAGATATGCTATTAAGTGTATTAATAACTGATTGTAACTATGTTTACCCACCTCAGAATATACTCCCGTATCAAGGTATGCACGAGAAATCATCTTACTAGTGAGTATACCATTTATCATCTGTTTTGACGTATAAAATGATGTGAGATACTCACTTATTTGGTGTTGAAAACAAGTCCTTTGTGATAGAATCACTTATTGAGGAGGAACTTGAATTTCAGATGCAAAGGGCACAGGAGCAAGTCCGTGAACAGGTTAGTACCATCGTACAGACAAAGAGACGAACTTGACTCCCGCATAATTTTGTGGGACATGTGATTTTTTATCACTTATTTGGGTCGAATGCATCATGAATTAAGGATATTTACACGTATGTATGGTATCATGGAAGATCTAGACTTGCGTCCCCATTATTTTCCGGTAAAAGAAACAACCATGATACCCAGATGATAAACAGCATAAAGACCACGTATCTCAAAACCTCGGCAATCTATCAAACGAAATTACGGTACCAAGACCATATATCCGAGAGATGCACCACACAAGTTACGCAGTTCATTATGTTTATATACCAAAAACAGGTTCTTAGTGACGCGTAAAACCTACCGCAGCAACGTATAATGAAGCTGTTACAGTTAACGGTTAGTTTTATATATTACTATAATCCTGCACCATATACGACTAACCGATGTACTATCATTTCCCTTATATCTCAACACGACTTCATTTTATATTTTTCAAATGTTTTTGTATTTTTCTTAAAGTTTATCCTACAACTAAGTAAAATATTTTTGGAGTTTTTCAATTTTTCGAAAGCGGTAAGAACTGTACAGTAAACATAAAATAAAGTTTTTATGCGAGTTTTGAAAAGCATTTTACTCGGGGTTGATCATGCCAATCATTCGGACCAGATTTTCAAATCTAGCCCAATCGAATGTCTTTGTAAATAGGTCGGCAAGATTATCCAAGGTGTCTACCCTAACCACTTCTATTAAACCCTTCTCAGCACAGTCGCGAATGAAATGATGCCTAACATCTATGTGCTTAGTGCGTGAGTGATTAACAGGATTGTTAGTTAGGGAAATGGCAGAGTTATTATCGACAAGAATAGGAGTTCGAGTAAAATTCAAACCGTAGTCCCTCATCTGCTGCTGAATCCACAAGACCTGAGCACAACAGCTTGATGCAGCAATGTACTCGGCCTCGCACGTGGATAACGAAACGGCAACTTGCTTTTTGCATTGCCAAGAGACAAGACGGTTCCCAAGAAGTTGTGCGCCGCCAGAGGTTGACTTTCTGTTCATCGGGCACCCTCCGAAGTCTGCGTCAGCATACGCCAGCAAATCCAGACCACCTTCAGCTGGATACCACAATCCAAGCTTAGGCGTCCCTTTCAGATATCTGAAGATACACTTGACCGCTTTCAAGTGAGACTCCTTCGGAGTTGATTGGAACCTGGCACACAAACAAACAGAAAACATAATATCTGGTCGTGAAGCAGTAAGATACATTAGTGAACCTATCATTGCTCGATATAGAGTCGGATCCACTTCAGGATCTTTCTCCTTATCGGGTGAAAGCTTGTGATTTGTCGGGAGAGGCGTGTCATAGGGTAAGCTATCTTCCAATCCAAATCTTTTGAGAATCTCGTGGACATACTTTGTCTGATGCACGTACGTCCCGGTTTTTTCTTGACTCACTTGAAGACCTAGAAAGAAGGATAACTCGCCCATCGCGCTCATTTCAAATTTTGACTTCATCACCACCTCGAACTCATGACACAATTCTTCATTTGAAGAACCAAAAATTATGTCATCAACATAAATTTGCACAATCAGAAAATCTCCCCCTTTCTTCAAAATGAACAGTGTGGAGTCAATCGCACCACGCGAGAACCCATGCTCCAATAGATGCTTTGACAACGTCTCGTACCATGCTCGAGGGGCCTGATGGAGACCGTAGAGAGCCTTGTCCAACAGATAGACCTTGTTGTCTAACCCTGGAGCTTCGAAACCCGGTGGTTGGGACACATACACAGTTTCATGCAATTTCCCGTAAAGGAAGGCGCTTTTCACATCCAAATGATAGACTTTGATACGCATGTGTGCAGCAAAGGCTAGAAACAAAACGAATAGCTTCCAGTCTTGCCACCGGTGCATAAACTTCGGTATAATCAATCCCTTCCTCTTGATTGAAGCCTTGAACAACCAACCGTGCTTTGTTTCTGACAACGATTTATAACAACTGGTTTCTCCTCATGATCCTGATTTTGTTGTGTTTTAACATTTGGTTTGACAACTGGTTTTACTTCTTGTTTAATCACTTTGTTTTTCTCAACATTCTGATTTTTACCATTTTTCTTTTCAACATTAACTACTTCATTTTGTGGTTTTTCAACAAAAGGTTTCTTTTGATCAGGATCAACAAGAGATTTACCCTTGTCATCTGGACAATCTGCTGCTAAGTGTCCTTTCCCACGACACTTATAACATTTACGAACTTTCGCAGCATTCTTTGGACGTTCCTCATGACTGGTCGAAGATGATGAGGCGTTAGTGGGATTTTTCAAATTTTGGTTGACAAACTGAGAGTTTGAACTTGTTTCGATTTTCTCTTCCTCTTTGATAAAATCTTCCCCTTTAACAAACTCAGTTTTAGGGATATTTTTCAAATTCTTTTTGGGTTTCCCACGTGACTTTGGTTTTGACTTCGCATTTTGAACTTGATTAAAAATTTCCAAAATTTTATTGCTTATCAAATTCTCAATATTATCAAAAGTTAGCTCATTTTTCTTAGTAACTTTACTCACCTTCGACTGTTCTGAGTCAGAAGCCTCATCTGGCTCAGATTCTGACTCACTTTGCGGTTCAACCGTCAGAGGGGTCTTTGGCACAAAATTTGCCAATTCAGGATCAATGCTTGGCATCGATGTATAATTATGGTTTACCGGAGGAGGCACTTTCTTATAACCGATGCCGAACATTTCTTCCTCAGATTCTTTGAGACGTTGGCTCTTAATACAGAAATTCATCACTTCAGATAAATCCCCGAACTTTTCAATTTTTCGTTGCAAGTCTAAAATCAGATTATCTTTTTCTAAAATGATTTTGTTCTTTTCCAAAACACAATTTTGGTTCATTTCAAGTTCAGATTTTAATTCCTGATTTTTAACAGTTCCCTGAGCCACAAGTCTCTCAAATTCAGAGATATCATTTTTCAGAGCTTTTATCTTAATTTGGTGTTCTTTATCCGAATTAGACAACACAGCAACGAGTTCTCTGGATTTTTCTAAATCTGCAATTAAGTTTGTGTTATGAAGTGCATATCTATCTATCTTGGTGACAAACTCAACACATCTAGCACATCGCTTATCTACAGAAGATGATTTTACCTCAATGCCAGCCATGAATGCACACGCTTCGCTTTCTCCGGATTTTTCTTCCAACCTTTTAGCTTCTGCATCCGCAAATTGCTGCATTTCAGCTGTGGAGATGTTGAACTCAAAGCATTCTCCTTTTTCATCATCTTCTGTTTTGTTAGACTTCTCAACAGACTCTTCATTCGGGTTATCTTCATTCTCAGCAACATTGCCCGAATCCAACTCTTCCCCAAGAACCTCAGCTACAACCGCAAGTTCCTCAATGCTAGTCTCTTCGACAATCTCTTCACACACTTCTTCAGCTACAACCGCAAGTTCCTCAATGCTAGTCTCTTCGATAATCTCTTCACACACTTCTTCGTTGACAATTTCAGCTATAAAGGCTTGTGACACAATAGCTCCTGAAATGTCTTCCAATGCACAACCCCAGTCGTAAGGCTCAGTCACTTTTTGTAAAGATTGAGCCACCATAGCATTGTTTGTTGAAGGTGTAAGATTTTCAGAACCACTTGGACGAGCACTTGAGTTTGAAGTAGTTGCTGAATTGTTGTGAGGTCATGAGTTGTTTCCTTGAGAGTAGTTTTCTCTGTTCGGTCTTTCCATCTTCGGCTTCCGACAATCAAGTGCGAAATGCCCGTAGATGCCGTAGTTGTGACATTTCACCTTTGACATGTCGACTCCCATTTGAGTCTTTGTCTGACCTCCTATGAACTTCCTACCCGTTCTCAACAGAAATTTCTTTGCTCTACGTACTAAGAGTGCCATATTGAGTTGTAGATCAAGTTCTTCCATTTCGTCTTGGTCTATCTGGTCAAAGTCCTCATCGAGACTTGACGGTTCAACGAGCTTTCCAAGACAGAAGTTCTCGTTGGCAGTCATGAAGGACGCCAAAAGACTCATTTTTTCTTCAATCAACTTCAAACAGCTTGCATCTACCTTTGGAATGTTCAAGCTTGTTCCTTGAGATTTCTGAGCTCCACCAGAAGAGTACATTCCTTGATTGGAATTTGTTGTTCCACTTGAATTGACATTGTTGCTTATAAAGGCGTGTTCACTAGAGGGAACTTCATTCTCTGAATATAGGGCAACACCGGCTCCTCCATTACTACCCTCATCCGTCGATTTTGAAGCTTTATATAACTGAGGATCTTGGATCTTCTCGAAATCGGATGCTTGATCTTCCATATTCCAAGCATAACCCTTCAGTTTTTGTATAACTTCTTCCAATGAGAGCTCCTCATAGAGAACACCTTCTCTAATCAAAGCGGTGTACATATTCCATTCTCTGGAAAGGCAATTCAGAAACTTCTCAACCTTCTCAAATTCAGTGTAGATACCCTCTTGACTTCTATCAAGTTCGCTCAACAAATGATAAAACCGGTTCACTGTATCATCAAATGATTCATTTCTTAAAGCTTTAAACACAACGAATTGAGTCTTCAAACGTTCGAGTCGTCGTTTCTTGTATATTGCATTTCCTTCATAGCGCTCGATCATGCTATCCCACAACTCCTTCGAGCTACTTCTCTTACGGAAAGTGTGAAGTATAGATTGTGTCATAGCCATCGTAATCATTGACATAGCTTTCTCTTCACAATCATAAAATTTCTTCTGGTCGTCAGTAAGTGCCAAATACGTATCAATCGTCAACGTACGTACTGGAGTAGCTCCACATCCTTTAACAATACACAACCAAATCTTGATGTCTTTTGCTCTTACATACCTCTCAAACCGATCCTTCCATTCTGGGAAATCCAATTCATTAATCAACAGTGGAGGCTTGTCGTTACTCCCCACTTCAGCATTGTGTTTGAGATTCTGAACCATTGCAGTAAGATTGTTCGCCATTTGAACAATGTTCGAATGAAACAGAAGGTTAATAGAAAACAACAGTAGGTTTCCAAGCAAGAAATGTGTCACTGGGAAGGTTTTATAAGTCCAAACTCGGAGAGAAGACACGGAGTGAAATATCTGAGGCTTTAATCAGAGTGTAACACCCGGATCAGAAACCTGAAATAAATCCCAAACCTCGGACACACACTTAGAGTTTTAAAATTCGGACAAGCAGGATTGAATAAACACACTAATGAAAGGATAACAAAAACTCGGACTCCCTAAGAAAATATAAAGTTCAGACTCTAATAATAAGAGGTTAAAATCCGGACTCCCTAAGAGAAAATAAAGTTCAGACACTAATAAAAGATTAAAATTCGGACTCCCTAAGAAACTATAAGATTCAGACTCTAAAGAGGTTAAAAAATCGAACACAATAATAAAAAAAAATTTCGGACTCCCTCAGATCTAAAGACTCGGACCTAATACTCAGACTACCTAGCACTTAAACTAAGGTGAAACTCGGACTCAAAAAGAAACTAGCACTTAAACTCAGACACATAGCACTTAAACTCAGACACATAGAATTTAAAACTCGGACTCAAAAGGAACCAATTAAAACTCAGACTACCTAGCACTTAAACTCAGACACAAAGTGGAATTTTTAAAAATCGGACTAGGGGGACTAATTAAAACTCAGACTCAAATAAAAGCTTAAAAAAAAGACTCGGACTAAAAAAAATGGTCAAAAACTCGGACTCAACTAAGTTTAAAAACTCGGACTCAATAAAAACTCGGACTCAATGGAAAGATAATGAAACTCGGACACCTTAAACTTCAACTAGAAACTCGGACACAAGGAAACTCGGACCTAGAAAAGGAGGTTAAAACTCAGACAGGATTGAAAATCGGAGAGGAGCAAAAACACGGAAATGTGAAACTCAGAACAATCAAGAGTTTCTCAAAACTCAGATCCAGTAACCAATCTCCGGACTATCTCCCCAATGTGACTTCACACTGGTTCAACAATAACCCGGAAACACAAACACAAAATTTAAAGCACGGACAATGCTTCCAAGGATCAAACAAGGAATCTTTTTCAACCTTCAACACAGTATGAACAAAAACCAAAAACCCCTGAAAAACCCAGATGAAGAACAACACTAAAAATCACCAATCTACTCAAAATCCATCATCAAATCACTAGAGATGAATGAAGAATCATGAATAAAACACAAAAACTCACTAAACAATCACTAAACCCTATCAAAGTTTGAACTTTCCTCACAAAAACCTTCAGACTAAGAAACACCTACAGTAGTATGAGCACACTGCTCTGATACCACTTGTAAGGCCTCCTAATCCAAGATCTCACTCAGCTAAAGCCACCAACAGGTGTGCGGAATCCACCTGATGATTAACCACTGCAGATGAAACACTAGTATGCAAAGATTTGTGAGAGAAATCAAGAATACACTGAGTATTCTTGATGAGGAAGATGAATGACGTCACTCACACAAAGCAGCCGCCAGACAAAACACACACAATGATTAGGGTTAGGTGCACAGAATTTCACACAGAATCGTCGCCTTGTCTATTCCACATAAAGGTATATATACAAGGCAAACCCCAGACTTTCAAGACAAACTAGAAAGCCCGGACAAACAACTACCCAAAACTCAGACTATTGTCCTAAACAAAACTCAGACAAAAGGACTAGCCTAAAACTTGGACAAAATGTCCAAGGATAAAACTAGGACTAAGTTTCAATACATGTACAATAAAGACCCTACAAATTGGAAGGCATGCACTTATCAACTAAAGTGCATTAACAGTTATCCAGTTGGGGACGACATCCTGGATGACCCCCATAATCATGTGTCTTCAATCTGGGATTCTGCCAGAAAACAAAGCTGAGGCAAGGAAGGTCCAATACAAAGCCGAACACTACCAAATGGTAGATGGGATTTTGTATCGAAAATCATACCTCGGGCCATTCTTGAGATGCGTCGACCCGGAGGACGCGAACTACTTGATCAGAGAAGTGCATGAAGGGATATGCGGCATTCATGCCGGACCGAGAATGGTTGTAGCAAAAGTGATGAATGCCGGATACTACTGGCCCGGAATGCACCTAGACGCAGTGAAGGTTCTGCGAAAATGCAGCGGGTGTCAGAGACATGCCCCGAAGACGATGCGTCCCAAGAACGAGCTAGTCCCCGTAACAACGGCGTGGCCATTTCAACAATGGGGAATAGATATGGTTGGCCCCTTCCCCGAAGCCCCGGGTGCAGTAAAATTTATTATAGTCGCGGTTGACTACTTCACAAAATGGGTAGAGGCGAAGGCACTGGCGTCAACCACATCCATCGTAGTCCGCCGTTTCATCTGGGAACAGATAATCTGCAGATTTGGACTACCCCTAAGAATTATCACCGACAATGGGACGAATTTTGCGGCAGAAGATCTTCAACGATGGTTCAAAGAGCTACACATAGAGCATACCTTCTCCTCGGTTGCGCATCCGCAGGGAACGGTCAAGTAGAGGCCGTCAACAAGAGCATCGTAGACGGTATCAAAGCACGACTAGGCGAGAAAAGAAGAGGTTGGGTCGACGAATTGCCCAGCATCTTGTGGGCCCATCGGACAATGCCCAAAACAAGCAACGGCGAAACACCGTTCAGCTTAGTCTATGGGTCCGAGGCTGTGATACCAGCAGAGATCGGGCTGCCATCACCAAGAATGCTCTCCATGAACATGACCAACAACGAGGAAGAAAGGAGGTTAGACCTTGATCTTCTAGAAGAAAGGAGAGAAATCGCGGCTATCAATGAAGCAAAGTACAAAACAAAGATGGAAAAGTATTACAACTCCAAAGTCCGCATCTGCACCTTCAACCCGGGAGATTACGTCCTGAGGGACAATGAGGCATCTAACGCCGAAAAACTGGGAAAACTAGCCCCCAAGTGGGAGGGGCCTTATGTTGTAGATGCGGTACTCGGAAAAGGGGCATACAAGTTACGCACCCTAGATGACAAAGAAGTTCCAAGAACCTGGAACGCCCAACAATTAAGAAGATGTTACATGTAAAAGGCTGAATTTTTCCTATGTACTTGTAACGGTTGCGCGCCAACACAATTAACATTAATAAAAGAAGTGTTTGGCTATTCCCTTTTATGCGAATTTCTTGTCACAACTGCATATATTACTTTGGGCATACACGAAAACATCGATGGCTCGACCTTAGGAAACGTTGTAGACCTCCAAGGCCTGTCACAACCAAGTGCACAGCCGGGTCAAAAAAACAACTAAAGCCTATAAAATGCCAAATAAATACTTCGTGCCCACACAAACACGAAAGCATCGAACTCATGGTAAACAAACATTGTAAAAACCCGCAAGGCTAAACACAGCTGGGTGCACACAATAACCTGTAACTCGATCACTTCGTATTCACGAACAAACCTGCGCATAATAAACGACAGAATAAACGTTGTACCGAACACAACACAACATGTCAGCGCCATCATTCATTCGTGATACCTAATCAAAGTAATCATACACGCACATATTGTAACGACAGCAAAATTCACAAACACACAAAATAGAAAGGATAAATATTAACATACAGGCAGCCATAAATAGCTAACTGTACACAGGCAATCACATGTAATTTGTTCACAAAACATAGACCCAAAATTGTTCATGAGATTGTCAACTGAATACAAGGCCAACCAAGGCCATACGCGGCACGCAGGCCGGAACCTTTCAACCTTGATGGCTAGGGCCGGTACCACCAGCCCCACGCTCGTCTTCACCAAGTGCCTTTTTCAACAAGGCAACACCATCAGCCTTACGGGATTATTTCTGAGCAGCTTTCACAACTCCAAACTCCAGAGATGCAAATTCTTGCCGCTTCGCAGCATACTTTCTCCCACAATCCTCTTTGTACAACTCAAAATGGTAGTCCTTCTCATTATTAACAGCTGCAGCCCTACCCTCACTATAACCATCCTTTCGCCCGCTATTATATCCCGCTTGACCCAACTCAAACATGTAGCTGGCAAGCTCAGGAGAGTTGACTACACGATCAGCAATCTGCAAGGAGTACATACAAACATAAGCAGAGTAACCAACGCGAACCGAAAGAAAAAACAGACAAAAAAAAAGTTACCAGAGGCACCGCGCGAGACAACAACCACTTGCAATCGCTGGACATCTCCTCAGCAAGGAGCTCGGAAGCCTCGGATTCCGCAACCTTTGCTTCAGCAAGTTTTTCCAACTTAGCAATACGATGAAGATATTCTTCCTCCCTTTTCTGAGCTGCAACACGCTCCTGCTCAGCATCATCACTGATTTTCCTCTTTTCAGCTGATAAATTTACAATTGTCTCACGTTGGGCTCGCAACTCCTTGTTAACACGCTCACACGCAGCCTCCCAATCCTTCTGTTTCTGAGAGTTAGCCTTTTTCTCATGAGCAAGCTTATCTTCAGCATCTGAAACCCTCCACAACAAACCTTTCTGCTCAAAATTAAACTTCTCCTTCTCTTCCGCAAACGCCTTCTTCTCATTTTCAAACTCCAGCGTCTCTTCCCCCATCAACCTCCACTCACGAACAATCTCTTGAGAGGTGGCAAAGTAGTTCACCCCAGCACGAACATGATCATCTAGCAGGTCAAACCGATTGCGCTTTTTCTGAAACATCCTCTCAGCAGGGGGGAGAGAAAAAGAGAAAAATTCGTGACAATTGTCAAGCTGATTCATCCGGGAACCCTGAGTCAGATTCTAACAAGGAGCATGTGGCAAATCATCACACGCTGGGTTATTGGTATCCCAGGAATCAGCACGAACATTTTCAAACTGTGGGCTCCGAACCCCACCTGACGTAGCACCACCATCACCACCCGGTGGACGCTTGGTATAAATAGTCTGACGAGGCGTAGCCTCACTTGATTGCGCTTCATCCTCAACGCGCTTACCTCGACCATCTCCACCAGCAGCATGAACATCAACGCCACCCGCATCATCATCACCACCTTCACCAACGCGCTCAGCATCGACATCATCTTGTTTTTTCTTCTTGCCCAACTCATCACGGGGAGGGGACAAGTCAAATGTCCTAGACGGCGGAGATTGGGGGGGAGTAATCTGAGAAATATCAAATTTCCGGGGAATTCCCCCTGACTTTACACCTACCACCATGACAATCATGACAGTCAAAAAGTAGTCCAAAAGCCAAATAACAAGATCTACTACAGCAAAGTTTCTACCTTGAGGAGCAGATGCTGCAAAGATTTCCTCCAAAAGATTCCCTTTCTTAGCAGCGAAAATCTCCAGATCAATCTCAGATTACGATTTTTATCGTCAAGAACCTTTTTTAGCAGATGCTGCAAGCATGGCAGCGGCCTGCTCATCAAGTTTACGATTTTTATCGTCAAGAACCTTTTTCTTCATCAACTCCGTCAATGTAGCGCTGTCATCGGGATCAGACCCACGATGTTTCTATCCGGCCCCTAAACCAGACAATGTATCAGAAACGACAACGTAATCTAGGACAGGAAGAGTAGAGGGTCGCTTACGAGGAGTCTCAGTGGCTTTTTCCTCAGCCCACTTCTCCTTCCCCTCTGATTTATCACCTTTTGTCTTTTTCCGTGTCTCCAACTGATCAGCAGTCTCAACCGGCATTTCAACGTCATCATCAACGGGTTCATTAACAGGCTCATGCACGACCCCCTGTGCTGGACCTGCACGCGGGGAATGAGAAGTTAGGCCTTCAAGAGATCTATCTGATCCCCCACTTGAGAGAACAATAACTTCCTCTCGAGAAGGATCAATAGCATCATTAACATCATCTTCACTATCTTCACCTAAAACAATGTTGGCATAGGTGGCAAAACTTTCGTTAGTCGGGTGCAAGAAGCGGTTGCGGATCTGGTCCAACCATGGTGGTCTCCCATCCTCCTGAACGGCTTCAACCATCGCTCCACCGGCCTTCGGGTTAAGAACATTCAGTAAACTATATCCAACTGTGACAATGCAAGGGCATAAGTAAGAAAACAACGAAATCAGAAGAATAAACACAAGATCACAAAACAACAAAACTACATACGTCTGCCTTCATAACTGTAAACCGGGACACCCAAAGGACGTTTCGGGACCCACAACATACTCATACCAGCACCCACCAACGCCATCTCCTCAAGCTGAGAAATAGCAGTAGCCTTATGGGTCACCTTCTTGTACCACGTTTGGTCAACAAAACCTTCAACCACATTCACCTTAGGGATCCCCTCACTTCCTGCCCGATAATGCATGTCTACCGGAATAACACCACGGCGAATGTAGAAAAACTTTTGTTTCCAATCATGCAAGCTTTACAAAGGAGCAGAACAACAGGGGATAACACCACTGGTCCGGGCGTTAAAAGAATAAAAACCACTGGTATAAGTTACGGTGTAAAACACATTGAACATTTCAAAAGTCGGTTCCACACGATTAGCCCTGCAGACAAATTCATAGTGGGTAATTCGAGGAAGCCCAATCGCATTGATCTGAGAGATATGGAGTCCATAGTTCCTCAACACCTCAGCGGTAAACCTGGTTATCGGGAGTCTAAAGTTGCCCTCCCAGAAGAAAGCAGCGTACAAAGTAATGTAACCAGGAGGTGCGTCCATGGCAGTAGAACCCGGAGTAGGGAACTGAGCACCCCACTCGGGAAAGAAGCCCATCTCCCTCACCAAGTTATGAAATTCCTCCTCCTTCCACCCTATAGTCGCCTGATCAGGGCCCGGTGGATTTTTACACCTATTCCTCTTCTTCTTTGACGAAGGATTCGCTCCAGACATATTGAAAGACGATGAGAGCAATTGTATGAACAAACTCAAGAGGAAAGGGGAAGAAAGATAAGGAAATAGGAGAGAAAACAAGAGTTCAATTTTGAAAAGTGGAAAGACTGAAGGAAACCGCCGTGTATTTATACCCATCGCATTTAATGCGATGGGTAGTGGGCCGCCAGGAATTCAGAAGGCCATCCAGTGGGGAAGAGACACGTCAGCAGAGAGAGAAACCGCCACCCCTTTTTTCCGAGAGCGTGGACGGCACACGCCTGACGAAAAGGATGTAAAGTAACTGACACCACTGAAAAGGCGACTGTTCACCTCAGACAAGACAGAGACATCAGACGGTCACATCAATTCTCTTTGCCCCAAGTACAGAAACTTCCTCCAGAAGGAAACACCAACACACCATGCGCCGTGCGTCCAATTGGTTCAACTTTACAAAGTTACCAACACACCATGCGCCGCGCGTTCAGTTGGTTCAACTTTACAAAGTTACCAATTCACCATGCGCCGTGCGTCCAGTTGGCTCAACTTCACAAGGTTACCAATACGCCATGCGCCACGCGTCCAATCGGCTCAATTTTTCAAATTATCAACGCACCACACGCCGTGCGGTCATCATGATAAACCACGCAAAATAACAAACATGCATTCCAAGAACATCAACTACCACTACCCTTATAAGTCCAGAATCCCTCCTAGACGATCAACTCAACTAGAAGGCACACTGGACTGAGGGGACTTGAAGAGGTATGGTCCCAATTCCTTGCTTACATGGCAAGGACCACACCACTTTTCAATCCTACACGGCGTCCACATCAGCAAGCGAATCCAGAAGCTTCTGGAATACGTCAAGGTGACAGCAAAGATGCTCATTCCGACATGAAGGACAATACGTGTCACCACCCATCGAGCGCCATGTAGACCTGCAGCAAATCAAGGAGCAGACCGACAGTACCAGTACGACGTCTCCAGCATGGACAAATATAGGCGCGCCACGTGTACCACTACACTGACCACAACAGAGGAGACCAAAAGGATATTCCCCTTGGTTGGACAGCTGGCGCCCTATACCAGCTGGCGAGGATGCTCCTCCCTCTCTCACCCTCCGGCTATAAATAGGACCCTTCATCATCCATGTTGATTCATTCTACTCTCCATACTCTCACTCTTAACACACACTGTTTTATCTCCTCAGAACAGAACTTATTCTCACGCCGGAGCCCGGTTAAGAGGGAAACCCCCATATTCCCCTCTTAACGAGCTAACGGTGTTGCTGTTTTGCAGGACCAGCTGTTTGGTGAGCAACGAAGGAGATTGAACCCCACAAAAGAGACGAACCGGCTAGTTTCACCCTAGGTGCTAACCAGTGTTTCATGACTTACATTTTTCTTTATTACAAGCTAGAGGTGGCAAGATAGGCTGGTTGGATAAAGGATTGACACGTGTGTTTTTTTAGTACAGATTAAAACTTTCTGGCCCTGGTTAGGTTGACCCTTAAAACTCTTTTTGTCTGTTTATTGTAAACAATAAATGCTTCGACTATTATTAGAAAAATAATATTATCAGAATAATAATCTAGATCTTATAAATAAAAAAAACTCAAAATTACGTCTTTTGACCTCTGTTACAAGGTATCGGGGAGTTGACGTTTTTAACTGTTGAGCACTTTGTTTATATCTTTTTATCTTTAAACTATTGAGCTTATCGGCTATTGATTAATGATTAATGGTCAGGCACCAACGATCGCAGCAACAGCTTATCTAAGGGTGGCAGGGAGGCCACATGTTCTTCCTTCCAGCAACCTTTCTTACTCTGAGAATTTTCTATACATGCTAGATTCAATGTATGTTACTATTCCGTGTTATTAGTGATCGTTTTTGTTTTGCAACTGCTATGTCTCAAAATTTCTGTCACTTGTATAAATTACTTTTGAACTAAGGGTTTCATTTAATATACTTGCAGGGGTGACAAATCTTATAAACCCAATCCCAGACTTGCTCGAGTACTCGATATCCTCTTTATTTTACACGCGGAACATGAGATGAACTGCTCCACAGCAGCAGCAAGACATCTTGCATCAAGGTAACCACTTTTTTTTTATTTTAATGTTGCAACCTTATGTTATAGCAACTTATAATCAGTGATGTATGTGCAGTGGGGTTGATGTATACACTGCTCATGCTGGAGCTGTTGGAGCACTATATGGGCCTTTTCATGGTGGAGCCAATGAGGTATGCTGATATTGATTACAACTGGCAATTTTCTTTTAGGTTGACCTATGAACACTATCTTGTCCCCACTTTTATTAGATACTTTTACCAATATTTAGTATGTTACATAAATTAAATTATCACAATAGTAAACTAAATTTATGATTCAATAATGTAGTAGGTTGTATGCATTTAAAATACACTTTGGAACTCTCAACCCAGTTGACCTGTTTTTTTTTCTCCACTAATAGAACCAAATAATATTTAATGTATGAACCTGCAAAATGAAAAAAAAAGTGAAATGGCTAAAATGAATAGGACTTAAGTTCTCATGTTTTGTTCTTGGTGTCATAGGCGGTCCTAAAGATGTTGAATGAGATTGGAACTGTTGACAATATCCCAGAGTTCATTGAAGGTGTGAAGAACAGGTCAGTTCTGTTTTTCTGATCTAGTTAGGGGTGAAAACGAGCCGAGCGGCTTGAGAAAAAGCTCGAAGCGAGCCGAGCTGCTTGAGAAAAAGCTCGAAACGAGCCGAGCTTGAACCTAAAATAAAGCTCGTTTATTTATCGAGCTCGAGCGTGACATGTGAAGCTCATCAGGTCGTCAAGCCTTATCGAGCCTTAGTGTAATATTAATTTTCATTAAAATCTCATAACATTTACCCCCTTTCTAATGTTTAGTAAACGAGCCGAGTAGAGCTTATTTAAACTTTTCCCCGAACCTAAAATAAAAAGAAGCATGTTTAGTGAACAAGCCCGAGCATGAGTTTCACTTAGGCGCAAGGCGCAGGGCCTGGGGCTTCTTTGCTTCTCGTCTTGTGTAATTACAGGAAGCGACCAAAAGGTGCATTTTTTGATGTTTTTTTGTGGGCTTTTTGGCCTGAGGCGCACGCCTCATGTAACTTAGGCGTTTTACTGCATAAAAATGTTGTACCTTGGGTTTTTTGACTTGTACATGTAATTAAAATGGTATAAAAGCCTTACTTATAGCTATATTTTGGTTAAAGAAAGCTAAAAACCTATGGGATATGTATGAGATATATAAAAAAAAATTATATAAACATCTTGCGCCTCGGGTACGAAAAGCCCACCGCTTTTGCGCTTTACGCTTCGCGCCTCAATTTTAGACCTCGTCGCTTTTGTGCGCCTCTCGCTTTTTAAAACTAAGACGAGTCTATTATTTATATTTTTTATTTAATATATTAATTTTATAGATAATAAAGGAGCCGAGCTTGAGAAACTACCAACAAGCCGAGCTCGAGCTTGAGTTTGGTCGAGCTCGGGCTCGGCTCGTTTGTAGTTTGCACCTCTAGATCTAGTTGCTGATGTGTGAATTTAATGATGTTGGTTTTCCATGGTTGGTTAAAGAGTCCTGATCATGTACTGTTTGTGTCAGGAAGCGGAAAATGTCAGGTTTTGGGCACAGTGTGTACAAAAACTATGATCCCAGAGCAAAGGTTATTAAAAAGGGGTCAAGTTATTCTACAAAGCCTTCTAATTGTAAGAAATGTAAGAAGAATTTATAGAGTGACAAGTGTCCAATAACCTAAAACTAAACCCACTACATCATCATCAAAAACCTAAACACCCACCCCCACCCCACCCCACCCCACCACCACCCAAAAACCTAAACCCCCCCCCACCCCCCATTAAAAAAACAAAAAAAAAAAACTATACCTCACCAAAAAAACCCCCAAAAAACCTAACCCCCCCCCCCAAAAAAAAAAAAAAAAAACTAAAAAAAACTAAACACCCACCCCCACCACCACCCAAAAACCTAAACCCCCACCCCCTCGGCAAAAAAAAATTTTTTTTTTTGGGTGGGTGATGTGGGGGTGGGGGGGGGGGGGGGGGTTGTTGGGGGTTTAGGTTTTTGGTGGTGGTGGATGTTTAAGGTTTTTTTTTTTTTTTTTTTTTGTAGTGGGGTTTTTTTGTGTAGTGGGTTTTTTAAGTTATTGGACACTTGTCACTCTATAAATCCTTCTTACACTTCTTACAATTAGGATCCTTTGTATTTGATCCTAATCCATTAAAAAGTTAGCAGACGAGGTTTTCTCGATTGTAGGCAGGGACCCTCTTATTGAGGTATTTCAGCGTTTATATAAAAGTTGTATTTTCTAATTCTTATTATTTAGAATATTATTTGATTTACATGTTGACAACAGGTGGCTATTGCTTTGGAGCAAGCTGCACTATCGGATGAGTACTTTGTTAAACGAAGGCTGTACCCGAATGTCGATTTCTATTCTGGCCTGATTTATAGGTATATTTTTTATTTTTATTTTTTTTTATAATTTTCATCCAATTCTGCTTTTTTTTGGGGACGTCGCTTTTTTTGGGCAATGTAGGCTATCTGTTACATTTCGGATGAATGTTGGGAGTTGATCTTAGGGATGGATTTAAGTCGACCACAAAAGTTAAATGTAGAAACTGCGCCAAAATCCTTACAAATCCGTGGACGGATTTGGACGTCGCAAATAGCCATTTTTGTAGTAGCGCGTGTAAGTATTAGCTAATAATGTTGATCCAATGTTTTAACACATACGTTTTACCAATTCTTGAAAGGAGTCTCACTCTTCTTTTTGGTATTTAAACCATCCATCAGTAAAAACAAAAACAATTTTATTCTTTTTGGGATTTAAGTATTTAACCTACCCGTAAATGTCGCTAACTAAACATGTTTGTCATTGAAATATTTTCAGTGATTGACATAGATTGTGGAATTTTTGTAAAGCAATGGGAAAAAACTGAAAGACTTTAATAACGTGAAAGAAGGGCCAACGCAACAATTAAACCCACTAATACGTCGAAAGTATATTACTAAAATAAAAAGAAACAAAGTAGTACAAAAAGAAGTTTGACAATTTGTCTAAAAGTGGTAAAGCAAGACTAAAAGAAGATGCATCCAACCTAAAAGTGGCAAAGCAAGACTAAAAGAAGATGCATCCAATTATTAAAGGGTGTTGATGTTTGTGTAGGACAGCTTATACTATAATCATGCTTGTTTTGTCAAAAACCAATGCCCATTCCATATAATGGAAAATTCCAAACACATAATTGATGCATACATGTGTGTAAATGCGTCGAACTGATACACTTGAAATAGCCTCATTTAACTCAAAAGAGTGCAGTTCGTTATTTGAGATTGAGCTAAGCTCGGACTAGTCACTCGTCTCATTCGTAACAGGTATTGTACTATTATATTTCCTACAAATAACGAGAATATCGCTATTATATATTTTGTTAATTATATTTACTAAAATGTGAACCCACTTCCTACACCTCTTGGTTACGTTATTCTTTAGACGCACTCACCTGCAAGTCAGGTTACCAAGGCTAATAATACATATACAAGGCAAGAGGAAAACAAACTCCAAACATGACACTTGTGACAATAGCTTGGATTCATGTCAATTCTAAAATTCACCTTGCCAAGTTTAGTATTAATATTCTATCACTTTTAGTTATACCAAAAATGATTAAGAAAGAAAACACATAAAACAACAATGAAACATTAAGAAGGTCCATAAAGTCATTTTGAAGAACTTCATCGTAATTCACCTAGGACCAGACAGAACAGAAGCCAACAATGGTGTCATATCTTTCTTATGCTCGACTGCTGTGTTTAGCAGTCTAAGATCAGTAAAGTTGTAATCCAAGTTCGGTTCTACATTCATTCGTCCTTCTAACACATTAACCACCGATGACATTGAAGGCCTTCTCGTATAATTAGTTTGCAAACACCATGCAGCCACTTTCATCATCTCCACAACTTCTGAACCGTGTGCCTGCATATCTTCACTGTACTTGTCAACAATATCTAGCAACGTCCCTTGTTCCCAACATTGTTCAAAGACAGCAAGCAAGTGCCAACTTTCTTCAGGCTGAGATCTGTCAAAGTTCTTCCTCCCACACAAAATCTCTAAGAGAACAATCCCAAAGCTGTATACATCCACTTTTTCAGTGAAGGTTCGACGCTCACACATTCCTATAGTGAAGGTTCGCTGGGAAGGCAAACGCGGCGCCGAGTTCACCTGGGAACTCGAGAGTGATATGAAAGCTAAATATCCACATCTCTTCATTACTCCTGCGCCTTAATTTCGGGACGAAATTTCCTAAAGTAGGGGAGGCTGTAACAACCTGACTTTCTGAGAAAAGTCAAAGTACAAGTCAAAGATATTATTTCAGATCTGTTATTTCTTGCTTATTTATTGCTTATTCAAAACACAGTTAACGCATTTAAAACACACTTTATCGCAATGTTACTACCGCTATCACATCGCTACCACACCGCAATTCGAATCGCAGTTATGGATATTGTTCTATGTGTGTATGTTATTTTGTGCTTTACTTGTGTGTGCTTATATGTTGTGGGATGTTATTCGCAAACGCGATCGCAACTCTATCGCATCGCATCACAACTCGAAACACAGATTACTTTTATGATTGTTAGGTTGATTATGTTATTGTTGGAATGAGTCCAATCGGAGTTCGTTTGAGTCGGTTCCCCACTTTTTTAGCTATTTTTGGTTGTGTTCACTTTGGTTCTCGCGGTTCTCGCAATAAAGTGTGGTTCCTAACGGATCTTTGTCATATATATATATAGAGAGAAGATCATGCGAGAACCACCTCTTATTGCGAGAACCACCTGTTATCCAATGTGAACACAACAAAAAATGCCAAAAAATAGCTAAAAATCACACAAATTTTTTTTTAATATTTTTTATATAAAAATCGCTACTTTTCGAAGTAAAAAAAAAATTAAAATTTTTTTTAGGCCACTAAAAGTTGCGATTTGAGCATAAAAAATATTAAAAAAAAATTTAGATTTTTTTAGATTTTTTTTAGATTTTTTTAGGTTTTTTGGGGGTTTAGTTTTTAGCATTTTAGCTTGGGTGGGGGGGGGTTAGGTTTTTGGGGGGTGGGGGTTAGGTTTTTTTGGGGGTTTTAGTTTTTAGCATTTACCTTGCGGGGGGGGGGGGGGTAGGTTTTTTTTGGGGGGGGGGGGGGGGTGGGGGGTTTAGGTTTTTTTTTTGGGGGGGGGGGGTGAGGTGGGGGTTAGGTTTTTTTAGCTATTTTAGGTTATGTTCACATTGGTTCTCGCGGTTCTCGCAATAAGGGTGGTTCTTGCATGAACTCCTCCCTATATATATATATATATATAGTGTGAGATTCATAAGGGAACACTAAAAAAGTGGGGAACCGACTCAAACGAACTCCGATTGGACTCATTCCAACAATAACATAATCAACCTAACAATCATATAAGTAATCCGTGTTTCGAGTTGTGATGCGATGCGATAGAGTTGCGATTGCGTTTGCGAATAACATCCCACAACATATAAGCACACACAAGTAAAGCACAAAATAACATACACACATAGAACAATATCCATAACTGCGATTCGAATTGCGGTGTGGTAGCGAAGTGATAGCGGTAGTAACATTGCGATAAAGTGTGTTTTAAATGCGTTAACTGTGTTTTGAATAAGCAATAAATAAGCAAGAAATAACAGATCTGAAATAATATCTTTAACTTTGACTTTGACTTTTCTCAGAAAGTCAGGTTGTTACAGCCTCCCCTACTTTAGGAAATTTCGTCCCGAAATTAAGGCGCAGGAGTAATGAAGAGATGTGGATATTTAGCTTTCATATCACTCTCGAGTTCCCAGGTGAACTCGGCGCCGCGTTTGCCTTCCCAGCGAACCTTCACTATAGGAATGTGTGAGCGTCGAAGTTTCTTGGTTTCTCGGTCCATGATCTCGACTAGCTTTTACATGAAGTGTAATGTTTCGTCCACTTGTAAATCCTCAAGAGGAACATGTAAATTCTTATCAGCTTGACACTTTTTGAGGTTTGAAACGTGGAAAGTCGGATGTACGTTGCTGAGTTCCTCTGGTAATTCGAGTCGGTAGGCCACTTTGCCGACTCTTTCCAGAATATTAAAGGGTCTAACGTATCGAGGCACTAGCTTTCCTTTCTTGCCGAATCGGACCACCCCCTTCCAAGGTGAAATCTTTAGGAGTACGTGATCACCAACATCAAATTCAAGGGGCTTGCGGTGTTTATCGGCGTAACTCTTTTGACAACTCCGAGCTTTCAGAAGGTTGTCTCATGGAGGATCTTGTCACTCGTTTCTTGCAATAACTCAGGACCGGTAATTTGCGCATCTCCGATCTCGTGACATACAATAGGCGATCGGCATTTTCTTCCATATAATGCCTCAATGGTGCCATTTGAATGCTAGAGTGATTACTGTTGTTGTACGAGAATTCGACTAAAGGTAAATGCGAATCCCAATTACCACCAAAATCTATAACATACGAACATAGCATGTCTTCAAGGGTGTGAATCGTGCGTTCAGTCTGACCGTCAGTCTGGGGATGGAAAGCAGTACTAAGATTGAGAGTAGCACCGAGGGCGGATTGAAAAGTTTCCTAGAGGCGCGAATTGAATCGACCTGTAACAACCCGGAATTTATAAAACTCTAAATCAAAATTATAAATTTCTAATTAAACATGAACCATCTAACTAGGAAATTATAACCCAGTCAGCTATGAGCCTTGTAGTGGCATATAATAAGGTTAAAACCCTTAAATTATAAATTAAACAAAGCTAAGGGACTAAACTTGCAAAGATTGAAAGTGGAATACTGAATTAAGAAATTAACCTACCAAACACCCACATACGTGAGTGTCTGGTCGAACAGAACAAGAGGGGGGCGACCTGGGTTTCCTCTTGAAACACAAAACCTCACAAAAGCTCAAAATTAGAAGCCTAAATCAAGTCTAAATCAATTTTTGAGCACGAATTCATGATCACCCAGTTGAAAGGATCATAAGGTATGTAAAATTGTGATGTTTTGTTTCATCATAAATTCTAGGTTAATTGTGAGGAACTGAAATTGAGTTTTAATATGTCATGCATGGATGAATCTTGAAGTAATATGATGTCTAGAGTTAAACCCTAGATGATTCTTGTGAAAACTTTCCATCATACTTTTAGGGTTTGTGATTACATGATAAGTGATTAATAAGAATGTAGAAGTTAGACAAACATTGAGATTTTGAATTTTCTGTTTTAGTGAAACAGAAATTATGTCTTAAATTCAATAAATTATTGATGTTGAAGCTTGTTGCAATTTCCCAATTGAAGTGAATATAGAGGAAATAACATGTCAAGAAGCTAGTAAAGATTATGTAAGAATTTGATCCGCTAGGTGTTTGTTGAAACACCTAAATGAGGAATAAAATGTTAAATCGGATAAAAACGCAGATTTAATTATCAAAAATAAATTGTCCGTTATTGATTATAAGAGAGTTCTAAATTGATGATGAATGGAACTCTTTAGGGAAAGCATCCGGATCGTCAAGTGGACAAGCCGGAGGTGAATCACGCTTGAAGGGTGCACTTTGAAGGTACGCGACTTATAGTTTCGTTACATTATGTTTAATTGTTGGTTTTATGTTGTTATATTGAAAATTGGTAAACAAGAAAAGCCACTAAGTCACAGAAGTGACAAAGTGCATTAGACAAGCGAAACGGGTCAAAACATGAGTTAGAAATAGATTTTGGATGTGTCTAGTAATGGGGATACCCATTCGGCATCCAAACGGGTCAAAACATGTTGCGTTACAAACATAGTAACTAATAGCCATCACTTTTGATTGGTTATGTATCAAGCGTAGGCCGTGTAACGGACACGTGAATCCGTTGCAAAAGTATGAACCCTTGTAGAGGGATTATAGTTCGGAACATTCACTTGTTGAATGATTCCGAAAGGCATGGTTAAATTCTTGAACATAAGCATGATGGTTATTGCACAAGCAACCCTCGGGAGGGGAGCAAAAGCTCATACTTGATAAACGTAGAAACGGGTGCATTGGCCTCAAGTTTATATGATTATAATACATGTTATGGAACATGTAAACAAATGGGTCAAATAAGTAAGAGATAAATTATAGAACAACTGTTTTGAAATAATATTTTTATGGAAAACGCGTTGATAAACGCGTCCGTAATTAAATTACGGTCACGTAGGAGAAAGAATTGGTTAAATCGGACTTACGTATCATAAGTTATGATGATTTTAAGTTTGGTTTTGATAAAAGTTTAGCTGGGCAAGTGTAGCAACAAAATAAAGGAACTTGCTGTGAAAAAAGGGGGCTAGGTGATGATGGTTCTAACCCGAAAATTTTTCGAAAATTTTTAATTTTTTGTTCATTTTCGACTCATGAAACTTGTTTATACCCTTTTTAACATTGTCAAAACTAACATTTGATTTGGTTTTGACCTTAGGTGATGATGGTTCTAACCCGGATGGTGATCAAGTAGTTATCAAGAACCGAACGCACTAAACAAAGCTTCCACACTTGATCTATTTTGTTTTAAGTAATATGTAGATACTTGATATTATGTCTTGAAAGTTTAATTAGTAGGATTATAACTTGAATATTATGATCATGTATGGTCTTAAAGCCATGAAACTTTTTGTCACCTCGAAATTTTTGTACTAAACTTTTTGTCAGTATTAAAGATGGCGGATGAAGGTAACGATGATACGGTGCCGAGAGTCACCGAGCAAACAAGAGAAGTGATTGCCGAGGAGGTTGGAAAGGCAATCAAAAATAGTTTGTCTGGATTCATCGATAAGATCCAGAATACGGTACTATCAGTGGTTGAGGAAAGAATCAAGAAATTGGAGGATAATGCCAATTTAACAAAGGAAAAGTCCGGAGGACGAAAGCCTTGTTCATACAAGGAATTCATGGCTTGTAAACCACCAATATATAATGGGAAGGTTGACCTAATAGTGTGCCAACGATGGCTAAGTGATATTGAAGGGGTATTCGAGAGAACCCATTGTAATGAAGATGACTACGTAGCCTATGGTACTGGTCAATTAAGGGGTCAAGCAAAAGATTGGTGGGATAACAAAAAGAGAGAGATGGGTAGTGAAGCGGCTAAGGTCGTGACATGGGAGGAGTTTAAGATGCCATTTCTTAAACATCATAGCCCCAAGGCGGTCGTTAATAGAATCAAGGAAAAGTTCATGCAACTTAGACACAAGGGCGAGACCATAGACAAGATTACGGCAACGTTTATGGATAAGATGAAGTTTTGCAATGAATTGGTGACGAATGAAGAACAAAAGATATACTACTACTATAACATGTTGAGCGTCGAGTATAGGGAGTTTATGACTCCTTCAAAATACGAGACCCTTACCGAGATCATAAATGTTGCTCGGGAACGGGAGATTGAACTGAAAAAGCAGGTTGAACGAAGGGCACATGATGTTAATCCAAGCCCTACCAAGAAAGCACGAACAAACGAAACAGTGAAGAAATCGGATGCAAAAGGCGGGTCGCCAAGTTGCAAAATCTGCGGAAAGGGTCATAAGGGCGAATGCCGCTTCAAGGATAAGCCTTGTACCATATGTCAAAAGACGGGACATATGGCTACGTCATGCCCGGAGAAAGTGACGGTTTGCTACAATTGTTACCGACCGGGTCACAAAAGGTCGTAATGTCCGGAGCTAGTTGGAAAGAAAGATGGGCAAGACCCGAAAGGTGAAGCCCTAAAAGCAAAGGCAAGATCTTTCCAATTGACTGCCGCAGAAGCAAAGGTTGAACCTGATCTGGTCTCAGGTATATTTGCTGTAAACTCAATTCCTGCACGTGTATTATTTGATACGGGTGCGAATAAATCCTTTATTTCATATGGATTTATTCGACATCCTTCATTTGTTCTAACAAAATTACCTATGCCCTTAGAAGTAGAGATAGGTAATAACAAGAGTTTTATTGTTTGTGATGTATATGAAAACTACAAATTGAGCATTGATGACGAAGAATACACAATAGATCTAATCCCGATGTCGATGGGAGTATTCCAAGTGATCGTGGGGATGGATTGGTTGTCCCGATTCCACGCGAAGGTGGTTTGTTTCCGAAAGGAAATAAAACTGACGTCTCCTAGCGGAAAGCACGTTATGATATATGGTGAAAAAGGCGATAACCCGGTGGTATGCTCAATGCTAGAAGCCCACAAACTTATGAAACATGGATGCAAGGCCTACATGGTATACGCAAGCGAGTCAGAGAAAGAATCCATCAAAATTGGAGACGTTCCAGTGGTACGTGATTATGAAGACGTGTTCCCGGAAGAACTACCGGGAATACCACCAGAACGGGAGGTAGAGTTCGGAATCAAATTGATTCTGGGCGCAAAACCTATGGCCAAGGCGCCGTATCAGCTCGCACCGTCGGAGCTACATGAATTGATGTCTCAAATCCAAGAATTGCTCGACAAAGAGTTTATCCGACCGAGTGTATCCCCGTGGGGTGCACCAGTTCTATTCGTGAAAAAGAAGGACGGCAGTATGCACATGTGTATCGATTACCGAGAGTTAAATAAACTCACGGTGAAGAATCGATACCCACTTCCAAGAATTGATGACTTGTTTGACCAGCTACAAGGAGCAAGTTGGTTCTCAAAGATTGATCTCAGATCGGGTTATCACCAATTGAAAGTCAAGGAGGAGGACGTATCGAAGACGGCCTTTCATACGCGGTACGAGCATTATGAGTTCCTTGTAATGCCCTTTGTGTTGACTAATGCACCCGCGGCTTTCATGGACCTCATGAACCGGGTTTGCAAACCTATGCTAGATAAATCGGTAATTGTATTTATCGATGACATTTTAGTATATTCGAAGAATGAAGCTGAGCACGTGTGTCATTTGCAAGGAGTGTTAGAGACACTTAGACGAGAAAAGCTGTATGCAAAATTCTCAATGTGCGCTTTCTGGCTACGAGAGGTGTAGTTTCTTGGGCATATCATTAGTGCCGACGGGGTACTAGTGGATCCGTCAAAAGTAGAGGCCGTGTTAAAATGGAACACTCCAAGAAATCCCTCGGAAATCCGAAGCTTTTTAGGGCTCGCAGGATATTATTGGAGATTCATACAAGATTTCTCCAAAATTGCTTTACCATTGACCAAACTAACTCGCAAGAAGGAAAAGTTTGTATGGGCATCGAACAGGAGGAAGCCTTCCAAACGCTCAAGGAAAAGTTAACTCCCGCTCCGGTGTTAACATTACCGGAAGGAGTTAACGACATGGTGGTTTACTCGGATACGTCGCATTCAGGGCTCGGATGTGTTTTAATGCAACGAGGCAAGGTCATCGCCTATGCCTCGAGGCAATTGAAGATCCATGAAAAGAAATACCCGACTCACGACTTGGAACTGGCGGCAGTGGTGTTTGCCTTAAAAATATGGAGACATTACTTGTATGGGGTAAAATGTACAATCTTTACCGAGCATAAAAGTTTGAAATATTTCTTCGATCAGAAGGAATTAAACATGAGACAAAGGCGGTGGTTGGAAACGGTCAAGGATTACGATTGTGAAATACACTACCACCCCGGGAAAGCCAATGTAGTGGCCGATGCGTTGAGCCGAGAGGAAGATTATGCCCCGATACGAGTACAATCATTGTAGCTCATTGTGACCTCGGGCTTACTTGAACAAATCCGAGAAGCACAAGTTGAAGTAGTGAAAGTGGAAAACTAGAGAAAGGAAAGAATTGTTGGCAAAGTTAAGGATCTCGAAGAAGGCAACCACTGTTTGAAAACACATTTCAATAGAATTTGGGTACCTAACACATGTGGAGTTAAAAAGCTTCTACTCGATGAAGCACACAAATCCCGTTATTCCATTCATCCGGGAGCGACCAAGATGTATAACGACTTGAAACAAAACTATTGGTGGCCCGGAATGAAGAGAGATGTTGTGAAATATGTGGAGAAGTGTTTGACCTGCTTGCAAGTCAAAGCAGAACACCAAAAGCCGTATGGTAAACTGCAACCGTTGGATATCCCAATCTGGAAATGGGAACAAATCACAATGAACTTACTGACCAAGCTGCCCAAAACCAGCCGCGGTTTCGATGCCATATGGGTAGTTGTGGATAGATTGACGAAAAATGCTCACTTCATTCCGATTCGTGAGACTTATACGTCAGAAAAGATGTCGGAGGTTTACACTAATGAGATAGTAGCAGCCACGCAGTACCGGTATCCATCGTGTCCGATAGGGATACCCGGTTCACTTCAAATTTTTGGCGAGATTTTCAAGAGCAAATGGGAACAAAGTTGTTCATTAGCACTGCGTACCATCCTCAGACGGATGGACAGAGCGAAAGAACAATAAAAACCTTGGAAGATATGTTGCGGGCATGTATAATCGACTTTGGATGCAGTTGGGATGTCTATCTACCATTAGTCGAGTTTTCATATAATAACAGCTACCATGCTAGTATTGGGATGGCACCGTACGAAATGCTCTATGGTAGGAAATGCCGGACCCCGGTATGTTGGGGTGAAGTGGGTCCACGTGAACTCGCCCACCAAGATATAGTTCGAGCCACTAATGAAAAGATTTATGTGTTTCGGGCAGACTTGAAAGCGGCTCAAGATAGACAAAAGTCGTATGCGGACAAAAGAAGGAGACCGATCAAGTTCCAGGTTGGCGACAAAGTCATGCTTAAGGTATCCCCATGGAAGGGGGTTATCCGGTTTAGAAAGAGAGGAAAATTAAGCCCGAGATTTATTGGGCCGTTTACAATTGTCGAACGAGTAGGGAAGGTAGCATACCGCCTTGAACTACCAGAAGAATTAAGCAGAATTCATAGCACATTTCATGTGTCACATCTGCGGAAATGTTTAGCGGATGAAACAACCTATATTCACTACGATGACATCGAGGTGGATGATAGACTAAACTATGTGGTGAAGCCCATTGCGATTTTGGATCGTAAGGTGAAAACCTTAAGGAATAAAGAGATCAATCAAGTAAAGGTTAAATGGGAACACCAGAAGGGTTCGGATACCACATGGGAATCCGAGGAGGAGATGCAACGACTCTACCCTACACTATTCGGTACGTAATTAGGTTTCGGGGACGAAACCCTTTTTAAGGGGGGTGGACTTGTAACAACCCGGAATTTATAAAACTCTAAATCAAAATTATAAATTTCTAATTAAACAGGAACCAGCTAACTAGGAAATTATAACCCAATCAGCTATGAGCCTTGTAGTGGCATATAATAAGGTTAAAACCCTTAAATTATAAATTAAACAAAGCTAAGGGACTAAACTTGCAAAGATTGAAACTGGAATACTGAATTAAGAAATCAACCTACCAAACACCCACATACGTGAGTGTCTGGTCGAACAGAACAAGAGGGGGGAGACCTGGCTTTCCTTTTGAAACACAAAACCTCACAAAAGCTCAAAACTAGAAGCCTAAATCAAGTCTAAATCAATTTTCGAGCACGAATTCATGATCACCTAGTTGAAAGGATCATAAGGTATGTAAAATTGTGATGTTTTGTTTCATCATAAATTCTAGGTTAATTGTGAGGAAGTGAAATTGTGCTTTAATATGTCATGCATGGATGAATCTTGAAGTAATATGATGTCTAGAGTTAAACCCTAGATGATTCTTGTGAAAACTTTACATCATACTTTTAGGGTTTGTAATTACATGATAAGTGATTAATAAGATTGTAGAAGTTAGACAAACATTGAGATTTTGAATTTTCTGTCTTAGTGAAACTGAAATTATGTGTTAAATTCAATAAATTATTGATGTTGAAGCTTGTTGCAATTTCCCAATTGAAGTGAATATAGAGGAAATAACATGTCAAGAAGCTAGTAAAGATTATGTAAGAATTTGACCGGCTAGGTGTTTGTTGAAACGCCTAAATGAGGAATAAAATGTTAAATCAGACAAAAACGCAGATTTGATTATCAAAAATAAAATGTCCGTTATTGATTATAAGAGAGTTCTAAATTGATGATGAATGGAACTCTTTAGGGAAAGCATCCGGATCGTCAAGTGGACAAGCCGGAGGTGAATCACGCTTGAAGGGTGCACTTTGAAGGTACGCGACTTATAGTTTCGTTACATTATGTGTAATTGTTGGTTTTATGTTGTTATATTGAAAATTGGTAAACAAGAAAATCCACTAAGTCACAGAAGTGACAAAGTGCATTAGACAAGCGAAACGGGTCAAAACATGAGTTAGAAATAGAGTTTGGATGTGTCTAGTAATGGGGATACCCATTCGGCATCCAAACGGGTCAAAACATGTTGCGTTACAAACATAGTAACTAATAGCCATCACTTTTGATTGGTTATGTATCAAGCGTAGGCCGTTGCAAAAGTATGAACCCTTGTAGAGGGATTATAGTTCGGAACATTCACTTGTTGAATGATTCCGAAAGGCATGGTTAAATTCTTGAAAATAAGCATGATGATTATTGCACAAGCAACCCTCGGGAGGGGAGCAAAAGCTCATACTTGATAAACGTAGAAACGGGTGCATTGGCCTCAAGTTTATATGATTATAATACATGTTATGGAACATGTAAACAAATGGGTCAAATAAGTAAGAGATAAATTATAGAACAACTGTTTTGAAATAATATTTTTATGCAAAACACGTTGATAAACGCGTCCGTAATTAAATTACGGTCGCGTAGGAAAAAGAATCGGTTAAATCGGACTTACGGATCATAAGTTATGATGATTTTAAGTTTGGTTTTGATAAAAGTTTAGCTGGGCAAGTGCAGCAACAAAATAAAGGAACTTGCTGTGAAAAAGGGGGCTAGGTGGGGCGTCTAGCCCCCTGATTCCGAAAATTTTTAATTTTTTGTTCATTTTGACTCATGAAACTTGTTTATACCCTTTTTAACATTGTCAAAACTAACATTTGATTTGGTTTTGACCTTAGGTGATGATGGTTCTAACCCGGATGGTGATCAAGTAGTTATCAAGAACCGAACGCACTAAACAAAGCTTCCGCACTTGATCTATTTTGTTTTATGTAATATGTATCACTTGATATTATGTCTTGAAAGTTTAATTAGTAGGATTATAACTTGAATATTATGATCATGTATGGTCTTAAAACCATGAAACTTTTTGTCACCTCGAAATTTTTGTACTAAATGTATGTGATTTATTATTAATTTCTGTTAGTTAAAGTTGGGTCTTACACGACCATCGCGGTCAGAGATGATATAGCGAGGTGTCCCATGTCGACAAATGACTTCGTCGGTACAGATTCGTGCTAATCATTCAACCTTGTAGTCTTTCCGTATCGTCACAAAGTGGGCTGACTTAGTAAGGCGATCAACGATAACCCAAATGCTATCGTGACCGGATGGCGTGCGCGGAAGTTTTGTAATGAAATCCATAGCTATACACTCCCATTTCCACATAGGGATCTCGGGTTGTTCGAGTAAGCCAGAGGGTCGTTGATGTTCAGCCTTGCCTTTGGAACAAGTTAGGCATTTCGAAACATAGAGAGCGGTATCCTTCTAGGCCACCAATACCTGGAACGCAGTGTCACACCCCAACCGATGGCGGAAACATTGGGATGAGACGAAAAAATCGCTCAAAAGCATCATAACAATATTGTGACAATATAATTTAAATTCAATTTCATAAATGCTAAAATGTCATACATTATTCAAACATGACAAAAACATAATTCTAATTCTATCGGTCATCCCCATCGAGGGCTTAGGCCAAAAGATGTCAGCCGTTGAATACCGTGCTATCATAAAATATCGGCTCATGATTCCTATGTTCCCTGATGATGAGCAATGCCCGATTTGCCGGAAAGCTTGCTTAGACCAATTTGGGGAGCATGCTCTGCACTGTAAAGAACTGCCAGGTTTTAAGTATAGGCACGACTGGGTGCGGGATGTCTTGGGGGACATCCTCAAACGGGCGGGGATCTCGGTGAAGAAAGAAACCCCCGTAAACTTTTTGACAGATCCGAGGGAAGGAAGATCCACATTGCGCCCCGCGGACGTTTTAGTTTTCGGGTGGGATGCAGGTAAACACGCTTGTGTTGATCTTACCGGGGTTTCCACCCTTGTAGGCTTTCGGGATACAGGTTTTGTCCCTAGTCAGGCGATTGCAAGGGCGACAGCGAAGAAAATGGACAAACATGCAAAAGCCTGCGAGGATAATCAACATTCCTTTATCCCTTTTGCCTTTGATACCTTTGGCTCGCTAGCCCCAGAAGCCATCAGATTTCTTGAACGGGTTCAACGGGTTGTTCATAGCAACATTTCGTCTCCTAGAGATCGGGGTTTCGTTTTTACTAGGTTAGGTTTCGCTATTCAAAAGGGGGTAGCGGCGCAGCTTGTTGCCCGCTTACCGGCTATCTTGGTGTAATTTGTTTGGCCTTATATATAAAAGTCTAATTCACTTAAAAAAAAAATTTCAAACATAGTTTATTTTCTAGGTGAGTTTCTAGTCCACCCTAACTTGCTTCTTCATCATCTTGTCTATCAATCTGCAAAATGTATTAAAATAAAATCAACAAAAAGTTGGCGAGTATAAAAGTTTGATACATAGCATAGTAGAATAAAATGTTTAAATGTGCTCATATCCAACATGAATAAGATGATACAAGTTAACAGTTACGCCGAAACGATGTTACTCTACATGCTCAAACCAATGTTTACGCAATTAAAGTGCCTATCCCAAAAGTTTAGTGGGAGGTTAACATGTTTAACTTAACAATACCCAAGGATAGCGGGCGGGGCGTTACAACCTATAGCGCTATAATTGTTAAGGTAGGCTTGATCGAAGTTAATGAGCATATAGTCATGAAGTGTTTACATTAGCATCACATGTATAACAAGAATCAAACATTTCATGTGTAATCTGGATAGAGTGTGAATAAATAAAGTTTAACGTGTTTGTGAATTTGAATATGAATACAAGTTGCACCCAAAAGTGTTTAAAGAATGAAAATGTGATCATGTATACTCACATTGATTGCGTTACGCTTTCTTGTAAGAACGTACGAGTAAAGATAGATCATGTATACTCACATTGATTGCGTTACAGAAGCACTAAGTATCCTATTAAAATAACAAGTTTTAGTCATTAGTTATAAAATTAAATAACCTAATAAGAAAAGAAACCTAAAATATAGAAATGATGTTGGTATTTAAATATAGTCATTTAGCTAAATTTGAGTGGTGGGGACTAAAGTCTACTTAATGTGCATGCACATGGATCAAATGTGTATATATATAAAAAATATAAAATGGGTTGATAATGCTTTTAATCATGAATTGTTTTGTAGTCTTCTTCATAAATAAACCAACGATAGAAACTGTATGTGCATGTATTTGAGTTCGTATCCTATTAGTTGATCATTAATTTAAAACAAAATCATAATTCTGATCGAAATCGTGTTGTTTCATTTGTATACAAGAAAACAATTCAGGTGGTAATCTTCTTCGGTTATAAAAACATGCATAACTGTTATATGTAATAGATTAAGATCCCGTTTTCCTTTTTTTTTCTTGTTTCAGTTATGGTATATATATAATAGAGATTATAAGAAAAACAAACAAATGGATCGAAGGTAAGGGTGTACCGAAACAGTCAAGTCGAGTTCCGACGATGCCTTCGTAATTCCCGATACGTTGCGGGTTTGGGCAGACGAGCTCCGGTGGCGTTACAAGTTCTCCGACGACGTCTCCAACTCCGACAAGGGTGTAAGGTTCAATGAAATATGTTGCGAGTGTGTGAGGGTGTCGAGAGTGGTGAGGGTGTCGCTATTTATATTGCTATACATATTAATGTTCTTAATTGTGCGCATGACGTTTCGGTTTCGCATGGGTTTGTGAATGCAAAATCGTTGGCCAAATTAGGTAGTGTGAAATCATTTAATCATTAAAAAGAATTAATTAGTCCAAATGAAACTAAAATGGGTTTGTGAATGCAAAATCGTTGGCCAAATTAAAATGAAACGGCAGGTTGGAGGTTTATTTGATTATAATAAAATTTGGTTGATTTGACATAAAGGGTCCCTAGACTTTTAGACTTCTTACAATGATTAATGCTTTTTATAACATTTTTTTTTTCAAACCTTTTATTTATAACCCAAATATTATACAGAAATTCTATCCATTTTATAAAATTGTTTTTTTTAAACAACTATTTTTTTTATATAAACTCCAAGACTAACAGATTTTGTTTATATCTTCCACAAAATAATAGAAAGATAAATTCGCTATTTTATTTATTTGCTTAGGATCCGGTTTCCAAGTCGGGTTTCGAGGATCCGTTTTTGATGGATGTTACAGTCTCCCCTACTTTAGAAGATTTCGTCCTCGAAATCTAATTGACTAGTTCAGCTTAACTAACACTAACTTGGTTAATTTATGTTACCAAACTAAATAGGTTATTTAGTTATAAAAGTAAAAGCTTATAATGGTAAAATTAATTACTTTCATTATTTTGCGAGCTTTAATTAGTTTAACGAGTATTAAATTTCAAGGTATAATAAAGAATAAAAATCTAGGATAATATATCGTTCAAACAATGCGTAGTTGCACACAAGTCTAACATGAATACACGAACGTGATTAAAATAACTTCGTTTTCATTATGCTCAATAGTCTCGGATTACAAATTGAAACGAAATAGAATATAACGAGAGTACACTTGTTTAAATATGGAAAGTATAACAAGACTTGCTAAAATTAGAAAGGTACAAAAAAATGCGAAGCGTTACAGTCTCCCCTACTTTAGGAGATTTCGTCCTCAAAATCTTTAGGAGGAAGGCTGAACGAAGAGTTGTGGATACTTGGTCTTCATTTCGCTCTTAAGTTCCCAAGTGAATTCGGTACCACGCTTTCCTTCCCATCGGACTTTGACTATGGGAATTTTGCTGCGCCTGAGCTGCTTGGTTTCTTGATCCACGATTTCGACCGGTTTCTCCACAAAGTGAAGAGTGTCGTTGATTTGCAAGTCATCCATTTGAAGCTGAAGTCCCTCTTCAGCTAGACACTTCTTGAGGTTTGAGACATGGAAGATTGGATGTACGTTGCTAAGTTGTTGAGGTAAATCTAGTCGATAGGCCACCTTGCCAATCCTCTCGAGTATCTTGAACGGACCAACATAACGAGGGGCTAGTTTACCCTTCTTACCAAAGCGAACTACTCCTTTCCAAGGAGATACCTTGAGTAATACGTGATCTCAAACATTGAATTCCAACGGCTTACGTCTCTTATCGGCATAGCTTTTTGTCGACTTCTAGCCTTGAGTAAGTTGTCACGGATTTGAAGGATCTTATCCGCCGTTTCTTGTATGAGCTCAGGGCCATTGAATTGTTTATCACCAATATCATGCCAGCTGATAGGAGATCGGCATTTGCGTCCATACAAAGCTTCAAATGGAGCCATTTGAATACTGGAATGATAGTTGTTGTTGTACGAGAACTCAATCAATGGTAAATGCACATCCCAACTACCACCAAAGTCAATGACACAAGAACGAAGCATATCCTCTAGGGTTTGGATAGTACGTTCTGTCTGTCCATCTGTTTGAGGATGGAAAGCCGTACTAAGATTTAAATGAGTACCCATAGCAGACTGGAATGTTTGCCAAAGACGTGATGTGAAACGACCATCACGGTTAGAGATGATGTCGCGGGGAATGCCATGACGACAGATGATTTCATCAGTATAGACTCGAGCAAGTTTTTCAACCTTGAAATCTTCTCGAATAGGAAGAAAGTGAGCTGATTTGGTCAGACGGTCAATGATTACCCAGATGCTATCATGACCAGAAAGTGTTCAAGGAAGCTTGGTTATGAATTCCATAGCAATGCTATCCCACTTCCAAACTAGGATTTCTGGTTGTTCGAGTAAACCAGAAGGACGTTGATGCTCAGCTTTGACTTTCAAGCAGGTGAGACATTTATAAACGTAAGAGGCGATGTCCTTCTTCATACCAGGCCACCAATAGGACGTACGAAGATTATGGTACATCTTATCAGCACCAGGGTGGATCGAGTACCTGGATTTGTGTGCCTCGTTCATGATGAGTTCACGAAGATTATCGCGATCAGGAACCCAAATGCGATCAAGATAGTATTGAAGTCCATCGGATTTCGTCACAAGTTGGTCTATAGAAGCGCCTCGTACTTCCTCAATTAAACCCCCTTCGTTGGCTGACGAATATTGAGCTTCACGAATGCAAGTGTGAAGGTCACTAGAGATTTGAAAACAACGAATGCTACTAGCATGAGTCTTACGACTAAGAGCATCGGCCACAACATTCGCTTTTCCAGGGTGGTAGCAAATATCGCAGTCGTAGTCGTTAAACAATTCCACCCAACGACGCTGGCGCATGTTTAGTTCCTTTTGGTTAAAGATGTGTTGTAGGCTCTTGTGGTCAGTCAAAACCACACACTTAGTACCATATAGGTAGTGTCGCCAAATCTTTAACGCAAAAACAATGGCGCCCAACTCGAGATCGTGGGTAGTGTAGTTTTTCTCATGTATTTTGAGTTGTCGAGAAGCACAAGCGATGACCTTGTCTCGTTGCATGAGGACGCAACCAAGACCACGGTTTGAAGCATCACAATATACCATGAAATCATCGTTTCCATCAGTAAGGGCTAACACAGGAGCATTGCAAAACATGTCCTTAAGAGTTTGGAAGGATTCCTCTTGTTCAGGATCCCAAACAAAAGGTTTTTCCTTTTGAGTCAACATGGTAAGGGGAACAACAATTTTAGAAAAGTTTGAGATGAATCGGCGGTAGTAACCTACCAATCCTAATAACGAACGAATCTCTGATGGGGTTTTAGGTGCTATCCAACTTTTCACAGCTTCAATTTTGGCAGGATCGACATGAATTCCTTTCTCGCTGACGACATGACCAAGGAATTGGACTTCTTTGATCCAAAATTCGCATTTGGAAAACTTTGCGTATAATCGTTCACCACGCAAAAGTTCGAGTATAAGGCGTAAATGACGTTCATGATCGACACGAGTTTTAGAGAAAATGAGAATATCATCGATGAAGATGATTATGAAACGATCCAAGTATGGCTTACAAACGCGATTCATTAGAATCCATGAACACAGCGGGTGCGTTGGTCAACCCAAAAGGCATAACCACGAACTCGTAGTGCCCATAGCGAGTGCGAAAAGCTGTTTTTGGAATGTCCTCCTCGAGAACACGAAGTTGGTGATAACCAGATCGAAGGTCGATATTGGAGAAACAAGTTGCGCCTTGAAGCTGATTAAAGAGGTCGTCGATGCGAGGGAGAGGATAACGATTTTTGACAGTGAGCTTGTTGAGCTCACGATAGTCGATGCACATGCGAAATGAGCCATCCTTCTTTTTGACGAACAAGACAGGTGCACCCCAAGGTAAGGTACTTGGACGTATGAAGCCTTTGTCGAGGAGCTCTTGGAGTTAGCTAGATAGTTCTTGCATCTCAGAGGGTGCAAGACGATAGGGAGCTCGAGCAACAGGGGTCGCTCCAGGTACGAGATCAATACGAAAATCAACTGATCGGGGTGGAGGAGGACCAGGTAAATCCTCAGGGAAGACGTCAGGGAAATCACACACCACTGTAACTTCACTTACGCCCTTTCCCTTGCCCTTTTCTTCCACTACGTGGGCTAAAAAGGCAAGGTACTGTTTGTGTAAATATCTATTCGCTTGGGTACATGACATCAACTTTAATCCTCTAGAGGGTTGGTTTCCATAGACGTGCAAAATGTCACCAGATGGAAGAGGCAATCGAACGTATTTCTCATAACAAGCGATTTCAGCATGGTTCTTACGAAGCCAATCCATGCCTACTATGATATCGAAGCTACCCAATCACGCAAAATAGAATCGACTAGAATAGATTTGCCATTGGCAACTTCGACTGAGAATGACTTAGGTAATTTCGAGGGTGTACAATTTAACAAAGACTCAAATTCAACGGATACAAAACTTTTATCCGCACCAATATCAAATAAAATTGAAGCATATAAGTTATTGACGAGAAACGTACCATTAACAACTTCGTTATCGTTTTGTGCTTGCTTGACATTGATGTTGAAAGCGCGTCCACGAGGAGCTTGCTGACGTAGTTCTGGTTTCAGCTGAGGGCATTGAGGACGAAGATGCATAGTATCCCCACAATTGAAACATGCCCTAACTGTGTTTGTTGACTTAGGGTTTTGGGCAGGTTATTTAGCTTGTGGTGTAGGGGTATTGCGACAATAGGGTGCAAGGTGACCATATCGGTTGCAAGCAGTACAATGGTGGCACCGGCTATTGATGGGATGATGATAATGGCAGATGGTACACTTTGGATGAGTCCCAGTGTACTGTCTCTTGGCTTTTTCTGGTGTATCAGGGTTTGGGTTTGTAGCAGGTACAACCGCGTTGCAAACAGGGTTTTGAAACTGACGTTTCTTGCCCCGATTACCACTTAGTTGGTGGGTAATTTGGTTGCCTGTCTTAGCAGGGTGAGTTGACTTGGCGGATGCAGCAGCTTGTTTGTCACAAACGCGATTGTTGTTCAAACTAGCGGCGAGACGATAGACAGCCTCGATATTGTTAAGCTTGGCTGCCTCAATGGTATCTGGCAAGCTAGGGGTAAGCCATTAATGTATTTCCTGATCATGCGGTCAGTGGTGAGAACAAGGTGTGGTACTATAAAGCTCAACTGTTTGAAACGGGTGGTATAGGCGAGGTTGTCGTCTCCAATTTGCTTAAGAGCCCAAAACTCTTCCTCGAGCTTCTGCTGCTCGTGTGGAGGGCAAAATTCCTCCATCATCATTTGTTTCACCTCCTCCCAAGGTAATGCATAAGCCGCTTCGTTGGAACGAATGTTCCTTTCATTGGTCCACCACTCTAATGCTCAAGCCTGAAACACCCCAGTAGCACTACGTGTTTTGAGTTCCTCAGGACACTCGTCGTTGATGAAAGTAGTTGAAGGTCACAAGTTTGGGTTGGACCACCTTTGAGTCGACGGAGTTATTGGGAGTGTTTGAAGCCTGAATTTCAGTGATGATCTTGGGGACAATACGAGCAATCTGATTGGCCATGAATGCCATCATCTTCTTCTTAGAACTGGTCTTAGACTTCTTCGATGAGTTAGAAAATTGACGAGATGATGACATCTAAAGATTCAAAACAAAGAATGTATGAGACTTTGATCATAATGTTTTGTTTAAGGAAATTGTTTTCAATGCGTCACATAGCATATAGTTTCATATAGCATATAGTTTCCACATAGCATAACATGAGTTTTCATATAGTGTAACATGTAAATTGAAAGCATCATAAATTTAGTTTGTTCACGAGAGATTATTATTATTTGGTTTTTTTTATTGCGAAGATAGTGTGTAACGTGTCTCTAACCATGAAATGAATGTAACGCTCAAATATAAAACACATAAAAATTGAGATAACATAAAAGAGATTTAACGTAAAACATGGATTGCCACGGAACGTAACATAAGACTATTCCAAAGTAAATCGAAGTCCTTTTCGAATTAAGGAAACGTGCTTTGGCCTAATAGACAAATACTCTCATCGAGGAGCGACTAACGATATTTGTCCTTCCAGTTACTACACGTCCTTAATCGATTGGGAACATCGAAACTTTGGCGAGATTGAAAATCGAGGAGTGGGACTAGTTAACAAGATGCGAGTTTCACCTCTAACTTGATAACATCGTACCCTAACGTGGTTAGTACTTATAAAAAGATAAGGGTCCACTAGAATATGAAATGGAAATTCCCTTCAAGATTTGGATATCGCTCCTAACTTGAGGGTAGATTTCGTGCAAAATTCAAAGTTTAGCTGAATGAGAGTCATCACCAAATGTGGGAATCACCCCTATTTTGATGATTCATCTCGATTGTGTTATAAGAGTGTCTTCAAAGCCTCCAAGTGTGTATTGTGGTAGCCTTAGGAAATATATGTATGTTAAAAGACCAAAGAGAATAGAGAGAAACAAATAAGGTAGAAGGAAGATAGTTTTAAACAACACATAAGGATAAAGCACCTAAACTATAGACTAGGTAAAAGCATTCCTACTTTTCCTAATTCCCTATAGTTATGGCTCTGATACCAATCTGTCACACCCCAACCGATGGCGGAAACATCGGGATGAGACGAACAAATCGCTCAAAAGCATCATAACACTATTGTGACAATATAATTTAAATTCAATTTCATAAATGCTAAAATGTCATACATTGTTCAAACATGACAAAAACATAATTCTAATTTCAAACATAGTTTATTTTCTAGATGAGTTTCTAGTCCACCCTAACTTGCTTCTTCATCATCTTGTCTATCAACCTGCAACATGTATTAAAATAAAATCAACAAAAAGTTGGCTAGTATACAAGTTTGATACATAGCATAGTAGAATAAAATGTTTAAATGTGCTCATATCCAACATGAATAACATGATACTAGTTAACAGTTACGCCGAAACGATGTTACTCTACATGCTCAAACCAATGTTTACGTAATTAAAGTGCCTATCCCAAAAGTTTAGTGGGAGGTTAACATGTTTAACTTAACAATACCCAAGGATAGCGGGCGGGGCGTTACAACCTATAGCGCTATAATTGTTAAGGTAGGCTTGATCGAAGTTAATGAGCATATAGTCATGAAGTGTTTACATTAGCATCACATGTATAACAAGAATCAAACATTTCATGTGTAATCTGGATAGAGTGTGAATAAATAAAGTTTAACGTGTTTGTGAATTTGAATATGAATACAAGTTGCACCCAAAAGTGTTTAAAGATTGAAAATGGGATCATGTATACTCACATTAATTGCGTTGCGCTTTCTTGTAAGAACGTACGAGTACAGATGGAGAATAAAATCCAAGAGAACGAGCTAGAGCGATTAACCTAGACTTTCACATATTGATCTAGTTAATAATTGTACCTTAAATAACCTTCCTAATATTTTATGTTTTACAGCGTAATTATTTTGCATAATATAATTTATCTCATAATACCTTTCTTGATATAAGAGAATTATATTAGATTTATTATTTCTTTTTATTAAATTCTTAAGATGCTTAAAAAATGGAAATAAGCACCTCCTTTTACAGAAGCACTAAGTATCCTATTAAAATAACAAGTTTTAGTCATTAGTTATAAAATTAAATAACCTAACTACATGTATAAGAAAAGAAACCTAAAATATAGAAATGATGATGGTATTTAAATATAGTCATTTAGCTAAATTGGAGTGGTGGGGACTAAAGTCTACTTAATGTGCATGCACATGGATCAAATATGTATATATATAAAAAAATATAAAATGGGTTGATAATGCTTTTAATCATGAACTGTTTTGTAGTCTTCTTCATAAATAAACCAACGATAGAAACTGTATGTGCATGTATTTGAGTTCTTATCCTATTAGTTGATCATTAATTTAAAACAAAATCATAATTCTGATCGAAATCATGTTGTTTCATTTGTATACAATAAAACAATTCAGGTGGTAATCTTCTTCAGTTATAAAAACATGCATAATTGTTATATGTAATAGATTAAGATCCCGTTTTCCTTTTTTTTTTCTTGTTTCAGTTATGGTATATATATAATAGAGATTATAAGAAAAACAAACAAATGGATTGAAGGTAAGGGTGTACCGAAACCGTCGAGTCGAGTTCCGACGATGCCTTCGTAATTCCGATACGTTGCGGGTTTGCGCAGACGAGCTCCGGTAGTGTTACAAGTTCTCCGACGACGTCTCCAACTCCGACAAGGGTGTAAGGTTCAACGAAATATGTTGCGAGTGTGTGAGGTTGTCGAGAGTGGTGAGGGTGTCGCTATTTGTATTGCTATACGTATTAATGTTCTTAATTGTGCGCATGACGTTTCGGTTTCGCATGGGTTTGTGAATGCAAAATCGTTGGCCAAATTAGGTAGTGTGAAATCATTTATTCATTAAAAAGAATTAATTAGTCCAAATGAAACTAAAATGGGTTTGTGAATGCAAAATCGTTGGCCAAATTAAAATGAAACGGCAGGTTGGAGGTTTATTTGAGGGTCCTAATATTAATACATGGGAAAACTTATTTACACATGGTGTATACGGGCCGTATACTGTTATACGGCCCGTATAGAATAAAAACAACTGACAAAGTCTGCTGGCACAGACTTTGTCAAGTTGTTTTATTCTATACGGGCCGTATAACAGTATACGGCCCGTATACACCATGTGTAAATAAGTTTGCCTGGTCGTATACAATGTATACGAACGTGTATACGGGCCGTATAACAGTATACGGCCCGTATGGAACGAAATTTTGATTTTTAAAATATTTTAGAGTGGTGAGGTGCTCAAAATAAAACATCAACAAGTAATAAAGATTGAAGAACAAGAAAACGTGTCGTATGACTGTAATAAAACGGAAGCTATCAACGCGGGATTACGGGCATGGTGTTATTCTTTATTTAATATTTATAGAATAAAAGGAAGGGTGAGGCATTTGATGAGAGTTGTAAGGAGTCTGAATAAAACGGAAGCTATCAACGCGGGATTACGGACATGCGTTTAATTCCCAACATATTTGTTTTGTCACGTACATTTCGTAAGAAACTTTTCGTGCACTGAACCTTCACCTCCAATCATTTCCTGGTCAAATCACACACTATAAAGTTTAAACTTATCGTGTGTTGTAGTTTGGAAAGATGACCGAATAGAGATCTGAATAACAAACTGTGGAGAACTTGTTTGCGTTATCCACCAACAATCCGTTCATTATCTGTTGTTATTTAAAACAATAGCAATTAACGTTCGGTTGAGATAACGGACATCCAACTTTCAAAATTCAAATCAAACTAACACGAAGTATCTCGAAGGTATCATATTCTTGGTTCAATACCATGTGAAAAAAGATTCTTGCCAGCAGACTTTTGTTGGTTTGTTTCCAGGTAGGGTTTAGAATGTTTGAAGGAATGTCAGTTTTTCAGTATTCGGATTTTGTTGGTTCAATACCAACTGCTCGAAATCCCTTTCGTTTCATGGATTTCCCTTTGGTTGAAACTTTTCATCACCGGTTTCTACAGCACAAGCACATACACAGGGGAGAATATTCTCGAAATTGAAGGAAAAGAAAAAATGGTTGTTGATGTTTTTTCTCTATCAGGATTTTGTTGAGTCGTCGGGAAAACTTTTCCTCAGGGGAGGGTGAGTAGTATGAGTCTGAGTCCATTGTGGTTCGTGAATGTTGGAAGAACCCGACACGTCTTCTGCTGCCTCTTCGGTTGGTTAAAGACATAGGATGGCTTTTAATACAGGCTCTTTGTCGGTTGTGGTTGATTTATAGGAGGAGGTTATGAAACGAATATATGTTTATGCGAACATCCTTATTTTGTCACGTACATGCGTTTAATTCCCAACATCCTTATTGTATCAGACTCTCTCCCCTCCTGATGCAATTTTCACAGTGGTACCAATGTCCTGCTACTACAATCCTTCCAACGATCCTTGTCTTGAAAGACAAGAATACAACGTTCATGTATCACAAGGAATGACCGATCCAAGGCAGAGAACCTGATTTAGATACACAAATTCATCACCGGTTTCTACAGCACAAGCACATACGCAAGGAATGACCGAGTTTGGAAAACGGACGGAATCCACGAAGAAACTGTTGGAATTTGTGGATTTCGGTTGGTTCAGAAACTTAACAAGAGAAGCAACTAAAAAAAGGAAAGAAAGACCTTATTTTACCATTTTTACCATATGTATACGGGCCGTATACCGTTTATACGGCCGTATACGCTCGGTAAAAAACAAATTTACCGATCGTATACAATGTATACGATGATTGTATACGGGCCGTATATTCTGATACGGCTCGTATACTATGGTAAAAAATGGTAAAAAAATGGTGTATTCTCTTTAATCTCTTAGAACGATCCTTGTATTGAGAACCTGATTCTGGTTTAAACAATGGAATTTGTGATTCAACAGAAATAACTGAAAATAACTCGCCATTCTCTTGCACCTGTATACGTTGCAAGGTATAGAATGTTTGTAGTATTCTTGGTTCAATACAAACTCTTCTGAAAGACAAGATAATGGTTTCTCAACAAATGAAGATGAAGATGTAGAAGAGTTTGTGTAGAGATCTTTAATGTGAGATTCTTCAAGTTTGCACATTTTGAGAAAATACCAATGTGGTCATTTTCAAGTGTGAGATTAGCCAAACGAGGATGAAAGATACTCAAACCATCTGATCCCGTTGTTGCAAACTCCTTTAATGTGAGATTCTTCAAGTTTGCACATTTTGAGAAAATACCAATGTGTTTGTCAGCTTTGTAAATACACAACTTAACAAGATAAGCAACTAAAAAGTTAACATTCAGATTCAGATTCAGAAAGCAGATGTTTAGTAGTGTTTGAGACAATTGATTTCTCTTGCGGTTACCAGGCCTATCATCTCCATCTACGTTTGGTTTCTTCGTTTATTGGATCGTTCTAATAGATTAAAGAGGTTTTTACCATTTTTTACCATATGTATAGGGTCGTATACGGTTTATACGGCCGTATACCATTGGTAAAAAATATTTTTACCGATCGTATACAATGTATACGATGGTTGTATACGGGCCGTATATTATTATACGGCTCGTATACTATGGGTAAAAAATGGTAAAAAATGGTAAAAAAAGGGTTATTCTCTTTAATCTATCAGAACGATCCTTGTCGTGATGATTCGAAACATTCACGAACCACAATGGACTCAGACTCATACTACTAGCAGTAGAACCCGACACGTCTTCTGTGATGATTCGAAACATTCCGAATAACTAGCAGAAAAACCCGTATACGGTGATTGTTTATCCATACTATTCTTCATAGCCATATTCCCACTCACAATTTGTTGATACATATCGTCCGTTCAACTTGAGTATTTTTTCTACCTTTATGCTTGCATCCACCACAGTGAATATTAACTTTGTGTGAAAGAGTTTGGAAACCGGACGAAATCTATGAAGAAACTGTTGGAATTTGTGGATTTCGGTTGGTTCAGAAACTTAACAAGAGAAGCAACTAAAAAAATACAATTGATTTCTCTTCCGGTTACCAGGCCTGATATAGGAGAGTACTGAACAACCGTTCAAGTTGATATAGTTTATTCTCTTTAATCTATTAGAACGATCCTTGTAACCATCAACCGTTCAAGTTGATATAGGAGAGTACTGAACAACCGAGATAACAGCTCCGGTATTTTTCACCAACCCATCTTTGGTAGTGTTTGTTTGAGAACCTGATTCAGATACACAACGGTCTCTTTGCTTCGTCTACTAGAACTATTTGTGTATGCATTCTTTTGGTAGTTAACAACGCTAATTAGAAAAAAATCTGAAAAAATTAATCATATCGATTGCAATAACAGGATGGATGTGACACACATAGATAGATAAAATGTCACAGTTGTCAAGACTGTTTGTCGGGTTTCCAATGCTCACACAGGGTGATAAACAACGCTGATACACGTAACATCTAGTTATATTCAGATTTAAACAATGCCCGCCTCAATCTTCAATACTTCAGTAAAATACCACTAGTAGAAGAACCTGACACGTCTTCATGTAACAGAGAATGTTTTAGAAATTGAAGATCTCTGCGATCGCTAAGGTTTTCATCAACGGACTGATCGGTAACGTTACTCTACCTGTGCTCCGATTTAAGCGGCATGTTCCGATCAACGTTTATCGACATTGTTAAAGGTGATGAAGAGTTTTAGAAACCCTAGAATGATTGTGTTTTTACGGGAATAAAACGTGATACTTGAAAAAAGCCAATATATACGGCCCGTATATAGTTATACGGCCCGTATACATGTCCTAACAACAAAAACCCACAAAAATAAATCAATTGAGCCGTATACGTTTTACAAATCGTATACACATGATACGACTCGTATAACTGTATACGGGCGTATATAATAAAACCAAAAAAAACATTCTCTGCGCATTTTCCTATTCAAAAACATTCTATACGAGCCGTATAATTGTATACGGCCCGTATACAATAGGGGATGTGAAAATAAGATATAGGGTATGTGGGAATAAGGCACCCCTTATTTGATTATAATAAAATTTGGTTGATTTGACATAAAGGGTCCCTATACTTTTAGACTTCTTGCAATGATTAATGCTTTTTATAACATTTTTTTTTCAAACCTTTTATTTATAACCCAAATATTATACAGAAATTCTATCCATTTTATAAAATTGTTTTTTTTAAACAACTAATTTTTTATATAAACTCCAAGACTAACAGTTTTTGTTTATATCTTCCACAAAATAATAGAAAGATAAATTCGCTATTTTATTTATTTGCTTAGGATCCGGTTTCCAAGTCGGGTTTCGAGGATCCGTTTTTTACGGATGTTACACACAGGTCCTGGTACATCTTGTCGGCACCGGGATGAATGGAATATCAGGACTTGTGGGCTTTGGTCAGCAGTATCTCTCGGAGATTATTGCAATTGGGAATCCAAATTCGGTCAAGATAGTGAAATATGCCGTTAGGCTTATTCACTAGTTGGTTTTCGGATCCAAGAACTCTTTCTTCCTTCAGGGTGCGTTCGGCGAAACAAGCATGTTGAGCATTGCCAATAAGAGCTTCGAGGTCATGTTGGGCTTGAGTATTTCGAACGCTATGTAAATAGCTTCGTCAGCTAAGAGCATCGGCAACGACATCTGCTTTGCCTGGATGGTAGCGAATCTCGCAGTCGTAGTCATTGAGAAGTTCAACCCATCTGCGTTGGCGCATATTAAGTTCCTTCTGATTTAAGATGTGTTGTAGGCTCTTGTGGTCCGTGAAGACCGTACACTTGGTACCATATAGGTAGTGTCGCCAAATCTTTATTGCAAAAATCACTACACCTAGTTCGAGATCGGGGGTTGTGTAGTTCTTCTCATGAACCTTGAGCTGTCGAGACGCGTACACGCTAACCTTGTCCCGTTGCATAAGAACACAACCAAGACCGAGGTTAGAGGTATCGCAATAGACTACAAAATTGTCGTTTCCGTCGGGTAGCACAAGTACAGGAGCGTTGCAAAGTGTTGTATTGCAAAATACATCCTTTATTCGTGTACAGTTTGTAAAGTTTTTCGTTATATTTAGTTTTGTTTTCGTTAGAATGTGCATACTATTGATCCAATCGATTTTTGCAGATCTTGGTGCTTAAATCTGGTGAAAATTGAGTAAAAAAGAGCCAAAATACTGAAACATCAAGTTCTGGAACACGTTGCAAAGATTGGGAGCAAAAACAAAGTTAAATATGCTGGAAAATGACACTCTGGCGCCTCGAGACGCATAAGAAGACATCTCTCGCGCCCGACGAGAGACTGAAGGTATTAAGCGATTAAAGAAATAAGGTGGCGCCCCGCGACCCACACCCTGTATGGGTCACGCCCCTCCAGAAGCCATAGCTGGAAGATTACTTCAATATTGGTCTGAGTTGGAAAATCATATATATTGATAATTAATCATTCAAGAAACCCTAGTTACGAATTTGTGGAGTCCGAAAGCTTACTTTGGAGATTGAAGTGCTGCGTTTGAAGAGTTTTAATCACGGGAATCATTGGTTCGAGTTCGGTTTGAAGATTGAAGACTTGCACGGGTTCTTTAGTTCCTTGTTGGTTTGATTTCTCTCTTTCAAAACTTGTAAGCATGAATTCTTGTTTGAACAACCTTGTTTTGCTTTCATTGATAAACATGCTTGGCTAAACGCTTAAACTGCCTAGACTATGATGAATGGATTTGAATAAAGTTTGAACCTTTTTAGTTAATTGCATGTGTTTATGGATTAATTGTGTTTTGTAAGAGGTTTGGTTTACTTATTTGGTGTGTATGCGTACTTTGATTAGGTTAATTATTATCAATTGCTTCGTGTGAATCTAGGTGGTTGTCTGCTACGGAATAGGTTCATGCTAGATCTTTGACCTTGTGTCTTTGACCTTTAGGGTGAATTGGCCAATAAACCTTAGAAGTGATAGTTAATAATTTGTTAGATTTCAGTATTCTATTAGTCCTTATAGCTGGAAGGTGCAGGGCTATTGGTAGGTCTTACCTGGCGAATTGCTTTAGACAGTGTTTGGAAAAAGTCGTGCCTTAGTTGCCCCGTCGGTTTATTAGTCTATCAAATAAAATTAAGAAACCCAAACTACCCTAGATCTATAATCGGAAAAGAGTTGGTCAATATTAGGGTACTTACACAATAATTAGATAACCGGAAGGAAGTCTAATAACCGATAGGATTAATAGCCTATGTAGTGCCATAAGTTTCACCTCGAGAAGGGTTGAGGGGCTTAGTTGGTTTCTTAATAGGTTTAGTATCACAAGATCCCGGTTCCATAAAACATGTAGTTAACCTAATTGGTAAATTCTTAAAATCAATCCAGGATTCTAGTCTAGGTACTCTTCACTTTCATCTGAGAACAGTCTTCATATTAATTCGTATTCGCATAGTTTCAGTTAATATTTAGTTTGCTATATTTCCTTATAATTTCAGTAACCCCCCCCCAAATAATTAAACAGTTGGAGTCGTGTCTGTCATAGTCTGTTAGAGATTAGTTAGCGTGATTAGTAGAGTCTCATGGTTCGATATCCAGACTTCCTTAGGTCATACTACAGTGATCGGTACACTTGCCGATTGTGTGGTTTAGGTCGAGTCTAGATTTAAAGCTTTTTAGTGTCTAGATTAGAGAGTCTAAAGTAGTTAATTTTAATAGTCTGTTTAGCACACATCAAGTTTTTGGCGCCGTTGTCGGGGACTCTTGGCAATTGCGTTTATTAGCTTTGATAGACTTTATTGACTCATTCCGCATGGAGCCCGATGAGCCCTATTACCTTGCTTGGGAGCGGTTTCAAAACCTTGTCGCTCGATGCACCCAGCATGGTCTTTCTGATTGGACCCTTTGCGAAAAATTTTATAACGGTCTCACCCAAGAGACTCATGATTGTTTTGACACTAACGCGGGAGGTCATATGATGGGCATTCTTACTGTTGCCGAGTGTTTAGAGCGTTTCGAGGCATTTGCCCAATCTCAATATCAGTCGCAATCTGATCGACGGTATCAAAGTGGCAATTCAAATACCACTACTAGTGCACCCACTCGTGGGGTGAGCCATGTCACTATGGACCCTAGTATAGCCGCCGCTGGAAAACGTCACTAGAGAGCTCAAGGAGATTAAGGTAAAGGTTGATAAGTGTGAATTTTGTTGAGGGAGTCACGATACGAATGCGTGTCCATTGTTAGTTGGTGAGGAGCAGGTCGATTTCGTGGGAGGGGGTCAAGGTAGAGGTCAACCTAGTGGGTTTGGTAGTAATTTTAATTCGGGTTGGCGTAATAATAATAATAATAATAATAATAATAATAATAATAATAATAATAATAATAATAATAATAATAATAATAATTTCAATAATAATAATTTTCGTTTCAATGGTAACCCCCCTGGTTTCCAATTAGCTCAAAATCCAAATAGGGGACAGGGTTCATTCTTTGGTGGGTGTTCAAATGGGCAGTTCAACAAGGGGTTCAATGGGCAGGTCAGGGATGGGGGGTTAAATAGTCAGGTTCAACTAGTTCAGGGTTCAAGTAATGATTTAGGGGGTAGCCTTGAGAGGATAGAGGCCATGATGAGCTAGTTAGTCGTTAAGGACCAAACCACCCAAAAGATCCTTACTGAACACGACCTTATGCTTAAGAACCACTAAGCCTCTTTTCAAGACCTTCAAAGGGTCGTAGGTAACATGTCTAGGAAGCTTGGGGAGAGATTACCCGGTCAATTTGCGGGTAACACCGAACCGAACCCTAATGCCCATGCCAAAGCCATTACCACTCGTAGTGGCAAAACCGTAGGGAACCCGAGAGTTGAGGAGAGAGTAGTAGAGGAAGATGAGGAGATTGTAGATGAAGAAATTGAGATGGAGGCTCCCGGCTAAGTGCAACCAAGGCTAGGCCCAACAAGTACCGCGCAGCCCAGTGAGCCTCAAGGAGAGAAGAAAGTAGAGAAACCACTCGTAGACATTAGACCTTCTCCACTCGTAGACCATTCGCATTCTTACACGTCTTAGGAACCAAAAGTACTCCAAGGAATACGGGAAATTCTTGGATATCTTCAAGCAATTGAAGATTAATCTACCTTTCATTGAAGCACTCTAATCTATGCCTAAGTAAGCAAAGTTCTTAAAGGACCTTCTTAGAAACAAGGAGAAGTTAGGGGAGTTGTCAAATGTTCCATTGAATGGAGGGTGCTCCGCGGTCATTCTGAATAAGCTTCCGGAGAAGCTCACCCATCCCGGCATTTTTTGTCACACCCCCAAAATCCACCTGCAGAATACCACCGCTTGGAGGCGTGACTGACCAGGATCCAGCCACCAATCATATTGAACAAGCATATAAGTAGCTATAAAATCCAACCAATATAATTGGTGTTCAAACAAAACATAGTTTAAGTTGCAAGCGGAAGCATAAGTCTTAAAACCAAAACATAAGTTTAATTGTTTCAAAGTTTAACATGGCACACAGTCGTCCATGTCCCACAACGACTCTCTTCCATGCAAGCTCCAGCTGAGTACCTATTGTCCTGCAAAGCATGTAGTAACGAGTCAACAACAAGTTGAGTGAGTTCACGGTTGGGTGTTCGTTTTAAGTTGTTTCGAAAACGGTTTCCTTTATCTGGCATCCTGCCGTGGGGGTTACCCCATAGTTAAAAACGTGACTTGTTTATTCCCGGTTACTCTGGCTATCCAGCCGTGGGGGCTACCCCGTGTTAGTTATCTGGCATTTCGGCCGTGGGGGCTACCCCATGTATACACTAGACTCGTTACCATATCGACTGCTGACTGTAGTCATGTTTATGTGCCCTGAAACTGTCAATGTCTATCATCATTGACGTGCCCCAGATCCATTAGTTCACGCCCGTCCTCTGCGGCACGGTGTGAGGTTTGTCAGACCTAAATAGCGCTATCTAACTAATGACCCGCTCGCCATTGGCCCGGCGATTAAGTCGATATAAAAGGAGGGACTTCGTGATAGAGTTTTGGTCTAGTACGAGTTATCTGTCCGTGAGGACGAGGAATTACATTCCTGAACCATTGCTGTCCTACCCAAGGAGGACGAGGAACCCGTGTTCCTTAACCCCAATTCCCGACCCCTGGGAATCCCATGCTTTGTAGAGGGTGTGAACTCACCTTGGTTTGCTCGGCAGATACACAGAAAGGTCAATCAAGCAATATTGTGGTCACTCACGTCCTATCATAGTTGCGTCATACAAATCAGGCTCGTATTCAAGTAGTACACGTATGTTTCTAGCACATTGCATTCAAGTATCATTCATGGCAGCCCAACAACATTCACATTCAACAGTTACACATAAGGTCCATGCATTAGGCCCAAAAGTCCGGCCCAATCGTCTAAGTCCGTAATGGGGTGCAAGTTCAAATCAGCGTGTACATGCACATGGTCTCGAGTCGAGACTGTGCGGTCTCGAGTTGTAGTCCACAAGGTTTCGAGTCGCAACTAAGGTGATCTCGGGTCATGCATGCATTGATCTCGAGTCGCAACTGGACTCGCAAGTATGATCTCGAGTCATGATGTTTGGGTGCTGATCAAGTGTGGTCTCGAGTCGAGACTATAGGTTCTCGACTCGTAACCTGAGTCGCAAATGGCAGTCTCGAGTTATCATGTGGTGGTCTCGAGTCGAGACCAGGGGTCTCGACCCCCAACAATTGCTGATTCTGCACAGTTGTACTATCCAATAACATTCCAATTTCATGAAGCTATGTACTATCCAACCACAATTTACAAACATGTTTCCTTGTCTATTACTTACCAGAAATGGATCAACAACAAGTTTTCAAATATTCAAGCTACATTCATGTCATATTCATCATGTTCTTCAAATATTCAAGTAGTTCATCATATTAAAATCAACATGCTTCATCAAGAAAAATCTATTATGGCATGAACTCAAGTTAGTAACATCATCGGCTCATACATCTATCATGATTGATCAATACAATAGCATACTTATATGGGATCTATCATCAACATGTGTTAATCCGATTTCATTGAACATAACCCTCCTAAACATAACCAAACCATTCAAAATTGAGCCTATACAAAACCGATTACACTCATTCGTAGTCAAGCATACATTATTCATCCTAACAAAAATCAATACATTATCATATAGTCCACATTGACCGAATATAAACACATAACATGAAGCACTTGTGAACCGATTACTCAAGAAGGGTGTATTCATCATGCAAAAAGCTTAACAAGTAAACATGTTATCACCTAATCTTCATCATACATCAAACCAAAACACAACATCTAACATGAATCACTAACCGGGTTAAAGAGGTAGTGGTGAAGAATGGAGCTTCCGAAAGGGGTGTGTGCGAGCTGATCCGAGGGTCCTTGTGGTCTCCGGTTTGATCCGAGAAGAAGGAGGAGGAATGTGATGTTTGGTGTCTAGGGTTTAAGGTTTCTCTAGAGAAAGCGTGTAGGAGAAGGTGTCTGTGAGAATGAGTGTGTTGTCCAAAGAAATGGCAAACATGGATAATCACCAAGGTTATATACCCGTCCCAAGTAGTGCACCCTAATGGGCTTTCGGTTGGGTTAAATGGGGTGCGTGGCCCATCCGGCCCACTGTTTCATTGATCACTCGAGACCGCATGGTCTCGAGTCGGGTCCTTGTTGTCTCGGTTCATATACATACACGCATACATACAATTACAACACATAAACGTAACACGTAGTCACATAGGATGTTCACATATATCATTACACCAATACGTCAACTAGTCACATAATGTTTCAAGTAGGTTACACTAAGATACACAAAGGTTCTAAATTTCGAGTTGTCACATCATCCGCAAGTTGAAAGAAATTTCGTCCCGAAATTTGGTAGGCACTCACTGAGGAAGCTAGTTAAGTTGTATGGTTTTCCCGGTTTTCCTGGGGTGTCACATCCACCCCCCGTTGATCTGGAATTTCGTCCCGAAATTCCGTAGCTTCAGCCTCAGTAGTGGGTGTACTGTTTGCGAACAGTTGGGGATACTTTTGTTTCATCTGATCTTCGCGCTCCCAGGTGAACTTCGGGCCGCGACGTGAGTTCCAACGAACTCGAACGAGAGGTATTCTAGTGCTCTTGAGGACCTTAACATCCCGGTCCGTGATCTCGACTGGTTCCTCGACGAATCGTAACTACTCGTCGATGGTGACTTCCTTCAGAGGAACTACGTGGGTCTCATCTGACAGACACTTCTTCAGATTTGACACGTGAAAAACGTTGTGAACTGGACCGAGTTCTGCTGGTAAGTTCAGTCTGTAGGCCACCCTGCCTATTTTCTCAATGACTTCGAAAGGTCCAACGTATCGTGGGTTAAGTTTGCCGCGTTTACCAAAACGAACCACACCCTTCCAGGGTGAAACTTTGAGTAGTACCCGCTCCCCAACCTGGAGCTCTAGTGGTTTCCTGCCCTTATCGGCGTAGACTTTCTGACGGTCACGAGCTGCCGCCATGCGTTTTCGTATTTGCGCAATTTGTTCGGTCGTGTCTACCACATGTTCTGGACCAGTGATCTGACTATCTCCCACCTCTGCCCAACAAAGAGGTGACCGGTATTTACGTCCGTACAATGCCTCAAACGGAGCAGTTTTAATGCTGGTGTGGTAGCTGTTATTGTACGAGAATTCCACAAGTGGCAGATGCTTTTCCCAGCGGTTGCCAAAGTCGATTACACATGCACGAAGCATGTCCTCTAAGGTTTGAATGGTGCGCTCGGACTGCCCGTCCGTCTGAGGGTGATACGCTGTGCTCATGTCTAATCGTGAGCCAAAGGATTTGTGCATTGCTTGCCACAGCTCTGAAGTAAAACGTGCATCTCGATCGGAGATAATAGAGGTGGGCACCCCGTGCCTCGAAACAACTTCCTTGAGGTATATTTCTGCAAGAGTGGAGAACTTATCCGTCTCCTTGATAGCCAAGAAGTGTGCGGACTTTGTGAGTCGATCCACGATCACCCAAATAGTATCGTTTCCGCGCTGGGATCTAGGTAGGCCAGTAACGAAATCCATGGAAATTTGCTCCCATTTCCATTGTGGTATCTCTGGTTGTTGGAGTAGGCCTGAGGGTTTCTGGTATTCAGACTTGACTCTCGCACAAGTCAAACACTTGCTGACGTAAGTTGCTATGTGGGCCTTCATGCTAGGCCACCAGTACGTAGTTTTGATATCATGATACATCTTATCTGATCCAGGGTGTACTGAGTAGCGAGACTTGTGTGCTTCATCCATCACAAGCTCTCGTAAGTTGCCATAGAGTGGGACCCAAACGCGTCTCGTTACGTAGTAAGCACCGTCTTCCTTCTGTTCTAAGCGTTGCCTTGATCCGCGTAGGGCTTCAGCCCTGACGTTTTCTGGTTTCAATGCTTCTACCTGAGCGTCTCGTATCTGGGAAGGAAGACTAGAATGGATCGTGAGTTGTAAAGCTCGCACGCGCTTAGGCGCAGTGTCCTTTCGACTGAGGGCGTCAGCCACAACATTGGCCTTGCCCGGGTGATACCTGATCGAGCATTCGTAGTCATTCAGTAGTTCGACCCACCGTCGTTGTCGCATATTCAGTTCCTTCTGCTTGAAGATATGTTCGAGGCTCCTGTGGTCGGTGTAGATGGCGCACTCGGTACCGTACAGGTAATGCCGCCATAACTTAAGTGCAAAAACAACAACTCCCAGCTCTAAGTCGTGCGTAGTGTAGTTTCTTTCATGAACTTTGAGTTGGCGTGAGGCGTAGGCTATAACCTTATCTCGTTGCATCAATACACAACCAAGACCTTGAATTGATGCGTCGCAGTGGACCACAAAGTCGTCTGTGCCCTCCGGCAAGGAAAGGATAGGTGCGCTGCAAAGTCTATCCTTTAAGTGCTGAAATGCTAACTCCTGTGCATTTCCCCAGCGATAAACAACGCCTTTCTGCGTTAGCGAGGTGAGAGGCTGGGCGATCTTAGAAAAATCCTTAATGAACCTCCTGTAGTAACCCGCCAACCCCAAGAATTGGCGAATTTCCTTTGGTGTACGAGGTGCGGGCCAGTTCTTAATAGAGTCTACCTTGGATGGATCAACGTGAATCCCATCCTTGTTTACCACGTGGCCTAGGAAATGGACTTCTCGAAGCCAGAAGTCGCATTTCGAGAACTTTGCGTAAAGCTGTTCGGTTCGAAGGAGTTCCAGAATAAGCCGTAGATGTTGCTCGTGTTCCTCCTGACTCTTAGAATAGATCAGGATGTCGTCGATGAAGACTATAACGAATTTGTCCAGGTAGGGCTTACATACTCGGTTCATCAAGTCCATGAAAACCGCGGGTGTGTTTGTCAGCCCAAAAGGCATGACCAAAAACTCATAGTGCCCATAGCGAGTTCTAAAGGCTGTTTTGGAGACGTCCTCTTCTCGGACTCTCAGCTGGTGATAACCCGATCTCAAATCGATCTTCGAATAGTAGCTCGACCCTTGTAGCTGGTTGAACAAGTCGTCAATACGCGGTTGAGGATAACGATTCTTCACCGTCACCTTGTTGAGTTCCCGGTAGTCGATGCACATTCTGAAGGTACCGTCCTTCTTCTTCACAAATAGTACTGGAGCTCCCCAGGGTGATGAGCTAGGACGAATAAAACCCTTATCCAAGAGTTCTTGTAGTTGCGTAGAGAGTTCTTCCAACTCTGATGGAGCTAAACGATAAGGTGCACGAGCTATAGGCGCAGCTCCAGGAGCTAGCTCAATCTGAAACTCGACTTGGCGATGGGGCAGAAGACCAGGTAATTCCTCAGGAAATACCTCTGGATAATCGCGTACAACTGGGAAATCTTCTATCTTCTTCTCTTTTTCTGAGGTGTCAGTAACGAGAGCCAAAATGGCAGTGTGGCCCTTTCGCAAGCACTTCTGGGCCTTAAGGAGAGAGATGACGTTCTCAACGGCACTCCTCTTGTCGCCACGAATCATGAGGGGTTCACCACTGGAACCAGGAATGCGAACAACCTTCTCGTTGCAAAGAATCTCTGCTCGATGTTGGGATAACCAATCCATCCCAATGACAACGTCGAAACTACCCAAGACAATTGGAATAAGGTCGATAGAGAAGGTTTGGTCAGCAAGAACGAGTTTACAACCCTCGACTACGTGTGTGGCTTCTAAGCTCTTACCGTTTGCTAGCTCTACAGTGTGCTTGTTGTTCAAAGGTGTTGGAATACGCTTAAGCATTCGACTAACTTCTAGTGACATGTAGCTAGTATCGGCACCCGAATCAAATAATACTGAAACATAAAAGTCGTCGAGAAGGAACTTACCCGCCACAACATTGGGGTCATTCCTTGCTTCACCTTGGCCAATCACGAACGCTCGCCCCCTGGCGCCATTGTTGTTGTTGTTCCCATTGTTACCATTCCCCTGATTGTTGTTATTGTTGTTGTTGTTCTGGTTCCTGTTCAGTTGGGGACAATCTCTCTTGAAGTGACCTTCAGCTCCACACTGAAAGCACCCTTTGTTATCACCCTGCTGCTGCTGCTGGCGCTGGTTCTGTTGAGCTTGCTGACGATTCTGATTGGCGGGGTATAAGCTCCTGCAATCCTTTGCAGTGTGGCCAGGTTTGTTGCACCGATGACAGTTGCCCCTGGTGCATGGCCCGCTGTGGTGCAGGCTGCAGCGATTGCATTTGGGGTGATTCCCTTTGTACCCACCATGACTTTGACCACCAGATGATTGCTGACTAGGGCTCTTGTAGTCATCAGTCTTTCTCTGCTGAGACTGGGACTGAACAGAAGTCGACCCCTTACTCGAAGTTCCGTCCCATTTCCGTTTGTTGTCACTAGAGGTACCAGAAGTAGTTGCAGCACCTATGCGTTTTGGTAACTTGTTCTGCTCCACCGCTTGGTCAGTAAGACGGTGAGCCAACTGAACAACCTACTGGATAGTCGCGAGGTTTGCTGAAGTCACATGGCTTTGGATCTCTGGCACCAGGCCCTTAAGAAAGAGTTCAATTCGCTTAAATGGAGGGTCCACCATAGTAGGACACAGTAAGGCCAGCTCATTCGATCTCTTAGTGTACGCCTCAATTTCTGACCCCGTCATCTTGAGGTTGAAGAACTCAACTTCCAGCTTATGAATGTCATCCCGACTGCAGTATTCTTCCTTGATCATTTCCTTAAAAGTTTCCCATGGGGTGGCATTAGCAGCAACCAACCCCAGCATCTGAACCTGAGCGTTCCACCATGTGAGGGCTAAACCCTCGAGAGTACCGGTAGCATACTTCACCCTGCGCGCCTCAGGGCATTCACACATTTCGAACACAGATTCTAGTTTCTCAAACCAGTGTAGGAGACCTACTGCTCCTTCAGTGCCGCTAAAAGTGGTTGGTCGGCAGTCCATGAAAGTCTTAAAAGTGCACACGGGTGGCTGAGCATGCTGACCTATCGTGGGTGAAAGAAAAGACAGAGTTTAACACAAAGGTTGGTTCACGAGAGTAGGATTCTAAAGATCCTAGAATGAGTTAGAACTGCAGGATATACCTCCTGCGTGTGCAGCTGCAAGTGCTGCGGCAACTCGTTCATTAATCAGAGCCGTCAACTGGGCTTGTGTCAAGTTAACGCGTCCGGACATGATCTTCATATCAAGAAGAACGTGAGTGAGAGGGGTTCGCGAAAATGCGATGACAGAAGTGAGCAAATACACACGTGTTCAAGCAACAGTAGTTATATTAGCCAAGCATACCATGAGCAATGTACTACGTAACTAACAAGTAGGCAATATATACACAGATCATATCACCTAGAATGTCGAGCCTTGCATGTGGAGTGGAGCGTCGTTGTGGATCGTAGAGCACTGTACAGGTTATAGTCTGGTTTTAACAAAACGTTCTTCCTTTATTAAAACCAAGTTCTCTATAACCAATGGCTCTGATACCAATCTGTCACACCCCCAAAATCCACCTGCGGAATACCACCGCTTGGAGGCGTGACTGACCAGGATCCAGCCACCAATCATATTGAACAAGCATATAAGTAGCTATAAAATCCAACCAATATAATTGGTGTTCAAACAAAACATAGTTTAAGTTGCAAGCGGAAGCATAAGTCTTAAAACCAAAACATAAGTTTAATTGTTTCAAAGTTTAACATGGCACACAGTCGTCCATGTCCCACAACGACTCTCTTCCATGCAAGCTCCAGCTGAGTACCTATTGTCCTGCAAAGCATGTAGTAACGAGTCAACAACAAGTTGAGTGAGTTCACGGTTGGGTGTTCGTTTTAAGTTGTTTCGAAAACGGTTTCCTTTATCTGGCATCCTGCCGTGGGGGTTACCCCATAGTTAAAAACGTGACTTTTTTATTCCCGGTTACTCTGGCTATCCAGCCGTGGGGGCTACCCCGTGTTAGTTATCTGGCATTTCGGCCGTGGGGGCTACCCCATGTATACACTAGACTCGTTACCATATCGACTGCTGACTGTAGTCATGTTTATGTGCCCTGAAACTGTCAATGTCTATCATCATTGACGTGCCCCAGATCCATTAGTTCACGCCCGTCCTCTGCGGCACGGTGTGAGGTTTGTCAGACCTAAATAGCGCTATCTAACTAATGACCCGCTCGCCATTGGCCCGGCGATTAAGTCGATATAAAAGGAGGGACTTCGTGATAGAGTTTTGGTCTAGTACGAGTTATCTGTCCGTGAGGACGAGGAATTACATTCCTGAACCATTGCTGTCCTACCCAAGGAGGACGAGGAACCCATGTTCCTTAACCCCAATTCCCGACCCCTGGGAATCCCATGCTTTGTAGAGGGTGTGAACTCACCTTGGTTTGCTCGGCAGATACACAGAAAGGTCAATCAAGCAATATTGTGGTCACCCACGTCCTATCATAGTTGCGTCATACAAATCAGGCTCGTATTCAAGTAGTACACGTATGTTTCTAGCACATTGCATTCAAGTATCATTCATGGCAGCCCAACAACATTCACATTCAACAGTTACACATAAGGTCCATGCATTAGGCCCAAAAGTCCGGCCCAATCGTCTAAGTCCGTAATGGGGTGCAAGTTCAAATCAGCGTGTACATGCACATGGTCTCGAGTCGAGACTGTGCGGTCTCTAGTCGAGACTGTGCGGTCTCGAGTTGTAGTCCACAAGGTTTCGAGTCGCAACTAAGGTGATCTCGGGTCATGCATGCATTGATCTCGAGTCGCAACTGGACTCGCAAGTATGATCTCGAGTCATGATGTTTGGGTGCTGATCAAGTGTGGTCTCGAGTCGAGACTATAGGTTCTCGACTCGTAACCTGAGTCGCAAATGGCAGTCTCGAGTTATCATGTGGTGGTCTCGAGTCGAGACCAGGGGTCTCGACCCCCAACAATTGCTGATTCTGCACAGTTGTACTATCCAATAACATTCCGATTTCATGAAGCTATGTACTATCCAACCACAATTTACAAACATGTTTCCTTGTCTATTACTTACCAGAAACGGATCAACAACAAGTTTTCAAATATTCAAGCTACATTCATGTCATATTCATCATGTTCTTCAAATATTCAAGTAGTTCATCATATTAAAATCAACATGCTTCATCAAGAAAAATCTATTATGGCATGAACTCAAGTTAGTAACATCATCGGCTCATACATCTATCATGCTTGATCAATACAATAGCATACTTATATGGGATCTATCATCAACATGTGTTAATCCGATTTCATTGAACATAACCCTCCTAAACATAACCAAACCATTCAAAATTGAGCCTATACAAAACCGATTACACTCATTCGTAGTCAAGCATACATTATTCATCCTAACAAAAATCAATACATTATCATATAGTCCACATTGACCGAATATAAACACATAACATGAAGCACTTGTGAACCGATTACTCAAGAAGGGTGTATTCATCATGCAAAAAGCTTAACAAGTAAACATGTTATCACCTAATCTTCATCATACATCAAACCGAAACACAACATCTAACATGAATCACTAACCGGGTTAAAGAGGTAGTGGTGAAGAATGGAGCTTCCGAAAGGGGTGTGTGCGAGCTGATCCGAGGGTCCTTGTGGTCTCCGGTTTGATCCGAGAAGAAGGAGGAGGAATGTGATGTTTGGTGTCTAGGGTTTAAGGTTTCTCTAGAGAGAGCGTGTAGGAGAAGGTGTGTGTGAGAGTGAGTGTGTTGTCCAAAGAAATGGCAAACATGGATAATCACCAAGGTTATATACCCGTCCCAAGTAGTGCACCCTAATGGGCTTTCGGTTGGGTTAAATGGGGTGCGTGGCCCATCCGGCCCACTGTTTCATTGTTCACTCGAGACCGCATGGTCTCGAGTCGGGTCCTTGTTGTCTCAGTTCATATACATACACGCATACATACAATTACAACACATAAACGTAACACGTAGTCACATAGGATGTTCACATATATCATTACACCAATACGTCAACTAGTCACATAATGTTTCAAGTAGGTTACACTAAGATACACGAAAGGCTCTAAATTTCGAGTTGTCACATTTTTACTATTCCATGTCTATTTGGTAGTAACACCAATACTCGAGCCTTAGCCGACCTAGGTGCCAGCAACAATTAGATGCCCTTTTCTCTCTACGAGAAGCAAGACTTAGGCGAACTTTCGCCTACCCGTATGACATTATCTTTAGTTGATCGATCCGTGAAATACCCGAGGGTTATAGTAGAGAATTTACTTGTTAATGTCAACAAGTTTGTTTTTCTCGCTGACTTTGTCATTCTTAATATGGAGTCTGATGAGAGAGTTCCTATCATACTTGGTCGTCCGTTTTTGCGTACCACTAAAGCCCTCATAGATGTCTTCGATGGTAAGATCACACTTAGAGTCAGTGAGGAGAGAGTCACCTTGAGATCGATAGTTCCATGAACCACCCGAGTGGTTCCGATGACTATAGTGGTCCTTTGCCATTCCGTCTATTTCTTGAACTCATTCATCTCATGTGTTGATCGTTGTCAAGAGTACATTAGTGGAGCCGACTTACTAGGAGGAGAGAATGTCGTGGAGGAGTCGTTAAAGTTGGAGGAGGTAGAAGATGAGGGAATTCTTTTGATTCCCGAAGTGCTAGCCGTTAGTGATGACACCACCCAACCCCCACCCTTAGAGCTTAAGGTCCTTCCATCTCATTTAGAATATGCCTTTTTTAGGGGAGGGTTCCGAGCTACCCGTTATCATCTCATCGAAGTTGGAGGATGGGGAGAAGTCGAAGTTGTTGGAAGTGTTGAAGGCCAACAAAGAGGCCATTGCATGGAGGTTGTCTGACATTAAGGGCATAGCCCTTCTTATTGCACTCACCGGATACTAATGGAGGATGATTTCAAGCCGGTGGTACAACCCCAAAGGCGCCTCAACCCCAACATGCAAGAGGTGGTGAAGAAGGAGGTTCTAAAACTCCTAGATGCCGGGATGATATATCCCATCTCAGATTCGTGATAGGTTAGTCCCACTCAGGTTGCTCTAAGAAGGGAGGGATGACTGTTGTCATGAATTCCAAGAATGAGCTTATCCCTTCTCGTATGGTCACAGGTTGGGAGTGTGCATCGACTACCGAAAGTTGAATGATGCCACCCGAAAGGACCACTTCCCATTGCCCTTTATCGATCAGATGCTGGAGCGTCTCGCGGGTCAACAATTTTATAGTTTTCTCAACGATTTTTCTGGGTACTTCCAGATCCCCATCGCCCCGGACACTACGTCAAAACTGGTCTTTAGCCACATTTTTTCAAAAACAGGTCTGCCACAGTTTTGATTAAATGTGTGGCTAAAGGTAATTTATAATATTTTAAAACACTTTTAGCCACACATTTTATTATTAGAGTGACAGTTGTATTATAGCTCAAAACCTTTAGCCACACTTTTCGGAAAAAAAATGTGACATTAACTAGCTAGTCTAGCCACAGCTCGAAAAGTGTGGCCAAATGTAACCTACTGCCATGGTATTTGTTTGATTTTTTAATTCATATGACAGAAGCACATCTTTTCAAAACCTATAGTCACACTTTCGATAAAAAATGTGACAATCACTAACCACAGTTAAAAAAGTGTAACCAAATGTTACTAACTGACACAGTAGGCTTTTAATGATGTGACTAAAAAGATAATACATACGATTACTTACAAATTTGTGTGACCAAAGAGTATTGTTTATTAGCCACGTATAAGTTTTTATATGTTGCTAAAAGTTATCGATTGTGACAAGAGAAGGAAAAAAACGTGACTATAAGTGGTCAATCATCACACTTTAATCTTTTATGTTACCAATTACCATCGCTTTACACTCTATGTCCCCTCAATTTCTTCCATCCCCAACCATGTCCTCTGCTTCCACCAAGCTACTCAATCTCTCTTTCACTAAAACCCTAATCCCCAATTCGCATTTTCACCCAAAACGCAACATAATAAACCATTTAATCCATGTGTTAGAACAAGGTCTAAATGATCAGGTAAGTCCAGATCCCCATGATAGAAAAGGAAGCTTAAATCAATTCAACATAAAAAACCATTTATTCGACGTCCATTTCGAGGTGTAGGAATGGTGGTAATCCGGTTGTTGTTGTTTCTTGTACTGATGATAGTGTGAATTTGTGTTCTTAGAGGCGTGGGAGGTCTATGTCTAGGCGGAATGATGGTGATGACTGATGGTGTTGGTAGTGCAGCTAAGGTTGTTTCGAATGTTGATCTGAGTTGGAGGCAGTGATCTGTTACAGTTGCTCGGCACCAGATTAGTGACATTGAGGTATAATTTGATACTTAACTAGTTGATTGTATGATGTTGTTGTTTTCGTAGAGTGTTTACATGAGGTGTTAGTGAAATGAAGTGTGTTTGTTTAGTGCTTTTGGTTTACAGGTTAAGAATAATGCTAATTTTTCAAGAGACTCATGAAACTAGACTTTATAGAAGGATTGGTGAGATGCTGGATTTTCGATTAGAATTTCAAGATTGGGGTTTTGTTTTTGTTTGCTACTCTGTTTCCAGTTAATCTAGGTTAGGTATTTATGTTGTTTTTGAAGTTTTTATGGTTGAATTATAGTTTGATTGAGTTGTATATGATACACATATAATGATAATATTGGATCTAGAGATAATATTGGATCTAGATATAATATTTTTGTTGTTTGATTTTCGTGAATGATTGACTCTAGAAACTTGATAATAAAATTGTGAATTTTTTTGGCAAGAATTTAACAAAAGTAGAATGGCGAGAACATCCCGAAGTTGACTGTCCACATGATGATTCTGGTAACCAGGAAGTGATAATCATGGCAGTGGAGAGATCCATGAAGAAACACATTGATAATGTTATGCGGTTTCTCGAGGGTCTTAGTTCGCGGTTATCACAACTGGAGTAGTGTTGTTATAATCTTGATAAGTCGATTAGGGAGATGCAGTCTGATTTGACACGCGATCAAGGGGAGTCGGAAGTGAAGCTTAAATTTTTTGAGAAACATGTTCAAGACATTCATCGATCGGTGCAGGTTTTGAGGGATAAACAAGAACTTGCTGATACACAGAAGGAACTTGCTGCAACTTGCGCAGAAAGAATCGTCATTGTCGTCTTTGCAGCAAAATGAGGAGGGATCTTAACAACACGTGATGTTGAAGAGGCTGAAGTTAATAATAATCAAGAACAGAAGGGCCATTTCTTTGTACACAATGAGTTCGATTACCAGAGAGATCCAACCTATGATTGAAAGCAATCCAGACATGCCAATTCATGCAATTCAAAGTCAACTGCTTCGGAAGCGACAACTAGAAATATCACTACATAAGGTCTTCAAAGCTAAGAGTATAGCAACTACGAGGATTTATGGTGATTACCAAGAACAGTATGGTCTGCTAAGGTCATACTGTGATGAACTTCTAAAAGCCAACCCAGGTAGTACAATTAAATTGATGTGGAGCCATGTGGGAACTCAGGTAGTCCTACAAGGCAGTTTCGAAGGATTTATGTCTGTTTTGCCTCTATGATGAGAGGATTTAAGATGACTGGAAGACCGTTGCTGGGTGTCGATGGTTGCTTCATGAAAGGTCTATTTCCTGGACAGATCTTGAGTGCTGTCGGTATAGATAGGAACAATAGCATATATCCAGTTTGTTATGCTCTTGTAGAGGCAGAAACAACACAAAGCTGGAAATGGTTTTTGCAACAGTTGAGAGATGACCTAGGGTGTACGGCTGACTCTTGTTTCACCTTCAACGGCGACAGACAAAAGGTAATAAATTCTTAAGTGTTAATTCATAACTTGCAATTAACTTTGGTTGCAAAATATTATGATTAATTGCAATTTCTATGACAGGGTCTGATTCTAGCTATGCTAGCTGTTTTTCCTAATGGTGAGCACATATTTTGTTTGAGGCACATCCATGAGAACATGAAATCCAAGTGGTGTGGAGATCTTTACAAGAATTTGCTTTGGTCAGCCGGAAGGAAGATATCTATTCCATATTTTAACAAAGTTATGGAAGAAATTAAGACAACAGAACGAGCTATGTATAACTGGCTGAATGAGATCCCATACACCGCTTGGTCAAGAGCATATTTTTCTGGAAGAGCTAAATGTGATATGTTGCTGAACAACATATGTGAGGTTTTTAACAGACAAATCATAGGAGCAAGGGACAAGCCGATTATCACATGCCTAGAATTCATTAGGGAGTACATGACCAAGAGGATAGTGAATGTCAAGAAATTGCAAGCAAAGTGTATGGGGCCACTGACACCTCATGCCACTGAAGTCTTCGATGAGATCAAGAAACAGGCTTCTGAAATGTCTGTTTTAATGGTTGATAAAGACAAGTATCAAGTAACAGGTCCGAGATCACAGTGTGTTGTGAATGTTAAACATAAAACTTTTGCATGCAGAAAGTGGGATTTGACAGGGATGCCTTGCAAACATGCAGTTGCAGCCATATGGGATATGTAAAGGAATAGCATTGATGCTGGCATACCAGAAGAGTGGGTTTCTGATGTGTATTGGCTGTCAACATGGAAGAAAGTTTATGACAATGTGATAGAGCCAATCAATGGGCCGGAGATGTTGACTCCTTCACAGTGTCCAACAACACTCATCCCACCAAAGCATCATACACAAGTTTGAAGGCCAAAGAAGAAACGAAAGAAGGCATTTGGTGAAAAAGAGCTTGAGCAGGAGTTCGACAAAGGAGGTAAAATAACCAGAAAGGGAACTAGCATCAAGTGTGGTAAATGTGGGAACATGGGTCACAATATCAGGAGCTGCAAAGGACAAGGGGGTGAACAATCCACTGCTTCACAGGAATCACACACTGCCACTCAAGGTGCACCAGTTTACAATCTTTATGAGTGACGGATGGTTTTTATGGTTGTTTGTAGTTGTTTATGGTTGTTTGTAGTTGTTTGGTTGTTTGTCAAGTTTGTTCAAGACAATGTTTGTTTCCATTTCTGCACGTTTGACTATGGTTTGTAACTTTAGACTATGTTTGTCATGAAGATGTTTGGTTGTTTGACTATGGTTATGTTGTCATGAAGATGTTTGGTTGTTTGACTATGGTTATGTTTGTCATGAAGATGTTTTGTGTTCAAACAGAATTTCGGCGGAAAGTGATTCGATTACATTGCAACATTTAGTACAAATAAGTTGTCCAAAATACAACATACAACCAAACAAATCTAGATGCTGCTTTCTACCCTATTTCCAGTGACAATCATCCAAACAAGACCAATCCGAATCAGAACCATACTCCCCTTCATATGGGTCAAAGTACCAATCATCCTCTTTGTAACATCCGTAAAAAACAGGTCTCCGAATTCCAACCCGGATTGTAAAACCGGACCCTCTTTGGATGAAATAAAAATGGGAAATATATTAAATTTTAGTTAAATATTTTTTTAACTATGCCACGTGTCACATTGGGATGAAAATGGATTAAAAACGTTAAACCGTACAAAGGCTTGTAGTTAGTTCGGTTAGACTATTGTAAGGTAAGCTTTAAGGAGTTAAAGTAGTTGGTTATAAAAAAAACTATAAGTTAAGGGGGTTATGTTGTAATTAATGAAAACTATAATTATAAAACAAGTTAACTAACTAGGTTAGTAAACCTAGTTAGGATAGGATTAACCATATAGAGGGTACTAACTAGGTTAGTAAGTTAGTTAACTTTGTTAGGGAAATAAACCAAGTAAGTTTATGTTAGAAGTAAACCAGTTAGTGACATTTATAAATTGCAGGGACTGAAGCTGTAAATAGAGAAAATGATTATTAAGAAAAAATGGTATAAAAACCGGCTTGAGAAGGGACTCGAACCCGGGTCACCAACGAAACAAAACACGCACACACCCGCTGAGCTACACAGCTTGACGTGCAAGGGTTACGTTCGATATCTCTTTTATATACTTGACGGGCAGCGCCGGGATTCGAACCAGCGCCCCCCCCCCCCCCAACGAATTAGTTCGCGTCAGTAGCCACTCAACAACAACCTGATTTGTGTTTATATCCAGCTCAAATTATTTAAATACTGACCTCAATCATGCCCTGTTACTCTTTCTTTCTCACCCAGCTACCCGATTCGCAAAACCAAAAAACTTGTCTAACCCGACCGGATTACGGAACGTGATTAGCCTGACGTTTCAATGCCTTTTTTATCTCAAAACGATCCGAATTAAAGCGTGATTAAAACCTCATCATCCAATCGATCCAATCTCACTTATAACTAACTCATTTTAATCAAAATCAATTCACCATTTAACCTTCATTAAAATGTATCAAGAACATCAATGGGTTTTGAGCAAATTCGCAAAAATCAGATGATAAAACTTTAATCAATTGTTCCTCTGATCAAACCTTGCAAAACCCAATTGGAATTTCTTTACTTCATCCACTAAATCTCGCGAATTTGATCAAAGAACGTTCTAGGGCTTGTAATTTGTGCGGGCGATATCTCCTTCAATTCTCAACCTTTTCAGGTGATTCCAAAGTCTAACTTGCTTAATTTTTCGTGCTCTACAAAAGCCCTCTAACAATTTCAGTGATAGAAGGATAATTTATACTAATTTAATTTTAGTTGAAATTAGGATTCTTCATGCATAGAATTTGGGGCTTTTGGATTTATACTTGTGTTTTGATGAAATTGAAAGTATAATATTGTTATACATTATACTAGTGTATTGTGTGTAAATTTTGGGAATTTCTAAATATCAATTGGAATTTTGGTGAATTATTTATGTTTTAATCACTAGATAAATCAAATGAAATGCAAAATAGTTTTAAGTAAATTCAATAAATATTTTTATTGATTATTTCAGATTATACAAATATGTGGTAATTTTTATAGAAACTTTACTTCATTTTTGGGAATATATAAATTTAAATTGGATTTATTATTGTTTATTCATATTCTAATCACTTAAAAATACCAAATTATCACAAATAGATTTTATAAATACTTTTATTAATTCTTACTGATTACAATTAGGTTATGGAATTTTTATAGATTGTTTCTATAGTTTTTGGTAACTATAATTCGCACTAAAAAGTTATTATTTTTAGATTAAATTATGTAATAATCATTAAATCTATTATATATGATAATTAGATAAGTTTTATGAACTTAATTAATTATTGGCTTTATCACACATTTGAAAACCATTAGAATGGTGATTTTATGATTTTGTCATTTTAATATATTATAGAATCATATAATTATTGATTTGGTTATTTTGGTTGAATAAATATAATTTGATATAATTCTAAGTCCCCAAATAGGAGAAACTCAATTTCCTAAAATCAATAGGTTATCCTTACGTTTAGTTTTTCATTTATTTAATCTGCGGTTATTATTTAGATATAAACCGTTCCTTTTCGTGCGGTGCTTTCTCGCGGATTAACTCTTCGCAACCTGTGAGTAATCTTTTCCATTTTCCTTTTTTTTAACTTTTTCAAATTTTGGGGTGCATCATGTTACACTTTTCGATTTACTTAACATGCTATGATCAAGTGTTACTATGTGAACGTCTTATGTGTATTCTATTATTCTATATGCTATCTGATGTCAAGTCTATTGCATGCTATTGTGTCTAGTGGATCCACGGCTGACTAGGTTCCCCACGGCCATGGGTTGTAGCCTAGTATCGCCAACAGTATTAGAATCGCTCATCGGGGCTTGAGCCTAATGCACGCTATTGTCAGGAGTCTATTTATTTTGGTTGTTTGTCTTGTTATTTGATTGTGTATTTTGGTTTGGTACATTTGGATTTATGGATATGTTGACTATGTTGATGATATGAGACTATTTACACACTAACCTTGAGGTGCATGTTAAAAATATTTTTTTAAAAGAAATAAATATAAAACTGTTTTTCTATAAAACGGAGGAAATTATTCACCAACATATTTGTTGACCCAAAAAATATTTTTTTTCTAACGTGGTGCAGGTTTTCAAAGTTGATAATCAAGTGATGTGGACACGTAGCATGGGCCTTAGGAAATTTAATTGAAATCTTGATATGTTTGTTTTGAACAATGTATGAACAAATTTTGACTATTATATGTTATGTGACTATTTAAATGGTTATGTTTTAAATATTGAAACTATAATTAGTTGTCATGAGCTATGGACAATCATCATGCCACGTACCTTTTCGCTGCGGGTCGGGGTGTGACAGATTGGTATCAGAGCCAATGACTATAGGGAATTAAGATAGGTTATTAGACCCTTAGACTTAGTCTATAGTCAATTAGGTACCTTAGGTACCTTATGTGCTTAATTGTTTGATTGTCTTAGCTAAAAACAATATTTAAAGTGCCCATGATTTAAATTTTCTATTGTCACACACATATGCATGTGAGTACATCATATTGTTATATGCTAAGTATTATATGCCATAAATGGCAACATGTACCTTATTATTAAACTATAGTTTATTATTTCTTTTTCCATGTCACGTCGCACACACCTTAAACTATATGCGAATATTCTACATTCTAATTCTTATTCCTATATATCTAAAGTCTTGAATCAATTCATTATCTTTAATACATTTCAATTATTCATGCGTTTGATTTCATTTCATTTTTGAGTTTCAAATTTCAATTGATATTTCACTCTCGTCAAAGTGAGTTCTTGTGACAGACATGTAGTAACTGGAAGGGTTTCTTAAATGAGGAAGAGGAAGGGCAGAATGGACAATTCACAAAGGACTAACGGTAATATTAACGTTGGTTGGACGGAGGGGGTAAAATTGCGACATAATATCAACGTTGGGGGGGGGGGGGGAATTGCAATTATTTCATTAAGATGGGGTCAGAGTGCCAATTGGCCTAAACCGCAGGGGGTAAAATTGTTACTCTAAAAAAAATTGAAAAAAAGCCTAAAATTATTATAAAAATACACACAAAATAAAAAAAAGAGGCTAAAATTATTATTAAAATTTCCTAAAAATTTAAATCCTAGCCACCTAGCCTAGCCAACCCAGCCAATGAGAGGCGGCCACGTAAGACCGCTAGGCCCGCACAACACCCGGGCTGAAACCCCCGCCCAAGGGGCCACACCGAAACCTAAGCCCATCTGGGGTGGTGACTTGGGCGTTTTTACCCAACCCATGCCCCATACCCCATAGTCTAAGTAGATACTTCAGTCATATTACCTTCAGATGCATCCAAATTGGGGGAAAAGAGTAAATAATAAGAATTTTTTGCAGAAGTAGGTGTTTTGAACCAGAAAAGAGTGCTTCTAGGTGCCCTGAAATTTTTTGAGTGAAGATAGGTAAGTCACTGTTTGAAACAGCGACTTTCTTCCAAACTTTTGCAAAAGCTGCACATGCCCTGCAAATTCTGCAATTGTTGCTGAATGTCGCTGTTTGGAACCCATACCTTCACAAAGTCGCTGTTTCAATCATATACTTTCATAAAAGTCGCTGTTTCGATCCACCACTTCAATTAAAGTCGCTGAATTGAACAAATACTTTCATAAAAGTTGCTGCTTCAAACAAATATGTTAATAAAAGTTGTTGTTTCGTTCCCATACCTTAAAGATGTCGCTGAATTGAAAGTTTACAGGATAAAGTTTTGCTGAATCATTCCACTACTTTCCGGTGATATTGGTTACATAGATCATGAAGATGAGGTTAACTTGCAATCAACTGAGCATATGATGATCGATCAGATGCCACCGGCTGAGCTGGAGGCCCTTCTGGTGAGCCATCCTTGTATCGCGGACGCTGCTATTGTCCAGTAAGCATAAATAATATTTGTGTGTATATATATATGAAGAAGATGGGGAGGTTCTGATTGCATTTGTAGTATCAATGACTGGAATGGAGCTCACTAAAGATGTCAAAGATTACAATGCCAAGCAGGTAAACAAATAGTTGATTAATTAATCTTTTGCATAATGTATCTAAAAATGAAGATTGGTTTTCTACAAGAAACTGCACAAGTTGTACTGTGTGAGCTCCATTCCCAATTCTCCATCAGTGAAGATCCTAAGAAAAGACCTGAGGGCCAAACTCCCATCTACATGATTATTATTCGTGGTTTATATGTATATTTTCCATTTACTTATAATTGTATCAATATGAATTATACAGCTACAACTTATTCTACAACTCCGGAGTAATGTATCAATATGAATTATACAGCCTGACTAGGCTCGAGCTCGGCTCGTTATGTTTTTATGAAGCTCGAGCTCGAGCCCAGCTCGCGAGTAAAACCCAAAGCTCGAGCTCGGCACGAGCTATTTTGAGAACAACCTCATATGAGCTAAAAGCTCGGCTCGAGCTCGTTTCAACAGCGATTAAGTGAGCCAAAGCTCGGCTCGAACTCGGCTCAACAATGTTATCATCATTATTATATTATATATATAAAAAATTAAAATTTTGTTTAGGCTCGTTTGGGCTCGCGAGCCTAAACACGCTTTGTATTTCAGGCTCGAACTCGGGCTCGATAACTAAACGAGCTCTCTTTCAGGCTCGGGCTCGTTAAGGCTCGACTCGTTCGAGCTTTTAACCGAGCCGATCACGAGTAGCTCTCGAGCCTCTGGGGTTGTTTACACCCCTAAGTAATACAAAATCAAAATAGCACGTTTTCTAATCAATTATCTATCTTATCTTCTTCATTTGTGTAATGTCGACCAATATATATATATGCATGTTTTCAACTGTTTTATTATTATATTTTATGATTACACAACACTAGAATCTTTTATAACGTTTGCTAGGTATGGCCGAATATGATATACATTCTCACAGATGGTGTGTGATCTGATCAGTGAATTTAATTGAAGTGGTCTATGGAAACAGTGACTTTTAAGAAGGTATGGGTTACAAACAGCGAAGTTAATTGAAGTATTGATTCCATACAGCAACTTTCTGAAAGTATTGATTCCAAACAGCGACTTTTATGAAAGTATATGATTGAAACCGCGACTTTGTGAAGGCATGGGTTCCAAACAGCGACATTCAGCAACAATTGCAGAATTTGCAAGGCATGTGCAGCTTTTGCAAAAGTTTGGAAAAAAGTCGCTGTTTCAAACAGTGACTTACCTATCTTCACTCAAAAAATTTCAGGGCACCTAGAAGCACTCTTTTCTGGTTCAAAACACCTACTTCTGCAAAAAATTCAAATAAAAAAGCGCTAACAATTTACGTCCTCTCCTCACTCCTCATTTCGATCAATCTTGTTCGTTTAAAACAGTTTCTGAGGCGTGAATGAAGCTCTTGACTTATAAAGGTAAATGAACTTTCATGTATTTGATTTTGCTCAGTTAGGTTTATTAGTTGTAAAGTCTAATTAGATTTTTTTTTTGTTTTTTTTTTTTTTTAATTTTGATGTGCCTGATTCAATTGTAAGGGAATTTTGATGCGATGACGCTGTATGATTGATGTTGAAATGGAATTTGCATATAGACACGCTGATTGTATTAGTTTTTTTAAGAATGGAAGTAGTTCTGAGGTGAGGCTAAAGGTGTAACTTGTTACAGATAACAACAGGAAACAATGATAAGGGTTCAAAGCTTTATAATCCATGCTACCTAAACGCGGCTCCTGTTCGTTCATCATTCTGCTACATTGATGGTGATGAAGGGATTTTGAGGTACAGAGGATATCCAATTGAAGAGCAGGCGGAGAGTAGTTCATTCTTAGATGTAGCCTACCTTCTAAGTAAGTTCTAGAACCTTAGTTAATATTAACTGAATACTGTATAGGGGTTGGTTAACGTACAATATTCCTTAACATACAATGTGTACGAGATGAAATTACGCACGTTATAAAACTCAAAAACCCTAATCACGCACTTTGAAAACCATAATCACGCATGAACATAATCATGCATGAACATAATCACGCATGTACAAAATCAGAAATCACGCATGGGTAAAAAACCTAATCACGCATGTTATAAAACTAATCACGCATGTTATATTTTCAGAGCGTACGCAGCGTACGTTAAGCAAAATTGTACAATACACTTTCACTACTGTATATACTGTTTTTGTTTTCAGCAAGATCTTTGTTAGTGATGTGTGTGACTGCTTATTGTTCACTAGAGTTAAGTTCCCGTGAAAATAAAATAAACGTACGAATTGAAAGAAAAGTCAAAAAGTGGCGGTGGCATTTTGGTAATTATCAGCAACTTCAAAATTACTCTAGTAGAGTAATTTTGAGCTTCTGTAGAGTAATTTTGTAAATGTTCATGTAGAGTAATTTTGGTCGTGTAGGGTAATTATCAAAATTACACAACCCCCCCCCCCCCCCAACTAAAAGCTAGAAACTAAACCATAAAGCTAAACCCCATAACTAAATGCTAACAAAATTACTCTACAAGACATTTTCCAAAATTACTCTACAGAAGTCAAAATTACTCTACTAGAGTAATTTGATAATTACCCTACATTTCCCAAAATTACTCTACAGATGCTCAGAATTACTCTACAGATGCTCAAAATTACTCTACAAGACACTTTTTGCTTTTTCCCCGGTAATTTTGAAGTTGCTGATAATTACCAAAATGACACCGCCACTTTTTTGCCTTTTCCCCCAATTCGTACGTTTCGTACGTTAATTTTATTTTTATTTGATCCTTTACCTTGTTCACTAATGTTTATTTTTGCTTTCAGTGTATGGGAACTTACCTACTCAGAGCTAGTTAGCAGACTGGGAGTTTACTGTAGCACAATGTTCAGCTGTCCCGCAGGGAATATTGGTAATATATTTTTTTTTATCATTTTTATATACCATCTTACATGCATGGATAAAATATATTTTGAGTATTTGTCAGGCTACTAAGTGTGACAAAGGTCAATTTTATATTGACTTGAGTGAAGGGAGTGTGTATTACCAATCCATAAACTTTTATGAAAATTTGAGACTTTGCATATGTCTAATGATGGCTATGTTCTTTACAGTTCCCTTTTGAACAACTGTGTTGCTAATATTTGCAAATAATTTCTTTTATAGAAGTTTTTCTGCATATCTTTCTTTTTATGAGAAAGACATCCATGTGGATTAAGTTTTGCAAAATTTTTGAAACATTCTGTAGCCAAGTGTTAGTTATGGTGTGTAAACACTTTTTTTTATCTGTTTAATTATCTTATTTCCTAGGTCCTACTCAGGCCCCGTAACCGACCTGCTGGCTGTTTGTCTGACTACATATATATTGAGCGTAGATATTGGGCTCGGTGCTCATTGTTACCCTTTTACTGATGATAGTTTTTGAAAGAGGATGTTTGGGAACATATGATTAAGAAATTGAAATAAATACTAACCTTTTATCTATGCTGAAGAGGTTTTCTTGATTGTAGGCAGTGGCCCTCTTATTGTGGTACTTCAGGGTTTATAAAAGTTATATTTTCTGGTTCTTATTATCTAGAATACTATTTGACTTACTTGCTGACAAAAGGTGGTTATTGCTTTGGAGCAAGCTGCGCTATCAGATGAGTACTTTGTTAAATGAAGGCCGTACCCGAATATTGACTTCTATTCTGGGCTGATTTATAGTTAATTTTTTTATTTTTTTTTATAATTTTCATCTAATTCTGCTTGAGAATTTTTTATAAAGTAATTCTATTGATGTGTTACTTTTTTGAAACAGGGCAATGGGTTTTCCAACTGAGTTCTTTCCTGTTTTATTGGCCATACCTCGAATGGTGGGATATCTGTCACATTGGCGAGAGTCGCTTGATGATCCTGACACAAAGATCATGAGGCCCGCACAGGTTTGTTTTCTTAAAAACATTTTAGTTATGATGTACGTTTTCAACTTCTTCCAACGTTGATTACGTTTTGGTGGGATATAATTAGGTATACACGGGTGTATGGATGGGCATTACATTCCTGCCCCAGAGCGTATGTCATCGACAGGCGTTGTAGTGGATAAACTAGGACAGGTGTCTGTCTCCAATGCCACAAAGCTGCGCTTATCTGGCTCTGGGGTTTGACCGGCCTATATTTGTGTGTTGACTTACAGGAACGTTGAGAAAGGCCGAGTTCATGTGTAATGCTAGTAATAATATGTATGATCAAGTTCATGTTGGACTCTTGTCTTGATATATTAGTCACGGTGACGGTTGTGCATATATGAATTTTAATACATGGTGTATGTATTAAAGAACCTTGTTGGAATATGTTTCTGAGTGTTAATACAGTGACCCCTGCATATATGAATTTTAATACATGGTTGTTCATGCTGCCCTTGCTGATTCTTTTCCGGTCCGGTTTTGAATACCGGTCCGTCCCATGCCAGTAAGTCACCCACGGATCATACTATTTGTGGATCATACCATTTGTGTACTAGTGCAAATGGTATATTTAATTGTAATAATACACTTATCTTTTATATTTCGTTCACTGTGATTCCATGTATTCACCAGATGATAGGGCTAAACAAATATTGCAATATATCTATGGATTTTGAGCATCCCCAATGCCAGATTTTGCAAACACCTAGAGAAGCGTCACTTCAGCTACTATATGAATATGTGCGTGTGAGAGAGACGTTACGTGAGAGTGGGGCCCAAATTCTTCTCGTCCGCCACTTTTGAAAATTGGACTAGCTATTCCGGATGAGTAACAAACGGCTGTAACAATGGGGCATCCCTCTTCTTGGACCATGAAGGCCGTCTGTTTCATTTCGGATGAACGTTGGGGTTGATCTTAGGAATAGTTGGCCAAAAAAATTAAAAGAAGAAACTGCGCGACGAAAATCCTTACAAATCAGTGGACGTATTTGGACGTCGCAAATAGCCATTTTTGTAGTAGCGCGTGTAAGTATTAACTAATAATGTTGATTCAATGTTTAACGCATACGTTTTAGCAATTCTTGAAAGGAGTCTCACTCTTTTTGGGATATAAACCATCTGTCAGTAAATTACCAATACTTGAAAGGAGTCTCACTCTTTTTGGGATTTAAACCATCTGTCAGTAAAAACAAAAACAATTTTATTCTTTTTGGGATTTAAGTATTTAACCTATCAGTAAATGTCGCTAACGAAACATGTTTGTCATTGAAATATTTTCTCAATGATTGACATTGATTGTGGAACTTTTGTAAAGCAATGGGAAAAAAACTGGAAGACTTTAATAACGTGAAAGAAGGGCCAACACAACAATTAAACCCACTTATACATCGAAAGTAGATTACAAAAATCTTGCTGTCAGATATCAACAACAGAAGAAACAAAGTGGTACAAAAAGAAGTTTGACAATTTGTCTACAAGTGGCAAAGCAAGACTAAAAGAAGATGCATCCAAGTTAAGAAAGAAAACACGTAAAACAACAATGAAACATTAAGAAGGTTCATAAAGTCATTTAGAAGAACTTCATGGTAATTCACCTAGGACCAGACAGAACAGAAGCCAACAATGGTGTCATATCTTTCTTTTGCTCGACTGCTGTGTTTAGCAGTCTAAGATCAGTAAAGTTGTAATCCAAGTTCGGTTCTACATTCATTCGTCCTTCTAACACATTAACGACTGATGACATTGAAGGCCTTCTCGTATAATTAGTTTGCAAACACCATGAAGCCACTTTCATCATCTCCACAACTTCTGAACCGTGTGTCTGCATATCTTCACTGTACATGTCGACAATATCAAGCAACGTCCCTTGTTCCCAACATTGTTGAAAGACGCCAAGTAAGTGCCAACTTTCTTCGGGCTGAGATCTATCAAAGATCCTCCTCCCACACAGGATCTCTAAGAGGACAATTCCAAAGCTGTATACATCTACTTTTTCAGTTATAACTGAGCTTAACCATTCAGGAGCCATATATCCCGGGGTCCCTCTCATTCTTGTCATCACATGGCTTTGATCTCTGTCGATAAGTTTAGACAACCCAAAATCAGATACTTTGGCATTGAAATCTTTGTCTAGGAGTATGTCCTGAGGTTTAATATCAAGGTGGATGATTTTTTGTACACACTCTTCATGAAGATATGCCAGACCTTTGGCTATATCAAGAATGATTTTCTTTCTGCATTCCCATTCAAGTATGTGTTCGCGATTTCCATGGTAGATCCACCTATCTAATGATCCGCTACTCATGAAATCATACACCAGAAACCGTTGGGATCTCCAAGCACAAAATCCTCTAAGTCTAACCAGATTCATATGGTGAATGCTTCCAATGGATTCAACCTCAGCTAGAAATGATTTGTTAACATGCCCAAGACCATCAAGACGTTTTACTGCAATCTTTGAGTCATCCTCAAGAGTCCCTTCGTAAACTGATCCGAATCCTCCTTGACCAAGCTTTTTACAAAAATTCTCTGTGGCGGTTTTTAGTTCTTCGTAGGTGAACCGAGTGGGCAGTCCTGGTACCGCATCAATGTACTCTTCCTCCATTTGAGCATCAGATCTTAGTTTGCGATTTAAGAAAGTAATAAAGGCTACAACCACAAGCAGAAACAAAGAACTTCCAATGATGGAAGTTAAAATTATTGCAATTGGGCGACTTTTTTTCTTTGGTTTTTGAGACGTAGAGGAAGGAGATCTCTGGACTTTTATGAAAGCTATAGTGTTATAATACGGATCGATAGTCTTCATTGTAAATATCTCTGAAGCTAAAAAACAGGTGACGTTCTGAAAAAAAGCTGCTTTGCAGGAACAATTGCTGAGACATGCTTGTTTGCACCTCTCCATACTCACATTCTCCATGTATGTAGTGGAATAGTCGTAGTGTTCTGTGGTGGAATAGCCATAATAGAAGACGTTCTGAAGTGAAATAAAAACATGATCTTGGATGGCATTACATGTGAGAGGAGTAACTGCAGAGCAACCCAGGTTCGGCAGCCGATCGTTCACTGCTCTGAAATAGTCAATGGTGTGAGGGTTTGATACTGGAAAGCTGCATTGCTGATAATTCGAGCAAATGGCATTTCTCCCACAAGCCAAAGGATAAGTACAATTTCCATACTCTTCATACGTAAGTAGATCAGCCACCGCAGACCATCCTTCTTTCCATTCAAACACTTTCAAATGGCCATCAGGCATGAATTTCAAATATTGAGGCGAAGATGCTTCAGGTATATCAATTGAATGATCTGCCTGATCAGCAGAAGAAAAGAAAAAAGACAAGCTCCCATTCAAGAACCTAATGTATTTTCTTTTTTTAATTGCGTAGCTGCGAAAGCTCGGCCGGAATTTGTAATAGACTTGAGGTGGGTTTGATCCCACATATGCTACCAAACCTTTATCAGTTACTTGAAGAGAAAACAAAACTTTTTGAGCTGTCCAATCAGTGGACGAAACACTAGGTATCAGTTGCTGTCCTTGAAACAGTCTTTGCCCCAGCAACAAAGAGTCTGTTGGGTAATCAAACAACACTAGGTTTCCATCATCAGTTCATACCAACAACAGATTTCCCGGTCGTGTTGGTAGTCCAAACTTTGCTTCCATTGACATCCTGAAGGATCAATTCCCCGGTTGCAGTGAAATTCAGTATTGCACCATCACTCACCGGATAGTCTCGGTTTGCTGACCATACGACTTGAGGGGGCGTTTTATCAATATAAAAATTATCACTCTTTCTTTCTCTTTCAGTTACAGCCCCACTCTTTCTTTCAGTTGCAACAATGAAGACAGCAAAGAGGACAGAATTGCAGTTTCCATTGCAATAGAAACCACAGGCGAATGTGGGCCCAAGTGATCCTCTAAGGAGGATGGATCGAATCCCTGTGAAACTATGACTTACATAATAATAAGTGTAACTTTCGTCCGGAAACACCGGATTGAAATAAGGATCCGTGTTGGTCCATGTGGTGGAAAGATTTGCAGTAGGGTAGTTGTCAGGAGGAGGTTGGGCAGTGGTTGAGTAGCGATTGAAGATGAGAAATAAGGCAAAACAATAACAGATGATCCATGGTGCCATCATAATATTAGTGAACAAACAAGATGATCAGCCTATAATTAATGAAGATATAACGCTTCATGATTTAAATATGAGATCTACTACAGACAAGTCAATAAAGTTGACTCATTTGAGACCAAGTTTCCCTTTAAAGATAAAACCGTGTCCTAAAGGCCAAGCATATGATAGATTAGTCATCATCATTTTCCTACAAGCATTTAATATCATGAAATATAAGGTGTATATTTCATCTCAAAAAATGTAATAAATAATCCTTTATCTAATAAATAAAAATAAATAGCCACGTGGCTGTTGTTCAGCCACTCTCATTAACTATTCAGATAGGCTATTTTTTGTGACACGTGGTTGCCTCTAAAGCTGCTGAAGTTTACAAAGATGACCGTCTTTTGACAGAACAGAAGCCAACAATGGTGTCATGTCTTTCTTATGCTCGACTACTGTGTTTAGCAGTCTAAGATCAGTAAAGTTGTAATCCAACTTCGATTCTACATTCATTCGTCCTTCTAACACCATAACTACCAATGACATTGAAGGCCTTCTCGTATAATTAGTTTGCAAACACCACGCAGCCACTTTCATCATCTCCACAACTTCTGAACCGTGTGTCTGCATATCTTCACTATACTTGTCGACAATATCAAGCAACGTCCCTTGTTCCCAACATTGTTGAAAGACGCCAAGTAAGTGCCAACTTTCTTCGGGCCGAGATCTATCAAAGTTCCTCCTCCCACACAATATCTCTAAGAGAACGATTCCAAAGCTGTATACATCCACCTTTTCAGCTATTACATGCCGAATTCAAACCGGCAGCACCTCGGTATGAATTTCAGGAACTCGTACAAATGATATCGCTTGAAGAGTATATATAGACAATGAGATTTCGCTTGAGGGTGACCAAAGTCAGTTCAAGCGGAAACACTCATGTTGATTTCGCTTGAACATGACAATGTTCAATTCAAGCGAAATCACTTACTTCAAGCGAAATCACATTTAATATACACTAAAACATCCTATTTTCTCGAACAACGTGCCCTGATCTAACACATCTAATATAAGACTCGATACAAGACGAAGTCGACAGACGCATGCACCAACATTTCCCTCCGCTTCACATGCCCAAACCATCTCAATCTCCCCTCCTTAATCTTCTTTGATATACTAGTCACTCATAATCTTTCCCTAAAAACTTTATTTCTTATCCGATCTAACCTCGTGTGTCCACACATCCACCTCAGCATCCTCATCTCTGCTACCTCCATCTTGCGCGCTTGTGTCTTCTTGATAGCCCAACAGTCTGTTCCATATAGCATAGCGATCCTAACTGCTAACCTGTAAAATTTCCCCTTTAGTTTAGTTGGGAACCTCCTATCGCATAATACCCCACTAGCTGCCCTCCATCTACACCAGCCAACCTGTATGCGATGGGTTACATCACTATCTATGTCACCATATCTTTGTACAAACGACCCCGGATACTTAAATCTAGTTACCTGCAGGACCAATTGAACCTCAATGGTGATTTGGGTGTCATCGTTATCGGCTACACCACTGAAATCACAGTGTAGATACTCAGTCTTAGATCAACTGATCCTTAGGCCCTTGCTCTCTAAAGCTATTCACCACTCCTCTACCCTCGCGTTCAGGCACTGTTTAGTCTTTGCAATCAACACAATATCGTCTGCAAAAAGCATGCACCACGGAACTATCTCCTGAATCAACTTCGACAACTCATCCAAGACAACCGCAAAAAGAAAAGGGCTCAACGCAGACCCCTTGTGGAATCCTACCTCCAGGGGAAAGAAGTTTGTATCTTCTACAGGCGCGTGGACACTAGTTTTCGTTCGATCGTATGCATCCTTAGTTATGTCTATATACTTCCTCGGTAGCCCTTGACCCTCCAAACTATCCCAAATCAGTTGTCATGGGATAGTGTCATATGCCTTTTCCAGGTCGATAAACACCCATATGTAAATCTCGCTTATTCGCTCTATATTTTTCCATCAACCTCCTTAGAATATGTATCGCTTCTGTAGTTGACCTCCCTTTCATGAGTCCAAATTGGTTTATTGAAACCTGAGTTTCTCTTCTAATTCTAGTTTCAATTACCTTCTCCCAGAGCTACAATAGTTAAACTAATGGGTTGCAAATGAAAAAGTTTACACTAAATGACGAAATAGAATAAAAGGCAAAAAAATTGATAAACCTGTAAAACATCATCAGATCTAGTACAACAACAACAACAATAATAATAATAATATAATGAGAAACAACTGTAGTGTAGAAGTTGTCTTCTTTTATATTATATATAATATCCGGTTGTTAAAGGATAATAAATTAACCGAATTCAGAATGTTATTTTTCATATACTTGGTTTAATTAATTAGTTTTAAGGGTTTTGATGGACTTGGAAATGTACAAAAAAATACTTGTTTTGTTCTAAGCCCTTATTTTTCAATTTTAACTAACTAGGATCTAAAACCTGCGCTTTGCATCGGGACCGTTAAGCCAAACAAAAAGTAAACGTAAAAATGATGAATCACGCACGTTACAGCGTGTTAACTCGCAAACATCAGACTGAAAAAGTAAAACATAGAAAAGAACAACTAAGTTGGTTTAGGACCCACGAGTTCCGAGGCAGCTGTTAAATCGTAAATAGACATAAAAACGTGCACACATTGTCACGTGTTAATTCGCAAAATCTAGAACGAATCATAAAACAACAAATTTGTAAAAGATGTAAAGTAGAGGACACCAAAGTTGAAAGTGAAAAAATGTTAGGGTTAAAAAATAGAAAATGTTTGTAACAAATATGTAAAAGATGAAAACTATAGGGTTAAAAGTGTAAAAAATAAAAATTATGGGGGTTACGTAAAAGATGAAAATGGTTCAAAGTTTAAAAGATAAAAAGTGAATGGATTAAAAAAAAAAGAATAGTATTTTTGTGAGGGAAGAAGATTTTATAAATTAATATAGGGTAAATTATAAGTTAATAGTACCTAAGTTAGAAATGGAAATGGGAATGCAAACTTTATTTAATTTCATTTTTTTAGAATGACAAGCACAAATGAAAAGCATTATCTTGAACACCTACAAATATTTATGTATGAACTCATTGAATCCGACCAACGCCTCACAGAAGTGATCATGAAGCTAACAATGAAAATTGTGAATAGTACACGCAAGCCAAGTTGAGGGTGGCAAGTTGACACACTTCATGAACGTTTTGTGTGTCCAGAACGAATCGAATAACCCAATCTCTTCTTTCCACATGAAATGTTTAAGGCATAAATTAGACAAGAATTAGATTAGAGTATTTGTATTTTAAAGGGGTATGGTCCCAAATCTTGCACCAGGCTTGGCGGTGAGTGACCATCACCCGGTTCATTGCGTCTACCGATAAGGACTCACATGCGTTCGTGCGGGCACGCGCGAACCCGATTTGCTTTCCCACTCGAAGAAAGATGAGAAGACTCACCTTGTGTATGAAAATGGATGTTTCCGTCAACATACAAGGCATGCGGTAATCAGAGCGGTCACCGCACATAGCAATGCGGTCCAAACCGTGTCCTATTGTCGAAACAAGTGGAACTGACACTTTGACTTCAGTGACAAAACCAGCCAGTGACCTGCACGGGCAATGACAGCAGCGCTCAGCTGACCGCCTAATGCGCAGCTGCCCAGCCAACATGCATAAAAGCTGGTAGACAGACTGACAACACCAGGAGGACGTGACAACACCTTAGGGTGCGCCAAACGCTCCCGTGACCTGCGCCCCTGACACACCTACAAAAGGCTACTCATTGTCAGTGAGGTCCTAGTCCCATATAACGGACCTTTGGGCCCTTCTCCTTCACTCTTTGCCTATAAATTCCTATCCTGAACCAGGTTTGAAGTAACGCTAATCTGCTCTCTCACAAATACTACTCAAATATTTATCTTGCTCCCAAGAAAATACTTATCTTCACGCCGGAGAGTGGTAACAAAGAGCCACCCCCACCCCATCCTCGTTACGAGTCACGGTGTTTTTCATTGTGCAGGAGACGGATTAGAGGACGACCCGACCATCGATCGAGGAAAGAAAGGATTAACCCTACTTGACGAACCTCGACCCGTGGTGATCAACGCCCTAGTTAACCACTGCTTCATCATTGGCACCCACCACTATTTCTATTAGCACACTTCTCTCTTCTTTTCAACGATCATGTTCGATCACCAGAATCCTACCATGGGGAACTCTTCATCCTACAAAGTGCAGGATAGACAGGGAATACTCCCCCGAGCCAACCAACAGGCCATATTGGCACATCCGCACATACGGGTAATCTCTCGGCGAATACTCCCCCGAGCCAACCAACAGGACAGACAGCGAATACTTACAACAATAGGCTCTCTAAAGTTTGTCATCAAAGTTACAGAATTGTTACTTACAGCGAATACCCAAATGCTAGATTTTTCAAACACCTACAAAAGCGTCACTTCAGCTACTATATGAATGTGTGTGAGAGAGAGACGTGACCTGAGAGTGGGGCACTTTTGAAAAACCGGACTAGCTGTTTCAGATGAGTAGTAACAAACGGCTGAAACAATGGGGACGTCCCTTTTTTTTTGGGCAATGTCGGCTATCTGTTGCATTTCGGATGAATGTTGGGAGTTGATCTTAGGGATGGATTTAAGTCGGTCACAAAAGTTAAATGTCGAAACTGCGCCAAAATCCTTACAAATCTGTGGACGGATTTGGACGTCGCAAGTAGCCATTTTTGTAGTAGCGCGTGTAAGTATTAGCTAATAATGTTGATCCAATGTTTTAACACATACGTTTTACCAATTCTTGAAAGGAGTCTCACTCTTCTTTTTGGTATTTAAACCATCCGTCAGTAAGAACAAATACATTGTTATTCTTTTTGGGATTTAAGTATTTAACCTATCAGTAAATGTCGCTAACGAAACATGTCTGTCATTGAAATATTTTCTCCATGATTGACATAGATTGTGGAATTTTTGTAAAGCAATGGGAAAAAGCTGAAAGACTTTAATAACGTGAAAGAAGGGCCAAAGCAACAATTAAACCCACTTATACGTCGAAAGTGTATTACAAAAATCTTGATGTCGGGTATCAACAACAGAAGAAACAAAGTAGTACCAAAAGAAGGTTGACAATTTGTCTACAAGTGGCGAAGCAAGACTAAAAGAAGATGCATCCAAGTTAAGAAAGAAAACCATAAAACGACAATGAAACATTAAGAAGGTTCATAAAGTCATTTAGAAGAACTTCATGGTAATTCACCTAGGACCAGACAGAACAGAAGCCAACAATGGTGTCATATCTTTCTTATGCTCGACTGCTGTGTTTAGCAGTCTAAGATCAGTAAAGTTGTAATCCAAGTTCGATTCTACATTCATTCGTCCTTCTAACACCATAACTACCGATGACATTGAAGGCCTTCTCGTATAATTAGTTTGCAAACACCACGCAGACACTTTCATCATCTCCACAATTTCTGAACCGTGTGTCTGCATATCTTCACTGTACTTGTCTACAATATTAAGCAACGTCCCTTGTTCCTCCATTTGAGCGTTGGATCTTAGCTTGCGATTTAAGAAAGCAATAAAGCCTACAACCACAAGCAGAAACAAAGAACTTCCAATGATGGAAGTTATAATTACTGCAATTGGGTGACTTTTCTTTGGTTTTTGAGATCTCTGGACTTTTATGAAAGCTGTAACATTAAGACATGGATTGACGGTCTTCATTGTAAATATCTCTGAAGGTAAAAAACAGGCTCCACTTGAAGCATTTAAATAATACTGAAAAAAAGCTGCTTTGCAGGAGCAATTGTTGAGACATGCTTGTTTGCACCTCTCCATACTCTCATTCTCCATATATGTAGTGGAATAGTAGTTTTCTGTGATGGAATAGTCATAATAGGTGACGTTCTGAAGTGAAATAAAAACTTCAGTTGAAGATGTTACAACTTCAAGTTCAAGTTCAAGCGAGGATGGATCTGAATGTGAATCATCAAAGGAGGTTGTTGATTCTGATGCAGATAGGTCAACATCTGAGAGTGATTCCAGTCAGGTATGTGTCGATGAACCAACTGTTGTTAATTGTGATAATTGTGCTAGCTTAAGTGTTAAATGTGTTGATTTGGATGCTAATATGTTTGAGTTGCAAAACAAACATGATGCTTTAAATGCTGAATTGTCTGACTTGCAAAACAAACATGTTTCTTTAGATGCTAAGTGGTGTGATTTGCAAAGCAAACATGAGGCTTTGCAAAACAAATATGAAGTGACAAATATCCACAATCAACATTTGATCGTGGATCTTTCAAAATGCACAGAGGCCAACATGTTTCGTGAAAATTATGAAAAGGAATTTAAAAAGATAATTGAAACATTAAAAGAAGATAAGACCGAGCTAACGAAAATGGTTTCAAGAAAACAAACTGAAATAAACCTTTACATCAATAGGCTCGAGTTAATGCAAAAAGAGTTGGCCTGTGCTAAGTGTGAAAGTGAGGCGATCCAGCTTAAGCTGAATAGTTATTCAAACTCTAGCTATGTGCTGGATCACATCATTGACATACAGAAAGAGAAAAATAATGTCATGTGCATAGGTTATAAGAAGTGTCCACCACCTATTAAACACGATTATTCTTCGATGCCTGATGAGGAAAATAAACCTCATTTTAAGCCCTCAGTTTCATTAAGCCTTGAGGAATTCATATTTGGGCTAGGTTACAAAAAGGAAGTATCCTCAGATTCGGTTGAATCAGCAAATGCGAAAGCGTCAACAGCTGAACGAAATCAGGATCCTCCAGTCATTGTTGAGGATGCTGATTCGTCAGATGATGAATCCGAGGATACTAACTCTGAACAGTCAGAAACGATAACAAAAGAGGAAAACATACCTCTCGAAAATTACATTCTTTGTGATCCACCTGCAAAACCGTTTGTGACTGCTACAGCCAAGTTTGTTGAATCCTCATCTGGAAGCTGTGAAAACGTGAGCTTGCTTTACACGTTGATTGGATCTGATAAAATATACTCAGACAATGATTTTTCAATCAAGAATGTCAATCAGTCTTTGATTGATAAAGTTTTCGAAGATTCTACCAGTAAGTTTTTGGGAAAGTCGAGCCCAAGAGTTGTAGTAACTCAGTGTGCTCCTATCCCAAAATCCGAAGTTAGAAAGAAATATGGGAATCAAAAATTGCAAAAACAAAACAATCAACGAAAGCAAAGTCACGTTCACCAAGGAAAGGGAAAAGGCAAACAAAGCCAAAACAAGAAGACAATTCAGAAGATAAACTTCATGAAATCCAGAGGGACTGATAAAATTGAAACTTTCGAAAACAAATCCAACACGGATTTTGTTAAACAAGTTAAAATTTTGAAAAGAAACAGTCAAAACAATTACACACAACACACAAACGGTTGTGATGTAGGACCAAGTACCTCAAGATCACGAAGTTCATCATCAAGCTCCTACAGTTATGATACTCCGAGGTTTGTTGAGCGGAGATCATGTTTTGAATGCGGTGAGTACAAGCACATTGTCAGAAACTGTCCATATCTCACGAAAGGAAAGGCAAAAGTTGATTCCCCCCATGGTAACAGTTACCATAAAAGATCTGTTTCACCAAGACAGGACCCTCGTCTTGTTAAACAACGGGAAATGAAACAGAAAAGGAAACAAAGAAAAGAAATTGAAAAGGTTTTAAAACCAGAGGTTATCCAAACACAGACTGTTAAGTTAGAAGTTAAAAATGAAAAGCAAAAACAGATTTGGAAACCAAAACCAGTAAGTGTTTCAGGGGGAGCTACATCAATTCCGAATCATCGGGAAATGGATGTTACAATTCTCGATGATGACGGACGACCCAAGTCTATGAAGGCTTGGGTCCCCCTCTCCAACTAATCTCTGAATGAGTGTGCAGGATGTTCCAGGAGGAACTATTGATAGTCTTAGGATTGTTGATAGTGGAGCGTCCATGCACAAGATTGGCGACATAAGGCTCCGAAACATCGTTACATCTAGGAGTTGTTGCCTCTGATGGAGAGAAGAAAAAGAAAAGAAGTGAAAGAACGTTTGATGAAGGAAATTGAAAGCTTCGACAAAATGGAAATCATTACAAAGTTCGATTGTTAAAGGCTTTAATCGGGTCCCCAGGATAGATTCAATCAAAATGTACGCACCTGCAGCACGTCTACGCACCTACAGCACGTCTACGCACCTGCAGCACGTCTAAAGTTCAAAATCAACAAGATGAACGTGCAGTGTACATTTCTTCACGGTGTGATTGAAGAAAATGTGTTTGTTGAACAAACCAACCGGGTGTGCGGATGCCTTGGCGTGGATTGAACAACCGCACACTACTTCTTAAAGAGAAAGACAAAGACCTTCGCTGGTGCAATGTGGAAGACCGGCCGGACCCAGAGGTCTATGATCTTGTTGTTGTGAAGAGATTTCTCAGTAGTTACAAAATCGACTTTGAAATCCACAACGGGTGGATATCCAGTTTGGGAGAGCACTCAGATTCCTTGCAATGCACGAAGCAGTTGCAGGATACGGTTTTAAATTTCATATCTCTCCTATACTTGTCGATATTTAAGTTGCTTTATGAATTATTCTCATCTTGTACAACACTCTTTGACCTGACACGTTGAACTCGAATATCACTTCACACGTGATTGTTTCAATATGAAACTCGTCAATGTTGTCATGGTCCGCACCGATTACCGACATGCCAACTGATTTTTCCAAAATTAGATAAATCATTTCTGATTCAAAATTAATTTTGGTAAACGGCATTGAGGTAAAACATGAGTTAATCCGACATCGGGAAATCGTTTTTGTAAATATCTTTGTATTTTTTAAAATTTATCATAGTTTGTTGATTTTAGGGGGAGTAAATCCAATTTGAAAATTCAAAAACATCGAAAAATTTCAAAACCCAAAAACAATAGAAAAACAAAAATGAGTTTCCTGGCGAGCAAAAGAGAAAATGATAGTACATCAGTGGTCTGTCCAAACATCTTTAAACTGAAATACAAAATGAAAAACGATAAGCAGCTCTATATAAGATGTATCGGTAGGCTCACAATCATCTTAAAGTGTGCAGGGTGATATAAACTTAAATCGACTGAAGACTGTGTGGGAACCACTCATTGGCATATGGTCTTAGTACCGAAATTTCATTTGAGAGATTGCCGAGTTTCTGAGATATGTGGTCTTTATGCTGTTTATCATCTGGGTATCATGGTTGTTTCTTTTACCGAAACAAACGAAGTCTAGATCTTCCATGATACCATACATACGTGTACATACTGCATACGACCTCAATAAGTGATCAACAATCACATGTCCACAAAAACAAGTGATAATATATCGCATTTATCCGGGAGTCAAGTTCGTCACTTTGCTGTACGAAAGTACTGACCTGTTCACGGACTTGCTCTTGGGCCCTCATGCATCTGAAAATCAAGTTCCTCATCAATAAGTGATTCTATCACATAGGGCTTGTTTTCATTCAAAATAAGCGAGTTTCTCACATTTTCATATACGATCAAACAGATGATAAATGGTATACTCACCAATAAGATGAATCCTCGTGCATACCTTGATACGGGAATGTGTCGTGATGTGGATGAACACCGGTCGGTAAGTATAAATCATACCTTAACGTATCCCCTCGCCATGATTACATCTGATAAGTTGAGCTTATGTGGATAACAATACCGATAATCGTTATGGGATGCTTATCTAAATGTTAACAAAAAGAACAACAAGAGCGTTTTGACATGACCGTACACTGATACGATTCTCTTACCCTCGAAACTCGCAAAAAGAATGTTTGTATATATTTACTTTTCTTAGTTTCTGCAACTCTGTATATATTTATTTATTGCTTTCCTTCTTTACATTTGAAAAATGAAAATACCAAAAAGATTTTAGGTGTGTTTTAATATAAACTTTATAAAATCCAAAAAGATTTTGCTTCTAGTTTATTTTTGATTGACCGATGTTGGAACTCGAGTCTATCCTACCCAAAATCCTGATTGTAAGCCGGAAAACAATTACATCTTCATAAACAGTCGAAGTTAACAAGTTTTGAAAGTTAATGGATTAAAACTGAACATTTTCTAAACTTTCAAACTGTTGTCGGTCGGTGTTTGATTGAGATTTGATCTCATATGTGTCATTTGTTTAATTTGTCTATATTCTAAGTGGTTGTTCTCATTACATGTTTAGCTTTCTTGTATGTGCAGATGCGACATCAGAATCAGCTAAAGGCGAATAGAACGTGTCAGATGACAAGCCGTAAAGTGAAGACACGACGTTGATGCAATCAGAAGATCAAGATGATCGGGTTGCAATTGATCACTCATCAACACCACAAGGATCTCAAGTATCGAAAATCAAAAGATTCACGAGCATAATCAAAGGGGGAGTTTACTGATACACTTCCTAGATAAAAGCGGGAGTTTGTTGATACACTTTCTACTTGCAACACGTGAAGACTTTGAAGATCCTCCGACATGGAAGACGAACCATCACGAGTAGCGTCCAAGGGGGAGTTTGTTGGTACAATTTATGTGGACGCGACTCAACTCGGTTCGGTTCGACTCGGTTAGGTTCGACTCAAGCCCGACGTAGCGACATTCCTCCGTCGTGCGCCCCAGAGTTCGACACGCGAAGCACGGAGAGCCGAGAACGTTTCCCGCTGACACATCATCATGACATCAGCATGATGATGTCATATGTTTGACAAATGTTTACAATCTGCATGTTAAGAATTCATATTTACGTAACATGTGCATGATTGTTGGGCTTGAGACTTCATATGGGCCAAATACTCCTGTTTGGGCCGAATCCTCATAGTTGGAAATGCATGTCGACGAAACCTTATGGAGTTTCGTTGACTTTCAAGTTTCGTCAAGAATTTCAGGTTTTGTCAAGGCCTTTCAAAGTTTCGTTAACCCAGGCTTCGTCGATGTTGTGTCCAGCTGAGTATATAAACAGACCTGAAGACAGAACATTAAGAGAGAGAGAGAGAACCGAGAGTTTAGTTGTATTTCTTGTATTATCTTTCTGTAACGAAACTCTATCGGTATCAATATACAACAGTTAAACGGTATATCTTTGTGTTGTGTTTATCTCTCGCTCAGTTTGTATCGTAACGGGGATTCCGCACTCGTTACGGTATTCGAAACAAGATCTCGTAGTTGTCCGGCGATCCGCAAACGGACCTACACACATGTGCATATATGTTAATGCAGAATCATTTACAAACATAATGTAGATATCATAATGCACATGTGCATATATTGTATTGCAGTATTATTTATAACATAATGTAACTGTTAACATGGTGTAAATGTGCATATCATCTAATGGAGTACAAATTTTTAAACAAAAATAGACATGTAATACCTTTAGTCTCAAATCATATGAACTGCAAATGTTGATGTTCTGTATTTGTATGTGTTGTCCCAGTCGAAGTGGTATCTAAAGATTCGGATACATTAACATTTTCAGATAATATCACATTGTCTGATGTAGACATAGAGTCAAAAATATAGATTTCTAAGTTATGAGGAACATGCCGACTTTCAATTATTTTAGACATAATCTTGTGACTGTCAACTTTATTATCAGCAGATGGACCAACAATGTCACCAACAATGTCAACATTAGATGTATGAGGAGGATTATCAGAGAATGTATGAGGAGGAACATCTGATGTGTGAGGATCGACACGTGATGAATCAGAGGATGCCATGTAGAGGGTGTAAATGGTGGGTTGTTCGTTGTGAATGCAACCGGAAACACCGTGCCCGAATGCCGCCGCCATGAACTCCGGTGAGTTACGTGAACGCCGTCGGCCGCCGTCGTCAATGTACAAAAATCTGATCCGATGAATGAAACCCTAATAATTAAAAGCTGTAGATCTTGAACAGAGTCGTGAACAAAGGGGCGCGTGTTTTGTAATAAACACCACATAATTACAATTTTTCATGTGTTTACACTGGTTCTCTCGCTTCTCGCAATAAAGGGTGGTTCCTAACGGATCTTTATCCTATATATATATATATGTAAATAATCATAAGAATATATAAAAACAATAATTTGAAACTATAAGTGAGACAAGTCCGAGTTTGAAAAACAATCCGAATTCAACCTTGGCCTCGGCTCGGTTCATTTACACCGCTATTTCAACCTCCTGAGCAGAGACATTTAATCACACCTTGATACAACTAAGGTATGAATTTTTGGTTGCAAACAAGTGTAGATGGGTTCTTAACGAAAAGTTTTTTTCTTTTTGGATAAATTACAGTTTTCGTCCTTTATGTTTGTATCGAATTACAGTGGATAGCCTTTCCTTTAACTTCAATAATTACAGTCACAATCCTTTATTTGGAAAACTCATTACACAATAGGTCCTTTAACACTAACCAGGTTAAAATTTTAAGTTAAATGTAACATGTGCGGTATTATTGTCTTTTCATGTTCTAATTCAATAAAACAAAAAAGATTAAAACCTTTTAAAACACTCTCACCCATCCTCCTCTCTGCAGTTCTCCCTCTCCCTCCTGTCTTTCTCTCACCCTCTCTCTTTCTCTCTAACACCCACCACCACCACCATCAACCACACATCACCACTGCTCCCTTTCGCACATTCATACCTGTGAAGATCTGGAACGTTAGATGATAGCGTACTACAAAAAAAAATTGTAGAAAGTAAAAAAACGTTGGTGATTCCCCTCTTTCAAACCAGCACCTTAAACCTAACACACACCTCACTTATCACCTTTTTTCCTCTTTACCCTAAACCCTCAATTTCATAAATCAACAATCTTTCTTTACAAATTCCCCAATTATTAACCTCATTCTACAAACCATCTGAATATAAACTTAGTTTGCAAAACACCAAACCAAATTGAAGTTTAGTTTACAAAATAGCATATTGCAAAACAAGGAAAGAGAAATCAAATTGAAACTTAGTTTGCAAATGAGCTAGAAAAGAACTCAGTTCGAAACTTAGTTTGCATCGGAGAGCATACCTGTACGCCAGTGGTGGGTGTGCGGCGGTGGTGGATGTGCGGCGGTGGTGTCTTCGGCTTGCGCGGCGATGGTGGATATGCGGTGGAGGTCGAACAAAATGGAGGTGAATAAGGGGAGGACGGGTATCAGGGGTAGAGAGGGGGGGAGAGTGGTGGTAGGTGGTTGATGGTGGCGGTGGTGGGTGTTAGAGAGAGATATAGGAGGGGTCTTGTTTTTCACCAAATGCTTAGATTGTAAAGATCTTTGAAAGCAATCAAAGTTTAATTTACTTTTTGTAATCTTGTGTTCCCTTTACCCGTTTGAATAGTTACAGGGATTAAAGAAAGAGAGGAGTGAGAGAGGAGTGAGGAAGAAGTGAAAAGAGGATAGGTGAAAGTCTTTTAAAAGCTTTTATTTTTTTTGTTTTATTGAATTAGAATAGGAAAAGACTATAATACCCTCATTTGCAATGCACATGTCACATTTAACTTAACATTTTAACATTGTTAGTGCTAAAGTACCTAGTGTGTAATGAGTTTTCCAAATAAAGGATTGTGACTGTAATTATTGAAGTTAAAGGCTATCCACTGTAATTCGATACAAACATAAATGACGAAAACTGTAATTTACCCTTTTTTTTTTTTTTTTGCATAGATGGGTTCTTAATGAAAAGTTCTTTTTTTGCAAATTTACCACAAACTTTTTACGTTTCCATATTCAAAACTGACTCATATTAGAAACGTACACGTACAATATCCTTACCACAGCATGCGGGTAAACCCACTAGTTCTATACAATTGAGAAACCCCATCAAACACCCTCTAATTGATGAATACAACCATACAATACAGGAGTGTAAATTTACTCAACACTTCAACAGATAAACTTGAGCTGGGCTCGTCAAAAGCAGGGGCAGCCCATACACTTTGAGAAATAAGCATGAGGCTAGGGCCATCATTCTTTTAAAACTCTATTTTTATTGAGTCCATTTTTGTATAGGAAAAATTACACTTTTCGTCCTTTATGTTTGTACCTAGTTGCAATGGATGACCTTTACCTTTAATAATTACAGCCACAGTCCTTTATTTGTAAAATTCGTTACACTTTACGTCCTTTAGGCCTAACCTGGTTAAAATTTTCAGTTAAATTTAGTCACTTAAGGGTATTCTGGTCAATTCATGCTTTCATTTAAATGTTTAATGAATAAAACAAAAAAAATTACATATACACATCATCTTTCCCAATTTCTTAACCCTAAAACCCTAACCACCACATCTTGCCACCACCACCTCATCCTGCCGCCACCACCACATTCTGCCGCCACCATCATCTTCCCCGTAAAGGTTTTTCCATAATCATCATTTTATAGTACAGATTCTAAACAAATAATAATCCAATTTACAAATCTATTTCAAAAACCTTTGTCACCGATCAACAAACAAATTCAACCAATACACACAAATAAAATTTGTTTCTGAATCAAACCACAGGCACACTCATATTTCAATTTTTTAAAAACCCTGTTTCCAAACCTCTGTTTCTAATATACTCTAATCACCAATCAAAAACCAAATTCAACAAATACCCACATAACACTTTCAAATTCAACTGGTTGATGCACGACGAAAAGCTTGATTAACAGACGCAACTCTACAAAACCCACCACATTTTCCGGTAAATCACCGAGATTTGACTCCGGTGGTACCGATGAAACAGAGGCTGTTTAGATTCTGATTGCCAGAGACGAATTCCGAAATAGATTAGAGTCTGTACACATAACAGGAAACTCGAACTCCTGTTCGTCTTCATCTTCAATCAGATTTACTGGCGATATTTGCGATGGTGTTAGAAGAATTTGTGTTGATTATTGAAGTGGGATCCACGTTTGTGATGAACTTTTATTAGGGTTTTGTTGAAGTTGCAGGTGATTTCATTATTGTAGAGGGAGACATGAGAGAGAAGAAAGAGAAAGGGGAATAGGTCTGGATGTGGGTATATGTATTTATATTTGATTTTATTTTTTTATTTATACTATAAATAATTAAGTAGAAAGACTAAACTGCCCTTAAGTAAATAAATTTAACTGAAAATTTTAACCAAGTTAGTGCTAAAGGACGAAAGATGTAACAGGTTTTCAAAATAAAGGACTGTGGCTGTAATTATTAAAGGTAAAGGTCATCCATTGCAACTAGTTACAAACATAAAGGACGAAAAGTGTAATTTTTCCTTTTGTATAATAATATAACTGGGATGGGCCTGCGGGAAGTGAACGGCCTCTTATATAAAATCCAATCAATTTATTTAGTATTTTTATAGAATGGCGACCTTTCTTGTATTAGGTTATAATCGATTTTGAGGTTTGTCTAATTTTCTCTTTGACGCTTTCACTGTCCATTTTTTGTATAATAATATAACGCGTTTGGTTGTTGATAGAAATAAAAGACTTCTGAATGTTGTTCTTCATATACTGGTATATGTTACAGTTGTTACTGTGTAAAGCAACCCGCTTTAACGGAAATTCTAAACCCAAGTGCTAACAACAGGGGACGACAAACCAACAGTATTTAATTAGTTGGCCGAACTGACTCGTTGACTGTTTGACAGTTCGGTTTCAGCTGTTTGAACCAATAATATTATTTCTTCATAATCATTAGTTTGTATTAAAATGATAAAGATGATCTATGACTATAATACTTATGCATAACTATATATTTCAAATATAAAACGAACTTGGTAAATATTACAGAAGCGTAGAAATGATACAGTCACCTTGGCCCAGATAGAACAGAAGGCAACAATGGTGTTGAGCCTTTCTCCTGACTATTGTTTACTTGTGGTCTTGGATCTATGAAGCTATAATCCAGGTTTGATTCGACTTTAGTTCCTCCTTCTAACACTTTAACCACGGATGACATTGAAGGTCTTCTCGTGTAATCAGTCTGTAAACACCATGAAGCTATCTTCATCATCTCCACAACCTCTGTACCATTTATTTGCATATCTTCACTGTTCGTGTCAACAATATCTAACAACGTATCTTGCTCACAACATTTTTGAAAAACCCGGAGTAAGTGCCAGCTTTCTTTCTTCTGGTTGAGACCTATCAAAATTCTTTCTCCCACACAAGATCTCTAAGAGAACGATTCCAAAGCTGTACACATCCACCTTTTCTGTGATAACTGAGCTCAGCCATTCTGGAGCCAGATACCCAGGGGTTCCTCTCATCGTAGTCATCACTTGGCTTTGATTTCTATCCATGAGCTTAGACAACCCAAAATCAAATACTTTGGCATTGAAATCGTTGTCTAGGAGTATATTTTGAGGTTTAATATCGAGGTGGATGATTTTTTGCCTACAATCCTCATGGAGATATGCTAAACCCTTGGCAATATCAAGAATGATTTTCTTTCTGCATTCCCATTCAAGTACGTGCTCTCGATTTCCATGGTAGATCCACCTATCTAATGATCCGTTACTCATGAAATCATACACCAGAAATTGTTGTGATTTCCATGTACAGAATCCCCTAAGTCTGACCAGATTCACATGGTGAATGCTGCCAATGGATTGAACCTCAGCTAAGAATGATTTCTTATGTGTGAAAGACCTTCAAGGCATTTTACTGCAATCTTCGAACCATCTTTCAGACTCCCTTCGAAAACTGATCCGAATCCTCCTTGAACAAGCTTTTTATTAAAATTCTCAGTGGCAGTTCTCAGTTATTCATAGAAAAACCGAGTAGGCATTCCTGGTAATTGATCTAAATTCTCTTCTTCCGATTCAATGTTTCTTTTTTTCTTGTGGGCTATGAACATTATAAAACCTATGATCACAATAAGCACAAACAATGAAGTTCCAGTAGTTGCGCCCACAAGCGTTGCAACTCGATTTTCTTTCTTTGGTAATGGACTCGGATTCCGGGATGTCGACAAAGGATGCGCATCCTGAACTTTTATGAATGCTGAAATATTCCCAAGATATGCATCTAATTCAACATTAGCCATTGTAAAGACCTCAGAAGGTAAATAACATTCTCCACTTGAAACATTAAAATCATAATAAAAAAACGCCGCTTTGCACGAGCAATTATTTAGACAAGCCTGTTTGCAAGTCTCCATATTCAAACTCTCCATGTCAGCAGTCGCGGTGAAGTGCGTGAAGTAGCTGACATTCTCGAGTGTGATAAACTTGTGATCTGTGTAGAATTACATATTAGAGGGGTAACTTCAGAACAACCCAGGTTGGGTTTGCGATCGTTCACTGGTCTAAAATATTTTGTTCCGGGACAACTACATTGTTGATTAGTTGAGCAAACGGAGATCCTTCCACAGGCCAAAGGATAATAACACTCTCCTACATTTGCAGTAAGATGCCTTACCGTCATCCACTCTTCAATTTGAAATTGCCACTCAAACACGTTCAATTGCCCATCTGGCATCAGTTTCATATACTGAATTGATGATGCTCGAATCATGTCAAATGCATCAACAGGATCACTTGGCTTGGAAGAATGAAACAAACTCCCATTCCAGAACCTAACATAACTTCTTCCTTCAACCATAGTTTTGTTAATAACATATATACTAAAATAGAGTTGAGGTGGGTTTGATTCAACATAACCAAACAACCCTTTAATGGTGACTTGAAAAGAATACATACTTTTCTGACTTGTCCAATCGGTTAACGAAACACTAGATTTCAACTTTTGACCTTCAAACAGCTTTTGGTCCGGTAGCAAACACTCTGTTGGGTGATCAAAAGATTGCCAAATCACCGAGTTATTGACACTAAACAACACCAGGTTTCCAGTATCAGTTAGATTCACACTAGCAACAGATTTCCCTGCAGTCCAAGCTGTGCTTCCATCCGAGTCGCTGATCGATGTCGTAAGGTCGGTCAAAAATAAAGTAAAGTGTCCTATTCACCTTTTACTAGTAAAGGGCAAGTAGGGTGTCGAATCCACGGGGAATCAGTGGAAAGTGTAAAAGTTCGTTGTTTCAATTATCATCTATTTCTAAACTAATTGTTTTTTGCATTTTTGAGAATGATTGTGAAAACAAATGTAAATTATGATTGTAAACAATGATGAGAAAATGGACCAATCTCCGGGTTTCAGGTTATGCATAAAATCAGGTTTACTTAGTTACCACTAGTTGGAAATCACATAGACATGATTTGTAAAACTTGTTTTGATAAATAATTAACGGACAATATATTTGATTGCAATGATCCACGATCGAAACCGAAAGATTGATGCAAATGAATAGTAGTCCAATTAATTACCAATTTCAGATTTCATAAACATAGTCAAGTTCAATGATTAAAGGTTTAAAACAATGACAACCTAGAATTTAATCCCGATCGTTGATGAACAAACCAAATAATTGGTGAACAAGAATGAAAACGATAATCAAATATTGTTTAATCGAAACAAAAACAATAAGAATAACTAACCGAAAGGTTAATCAATTCTCAATCCAAAGTTGTAAACATAAGCAAACCCAATATTCGAACATAAACCCTAGTCCTGGAGATGGTCACGGGAAGACTAGCCCCTCATGACGCTCGTGCAATCCTCAAAAGCTTGAAAGGAAGATGAACGCATGATCGAACCTTGGGAATGATGTGGAATGATGATGATGTCGTGTGATGTTGAGAGCCAAAAGTATCTTATCTCCTGCTCAAAAGTCGATGATATGGAAGTGGTTGAATTAGGGTTTTAAAAATCTTTTAAACCTCCTCAATACACAAATCACGTGCGCCCCATGTTTCCCTCCAACCGTAAACCTCATCACTAATACGTAAGCCTTAATTCCATATTTCTGTCTCTTTTTATTGGCCATGCATGAAACCGTAAGTGACATATGGCTAGCCGTAAGCCACATGCAAATATTTCTGTTTCTTTTGTTTGTGCATGCTTCCTAAGTCTCACATAATTCCTCTTTCTTTTGGCGTTGTTGACTGAGTTTCAAGCTCCAAAAATTGTATCTTGACTGCCCAATATTCGATGGTGAGTAATGATGAAATTCCCAAAAAAAATGATATTGAATTCTTGTCTCTTGCTTCTCAAAACAATCTGCCAATTCACGTGCCAAATGCAAAAAGTGATTTGCATTTATTGTTTTTACACTTGTTCACATTTGAACTTACACTTTGGACCCCTCGACTTTATTCCTTTGTAGTGTACTATTTTTAACTTTCAACTAATGACGGTTGAGCCCCTCAACTTCAATGTTTTGTATTTCTCGCATAACCAAACCATCCATTCGACCCGAAACGCATCCGAACCCGTCCGTTTTGCTACATTCGCCAACATCGAACATTCCACATCGACTCTAAATGTGTTAACTTCCTCGAATTCAAGCAATTAACCTGCACAACCACAATTTCTCATAGTTATCTTATTCGCCTCGTATAATCACTTAAAACGTAACGAAACACACAAATTAGACACTTTATAGCTCGGGTTTCACCCTCTCCATCACATCCCCACACTTACCTTTGATTGTCCTCAAGCAAACCAATACGGAATTACTCACCATAGTAACAACACCTCTAAACCCCTTAACCGATGCAACAGTTTAAGTCCCAAGTCATACCCGTTCCATAGACTGACACAATCGAGATTGACAGTCCGACAAGCAATTGGTGCAATTTTTAAAACTTAAGACTTGTCTATTCAAACTAACATGCTTAGGATTATACACATGCTACATGCCCCTCACAATCAACTCTCCTCTCGGTTTAAAAATATGAACTAGCGTGTAATGTGCTAGTATTTATATCACTCACAACCAGACATGAAATTCTGTAATCATAGGCTTGTACGACAATCACACCTCCACTGTATCATATAGCACGACACATATCAAACGGAATTTTGGTTTTGGGCTTAGGCTAAGGGTAGGAAGATTTTTTGTTTATATTTATATTTTTTTTATATGGCGAACAAACAAACGACCAAACCGTGACAACTTATTTGCAACACACAAACAACTCACACTTTTGGGTTGGTTTCCACCCAAAACAGTATAACATTATTCACGAAACTTTCTTTTTGTTCTTTTTCCTTTTTCTATATTTTCTTTTCTTTCTTTGTTTTCTCTTTTTTTTTTTTCTTTTTCATAATTGAAAACTTGTCATTTACGGTCGGTATCAAACAATTCACATTAGGTGGACAAATAAAAGGTAAATAGGCTCAACAGGGCTACTAAGGGTGATGACTAGGTAAACACAAAACAAACAAACACGAAAGGTGTAGGGTATATCCTAATGCCTTTATCATTTACGTTTACATGTCAAACCACAGTCTCAGCATGTATCAAATCATACAAGTTCTAACACAGAATAACATGCGGCCTGCTCTCAACAAATGAATTCATCATGTAAATCATTCTATCATTCTACAGGCTCAAAATTCTCACCAAAGAAAAGGTAAAAGGCTGCCGACACGTAGCATATGCAATCTAAAGCATGTTACCCCTAAATAGACATCTTTTTCAATTCTTTTAACTAAAAACACCTGTCAGACCTACTCTCATGAAACTTAAAGGAATGACCATGACAAGGGACTATGTTAGTTTACTACCGGCAAGGAACCCATTAGTGATTGAAACATTTGGTTTTCATATCCATTTAGTTTACTTAAGGCGATGAAATTCTTTAAAAATTTTTCAATTTTTTCACTTTTCATCGTTTTCAATCATTTTTCAACCTCTTTTAAACTCTGTCCCAAGCCTTCCCTTCTCGGGTTTCCATATCCCCACACTTGAGTGACATTGTCCCCAATGTATAGTGCTTTAAAAAATAAAACCCGGGAATACCAACTAACAAACATCATGAGCGACCATTCCTAACACAAATAATTTAAACACATTCCCTAACACAAATTGTTCAACACCACCAAAAACACGAATAGAAATGCAATAATAAAAAAAATGGAACGGACTTCCCTGGTTTAAATCGTAGAATCCTCATGCGTCATGTTCCACCACGACCGTATAGCATTTCATTCGCGGTCGTGTCCACAAGTACTCAGGTCAATCTCTACAATTAGTGCGCGAGTCGTCCCCGTCCAAATGGAGATTGAGTATGGACAGTTTTGACTGAGCTCTAATCCGTGCATAGTCCGCAACTGCAACTAGAACGTACTGGGACATCACTAAACATCTCCACACTTGGACCATTGCATCTGTATAGATTAATAACATGATAACCTTCGAAAGTACTCACGCAAAAACAAAACAAATATACACTACTCAACATCCTCGGGCTGCCTCCCGAGAGCGCTAAGTTTATAGGTCTTCAGCCAGACCGTGCCTGACATACCCTCATGGTGGTCGAGTGGGATGCTTGCGTCCCATGGCCTCTAAGTAGGTACCCCGCCAATGCTCTAGTAAGTCGTCCACTGTATTCCACATTGGACCGAATAACTTTAACCTCTGTTTTGCATTATCACATTCAGGCGGTTTCTTTTTCTTCTTCTTCCCTCGTGGCTTCCCTTTGTCTGTTTTAAACTCCTCATGCACCACACTTTCCTTTTTCCTTACTGCTTTGCTCCCTGCCACTTCAAACCTGTCAACCATAAAACACTCATGTTTGGTATGAATCTCCTTTGCAGGAGAGACATTTTCTTCACCACTTTCAGCTTTTGAGTATTCACCTGTAATAAGAGGATCAGTAGCATTTGAAAACACATTTAACCGCAATTCACGGTCACCAAACTTCATACTTACCGTTCCATCAGCGCTGTTTATAACTGCATGAGCAGTCGCTAAGAACGGTCTACCCAGAATGACTGGAGATTGCGTGTTCTTTGAACTTGTGGCACAATCAAGCACTAAGAAGTCAACTGGGTAGTAACACTCTTCTACCTTCACAATTACATCCCTTACAATCCCCCTCAGACACATGGGAGTCTGATCAGCCAACACCACGGTGGTGTTGACTTTTTGTAGCAGACCAAAATCATATTGGTCATACAGACTCCCTGGTAAAATACTAACACATGCTCCAAGATCCAACAGTGCCCTTTCTATTTTAAATTCACCCACTTGTACGGAAATAATGGGTACTCCTGGATCTTGGAGTTTGGGGGGAAGGGTACCCAACAAAACGGCATTCACATTTGCTGTCAAATCAAGTTTTTTTTAGGAAACTTATGAAGTTGTTTTTGGGTACTTAACTCTTTCAAACACTCAACCTGATCAGGATTCTCTTTAATCGCATCGAGTAAGGGTAGATTAATTTTAACTTGTTTAAAAATTTCCCACCTTTTATCCCTTGGTGGGCCCCGTTTACTCAAAACAAATGTTTCAGATGGTTCTAATAAAGCCATAGGAAATGGAACCTTCACTTTCTTACCATCAACTTCCCTAAACATTTCCTTTTCACAAAAACATTTTTCAACATAGTGCTTTCCTGATCATGTTGAGAATCCGACTCAGTATCAACATCCTCCACCACCTCCTCAACTACTTGTGATGGTGGAGCTACCTCAACGCTACCAGTGTCAAAAGTTGGACGAACACTTACCGCATTGATGTGCACATTTCTTCCATTCTTTGAGCTAGATGACTGATGTGCTGGATTAACTGTGGTAGTGCTTGGCAACTTACCTGGATCTCTTCTCAGCTGAGCTAGATCTTCTGCTAGCTGCCCCAACTGCTTCTGCATTCCCTCAGAATTTTTGTCTCGAACTTCATTATCTTTCTGGATGTCCTTCATGAACTTCATAATAGCATCCATTTTTCGTCACTCGTTCCACTACTAGCACTTGAGAAGTTCCCATGCTGATTACCCTGATTATATGGGCCCTGATTTTGGTAATTTCCTTGTGAGTAATTACCTTGACGGCTCTGATACTGCTGGCTTCCTTGTATGGGTACCTGAAAATTAGGGTTCATTTGATTAGCAGTATTTCCATAACTAAAATTGGGGTTGTTTCGCAAACCTGGATGATATGTATTCGATTTCATATCATACTGCTTTCGTTCACCATAGATTTGATTCACTTCATCAGTCTGATCACCCAGTACAGCACATTCTCCAACTTGATGCCCTAACTCTGCACATTCAGTACACACCGAAAACGTATCGGCGGTTTTAACTTCGGCTCCCTTTCCCAACTTCATCTGAGCCACTTGTCGTTCAAGCAATAAGTTTTGATGCCTCAACTTCTCGACCCGTTCCTCAGTTTCATAATCGACTGACTTTGCTGAACTTGATCTTGCTCTCCTGCTTGATTGTGCCTGTCTCTTAGAAGTAGCACTTTGTCTCTCCAAGTATGCCCAATCTGCAGCCTCTGTGTTTATAAGAAACGTACCATTACTAATGGCGATGAGATCTCTTACATCATTAGGAAGTAGCCCATCATAAAATGCCTTAATTAGTTCCCATGAACCTTGTGAACGCCTCATGGAACGGTTCCCCTGAATGTTGCTGGAATGCTCTGATTGCATCCCGAGCTTCACTGGTTCTATTCATGGTGTAGTATTCCTCCAAAAACACCTGCTGCATCTCTTGCCAAGTGTATATACTACCTGGAGGTAATGTCGCGAACCATTGTCGAGCTTTGTCTTTCAAGGTGAACTGAAACAGCATCAGCTTCACCTCATCCTTTGTAAACCCTGAACCTCCTATAGTTTGGCAAATCGAATCAAAACTCGCAATGTGCAAGTATGGTTCTTCGGTCCTTTTTCCATAGAATTCTGGCAAATGGCCTAAGTATTGAGGCCTCACCTCGAAAGGTCGATTATTGTTCCCCACCGGTGTAACTATAGCTGACGAGTTAGGTACTACAACGGGTCGACAATGACCTTCGACGCCTTGAATTGGTGCCCCTTGAACAACCTGTGGGACACCATCCACAAACTGTATCTGATCGCCCCTAAATCGATTATTAGCTCTTCCCACATTGAACTGCGGGACTCCATTATGAACTTGATTTTGTGGAATCGGCCGCTGGATGTGATTTCTTTGGTTGACCTGTTGTTGTACTGGGTGTCCTTGATTAACATTATACCATTCGTCGTATCTGTAATCAGCATATCTCCCATCATACTGGTTTTGATACTCATCATCTTCCCAACCGGATTCCCATGTATGAACACTGCCTTCTCTGTGGTTTGGACCCTCATCACACCCGTGTTGATGTTGTGGTTGGTTGTGACGAATGATCTCCCCATGTCGAAGATTTATATTTCCCAGTTGGTTTTGTGTGCCTGGGTTGAATTGTGGAAATGGTTGTGGTGGTGGTTGATTCTGGTTTTGGTTATTGGGCTGGTTTTGATTTTGGTTTTGAGGGAGTGGTGGATCTGGAATGGGTGGAATTGGTTCGTTCTGAGCTTGGTTTTGTGGTTTTTGATAAGCCATCTCGTTAGCTACTTGTTCAAGGTCTTGAGCAACTGTTGATGACTGAGCTCTAGCTTTTACTGCTGAACGTAGAAGAACGAGATTCTGTCGAGCAGTCTTTTTGATTTCTGGATCAAACAAAAGCGGTGATGACTTCTTTGAAAACCTGGTATACATGCAACACGAGAATCACCTGCACACAGACAAACAAGAAACCAAGCGTAATATGGAACGAGACAAATAAAAGACAAACAAAAGGAAATATTTTTGTATTTTTTTTTCTAATTTTTTTTTAATTTTTAAGAAACAAAAACAACTAACTAAACTAAGCGCACCGACTCCCCGGCAACGGCGCCATTTTGATCGATGTCGTAAGGTCCGTCAAAAATAAAGTAAAGTGTCCTATTCACCTTTTACTAGTAAAGGGCAAGTAGGGTGTCGAATCCACGGGGAATCAGTGGAAAGTGTAAAAGTTCCTTGTTTCAATTATCATCTATTTCTAAACTAATTGCTTTTTGCAGTTTTGAGAATGATTGTGAAAACAATAAATTATGATTGTAAACAATGATGAGAAAATGGACCAATATCCGGGTTTCAGGTTATGCATAAAATCAGGTTTACTTAGTTACCACTAGTTGGAAATCACATAGACATGATTTGTAAAACTTCTTTTGATAAATAATTAACGGACAATATATTTGATTGCAATGATCCACCATCGAAACCGAAAGATTGATGCAAATGAATAGTAGTCCAATTAATTACCAATTTTAGATATCATAAACATAGTCAAGTTCAATGATTAAAGGTTTAAAACAATGACAACCAAGAATTTAATCCCGATCGTTGATGAACAAACCAAATAATTGATGAACAAGAATGAATACGATAATCAAATATTGTTTAATCGAAACAAAAACAATAAGAATAACTAACCGAAAGGTTAATCAATTCTCAATCCAAAGTTGTAAACATAAGCAAACCCAATATTCGAACATAAACCCTAGTCCTGGAGATGGTCACGGGAAGACTAGCCCCTCATGACGCTCGTGCAATCCTCAAAAGCTTGAAAGGAAGATGAACGCATGATCGAACCTTGGGAATGATGTGGAATGATGATGATGTCGTGTGATGTTGAGAGCCAAAAGTATCTTATCTCCTGCTCAAAAGTCGATGATATGGAAGTGGTTGAATTAGGGTTTTAAAAATCTTTTAAACCTCCTCAATACACAAATCACGTGCGCCCCATGTTTCCCTCCAACCGTAAACCTCATCACTAATACGTAAGCCTTAATTCCATATTTCTGTCTCTTTTTATTGGCCATGCATGAAACCGTAAGTGACATATGGCTAGCCGTAAGCCACATGCAAATATTTCTGTTTCTTTTGTTTGTGCATGCTTCCTAAGTCTCACATAATTCCTCTTTCTTTTGGCGTTGTTGACTGAGTTTCAAGCTCCAAAAATTGTATCTTGACTGCCCAATATTCGATGGTGAGTAATGATGAAATTCCCAAAAAAAATGATATTGAATTCTTGTCTCTTGCTTCTCAAAACAATCTGCCAATTCACGTGCCAAATGCAAAAAGTGATTTGCATTTATTGTTTTTACACTTGTTCACATTTGAACTTACACTTTGGACCCCTCGACTTTATTCCTTTGTAGTGTACTATTTTTAACTTTCAACTAATGACGGTTGAGCCCCTCAACTTCAATGTTTTGTATTTCTCGCATAACCAAACCATCCATTCGACCCGAAACGCATCCGAACCCGTCCGTTTTGCTACATTCGCCAACATCGAACATTCCACACACTACTAGAAAAGTGGTCATTTTGCTACGGAAATTTCCTACGCAAAAAAATGCGTCGCAAATTCTGACACATTTACTACGCATTTCCTACGGAAAAAAGATCTTGATTTTTTTGGGCAATTTGTGACACAATAGTGACAAATATACTAATTCTAAGTATTGTGTCGGAAATGCATAGCAACTTGCTATACATTTCCGACGGAACCATTATTTATTTGTTGGAATTAGATTTATATGTTAAATTCATTTAAATATTAATTGTTGCGTCAGAAATGCGTAGCAACTTGCTACGCATTTATGAAGAATTATTTATTATTATACTTAGATTATATTTTAATGTTTAATCAGCATTATTATTAATTATTGCGTAGGAAATGTGTTGCAACTTGTTACGCATTTGTGATGGAAAATTTATTGTGTAGGAAATGTGTAGCAACTTGCTACGGATTTGTGATGGAAAATTTATTACCATATTGTGTAGGAAATGTGTAGCAACTAGCTACACATTTGTGATGGAAAATTTATTGTGTAGGAAATGTGTAGCAACTTGCTACGCATTTGTGATGGAAAATTTATTACCATATTGTGTAGGAAATGTGTAGCAACTAGCTACACATTTGTGATGGAAAATTTATTGTGTAGGAACCGTTCCATCGACATTTTTCCCGGCTACTTTAACAGTTTGGTTTTGATGGTGAAGACGATTTGCTGTTGTTGGTAATGTTGGTGGTTCGGATACTTCCAGATCGATTCAGGTTTGGTTAAAATAGATGACATCAGCTTCAGGTTTGGTTACTCGGGTCACTGTTCGGTTCAGGTCAGATTTAACGCGGGTCAATCTGTGTATACCGGTGTTATAAATATGTATTGTTGTCACGGCCCTCGGCCCCGGTTTGACCCGGTCCAGAGCCGTGAGGCAGGAAATCCCGTGGTATTTAATTTAGTGACAGCGGAAGATTTTTTTTAAACAGGATCAATTATTAAAACTGCTCGTTTATATAGAATATAGGGATAATTCCCATAATTTACAAACACTTGATTTCACTGGGAAATCCTTTATTTATTTAAAACATGTTTCTTTATTTATTTACATTGAGCCACTTTCTAAGCTTGTAGTGCTACTCGGCACTTTTCCTTTGCTCACAACAGATCACCTGAAACATGTTTGAAAAAAGTTTTGTCAGCGGGAAATACTGAGTGAATCATTCTATTTAGTAAAACATCCTGTTTATTATAATGTACAGTATTAAGAGCGATTACAATTGCCTCATCTTTTAAATTAACTGATCCAGTTGTCACTTTACCGGACTGTGACTGTGGACATATCACTTGTAGGGTCCTTTCAACCCAAGTGATAAATAATTAGTAGCTATGTGCACATCCCCCCACATACTGGCAGTAATTTTAGATAACAATGACTTAATCCCTGTAACTATAATTTTGATAAAAACATTCTTTTGAAAAGTATTTTGATAAAAAGAGAATGACTCACATTGTAGATTTAACGAGCAGAATATAAGCCTACTGATTAGCCTTGATTAACCTAATTTAATTAACAATGTACACACAATCAGTTAGTAACTAATACAACAGTTACGACAATTCACGAGATTAAACCTTCACAACGATTTATTAGTGCAATACTTAACAATTCAGTGGATTCACAACGAATGACAGAGTATAGTCCGAATTCGAGCAGTACTCAAACATTCAAGTCGAAATCACAATGAATTAATAAAGTATAATCTCAATTTGAGCGGCACTTAAACAATCGTTGGATAGTTATAATCGATCGGACGTTGAATCGTAATAGCGATCGAGTTATTACCCTGATTGTGGCAGCACTTCGTGATTAGTGTGTGTTTAATTGTGTATACAGAAAGTAAATTCGATTTCTGGAACGAATTCCTTCGTCGATCATATGCCAAATTTCAAGTCCCAATGTCTGCTATTTATAGCCAAAATTTGAGAAGCCCTGCGCATCGTAGGCCTAACATCCCCTACGCATCGTATGCGGTTTTAACCTGGCTGCGCATCGTAGGCAATAAACCCCTACGGTGCGTATGGGTTGAAAAATAGGGTTATAGACTAGCCACGTCTGGGACTAGCTATGCTGAATCAATACTTTCGAAATTTCTGAATTTTACAACGAATTTTTAAGGATAATTATCAACTAGGGTTTACCCCCTTTGAGTTTTAGGGGCCCTAATCCTGATTCTGAAAATTATGAAAATTTCAGGGTTTGTTCAGAATCACTTGGGTTTCTCAATTAGGGTTTCCTATTGACCAAATTAAAATAATAATTAGGACTTTTGATGAGAGTTGTTACATTCTTCCCACCTTAATAAAAATCTCGTCCTCGAGATTACTGGAATAAATGAGGATACTTTTTCTTCATTTCTGATTCCAGCTCCCAAGTGTATTCAGCTCCTCTTTTTTGAATCCCATCTAACTTTGACTAAAACTAGTCTTTTATGTTTGAGAAACTTGATTTTTCGATCCTCAATTTGAAGAGGTTTCTCCACAAATTTCAACTTTTCGTTTACCTCTATTTCTTGAAGAGGTACTACCAAAGATTCATCTGATAAACATTTCTTGAGATTGGATACATGAAATACATCATGTACTCCAGCTAATTCTTCTGGTAGTTGTAAACGATAAGCAACTAATCCTATACGTTGGATCACTGAGAATGGTCCTACGTATCTTGGACTTAGCTTTCCTTTCTTTCCAAATCTAACTACTCCTTTCCAAGGAGAAACTTTCAAGAGTACTTTATCTCCAACCTGAAATTCTATCGGCTTGCGGCGATTATCTGCATAACTCTTCTGACGATCTCGAGCTGTCTTCAACCTTTCCTTGATTTGAGTAATCTTGTCCGTTGTCTCTTGCACTATTTCAGGTCCTGACAATTGACTTTCTCCTATTTCTGCCCAACAAACTGGAGTTCTACACTTTCTTCCATAAAGTGCCTCAAATGGAGCAGTTTCAATACTTGAATGATAACTATTGTTATAGGAGAATTCAATTAATGGTAAATGATCATCCCAACATCCACCAAAATCAATTACACATGCTCGGAGCATGTCTTCCAGGGTTTGTATTGTCCTTTCACTTTGTCCGTCTGTTTGAGGATGATATGCAGTGCTTAAATTTAGTCGAGTTCCCATTGCTTGCTGGAAACTTTTCCAGAAATGGGAAGTGAAACGACTATCTCTATCTGAAACAATGGAGAGTGGGACTCCATGTAAAGATACTACTTCGTCTACGTACAACTTGGCTAACCTTTCCATACTAAAGGTTTCCTTCATTGGTAGAAAATGAGCTGATTTGGTTAATCGATCCACAATTACCCAAATCGCATCATTACCTTTTCTTGTTTTGGGCAACTTAGTAACAAAATCCATTGTTATGAGTTCCCATTTCCATACAGGCATTTCCAATTGTTGTAGTAATCCTGAGGGTTTCTGGTGTTCTGCCTTAACTTGTGAACAAGTAAGACACTTAGATACATATTTTGCTATATCTTTCTTCATTCCTATCCACCAGAAATTCTTTCTTAAATCTTGGTACATCTTATTGTTTCCAGGGTGCATAGTATACCTAGATTTATGAGCTTCTTTTAAAATCTTATTTCTTAACTCTCCTTGTTTAGGTACCCAAATTCTTTTCTTGTGGAATCTCCAAATTCCATCATTTCCTTGCTCTAGTTCTTTTATATAACCTTTCATTCCTTCAGCATCGTCCTTGATTGCTGTTTCTTGAATGTTCTTTAATTGTTCTATTAAATCTACTTGTAGATTTAATCTAAGAGCACGGACTCGTCGTTGTTTTTCATGATACTTACGACTTAAGGCATCTGCAACTACGTTTGCCTTTCCTTCGTGATATTGAATATCACAGACGTAATCACTTAGAATTTCCATCCATCTTCTTTGCCTCATATTTAATTCTTTCTGTTCAAATATATACCTCAAACTTTTATGATCTGTATAGACAGTAAACTTACTTCCATACAGATAATGTCTCCAAATTTTTAAGGCAAAAATTATGGCTCCTAATTCTAAGTCATGAGTCATATAATTTTCCTCATGCTTTTTCAACTGCCGGGAAGCATACGCAATTACCTTCTTGCGTTGCATCAATACACATCCATATCCTAATTTTGAAGCATCACAGTATACTTCAAAATCTTCTGTTCCTTCGGGTAATGCTAAAATTGGAGCATTCGTCAATCGTTGCTTTAAAATCTTAAAAGCTTCTTCTTGCCTATGTCCCCATTCAAACTTAGTGGCTTTACAGGTTAACTTAGTCAAAGGTACAGCTATCTTAGAGAAATCCTTAATAAATCTTCTGTAATATCCAGCTAAGCCTAGAAAACTTCTAATTTCCATAGCTGTTTGTGGGACCTTCCATTTGGTAATTGCTTCTATTTTAGCAGGATCTACATGAATTCCTTCATGATTCACCATGTGACCTAAAAATTGCACTTCCTTTAACCAAAATTCACACTTTGAGAATTTTGCATAAAGCTTTTCCTTTCTTAACAAAGTTAAGAGTGCATGCAAATGTTTGCAATGTTCTTCTTGACTTTTGGAGTAAATTAGTATATCGTCGATGAATACGATAACAAATTTATCCAAGTATGGTTTACAGATCCGATTCATCATGTCCATAAATGCTGCTGGGGCATTTGTTAGTCCAAAGGGCATGACTGTAAACTCATAATGGCCATACCTAGTTCTGAAAGCAGTTTTAGGTATGTCTTCCTCTTGAACTTTTAACTGGTGATATCCAGATCTTAAATCTATCTTAGAAAAATACCTAACACCTTGAAGTTGATCAAAAAGATCATCAATCCTAGGTAATGGATATCGATTCTTGATTGTAACTTTATTTAGTTCTCTATAATCGATACACATTCTCATCGATCCATCTTTCTTTTTCACAAACAACACTGGTGCTCCCCAAGGGGATGAACTAGGTTGTATAAATCCTTTGCTTAATAATTCATCTAACTGCTTTTTCAATTCTAGCATTTCGGTGGGTGCTAATCGATAAGGTGCCTTAGCTATTGGTGTAGTACCTGGAATTAGATGAATTCTAAACTCTACTTCCCTATCTGGTGGTAACCCAGGTAATTCTTCTGGAAAGATATCTGGGTATTCTGAAACTATAGGGATGTCTGAAAGTTCCTTACTTTTAGTGTTAATGATTACGGAAATCATATACACCATTCCTTGCTTTCGTTCATAACTAGCAACTTTCATTACTGATATGAACTTTAGTGGCTTTCGTGGTTTATCTCCGGTAATTACAATTACCTCTCCGGTAGGAGTACGGATTTCTACGGAATTCTTGTCACAAAGGATTCGAGCATGGTTGGCTATTAACCAATCCATTCCTAACACGACATCGAATCCGGCTAACTTCATAGGTAACAGGTTTGCAGAAAACTTATGACCTAACAGTTCTATCTTACCTTCTTGCAAAACCTTATTTATGTTAACAGAATTTCCGTCTGCCGTTTCGACTGTAAAAATTTTCCTAAGGGTGGTTAAAGGTAAATTAAGGGCTTGGCAAAATGAAGTATTGATAAAACTTTGGTTTGCACCAGAGTCAAATAATACTTTTGCATAAACGTCGTGGACCAAGAACGTACCGGCTATGACGTCAGAAATGAGTTCAGCTTCTTGAGTGGTTAGCTGAAATGCTCGGGCATTCTTCTTTGTTGTTCCATCAGCTGATTTGCCTTTATTGTCTGCGGTTTTTGTCAACTTAGGACATTCGGTTCGAAAATGACCTATTTTGCCACAGTTGTAGCAGATTAGGGATTTCTTCCTGCAATTTTCCTCTTGATGTCCTGGAATTTTGCAAAAATTGCAATATCCCTTGCATCTTCCAAAATGCTTCTTTTTGCAATTTCTACAATATGGAGGAACTGAGGATTGCCCGGTTCCTCTTTTCTTGAATCGATTATTATCATTACCCACACGAAATCCTTGGGTAATCTTTTGAGCCAATTCTTTCTTTCTATCTTCTTCTCTTGTGCGTACCAGTTCATCAGTTAGGGTATTAGCTAATTCCACAGCATCGTCAATAGTGCGAGGTCTCGCAGCTTTAACAATATTGCGGATTTCACTAATTAATCCCCAGATGTAACGACAAATGAGTACCGGTTCTGGCGAAGCCAGTGTAGGTACCACTCGTGCATATTCAAAGAATGTCGAAGTATAACCGCGACACTCTACTCCTATCATACGATGATTTAGGAACTTATTTGCCAGTTGTTCCTTTTCATATTCAGGACAATATTTCCTTTCTACAAGATTCTTGAATTCTTCCCAGTTCATGGCATAAGCCATCCTTCTTCCTTTTGCTTGTAGCACCGTATTCCACCACTCTAATGCTCCTTCTTTGAACAAATTTGATGCATACATCACCTGATCTTCTTCTGAACACTTACTTATTGCAATTACTGCTTCGGTTTTCTCTAACCAACGCAGTACTGCAGTTGCTCCTTCATTACCTGCAAATTCAGCAGGTTTGCAAGCAAGAAATTCTTTGAAAGTGCAACCAGGTGTTGCGGCTTTCATTTTCTTAGGAGGTGGAGCCTGTCGTAGATTATTATCATCATGATTGCTGCCTCCATTTACACTATGACTAAAATTATCTTCCTGAGTACGTTTACTAGGAATGATTTGTTGCGGTTCTATTGGATTTTTAACAGCAGCAACGAATGCTGGAATAGCATTGGCTATCCCTTGTGCAACAATATTTTCTATATCCTGTCTAGTCATATACTGGTTTTCCTGATTTTGTTCAGATTGATTTCCTTCATTAACTGGTTCATTATTAGCGTTTTATATTCCAATTTTATAACTTATGAAAAGGATAATGGAGGCATAATGTTTTACACATAATTGAGCCAATCAAAAGCTTTAGTTAAACTTCACACGGATCACCATCCTACGGTCCATTGCTCACCTAATTTTCAATCCAACGGCTTAAAAATACCTCTAGAAACACAAAATCCTTAAACCCACAAATATCAAAATACCACCCTTTATGTAATGAAATGAATTGAACTGAATGTTTTATGATGAAGTCTCTCAAACCGCCCAACTTGTTGCCAGATCGCCACTCAAACCGCCCAACTTGTTGCCATCTTCTAAGAATAAATTTAGAAAGTTAAGCCTCCTCATCACCAACAACTCCAGACAAGATGATGATGAATGTGTCGACTTTCAACTCATCCCCAAACAAGATGGTGATGATGAATGTGTTGACTTTCAACTCATCCCTCAATCTGGTATACTCATTCATCTTCTAATCATTTCCCCTTGCTTCTGCATTATTACTGTGATCTTCTTTTCAAGCTTCATATCCATGTAGCCCTTTTAAAAGCTTTGTTTTTTCTTACTATTTATTACCTTTTTTTGGTGATTATGGCCAAAGTAATAGGATCTTGATAATTTGTAACTGCAGAAATGGACATCCATCCGGTTCCCTTCGGTTCCCTGTAACCTGACAAAACAGAGCACCTCCGGTCGGTTCACCGGCCACAACCCCTTCGACTCCCCCTTTTCCGGCTCACGGCGGCGGTCTTTATCTCCGACCGACAAACTTCACGGCGGCGGTTCCCTTGGGTTCGGATGGCTTTGAAGTTATGCCCAAGATAAATTTATGTTTGTAAATTTGTGAATGCGATTCAGATTTAGATTTCGATTTGGGAATGCGATTCAGATTTGTTTGTAAATTTGTATAAATTTATGATTAATGTTATTGAATTTTTATAGTTTTTAGTTTTATTTGCTTTTGTATCCGATCTCTCGGATGTTTTATAAATAGAATAAAACTAGAAAAAACATTAAATTTCGTGACAATTGTGTAGCAAAAATAAAAAAATAACTTCTGTTAAATGGGTAGGAAAATGCGTAGAAAATGTGTAGCAATTTGTGACAGCCCTTTTCTGTCAGAAATAGGTAGGAAAATGCGTAAAGAAACCAGTTTCCTACGAGTGGTTTAACTACATAAACATTTCGTCACAAATTCGTAGAAAATTAAATTTCGTGACAATTGTGTAGCAAAAATTAAAAATTAACTTCCGTTAAATGGGTAGGAAAATGCGTAGAAAATGTGTAGCAATTTGTGACAGCCCTTTTCTGTCAGAAATGGGTAGGAAAATGCGTAGAAAATGCGTAAGAAACCAGTTTCCTACGAGTGGTTTTCCTACATATGCATTTCGTCACAAATTCGTAGAAAATCGTGAGTTGTGATGCATTTCCTACGGAAAATGGTGTCAGAAATTTTAATTTTTCTAGTAGTGACATCGACTCTAAATGTGTTAACTTCCTCGAATTCAAGCAATTAACCTGCACAACCACAATTTCTCATATTTATCTTATTCGACTCGTATAATCACTTAAAACGTAACGAAACACACAAATTAGACACTTTATAGCTCGGGTTTCACCCTCTCCATCAGTCGCGTAGAACCATTTCTCCATCTGCGTTAAAATTCAGTGTAGCATCACGCCTGACAGGATAGTCTCGGTTGGCCGCCCAAACGACCTCAGGAAGCTGACTGTAGTCAATTTGAACAATGAAGATGGAGAAGAGAAAAAAGGTACAAGTTCCCGTACAGTAGAAGCCACAAGCGAAATAAGTTTTATTGGCTTCTGCAAGGAGTAAGATTTGGATAGCTATGCCATCTGAGAAATTCGCATACATCGGGATTGGCTCATTGTTGGTCCATTTGGTAGTGAGATTTGCAGTAGGAAATTCAGGGAACCCAAAAGGCTTAGTAGTAAGACTATCTTGGTAGCTAAAAGGTTTCTGAGCAGGGGTTGAGTGACAAGATAACACGAGAACAAAGGCAACGAAAAAACTCGATTTGAATGATGTTCTCATGGCTAATGAGCACTGAAGAACCAATGAAGATAGAACAAATGATTTAAGATCCAATCTTGAATGTGAAAGCAAATGCTACAGTTGACTAATTGGAACCCAATTTGGTATCTCATTTGATCGTTAGCACCGCTCGTCTTCATTATTTTACTATAAATAGCTAGCACTTGCATGTTGCTTAGAGCAGAAACATTCAAAAATAATAAGAAATGCACCGTCATAGATAGATACAAGTCATAGGTAATTATAAATGCGGGACAAGCATTCGGGTCAATCTTCGCCACTGATGGGCACCCCCACTAAAATCCATCACTAGTGTTAAAACTAAGTTTGATGATATGGCAGAACATAATTGGGTATAGTGAGTGATGGAAAGTGAAGCACCGTATCCTAATGGAGATCGTGAATGGTAAACATGCAGCTAATGCATGAATTAAGTAACTTGATATAGTAATAAAAGAAGTGTAGAAATGGAGAACGTGGGATGATGGCATGGATCACTAGTGGCACGTATCACTGACTTTAGCATCTTTGTGAATGGCAATTTTAAATTGTCCTTTGAAACTGTGTTTAATAGGACCTCATCCTGCCAAAAATCTGACAAAAAATTGAGCTCGTACCCCCTCTAATACATAATCCAAAACTACTACCCTAAGGGTGTGGTCATGACCCAAACCACTATCATCTTATTTATTTTAATTTATTTTTGTTAAAAGAAAAAGTAAATAACTACTTGAAAAATAGAAAGAAGGATCATGGTTACCATGGCTTAGGGAAGAGGGTGGTATAGTCTTCCATTCATGTTCCTATGTGGGGATTCATGTCACAACCATGACCCCCACACCTTTTAGCCTTATGAAGTCCGTTTCCACCGAGCCTATGTCCTTCCAAACGCCACCAACACTTTTCTTAAAGGGTTTTTTTTACATATTTCCCCTCCTAAGCTAACTTATTACGTATTTCCTCAAACAAAAAAAAAAAAAAAACAATTACATATTTCCCTCCCTAACTCATATATATTACATATTTCATGTTCTCATTAAAATTACTCTTAAAATGACCATTTTGCCCATAATGAACTATTAAATGAATATATACATATTTTCCTTTTCTAATATTATCAACTAATTATATATTTCCCCGGTTCATGTATTATTTCCCAATTCTTCTACTTACTACTCTTAAAGTATTTTTTTTTATAAAATACGTTATAACCTTTGGAATTATAATTTCTTTAATTATAATTACTCTTAAAGAATTTTGAAACTATAGTCTTTAACTAATAAGTTGAATTAATGTTTGTACTTGAATACGTCTGTTTGTAAGGGTGTTAACGGTCCGGCTTTGACGGTTTTATTTCAAACTGTGAACCAAACCGTTAGTAACGGTTTTTAATTATCGAAAATTGAAACTGAACCGGTGGAAATTAAAACTGAACCAAACTGAACTGTTACGAATGATTTGGTTCCGGTTTGGTTTAACGGTTTAAGCTTTATTGAGCCTGTATATTAAATACATAAAATTAAAAAAAGTTCAAAAATATATATATATATCTTTTCATATCATTCAACTCATCTTCGTTGATTCAAGCATTTCAATTTATTTTACTACACTTATGAGTAATGATGAACAAAGACCAATGGTTGCTACAAAATTAACGTTATAGAATTGTTAGATGAGTTATAGTAATAAAATAAAAGAAAGTTAACAAAAATAAATGACTCAGCCAAATGTGATTCAAGAATGAAATCTTTATCGACATGATGAGGCGCTAAACTGAAGATGTGATCTTCAACCTCTCTAGGATTTCTTTCGCACACATCACATGTGATCGCGTTCACATTAAAAAGGCGCATCGGTTACGTTTTTCAGCCTCCGACTCCTTATAAAAGTACCTTAAAACAAGAATAAAATATGTGATAAACTTAATAAATTCAGTTATATCTATTCAATATTATAGTGATAACAACTTACGATGTAAACCAAAACACAATGGTGATATCAACCCATTCTTTGACAAATAATCCTAATATTGATTCAGCCTCAATATAGGTACCACTCTTGCTACGAAACATATTTTCAGAAACTGAAAATGGAAGCGTAGTAGCCCAGTGGTTCCCTATGTATCCACCTAGTTGACCAGCCATCTTCTTATGCTATTCGGGTCTTAGTTCGATCAATTGCAAATGTAACTTCACTTTTTGTAACACCTCAATATTTTAGATCGAATCCTAGCATGATACGTGTCTAGAAACCTTCCACATAATTCACAATGTTGAAAGGAAGGATTCAAAATCATAAAAATATCATAAATATAAAGTTGATGGGTTAAATCTGCTTAAAAGGGAAATTTTATTAAAATATCATAAATACTCTTACGATCATAAGGATGTTCTAAATATTCTGCGCTCCAGGGTCCCTTACGGACTGTAAAGCATAACCCTTACGGTCCACAAGGGGTACGCTGACAGCAAAAATCTGGGATGATATCTGCTGCAGAACTCACACTTGACGATGTCTTCCTTTGGCTCTCATACTTGCCGAAACGTTCAAAGAAACAATGCTGGCCATCGGTTGGGGAGTGACATTCACTATGTTTGGTTTGCATATTTTGTTCTCTAATAATGATTAAGTAATATATAATCTGGTATAATAAGCCAATATGGGGGTGTTTTGGATTGCTTATTCTAAACAGCTTTAGCCAAACAGGAAAACACTCAAAAGTGCTTATCTGTACTTAGAACCACAATGTTTGCTTTTACACTTGGTTTAGTAAATATGTTTTAACTGTTGATCACATGTCCAAAATGCTTCATAATAAGAGAACAAAATAAAGAAAAAAGCCATAATTAGAATTACATGTATTATGGGCACACAAGTAATTACTGCCTATTTTGGGGATGACTGGAGAATAACTTTTTATGGTTATTTGCTGCAGGTTATTGACGCAAAAGGAGCTATTTACCATGAGGATGTTATGGTGAATAAGACGTTCACAAAGCTTTCAGCCCAATCGCCTGACAACATCACGGATAATAGAAAAGGAGGCTACGATTTTTACTGGATTAGAGGTATGCGGTGTGTATTTTATGGGCAATGTTGACCCGTTTACTTATGGATGAGTTGATTCAGGTCATTAATTACCTTTACCAGGTCATATGGGTAAACTAGAAAAGAAATATCTTAAAAAGATATAGATCACGGGGTTCAAAATTCACCCAAAAAATATTTAAGGAATAAAACTTCCTAAATCATAAAAAATCATAAATCATCTCATAGAACCTTATTTATATTTTATATTTGACATTTTTTATTTGTAATAATATTAATACATCAATTATTTAATGAATAAAAAAGAAGTCTCAAACCTTTGTTGAAGTGCCATTTTTGTTCTAAACTCGTCTACCCACGTACTTTAGAAAAAGGTTATTACCATTTACCAAAGGATATAATGGTGGTCACCAAGTGGTTACAAGTGCTATTAAAGCAAAATAATGGAAAGGGATTAAGTTGGAGGTTGAAAAGAATGATTGAGCATTCTGTGTTTAAAATTAAAAGAGAAAAATGCCTGGATAGTCCCTGTGATTTGTCCATTTTTCACCTTTAGTCCCTAACTTTCTAAAATTACAGCTATAGTCAACAACTTTTGCAATTTAGTTCCCGGATAGTCCCTGACGCGGATGAGGGTTAGTTTTTGTTGTTAGGTGGATGCGAAATGACTAAGATACCCTTAAGATTTAAATACAACAAATTAAAACATTAAATCAATTTTTAAGTGAGGCCCACCATCCTCATCTTCAATACCCAACACACCCCAATCTTACCCAACCATCAACCACCCATCCTCATCTTCACTGAATACACATTGTTGGTGCATACATCTGTCGTCTTCGTCTTATATCGAGTCTTGTTAGAATTGTTAGAATTGTTTAGTTTAAAGGGTTTAGTTTGAAGGGTTTTGTTTGAAGAGTGTCATGTCACCTTCAAACAGGAGGGTCTTGTCCTATAAATAGGCTTCAAACTTTCACCATTTGTAACTTTCCGGTTTGTACAACGAAGTGCTGCCGAAGTGTTGTCAGGTTGTAAAACGTTATAGAATCAATATTACAACAGTTTTAAGCATGAATCTTACTGAATTGTACCCTACACGTCTGTTTCCGCCTTTCGTTTAGAGATAAACTCTTCTGATCGACTCGTTCGGGTCTGAAATCGATCCTGCAAGTGGTATCAGAGCTCAGGAGGAAGAGTTCTATACGATTCAGCTTGAAAATTCTGATTTTCTACACCTTCTTTCACAAAATTGATACTTTTCACTGTTAAAATCGGCTAAAACTTTCACAATGTGTGCGTAAATGTATTTTAACAAACCCTTGAGAATATCAGATCTAAATTCGAATTAAAAATGATAAAAATGACTTGAAAACTGCATCCAGTTTGAACGAAGCCTTTTCCTTCCCGTTTGAGGAATGCATCCCGTTTGAACTGAAGTTTGAAACTGTCCATCCTGTTTGAAATCAGCCATCCAGTTTGAGGTTGTTGTTTGAAACTGTCCATCCCGTTTGAAATCAGCCATCCAGTTTGAGGTTGCTGTTTGAAACTGTCCATCCGATTTGAAATCAGCCATCCTGTTTGAAAATACATGGTGTACAGTTTGAAACTGACCTGACGGTTTGAAAATGACTGACCGTTTGAAATATACATATGACTTTTTGAAACTGGACATGACAGTTTGAACAAGGTGCCCGTTTGAAAGTAGTTCAGTTGTTTGTGTTTAAAAAATTTACCAACTTTGTGTTTTCGGTATTCGATAAGTGTAGAAATCGATATATTTGTCCATGTGATTAGTCAGACCCATGTGATTCATAACAAATTGTCGGTTAAGTGGTTTTTGAGGTCCAATTAGATTGCATTGTAATAATTGGCTCATGTCTTGTTATTAAATGATATCATGTGTCTTGGATAAGTCTACATATGTGAAAGGTCCAATGAGCATTTAGGGTTGATCAGGATTGTTGATTCATTAAAGTCTTTATATGACACATTGTTGGCATTTGGGTTCAACTTCCGATACTGTAAATGTGAATATGAACAAACAAGATTGCATGTGATTTTTATAGAAGTGATGTCTGTTTGTTGCATGTGATCATCTTTGAACAATATTAGAGGTCCAATAGAAAGTGAGAGAGTTGTTGGACATTATAACAATTTAAAGGAGCAATTAAAATTGAAGTGTTAAAAGTGTGTCAGTAGCATGTGAATCAATTTTTGGCTGCATTGTCAAGTTTAAATCGAAAATTGAAATTGTTGGTTTATTAAACATATGATATAGTGGGTGGTTTAATTGGTCAAATTGTTTTACATAGAAATTAAATCATTTTACATGATAACTTGAGGAGCAGCCCAATATCATTAGTTGTTATAAAAGGCCCAATCTTGTGAAGACATTTATTAACTTTGTTGGCATAGTAGTGTATTTGGTTTAATAGATGTAATTGTTTTGTGAAAGTGTGTCATGCTGTTTGATGAATCTTTTCTACGTCCTATTTAATTGTGATGTAAATCCTGTGAAGCCCATGTGTTTGGCCCAATAGTGGTTATAACATTCATTGTATCAGAACAGGTTCCCGCTAATCTCTTCGCAAGTTGTTTGTCTTAAAGAATTTTGGTCATTGCTGAATTCGTTACTAAGGTCGCGTAGTTTGAGTTTTGGTGTTTGTCAGTTTACACAAAAGTCAATCCTAGTCCGCACTGATTGATCGAGATCGTTTGAACAGTCAGGTCATATAGTGAGATCAGTTAGCGTGAAATAGTCCAGTTCGTACGGTTTGGAGTTCAAAGGTTTCAAAGGGTCAGGTCGTTTGAATTTGATTCGGGTCATAGCAGTCCGCACAGTCTGTCAACCTTCAGTCCGCAAAGAATTATCACCAGTTCGAGTACCAGTTTTATTCTGTTAATCGATAAGTTTTTTAAATTGATTGTTTGTTTGTGTGTTGTCAGGTGATTAAGGTGTGTTACGAAGAAAATTAGTTCGTGTGAAAACTTGTTGAAAAGTCATGGATACCGAGTTCTACAACGCGTTTGCAACACCGTCGAGTTCATCTTCCATTGCTCAGAACATGAATTTGGAAAACGAGACGGGAACCACCCAAAAGCCCCCGAAATTGATGAGTATCGAAGAATACTACGGGTGGAAAGACAGATTCGAGAATTGGGTTCAGGCAAACCATCTTAGGTCATGGGAATGTATTTTGAAGAAATATGTTTTGCCACAGACTGATTTGAAAGTTAATAAAAAAAATACATGAATTTAGTAATGAAGAACGTGATATGTATAGATCTGAAAAGATGATGATTAGTCTACTTCAGCAAGCTATCAAAGAAGACATTTTCATACTGCTTGAGCATGACAAAACTTCAAAGTCAATCTGGGATGCACTTAAAGTCAAATTTGAGGGTAGCGAGAAAATGATTAAAAGCAAGAAGGCACTGTTAAAGAAAGAGTTTGATCTGTTCAGCAGTCTACCAGGTGAAGACACAAAGAAGCTGATTGAAAGATACTGTCACCTTGTGCGATCTATGTCAATGCTTAGTACAGAAAAGGAGTCTGAAGAGTGGGTAGACAAATTAGCTGATGCGTTACCGCAAAAAGAGTGGGGAACTTATTTGATGATCCTGAAAAACACAGGGGTTTATGATGGGTTATCAATTGGTGAGTTTATCGAAAAGATTGAGGGTCAAGATTTGGAACAGCAGAAGATCGCGAGGATGAACAGTCCAAGTGGTCAACAGGATGTAAAGATGTATTACAAAGGAAGTGTTCCGGTTCCAGAAGCTGAGAGAAGTCCGAAAATCCAGACTGCGTATAGTGCTGGGGATTCTACAGAAAAGATTGATCAAAGTTCAAACAAAAGCAGCAGTGGTTTCTCATTATATCCGAGTGTCAATCCAAAGAGTTCATCAGAAAGCTTTCAGTCTCAAATGTGACACCTGTGTCACTTCAACCATCAAAAAAATGCCAAACCAATGAAATATAGTATTTCATACTTGGGATTTGTAAAAATATGTGTATCGTTTACACATATCAACTCTTGTTCGATTTCAAGCTTTAAATCGCTTTCTGGAGGGTTATACGTGCACTGATGCGTAAATATAACCAGTTTAAATGCAACGAACACTCCGGAATAGTGAAATAGGCTTAACATACCTTAATTAACCTTTACATAACTTAGAAATAAGTTTGAAGGCTTTGGTATGGCAAAATCTAGTTTATTCGCTTACAGGGACTAAACTTGACAAACTGTGAAAGTATGCCAATTTGAACTGTAACAGACATTCCGGAACATGACCATAAGTTAAACACACCTTAAATATCCTTTATATAGCTTAGAAATAGGCTTTGAGGGGTTCGGTGTGCTAAAATAAACTTTTGGGTCATTCAGGGACTAAAAGCGTCAAAAAGTGCACAAGTTTGCACTTTCGCGCATAACTTACGTTCTGAATACATCCGGACATCCAAAAATTTATGTAAGAACTAAAACATTTTACTTTAGTGTTTGGCATAAGAAAAATCTATTCGCCACGCATTTTGGATCGTTTTTCGCACTTGTGCGCATTCCGTCGTAATTAAGCGAACATTGCGTTCGTACGACCAAACGAACTGACATCCGACATATTTTTGAGCATGTTTCATGTCCACAATGTTTAGGCATCATTTTAGGGCCTTAAAGTTGGCTTTACGGGCCTTAGAAGTGTCGGAAATGGCTTAAATACACAACAGGGACCAAAACTGTCATTTTTGAAACTTATTTTCTGATCAGAACCCCCATGCGGCCCGCATTAGTTTTGGTGTATCCTGAAGCGGGCCGCCTCAGCCTCCCAGTTCAGATAAGATCGCTTAATCAGCAGTTTCCAGCTGTTTAATCCTCAACCACATGCTCACACTTGACCTTTCAGCTGATTAAGGGCCATTTTTAGTCACCATGACTTTCCAACAAGTGTACGCATGGGATTTGAGCACGGTTTCCATGGAACGATCTTAACGGTTACCCAAAAACTATAAATACCCCACCCCCATTTACTTCAAACTCACTAGAATCTGATCTAAAAGACTCTAAGTTGAAACCATTGTTTCATACCTGAGTTATTTGGATCTAGATTAGCATTCGGGGACCCTTCGTAAGTATTCTTTCGTTCTTTTATTGCTTTTCGAGTCTTTTCGAGTCTGAAAGTCAAACTTTGTTTGACTTTCTGCGTTGACCAGTTTATGGTCAATGCGAAGTTCGTTTGAACTTCGCAACGTGAGTGTAATCACGTTGGTTATAGTCCCTTGGGACTATGCCTACTGATTACCACGTTGTCTAAGGTCGTAGGGTAAGCGATCTGATAAATCGCTTATACCTTCGAACCTGACCCATTTGGTCGATCATTAGGATCTGACCAAATACTTTAGGTGACCATAGTAGATAGGGAATAACCTTCCGAGGTTATACCCTATGGTCACATCGTTTGAGTAGTTGTATGATAGGTAGTTTATATGCCTTAGGTAAATTACCAGAATACCCTTTTCATGTATAATTGGTAATTAAGCATATGTAACCTAATCTTTTGTCACATAACTGATTATATAACATGTTTAGGCATATAACACTTGTCATAGGGCTAGTTAGGCGGTCCGAACGCGTTTCACGCGAACGACGCGTTAAAGTAGCATAAGCTACCTAAACGAGTCGTAATGGGTCGTAAGCACTTATGTAAGGTTTCATTTAGTATGTAGGATTTGTTAAAACCATATTATACGAGTCTCCACACTCGTTTGGTTTACGAACCCTCATTCTATCCGATCTTCCGATTTAGGTCCGGTTATTAACATAGTTACCTATAGTAGGTGCCGTTTGATATCCGCGATCTCTAGCATTGTTTGGTTGTTACTCAAGGACTACTAAGCAATCACAAGTGAGTACATAGACCCCTCTTTTACTGTTTTCCAAACTGTTTTGGGGTGAAACACATGTGCCTACTTGTTACATTCATGCTTTCCTGTTTTCACATCATATACCTGCTATGTTCGTTAGTACATTATAGTACATGATTTCATTACATTTCATGCTATGTATGCCCATGGTGTGCGTACTTAGTACATTGTTTTACATTACACTTATGCTATGTATGTTCATTGTGTGCATACTTAGTACATTGTTTTACATTACATTTTGTTGCATATGCTCATCCAGTATATGAACACATTATATTACATTTTGAACCGTTTATAACTATTTGACTATGTGAACCGTTTGTATCTGTGAACCGTTTGTATCTGTGAACCGTGTGAACCGTATTTGATCATACATAAACATTTCTACAATTGTTAAACATTACATCTTGATGGTTTGATTTGAGCAAGTGATTTAAGTAACGATGCGTGTGTAATATGATACAAGCATGGTGGATACGCCGCTGGTACTTCCTATATATAAGTGTCTGTATGGTATTACATATCGTAGCGTTATTTGAACCATTTCAATTTGAGACATATAACATTTTATACAAATAACATACTTTTCACAAGACATTGTTTTACAAACAACTTATCTTATACAAACCCATTTTACATGGTTATTCATTTAACCATACATTATTCTCTTATTTATACATATCATCTGATCTTATCGTTTTTCAAATGATTTACAAAACAAAACAATTTACAAGGTCCATGACTAAACATTTTCTCAAACATAAGTCATGAAACCTATTTTCACAAAACCTATGTATCTCACAGGCATTTTTATGCTGACGTACCTATTTTCACATGTGTTTTTCAGGAGCTGTTGCATAAGATGATCAAGATACACATAGGCAGACTTGGGCTTTAGTGACAATAAAAGATGCAAGACTAGTTAATTATGTTGTATTCCTTTGTTTGTTAAGACATTGTAACTCTTTTAATCAATAAAACGAAACTTCAATTGCCATGGATTTGAAACAATTAATTCTGTTACAACACTCCCCGACATTTCCGCCACGTTTTGTATGTTCTACGTGGTCGGGGTGTGACAGAAAAGATGGTATCAGAGCCAATGGTTATAAGGAATTAGGTTATTAGTAATGCTTTGACCTAGTCTATAACCTTCTTAGGACCCTAACGCGAGTTTACTTGCGTTTAGTCATAAAACAATACAGTCACCTATCCTTAGGCGACTACCACAACAAGAACATAAATTTCAAAACCGCTTTGAAAACTAATCATCTGTTCTAGGATGATTTATTACAAGGTTTTGAACCCTCTATTGTAAGGTTTTGAACCCTCTGTTACATGGTTTTGAACCCTTTGAATTTTCAAAAATCTCGTCAAGGTTTTGGGTTTTAAATAATGTGAACACGTGCAAATTGGAAGGGTGAATGCCTGTATTCTGGGTTTTCTGTCTAGGCAAGCACTTCGTATACATCTCATCAGACGCGAGACTAGTTGTGCTTACCTGGGAATTCTTGGGATGAGTGTTCACTTATAGGCGAGCATGTCTTCGCGATACATTATTTTTGACCCATTTACTTTGATTAGTCACTGTGTGTCGTTTGTTTACCTTGGGGTAACAAACAAATGACCACTACCCTTGCTTTCATCAGATTTGTTTCATCTCATTCTTTTCGTCTAATTCTCTCACTCGTTTCCTTTCATGTTTCCTCTTTTAGAATGCCTCCTCGACGCGAAAACCAGATAGCGACTGCCGAACTGGCAGAAATCATTGCGCAGCAAATGGCTGCTCAATTCCCAAACCTCTTTGCTCAATGGAATCAAGCCAACAACAACAACAATGGTCCATGCAATTTCAAGAGTTTTAACTCGGCGAAACCACTCAAGTTTAGTGGTTCTGAGGGAGCGACTGGGCTTCTTCAATGGTTCGAGAGCATTGAGAATACTTTCCGCCATGTGTAGTGTCCTGACAATCGCAAGGTCGAGTTTGCTTCGAGTGTGTTCCAGAAGAGAGCCCTTACGTGGTGGAACGGGGTTATGAGAGATCGTGGTGCAGAAGTTGCTCTAGCACAGACATGGGCTGAACTTAGGGCCCTTATGATGAAGGAATTCTGTCCTCGTCACGAGATCAGGGCCTTGGAAAGGGAATTCGACAATCTTGAGCAAGACAGCGGTGAGCATCGAGCCTACACGGACCGTTATGAGGAGTTAAGTCTGTTATACCCAAACATGGTCACGCCTTTGGATAAGGCAATCGAAAAGTACATTGATGGCCTCCCTGACTCAATACAAGACATTGTGACTGGCAGCAACCCTACTACAGTTAGACAGGCCATTGAGCTATTTGCAACCTTGATTGAATCAAAGATCAGGAAAGGTAAACTTTTCCGAAAAGGTGACAAGAAGCCGGTCGAGGAATCGAAACCAATCGAGGAATCAAAGACCATGGATGAACAGACTGGATCCCCTAAAAAGTCAAAGAAGCGAAAGGCTTCTCAGAACTTCGCCATGGTTACTCACAATGATCAAGCCGTCCCCAACCAACCAGCTCAACCCCCTGCTAGGAAGCCATACAATGGAACTGCACCCTTGTGCAACCAATGTAGCCTCCATCATCATGCCAATGTAAAGTGCCGTAATTGCCAAACTTGTGGGCTTATAGGCCATACAGCAAGAGTCTGCCCAGCTGCAGCTGCACCAAACCAAGCTGGCAACAATACCGCTCAAGGTCGTTTTCTACCAGGTTCTTGCTTCAACTGTGGCGAGATGGGTCATTTCCGAAGAAATTGCCCAGAGCTTGCTAATGCAAATCCAGCACAGGGATGAGCATCTGACCGACAACATCGTTTAGAAATAATCACGTCTTATGTATTATTTTCTTTTGTTGTCAAGGTCCATGAAACAGTTGTTATCATTGTTTATAAATAAATCTTTTATTTACATTATAATGTATTTGTGTGGTTGTATGTATAAACAACATATCTCTTACAATACCGACAATCAAGGAACCGTATTCTTTGAAGGACAAACTACCCCCAAAATTTTCCCATTCTAGGATCTCTTGCGTTTCCACGAAATTCCTAAGTACCCGTTTATTCTAAGGAAACGAAGTACAAGGCGCAAGTTACAACACTGAACGAATACCCAAATTACCACTATAAATCCTTAATAGGGTACCTAAGGGTATTTCCGTGAATCCTAAAAATTGTTGTGTTCCTTAAATTCGACTATTACGTTTCTTTGAAAACAAAATCGAATTTTTGGGAGATCTTCCTATCTCTTCAGATAGATCCCAGAGGACATTTAAGTCCATCGACTGGTTTCCATATCCGTTCTCAATCGATAACAAATTAATAAAAAATTAATAACCAAGTTAAACAACTATGTGATTATGTGCTTATGAACATTACAAGACAAACTGTGCGGACTGTGCAAGGAATTACGTAATTATGGATGCATATATAATTATGGAATTTAGTGCACAGAAACCACAGCGAGCCTTGTCATGTGCCTAGAAGTTAACTCTATTCATTTCCATTTCTGAGGAAGCACCCGTTGAAAATGACTCCGTTTGTTCACTTTCGTTTCTGAAGATTGTCCGTTGAGGAAATGAATATCCGTTTGTCTCTCCTTTTCATTTCCATTTCTAAGGAAGCACCCGTTGAAAATGACTCCGTAAGTTCATTTTCGTTTCTGAAGATTTGTCCGTTGAGGAAATGAATATCCGTTTGTTTCTCCTTTTCATTTCCATTTCTGATGAAGCACCCGTTGAAAATGACTCCGTTTGTTCATTTTCGTTTCTGAAGATTTGTCCGTTGAGGAAATGAATATCCATTTGTTTCTCCTTTTCATTTCCAATTCTGATGAAGCACCCGTTGAAAATGACTCCGTAAGTTCATTTTACGTTTCTGAAGATTGCCCGTTGAGGAAATGAATCCCCGTTGTTTATTCCTTCATTTCCGCTTCTGAAGAATACTCGTTGAGGAAAATGACTCCGTCTGTTCATTTTCATTCTGAAGAATGTCCGTTAAGGAAATGACAGGATTATGCCTTACATATCTTTGGTGGTTATTTGACACAAGGTCACAAATAGACTCCTACGAATAAATTTCGGGACGAAATTTCCTAAAGTAGGGGAGACTGTGACACCTGTGTCACTTCAACCATCAAACAAATTCCAAACCAATGAAATATAGTATTTCATACTTGGGATTTGTAAAAATATGTGTATCGTTTACACATATCAACTCTTGTTCGATTTCAAGCTTTAAATCGCTTTCTGGAGGGTTATACGCGCACTGATGCGTAAATATAACCAGTTTAAATGCAACGAACACTACGGAATAGTGAAATAGGCTTAACATACCTTAATTAACCTTTACATAACTTAGAAATAAGTTTTGAAGGCTTTGGTATGGCAAAATCTAGTTTATTCGCTTACAGGGACTAAACTTGACAAACTGCGAAAGTATGCCAATTTGAACTGTAACAGACATTCCGGAACATGACCATAAGTTAAACACACCTTAAATATCCTTTATATAGCTTAGAAATAGGCTTTGAGGGGTTCGGTGTGCTAAAATAAACTTTTGGGTCATTCAGGGACTAAAAGCGTCAAAAAGTGCACAAGTTTGCACTTTCGCGCATAACTTACGTTCTGAATACATCCGGACATCCAAAAATTTATGTAAGCACTAAAACATTTTACTTTAGTGTTTGGCATAAGAAAAATCTATTCGTCACGCATTTTGGATCGTTTTTCGCACTTGTGCGCATTCCGTCGTAATTAAGCGAACATTGCGTTCGTACGACCAAACGAACTGACATCCGACATATTTTTGAGCATGTTTCATGTCCACAATGTTTAGGCATCATTTTAGGGCCTTAAAGTTGGCTTTACGGGCCTTAGAAGTGTCGGAAATGGCTTAAATACACAACAGGGACCAAAACTGTCATTTTTGAAACTTATTTTCTGATCAGAACCCCCATGCGGCCCGCATTAGTTTTGGTGTATCCTGAAGCGGGCCGCCTCAGCCTCCCAGTTCAGATAAGATCGCTTAATCAGCAGTTTCCAGCTGTTTAATCCTCAACCACATGCTCACACTTGACCTTTCAGCTGATTAAGGGCCATTTTTAGTCACCATGACTTTCCAATAAGTGTACGCATGGGATTTGAGCACGGTTTCCATGGAACGATCTTAACGGTTACCCGAAAACTATAAATACCCCACCCCCATTTACTTCAAACTCACTAGAATCTGATCTAAAAGACTCTAAGTTGAAACCATTGTTTCATACCTGAGTTATTTGGATCTAGATTAGCATTCGGGGACCCTTCGTAAGTATTCTTTCGTTCTTTTATTGCTTTTCGAGTCTTTTCGAGTCTGAAAGTCAAACTTTGTTTGACTTTCTGCGTTGACCAGTTTATGGTCAATGCGAAGTTCGTTTGAACTTCGCAACGTGAGTGTAATCACGTTGGTTATAGTCCCTTGGGACTATGCCTACTGATTACCACGTTGTCTAGGGTCGTAGGGTAAGCGATCTGATAAATCGCTTATACCTTCGAACCCGACCCATTTGGTCGATCATTAGGATCTGACCAAATACTTTAGGTGACCATAGTAGATAGGGAATAACCTTCCGAGGTTATACCCTATGGTCACATCGTTTGAGTAGTTGTATGATAGGTAGTTTATATGCCTTAGGTAAATTACCAGAATACCCTTTTCATGTATAATTGGTAATTAAGCATATGTAACCTAATCTTTTGTCACATAACTGATTATATAACATGTTTAGGCATATAACACTTGTCATAGGGCTAGTTAGGCGGTCCGAACGCGTTTCACGCGAACGACGCGTTAAAGTAGCATAAGCTACCTAAACGAGTCGTAATGGGTCGTAAGCACTTATGTAAGGTTTCATTTAGTATGTAGGCTTTGTTAAAACCATATTATACGAGTCTCCACACTCATTTGGTTTACAAACCCTCATTCTATCCGATCTTCCGATTTAGGTCCGGTTATTAACATAGTTACCTATAGTAGGTGCCGTTTGATATCCGCGATCTCTAGCATTGTTTGGTTGTTACTCAAGGACTACTAAGCAATCTCAAGTGAGTACATAGACCCCTCTTTTACTGTTTTCCAAACTGTTTTGGGGTGAAACACATGTGCCTACTTGTTACATTCATGCTTTCCTGTTTTCACATCATATACCTGCTATGTTCGTTAGTACATTATAGTACATGATTTCATTACATTTCATGCTATGTATGCCCATGGTGTGCGTACTTAGTACATTGTTTTACATTACACTTATGCTATGTATGTTCATTATGTGCATACTTAGTACATTGTTTTACATTACATTTTGTTGCATATGCTCATCCAGTATATGAACACATTATATTACATTTTGAACCGTTTATAACTATTTGACTATGTGAACCGTTTGTATCTGTGAACCGTTTGTATCTGTGAACCGTTTGTATCTGTGAATCGTTTGTATCTGTGAACCGTTTGTATCTGTGAACCGTGTGAACCGTATTTGATCATACATAAACATTTCTACAATTGTTAAACATTACATCTTGATGGTTTGATTTGAGCAAGTGATTTAAGTAACGTTGCGTGTGTAATATGATACAAGCATGGTGGATACGCCGCTGGTACTTCCTATATATAAGTGTCTGTATGGTATTACATATCGTAGCGTTATTTGAACCATTTCAATTTGAGACATATAACATTTTATACAAATAACATACTTTTCACAAGACATTGTTTTACAAACAACTTATCTTATACAAACCCATTTTACATGGTTATTCATTTAACCATACATTATTCTCTTATTTATACATATCATCTGATCTTATCGTTTTTCAAATGATTTACAAAACAAAACAATTTACAAGGTCCATGACTAAACATTTTCTCAAACATAAGTCATGAAACCTATTTTCACAAAACCTATGTATCTCACAGGCATTTTTATGCTGACGTACCTATTTTCACATGTGTTTTTCAGGAGCTGTTGCATAAGATGATCAAGATACACATAGGCAGACTTGGGCTTTAGTGACAATAAAAGATGCAAGACTAGTTAATTATGTTGTATTCCTTTGTTTGTTAAGACATTGTAACTCTTTTAATCAATAAAACGAAACTTCAATTGCCATGGATTTGAAACAATTAATTTTGTTACAACACTCCTCGACATTTCCGCCACGTTTTGTATGTTCTACGTGGTCGGGGTGTGACATCAAAGCACCAAGACAGGAAATGGTTATGTGATTCAGTGCAACATCGCTCTAAATCTTCCAGAAGGTCAAAGTTTTTCAGAAGACACTGCTAAAGACCACATGGCTCTACTTGGTTCTGTGTTGTTATCGTATGAAGGTCTAGTTGCAGGTCGGATCGGAAATCCTATGCTCACAAAGGAGGATTACGATCAGATAGACGCCGAAGAGATGGAACTGATGGATATCAAATGGTGTCTTGCTAGTGTTCTTAGACGTGCTGAAAAGTTCAAAACGATTACCGGGAGAAATGACTTTCTTGATGCTCATGTATCTACTTTAGGTTTTGATAAATCTAAAGTTACTTGTTTTTGTTGCAGGGAGAAAGGCCATTTCAAGCGGGAGTGCAAGAACAGGGAAGCTAGTGGCGCTCAGAATCTGTTTGGAAAAGACGACTACTACCGGAAAGCCATTTATCAGCAAGTTGGTCAATCACAAGACTCACGGACGGCTCATGGTAGAAAGATTGAGGATTCCAAGAGAGGATGTTTAGTAGATTTCAACTGGAGCAACTACATATCTCCAGATAGCAAAGCATGTTTAGTTGATCAAGATGATGAACAACTACCTGAAGGTTTCAGCTGGAATATGTTTGTTGATGAAAAGGGTGATTTCAAAGCTTTCATCGCTAAGATTGTCAGAGAACCAGACATGTTTGCCACGTGGATGCAATCTATTGGTGAGACAGTGAAAAGTGTGAAGGAACAGTCTGTTACATCTGAAGAAAGCTCAGAAAGTGCTGATGAAGATTCACTAAGTTCAGATGAGAGTGTTCAAAATGTTGTTACTTCAGAAAAAGAAGTTGTATTTGATCAAACACCGTCTGATTCTGGTGTATCAGATGTTGATTCTGAAAAATCTGTAGAGTTTGATCAAACACCAGTTGATAGTAGCAGTGATGATGAGGAAGAGAAACATATTAATGTTGCTAAAACTCATCTTTCTCCTGAAAGTTTTCATTTCTATTTTGCAGATCGTATGGAGAAACTGAAGGAGAAACGAGCTGCTAAAGAACAACAAAAAATGAAATCTGAAGATGTTGTTCAGAAAGAGAATGTTGAAGGTGTTGCTGAGAAGACTACTGAAGCTGAGAAGGTGAAAGAAGAAGAAAAAGTGATAGAAGTGGTGAAAACAATCGAAGTTGAAAAGATTGTTGAAGTTGTCAAGCCTTGCATGAAGTGTTTGGAAGCATGCAAGGAATGTGTAGCAAAAGATGACATAATTGCTGAGTATGAGAAGAAGAAGGAGCAGTTACTATTCAACCTCAACTATGTAAAAGAATCTTATGATGTTTTGAACAAAACAGTAACTGGTCTCTAAAAGACAAACTCAGAACGAGAACAAGCACTTACGATGATGAATGCGGTGATGATGGCAAAGCAAAAAGCCATCAACTATTACATCGAAGAGAGTGCTAAGTGGAAGCAAGAGTTGGAAACAGAAAAGATTGAGAATGAAAGTATTAGACGTTTATTGCAAAGTTATTCTAGTTCTGATTATCTAATTGATCGTATTTACCCAACTGTTGCAGGTATGGAAGCTTTTCAAGACGAGAAGCCGAAGAAAAAGAAAGATAGTGGTAAGAAACCGACTGTTAGCTATAACAAGTGTCCGCCTCCAATTTGGGAAGGGTATTCTCCTAGAAAACCAAACGAGGAGCAACTTGAAAAAGCAGTCAATATAAAGCTAAAAACTGACACAACTGACGTTTTACCAGATAACATTGATGTCACGTTTACCTCGTCCGATACTGATCATGAGTCTGAGTTAATCAAAAAGGTGGTCGATCAGGTGTTGGATACTGAGGAGGAGTCTGAGTCAAAGTCTGAGTCTGGAGGGTCAAATTCGTCAGTCAACAGTCCAAAGTCGTCGGTTAAACGCTCTTACAGTAAAGAATTTTTGTTATCGAAAGCAAATTTGGATGATGAAACATTTGAAGTTGCATACACTTTAAATGATTCGGACAAATTGTACTCTGACAAAGAGTTTCCAATAAGAAGTGTTCGTTTTGACATGATCAAAAAGGTTTTCAAAATGACAGAAATTAATATTTCTGAAATAAAAGATTTAAATCTTACTGAAAAACCTAAAAAGTACACTTCAAGAGTTCAACAACGTCTAAACAAGAAAAAGGGTTACAATTCTGGTTCTGGTTTTCAAAAGAAACCTAACCAAAATCGTAGCTACAAAAAGAAAGGCTTAGGTTTTATTCCACCTGAAAACTATAAAAATGAAAAATATGTTCGAGATTATAAATTAAAAATGACGTATGTTGCAGGAACTAGCCATGAAGAAGAAGCAAAGAAACCGTTCTGGAGACAGTCAAATCAAGAGTTTCTTGCAGAAAAGAAGAAGAATGGAACTGAAGTTTGTCACTCAAAAGAAACTAGAACCTGTTACAAATGCAATGAAGCTGGTCACATTGCATGGAACTGTCCGAAAAATGCCAAGTCAAAACAGGGAGTTTCTAACAAGTTGAAAGGAAAAGTTGTTGATATTGAACCACCAACTGAAAAATTTAAATTTTTTGAAAACTCAACTTATGAGGTTGGTGAGTGTTCTAAAAAGAATTTTTATAAAAAGAAAGAAAATGACAACCAAGTGTGGGTTGTTAAGAAAGTTGATGTGAACGTTGGCGATGAATCTGGTTCCACAAAGCCAGAAGAGCCACAGGTTGAGATGAAAATTTCAGTGAATGATGATGAGTTTCCATCACTGAAATTTGAAGAAGTTAAACAGAAAGTTGGCAAGGTTGATATCTCGAATCAGTTTTACAACGAGAATACTAAGTTTGATGTCGAGAAAACATTCAATGGAAGTGTTAAGAAAATTTTTGGGAAAATGTTGAATGGGAAAGCTAAGGGGGTTAAAGATTTTTATGCAACTAAAAAGGCAACTTACAACCCTACTGTGCAAGAGTTGAAAGCCATCAAGTCTGAAAAGACTTGGATGGAAGTTTGTTTCCCTTGAAGTCGTAGGACTTTGCCGGAGATCCCAAGTTTATATCGTGGATCAGGAATCAGCATCATTCATATTTTAAAGTGTTTGTTTAAAAGATTGTTGAAAGTTGTTTAAATTTTACAGGATAAGTGTGAATTGCTGGAGCTTTCAGGTTGGTAAGTGTGAAGCAGGAATCGGCATCTTGTTTGGTAAAATGGTTTGTGTAGATGTTTTATTCCTACATGTGATTAAATGTTTTGGATATTCTTACAAGTGGTAAGAGGTTGATTCTGTCAAAGTGATTACTCAAGGTCATTAGTTTGAACTTGATGTAATCTTCATACATGTGGTTGAATGGACAAAATGATGAACCAAACCCCTAACTTTACAAGTGGTAAAACCAACAAAACTTATTTTCCGGAAAAATCATTCTGATTAAAACAAACTTAAGTGTTTTGAAATCATAATGAGAAAATAGTTTTGTGAAAGGGGGAGTTCTGATTGTTTATGCCAAGTGGATGGCGATTTGATGCGATTTGATATCGGTTGTCAAGTTTGTTGTACAGTTTGTTTTCAAATTTCCGTTAATGTGTTTGTACTTTAGGGGGAGTATGAAATTTTTCAAAAAATCCAAAAACATTAGAAAATTTGAAAAAGGCAAAAACATGATAAAATCAAAAATGAGTTTTTGTGTCTAGAAGAGGAAATGATAGTACATCAGTAGACAGTCGCAGTATGCTAAAGAATTGTAATGTTTAAATAGTGTTAAACGGTCTCACTGATGATATGCCGATAGGTTTTTACACATTTAGTAAGCTTTTTCGGGATATAAACTTAAATTCAAACTTGCTTAGTTGTGGGGAACACTACTTGGATATATAGGTAACCCCTGAAATCTCGTTTGAAAGGTCCCTCTTTCTAAGATACTAGGTCTTGATGCTCAGTGATATCTGGGGTATTATCCCGGGACTTCTGCTGAATGGAAGTTCTGACCTAGTCCCCGGATAATGCTTTCTGCAAATGCTTGAAACATAGCATCGCCCTCAGCAAGCTGATGAAACAATAAAATTGATAGTCGCTGCTGTTGTAATGCAAAAGATCCTCTAAAGGGGACACACTCATAAGTTGAGTCATGATCTCTCTGCTGAACGGTAGTTCTGACCTGAGCTCTCATGATTCTTCATAATTTATAACCCCTTACAGATATCATCTGTGGTATACTCACCTGTAAGACTGAATATTGGGATCTGGATATGGGAGTATATTCAAGAGGTGGGACACATGAATGAGTTTAAGTTCTTAAAACACCTAACCATATCCTGAATTAGTTGAAATTTGTGTGAGAATTTAAGTGGATCAGTATATCGGCAATCTAAGTGAATTGTTTAATTCTTATTGTGTAATTAAGCTCAACGGTACTTGTGACTCGTCAAAAACTGATATGATCCTCTAGCACGAACTCACAAAATAGTGTCTGTAAATATTTTTTTACTGCATTTCATTCTATTCAAAAATCCAAAAAGATTTTTAGTGTGTTTTAGCATAAATTTTTTGAAAAATCCAAAAAGATTTTCGACAACTGATGTTGGAAAGCTGATTTTCAAAATTCCAAGTGCTAGACATGATGAACAAATGGTTTGGGAGAATGTGTTTTGAAACTAAAAATGTTAATTTTTTGCAAATGGTTCATCAGAATATATCATTGATAAATCATTCTGGTTTAATTTGAGAAGAGAATTTGGATTGATAAATTTGTTAAATGTTAAATTTGTGAAATTTATTTCTGGGTTAAGAATGTGCAGGTGTAGCCAGGTTTCGATCTTGAATCTGATGACAGAGTGCCAGGTTCCGATACCTGAGGACTATGTGATTTCAACAAGCCAGACTGCGATCCCAGCATATCGAAAGGGGGAGTCTGAAGACATTCAAGTAGAGATTGATCGTGAGGAATCTGTTGATGATGAAAAGAGAGGATAGAAGATTTGAGGATTCTTACAGCGTCAAATACTTTAAAGAGTTCGAGAGGACTGATAAAGACTGAAGATGCGAAGACTCAACACTTAAGACTCGTCAACATCTGAGGGGGAGTCTGTTGGTGCATACATCTGTCGTCTTCGTCTTATATCGAGTCTTGTTAGAATTGTTAGAATTGTTTAGTTTAAAGGGTTTAGTTTGAAGGGTTTAGTTTGAAGGGTTTAGTTTGAAGGGTTTAGTTTGAAGGGTTTTGTTTGAAGAGTGTCATGTCACCTTCAAACAGGAGGGTCTTGTCCTATAAATAGGCTTTAAACTTTCACCATTTGTAACTTTCCGGTTTGTACAACGAAGTGCTGGCGAAGTGTTGTCAGGTTGTAAAACGTTATAGAATCAATATTACAACAGTTTTAAGCATGAATCTTACTGAATTGTACTCTACACGTCTGTTTCTGCCTTTCGTTTAGAGATAAACTCTTCTGATCGACTCGTTCGGGTCTGAAATCGATCCTACACACATATCCAGATAGAGAGAGAATACAAAAACATAGAGAGAGAAAGGAGAATGCAGATAAAGAGAGAAGAGAGTGACTGGGAGAGAAAGAAACAATGCCGGCGACGACGGAAAGAACAACTCCGATGTTTGTTGCAGGTTTGATGACGTTGTTTCGATGACGATTTTATGACGGCAACGCGATCTGTAGATATGTTTTGGCCTTGTATTAATGCGATTTGCAGATCTATTTTTGAAACCCAAGTCTTGAATGCTAGTAGGTCCTAATGTTATGATTTTTTTGTAATTAACAACAGCCACCTTAAAGTGCTTAATAAGATTTTTGTTTAATGGAGTAGATATAGGTTTAGGGTTAATGTTTATTGGATTATAGAAAGGAACTCAAATAAAAAAAAATGTTTGGTTAATTTAAGATGAGTTTAAACATGTGTCAATGTCATGACCCTCGACCCGGTTTAACCCGATTCAGGAGCCGCGGAACAGAAAATCCCGTGGTATTTTATTTAACTGAGTTGACAGCGGAAGATTTTTTCAGGATCTTTTTAAAAATGAAATTTCCTGATTATTTTATTTCACAATTCAGGATAAATCCCGGTAGTTTACAATCATATGATTTCACTGAGAAATCTTTATTTTACAAAACATGTTTCTTTATTTATATTGAGCCACTTCCTTAAGCTTGTAGTGCTTCGCGGCACTTTTCCTGGATCACAACAGATCACCTGAAACATGTTTGAAAAAGTTTTTGTCAGCAGGAAATACTGGTGAATCATTCTTTTTACTAAAAATGACGCGTTTCTTATAATTTACAGTATTAAGAGCGATTACAATGTTTATACATATCAACCATCTACCCACGGTATTTATCACTCGACCACCTATTGGCTATCTCGTTGTCCAATGGTGTCTGTGATTATGGTTATATCACCCCTTGGCTAACCCGTTGTCCAATGGTGACGGTTATCAAGTATTGTATACAAACCCCACATACCGGCTGTAATTTGGTGACTACAAAGACTTAATCCCTGTAATTATAACTTTGAAAGTAAACATGATTTTTGGAATCAAATTTGATAAAAAGAGAATGACTCACATTGTAGATTTATATGGGCAGAGCTTAGCCTACTGATTAGCCTTTTAACCTAAATTTAAACAACATGCATACGAACTCGGCCAGTAACTAATACAGCATTTACGATAACTCACGAGATTAAACCCTCACAACGAATGACAAAGTGCGATACTTAAACATCCATCGATTTTACGACGAATGACAAAGCATAAACCCTAATGTGGGCTGCACTTAAACATCCATTGGATAGTTTCAATCGATCGGACATTGAATCGTAGCAGCGATCGAGTTAATACCCGGTATCGGAGCAGCGCCTTGCTATAATAATTGAAATTTTCGAATTATAACAGTAGAACTTCGTTTTTGAACTTTGATTTCGACACCATTGAACTGCTCAGGAGCTAAGCTATTTATAGCTGAATTTTAAGGTTCACGCGGCTCGCGTAAACCTTCTCTTGTTCCTTACGCGGCCCGTGAGGGCACTCTATACGTAGATTAGGGCTAGCGTGTCACCACTAGACTTGCCACGCGTGTAACACGTGGATCCGGATGCTTATCCGGTCAAACCTAGGGTTGTAACGACCCGCGTAAGATGTGCTTAACCTTTACGCGGCCCACGAGAAGACCAGAAATCTTGGTTTCTTGGTTTTTCATGCACGGTATGGTTTCAGAGGTCCGGGATTTTACTTACGGGTATTTTTAGGACAATTTTGAGAGTCCTTACATCCTCCCCACCTTATTTAAAATCTCGTCCTCGAGATTCATTGGAATAAGTGAGGATACTTTCGCTTCATCTCCGATTCCAGCTCCCAAGTGTATTTGGGTCCTCTCTTTGAATCCCACTTGACTTTAACTAGCACCAATCTTTTGTGTTTGAGAAATTTAATCTTTCGATCTTCGATTTGAAGAGGTTTCTCAACAAATTTTAATTTCTCATTTACCTCTATATCTTGGAGAGGTACTACCAAAGATTCGTCTGATAGGCATTTCTTGAGGTTGGATACATGGAATACATCATGTACTCCTGCCAATTCTTCTGGTAGTTGTAAACGATAAGCAACTGGACCTATACGTTGGATCACTGGGAATGGTCCTACGTATCTTGGACTTAGCTTTCCTTTCTTACCAAATCGAACTACTCCTTTCCAAGGTGAAACTTTCAATAGTACTTTGTCTCCAACTTGAAACTCGAGTGGCTTGCGTCGATGATCGGCATAACTTTTCTGGTGATCTCGAGCCGTCTTCAGTCTTTCTTTGATCTGTGTGATTTTGTCAGTAGTTTCTTGCACTATCTCGGGACCTGATAATTGACTTTCTCCTATCTCTGCCCAACAAACTGGAGTTCTGCACTTTCGTCCATATAATGCTTCAAATGGGGCAGCTTCAATGCTTGAATGATAACTATTGTTATAGGAGAATTCGATCAAAGGTAAGTGATCGTCCCAGTTTCCACAAAAATCTATTACACATGCTCGGAGCATGTCTTCCAAGGTTTGGATCGTCCGTTCACTTTGTCCGCCTGTCTGAGGATGATATGCAGTGCTTAGATTTAGTCGAGTTCCCATTGCTTCTTGAAAACTTGTCCAAAAATGGGAAGTGAAACGACTATCCCTATCTGATACAATGGAGAGTGGAACTCCATGTAAGGATACTACTTCATCTACATACAACTTTGCCAACCTTTCCATGCTAAAAGTTTCTTTCATAGGTAGAAAATGAGCTGATTTGTTTAATCGATCCACAATTACCCAAATCGCGTCATTACCTTTTCTGGTTTTGGGTAACTTAGTAACAAAATCCATTGTTACGAGTTCCCATTTCCATACAGGCATTTCTAGTTGTTGTAGTAGACCGGAGGGTTTCTGGTGTGCTCCCTTAACTAGTGAACAAGTAAGACACTTAGAAACATATCTAGCTATGTCTTTTTTCATTCCTATCCACCAGAAGTTATTTCTTAAATCTTGGTACATTTTATTGTTTCCAGGGTGCATGGTATACCTAGATTTATGGGCTTCTTCTAAAATCTTATTTCTTAATTCTCCCTGCTTAGGTACCCAAATCCTTCCCTTGTGGAAATCTCCAAATTCCATCAGCTCCTTGTTCTAATTCTTTTATTCGTCCTTTCATTCCTTCAGCATCATCCTTGATTGTTGTTTCTTGAAAATGCTTTAGTTGTTCCATTAAATCTAATTGTAGATTTAATCTAAGAGCACGAACCCGTCGTTGTTTCTCATGGTACTTACGACTTAAGGCATCTGCAACTACATTTGCCTTTCCTTCGTGATACTGAATATCACAGTCGTAGTCACTTAGGATTTCCATCCATCTCCTTTGCCTCATTTTTAATTCTTTTTTCCCAAATATATATCTTAAACTTTTATGATCTGTATAGACAGTAAATTTACTTCCGTACAGATAATGTCTCCAAATCTTAAGGGCAAAAATTATGGCTCCTAATTCTAGGTCATGAGTCGTATAGTTTTCTTCATGCTTTTTCAATTGCCTTGAAGCATACGCAATTACCTTCTTGCGTTGCATTAGCACACATCCTAATCCTAGTTTTGAAGCATCATAGTAAACTTCAAAATCTTCAGTCCCTTCTGGTAAAGCTAGGATTGGGGCATTTGTTAACTTTTGCTTTAGAATCCTAAAAGCTTCTTCTTGCTTAGGTCCCCATTCAAACTTAACTGCTTTACAGGTTAGCTTAGTTAATGGTACAACTATTTTGGAAAAATCCTTAATAAACCGTCTATAATATCCGGCTAAACCTATAAAACTTCTAATTTCCATTGCGGATTGCGGAACCTTCCATTTGGTGATCACTTCTATTTTAGCAGGATCTACGTGAATGCCGTCGTGATTCACCATGTGTCCTAGGAATTGCACTTCTTGCAGCCAAAATTCACACTTCGAGAATTTGGCGTAAAGTTTTTCTTTTCTTAACAAAGTTAAGAGTACATGCAGGTGCTCCCAATGTTCCTCCTGACTTTTGGAATAAATAAGTATATCGTCGATGAAAACAATTACAAATTTATCCAAATACGGTTTACAGATTCTATTCATCATGTCCATGAATGCAGCAGGTGCATTCGTTAGTCCGAAGGGCATGACTGTAAACTCGTAATGACCATACCTAGTTCTGAAAGCAGTTTTAGGTATGTCTTCTTCTTGTACTTTCAATTGATGATATTCGGAGCGCAAGTCGATCTTAGAAAAGTATCTAGCTCCTTGAAGTTGATCGAAAAGATCATCAATCCTAGGTAATGGGTATCGATTCTTATTTGTAACCTTATTCAATTCTCTATAATCAATACACATTCTCATCGAACCATCCTTTTTCTTTACAAACAACACTGGTGCTCCCCAAGGGGATGAACTAGGTTATATGAAACCTTTACTTAGTAATTCATCTAATTGCTTTTTCAGTTCTAACATTTCTGTGGGTGTTAACCGATAAGGTGCCTTGGCTATCGGTGTAGTTCCGGGAATTAGATGAATTCTAAATTCGACTTCCCTATCAGGTGGTAATCCAGGTAGTTCTTCTGGGAATACATCCGAGTATTCTGATACTACTGGAATGTCCTTAAGTTCCTTATTTTTAGTGTTAATGATTACTGAGATCATATACACCATTTCTTGTTTTCTTGAGTAATTAGCCAATTTCATTACTGAAATGAATTTCAGTGGCTTTCGTGGCTTATCTCCTGTAATCACCACTAATTCTCCTGTGGGTGGATGAATTTCTATAGAATTTTTAATACAAAGGATTCGAGCATGGTTGGCTACTAACCAATCCATTCCTAATACGGCATCGAATCCAGTTAAATTCATTGGCAATAGGTTTGCATAAAATTTATAACCTAAAAGTTCTATATTTTCTTTTTGCAAAACCTTATCTATGTTAATAGAATTTTCGTCTGCCGTTTCGACTGTAAAAATTTGCCTAAGGTTGGTTAAGGGTAAGTTAAGAGCTTGGCAGAATGAAGTATTTATAAAACTTTAGTTTGCGCCAGAGTCAAATAATACTTTTGCGTAAACGTTGTGAACTAGGAACGTACCAGCTATCACATCTGGAATGAGTTCTGCCTCCTGAGTAGTTAATTGGAATGCTCGAACATTCTTCTTGGTAGCTCCGTCTGTCGGTTTAGCTTTATTGGTTGCTGGTTTAACCAACTTAGGGCATTCTGGTTTAAAATGTCCTGCTTCTCCACAGTTATAGCAGACCCTTGTTTTCTTTCTGTAGTCTTCTTCGCGATGTCCTACGACTTTGCAGAAGTTGCAGGTTACATTACATCTTCCATATTGTTTCTTTCTGCAATTCCTGCAGAACGGCGGAATTGAAGATTGCCCTGTTCCTCTTTTCTTGAAATTGCTAGTATTACCTACACGAAATCCTTGGGTAATTTTCTGAGCCAGTTCCTTTTTCCTATTTTCATCTCTTGTGCATACCAGCTCGTCAGTAAGGGTGTTAGCTAATTCTACCGCATCGTCAATAGTGCGAGGTCTCGCAGCTTTAACGATATTACGGATTTCGCCAATTAATCCACAAATATAGCGAGAAATAAGTACCGGTTCTGGCGAAGCCAGTGTTGGTACTACTCTAGCATATTCAAAGAATGTCGAAGTGTACCCTCGACAGTTTACATCCACCATCCGATGTGTCAGGAACTTATTCGCCATTTGTTCCTTTTCATATTCAGGACATAATTTTCTTTCTACAAGACTCTTAAATTCTTCCCAGTTCATAGCATATGCCATCATTCTTCCTTTTGCTTGTAACACCGTGTTCCACCATTCTAGCGCCCCTTCTTTAAAAAGATTTGACGCATACATGACATGGTCTTTTTCAGCACATTTACTTATGGAAATTACTGCCTCGGTTTTCTCTAACCAGCGCAGTGCCGTAGTCGCCCCTTCATTGCCTGCAAATTCAGCTGGTTTACAAGCAAGAAATTCTTTATAAGTGCAACCAGGCTTTGCAGCTTTCATTTTCTTAGGGAGCGGAGCCTGCCGTGGATCATTATCGTGATTAGTATGATTACCGCCTCCGTTTATACTATTACTGAAGTTATCTTCAGAAGTACGTTTGCTAGGAACGATTTGTTGAGGTTCAACAGGTTTCTGGGCAGCAGCAAGGATTGCTGGAGTAGCATTGGCTATTCCTTGAGCAACAATATTTTCTATATCTTGCTTAGTCATAAAGTGATCCTCCTGGTGTTGCTCAGATTGGTTAACCTCATTAACTGGTTCATTATTAGCGTTTTCCATCTGATAATATATATAATTTATTAGTATTGAATAAATAACAATTATACAAAACAATCATACAAATTTCACCACACACACATATATATATCCAAAATTATCGATTTCTTGATTCCCATTATATATATATATATATATATATATTATGCATCATTACACACCGTTATCTTACAGACGTTTTATTTTAGGTTATTTTACATAGTTATATTTTACTATTTATTATTCAACCACAGTTTCACATTCTCACACCACACTATTTCTCGTCAATTATCTTTTTAGAAATGATGCTCCCTCTCGTCATATTTCCAGGAGATTTGTCCTCCTATTTCCCGGATTCTATTCCCTGCATCCATCAATTCTTCACCAAAGTGGCGGAGTTCAGTTAAATTCTTATTGCTCATTGGTGGGTTTGGTATTGGTTCTGGGTCGAACTGAGGGAGAAAGGTATAAGGATTGTTGAGCAGGTTTTGAAACTGCCAGACATTAGTCCACCACTCATCCATTCCTAGAGGTTGGGTGTGGATCAGAGGGTCTGGAATGGCTGGTTCTAAGTTTATTGGAAGTTGTGTTTTAGCAGGATAAGGGTAGAGATTATTATTGACAGGCCTAACGATATCACAGCTCGCCAATGCACGATCCAATTCCTCCTGAAATGGTAACTCCTCGACTTGTCTAGAGCTTTCCCCAATTTCCATCTTTGTCTGCCTAGGACCTTCCCCAATCTCCATTTCTGTCTGCCTAGAACCTTCCCCGACTTCAATCCCCTTTCCTTTATCTATGGGGTTTTCTATTTTGGGAATCTTCCTAGTTGCGGGTTTCCTCCTGCGCACACGCCTCCATCCCACAAATCTTCTTCTTTTCTTAGGCTTTGATTTCTCTGGAGGTGGAGCGTTGAATTCCATAGGTTCTTCTATATCGGGTATGTAATCAGTAAAATCTCTGGAAACTTCTATTTTCACCGGATAAAGATTGAGATTCTGAAGGGCTTCAGATAACTCATTCATGCTGTTTAGCATATATGCAAAAATACACACAAAATGCTAAGTTAAAATTTTATAACAAATTTTTATAGATAACCTTTAAATATTATTGCATACCGTGTGACTAATTTAATACAAAGGACAACTGACAATTAAAACATATTAGGGTTTATTGTAAACTTATTTATTTACTGGGTAAAGTTTCTGGCTTGTAAGTGATATGGGTGCTAGAACTTGAGTCAGAGTATTTAAAGATTTGCATTTACCGCTACAATGGCTAGCATATAGAGATCTGCCCATTTTTCATCTAACTTGTCTTCCCATGGTGGGTTACTGCCTAGTTCTTGGGTTTTCTAATTAACTCTCTTTTCTTTTGGTTGTGATTTCTTTATTTTCTCCTGACTTTTCCTAATAATCAAACTTCTTTTATTAGGAGAAAGTGGTTCCTCATATTGTGCCTTTCGAACAAATATTCCTTCCTCAGTACCTGTTGGGTATTTTGAGGATGCAGTTCCTTTTTCTTTTGGTGAAATATCTAATTTAAAATAGATATCCGAAAGTCTTTGCTTACCCATACTGTAAACAAATATTCAAACAATAAAACACATAATCACAAAAATAGCAATCAGTAAAATTAAGTATTTTCTAAATACTTAATTGGCTTAAATTAGTGGCTCTGATACCACCTTTTTCTGTCACGACCCTCGACCCGGTTTAACCCGATTCAGGAGCCGCGGAACAGAAATTCTCGTGGTATTTTATTTAACTGAGTTGACAGCGGAAGATTTTATCAGGATCTTTTTAAAACTGAAATTTCCCGATTATTTTATTTCATAATTCGGGATAAATCCCGGTAGTTTACAATCATATGATTTCACTGAGAAATCTTTATTTTACAAAACATGTTTCTTTATTTATATTGAGCCACTTCCTTAAGCTTGTAGTGCTTCGCAGCACTTTTCCTGGATCACAACAGATCACCTGAAACATGTTTGAAAAAGTTTTTGTCAGCGGGAAATACTGGTGAATCATTCTTTTTACTAAAAATGACGCGCTTGTTATAATTTACAGTATTAAGAGCGATTACAATGTTTATACATGTCAACCATCTACCCATGGTATTTTTCACTGGACCACCTATTGGCTATCTCGTTGTCCAATGGTGTCTGTGATTATGGTCATATCACCCCTTGGCTAACCCGTTGTCCAATGGTGATGGTTATCAAGTATTGTATACAAAATCAAACTAATGAGGAAAATTAACTAATAGTTAGTCATTCATAGTACGATACGCAATTGCACACGGCCATTAATTAATACCTGTAACAACTCTCATCAAAAGTCCTATTTATTTTATTATTTTATCCAATAGGAAACCCTAATTGAGTCACCCAAGTGATTTTGCACAAACCCTATAAATTTCAGAATCATCAGAATCAGGATCAGGGCCCCTAAAACTCAGGGGGGGGTAAAACCTTAGTTACGATTATCTTAAAATCTCGCTGTCAAAAACGAAATTTGAGAAACAGTCAAGTCAGCAAGGCTAGTCCAGAACGTGGCTACCCTATGGAGAACAGGTGTCCCTTACGCACCGTAAGGGATTAGGCTTACGGTGCGCAAGCCTGGTCAATTTCCATGTATAAATAGAGGGCATTGGCAATTGATTCTGTGCGTTTATTCGACGTTCAATTTCAATTTGTACGTTGAGTTATAGTATAAACAGTCTCAAAAATCACTAATTAGTATAGCGGGGTGCTGCTACGATACCGGGTATTAACTCGATCGCTGCTATGATTCAATGTCTGATTGATTGAGACTATCTGATGGATGTTTAAGCGCTCTCCTTTGTCATTAGTCGTGATTCCGACAGGATGTTTGAGTACCACCCGAACTCAGGGAATACTCTGTCATTCGTTGTGAATCCGATGGATGTTTAAGTGTTGCACTTTGTCATTCGTTGTGAGGGTTTTAATCTCGTGAGTTATCGTAAATGTTGTATTAGTTACTTACCTAGTTCGTGTGCACTAGGTTACAAGGCTAATTAATAGGCTAAGCTCTGCCTGTATAAATCTGCAATCTATCAAGGCTTATCTGTAGACTAAACTTTGGTTGTATGAATCTGCATGCTTATAATGTGAGTCCATTCTCTTTTCTCATCGTTTTATCACCTTTTGTGATATAATTATATTTAAAAATGATTTCCAAAATCCTAAATGTTTACCAGTTATACTTACAGTGATTAAATTTTTATATTTTATAATAACTGCCAGTATGGAAGGTTTTATACATTATTTGACCCTCATTACTATTAGCCAGAAAGTTAGCCAATAATAGCATGACCACAATCACAGTGGGAATTATGCCCCAGTAGCCATAGCCTATAACTAATATTATTTTAACATTAAAATCATTAATAAATTTAATGTATGTTTGAAATAAATCTACATGGTGTATACCATAATAAAATAGTCAAGTATAATATATTCCACTATACTAAGATTATATTTTTTTTAGTCTTAGTCACGTTAATATATTACAATTATTTAATTAACATATTATATTTGATAAGTTATAGTAGTTTGACATAAAATGATATATGTCATTTTCTAGGTTAAGTGGTTTTGTGCCATAAGTAATATATTTGACAAAGTAATGTCACGGGACACAACTAAGTCCAGAGTCACTAGTTGAGAGAATGATCAACAGTGACATGTCCAAAGGCACTAGTTGAGAGAATGATCAACAGTGTTATGACCAGAATCACTAGTTGAAAGAATGATCAACAGTGATATGACCACAATTACTAGTTGAAAGAATGATCAACAGTGATATGACCACAATTACTAGTTGAAAGAATGATCAACAGTGATATGACCACAATTACTAGTTAAGAGAATGATCAACAGTAATATGACCTGAGTCACTAGTTGAAAGAATGATCAACTGTGATTTGACCACCGTCACAGGAATCGCCTAGTGACCAATATAATAATAAGATATACTATATATCTATTACTTGATAAATTCACTATTGGACAAAAATGAGCCAATGAGAGATATGACCATTGTCACATCGGAACTGCCACCATGTGACAAATACTAATTGAGTTGGGTAAAGATAAATGAATATAAAAACTTTGATGCTGTAAAGTATAACAATATATTTGATAAAATGCAATGAACTCACCAGTATTTATTACTGATAAAATGTTTTCAAAACACATTTCAGGTAACTTGATGTAAGGATAGTAGAAGCCAGCTATGGAGCACTGAAGGCTTAAATAAAGTGGCTATAATAAAAGAAGAAAATTATGTTTTATTTATTTGGGTTTATCCCTATAAAAAAAAACAATTGAATGAAATATGGGTTTTAGCCCATTTGTTTAATATTAAAAGTTCGGTGTTTTACAAACTCTGAAATCATTTCCTAACTACGATCCTGATGAAAATTTTCCGCTGCGTAATTAATAAACACCAATACCATCTGACTGGTTCACGACTCTCGCTCCCAGGGTGGGGTCGAGGGGCGTGACAATACCCGTCTATGAGCTCTCTTAATAAGACTTATGGGTAATAGCCCTTCAGTTATAGGATCCTTAAGCATATCATGAATGTATTCGATACAAAACTTAGTTTCCTCAATTCGTTCATAAACGAATAATTAATTGCGTATCGAAATTTAATGCAGCACCTCTTGAACTGTTACTGTTCAAGGAGTCATGGTAGCTGACTTTATCACACTAAGTCTTCAAAACATTAATTATATGGAGTTAATAAACTTATGAGTCCACTAATAAATTTCCAACAACATTTAGTAACTATATTATGTCGTTATAACTTAGGTTGTTATTATCAGTTTATTATGACTCCTCCATGAGATAGGTTTTGTCTGCTGACATAAGGATATATCCGAAATTACATTTTGTCATCTTTGAATATCACAAAGTTAAAGTAATAAACCGGTTTTAATTCTCACTTCTTTTTTAAATTGTAGCCTCTCGTTTCTTTTAAAGATATTGTAATACTCCATTAGATGCTTCACATTAATCTAGAAATATCTAGTGTGTTGCAATGTGAGTAATATCTAAACGAGTATAGACTTGAACTTACATAAGGCTTCTAATTAATGAAGTGTAAATAAATAATCTCATTTATCCTATTATCCTCTAAAGGAGAGCAGTATTGTTTGTTACATATGTAAGGACCCATTTAATGGTAAACTTATGAAACATAACTAATGTCCCATTGGGTCTATCTCGGTATGTTATGATATCTATCTTGTAAGAGATATCCCTAAGATCTATTATATCAAAGTTCGTGTTAACAATGCTTTAACTTATGTAACATATACTTGTCAAAACAATGTCATCTATATAGACAAGTTTATTTTAGTTGCTCCCACTCATTTTGAGGTAGGTACATTAATCCACTTGATTCTTGATGAAAATAATTACGTTAAGATTTCATCACATTATGATGTTTGCACTAACCCATACATGGAATTTATTGGCTTAAAAATAAAGTGTTCTTTAACCTTCAGTTTGGAACTTTCAGGTTGTTTTATGAACATGTAAATATGTCAGCCATTTCTTAGGGAAAATTGTTTTTAATGTTCATCTAATGTAGCTTAAAACTATTATAAGCTACTAGAACAGTGATGATCCTCAAAGAAATCTTTGATAATTTATCTCTTCCTAAGTATAACCTTTGACAATCAATCATGCCTCTTCGTGTCTTAACGCTTATATTAGGATTTGGTTTAGTTATGAACACTCTTAGGTAATTCAATCAAATCCCAAACGTTATACGAACACATAAAATCAGTTTTACTAGAAAACTGTTTTATTTCATTTAGAAGATTAATTGATGCTAATGGCTTAATTAGAAGAGACAGGATCAGTAAACTTTTACAAAATCCATTTCAACTTCAGTTAGGGAGGTTATGTAATCATCAAAGTTAGTAGGTTTTTAAACCTAGATGACCTCCTGAGTTGATTATTGGGTTTTAAAAGTTTCAATTTTATGGATTAGCTCTTGGTTAGGTTGCTATCATTTTAAGGATTTTAAGTTTGTAAGAGTTGGTGCAGTACGGTGTACAAGAGGTGTAATCAGAGTGAAATTTAACGACACTCTTCCCCCCGCCTCTTGTATTCCTTGCAAGTCATGATAAGGACTTTGACTGCTCCCACTGACCTTAGAAATCTTTAGGAACTCAGCATGCTTAGGATCAATATTTAACGACCAACAAATTCTAATAGAGAAACAAGTTAATGACGTTAGTCGTTGTGATTTCTCTTGTTGAGGATTATGTTAGTTTAGGTAAGAAATCTAAGTGTGCCCACAATTAAGCAACAATGAAACTTCGTAAGAGTAGCATTAGATTTTAAGGAGACAAGTTTTGATGGAACAGTGTCGTGATGGAACGGTGTCTTGTACAAGAGGTGTAAAATAAAGTTTTCACTCCTCACCTCTTGCAACTACTGCAAGTTATTATTAAGATACTTAATGCTCCCACTGACCTTTAATATCTCTAGAAATGCTACAAGAGAAGTTTCAATGAGGTACGTGACGTGGGAACCTATCATATATACATTAGACTTTATTGGATTTCCTTAATGTCCAGATATCATAAGAAACTTAGGGACATATTTAATAGAAAACTTATTAAGTATATATATGAATAGATTTCTTCTAAGACCGTCGGCCATATACAACAAAATTTAGATACAAGTTGACAGTCTTTAAATGATAAATGAATTATGTCTGAATGTTCCATTTGGAATAAGTTCCACGAATGTCAATGAATGACTTATGATGGACCCATACTTATTCCTTAAGCCAAGTCATATTTTAGGGCTTTAACGTCATGATTTAAAATCACTTAGAATGAGATTAGATGAAAATCATCCTCACTAACCATGTCATGATTTCTCATGAATTTCGGTTGTAATGGATGAAATTTATAAGTCTCATTTTCCTTTTGTCAAATTCTCATTTGCATGATAACAAAAGTAGTGAAAGTTTAAGGTATCATCTAGTTTCATCTTAGTAATGTTTCTATCCAGATATTTAGAACAAATAAAATGAGATTTTAAGATAAGTGTGACTTTATGTTGGTTATGCAAACCTCACAACCTTCATAACATTGCTTAATTATAATACTATATTCTAACTAATCTTCAGAATATATATATATAAGGTATCGAAAAACGTTGTTAGAAGACTGCTTATTATGGTTCTTATAGTCTTAACATTTAATTTTGTCACTAACTCTCATGTTAGTTATTTGTTGACTTCTGGTAAGGAAACGTTTAAAACTAGAGTCAACTAATCATGTGTTAATAAGAATATTAAAATTATTAGACTTAAATATCATCAGTAAGTGACTATCTAATTAATTTATTCAACTGTTCTTTAAAATAATGGATAGTCTCGTTGCTTATGTCTAGTCTAATGGCATAATTATGCAGTGAGATTTTCCCTTGAAGAACCTTAAAGTTGGAATTTTTACTTGTAATTTGTCTATGGACCTTAGAACAATCCTCTTTTAAAGTTTTAAGTGGTTGTAAAGTGAGTAACAACTTATTTTCCAGCTTCAAACATTTATTTCTTTGTACATATGTTGCTTATCAACACACTCATTATACTTTGGTACTTTTGAGTGTTATAGTTGATTTATAAGGCATCAAATTGTACACGTGAAAATCTTAGTATGTAATGTACTGGAAAAATCTACTTATTTCCATGCGTAAACCCTTAAATTTATGGGTCATGGTATTGTACATTGTTATGTATTCACATATACCACTTAGCTTTATAGTTTATAGTTTTAAATGAAGGCATGCATATTAGGAATTCTTGTGATTATTCCACAATAATAGATTAGTCTTAGGAAAAACTTAATCTGGAATAACCTTTTAGTGATATCATTTATGTTAGAGAGATCTTGATTATCATAAGAGACATCATATTCGATATATCCTATTCATCATGCTCTAATTTTCTTCTGTAGTATCTTTATTAGAAGAGAGCAATAGGTTTATTGTGTCTTAAGAGATAATCAATGATTTAATATAAGAGCTAATCTTATAGAAACTTTAAATAAAGCAAAACATATTAGGTTTAGGAATTATAGTGGAAGAGATATTGAATTATAGAAGAAAATTATAGTGTTTAAAGTTATGGATACTTAAAAAAAATTAAGGCAGACAAAATGATCATAAGATTAATGAAGGATCATTAATATATAAGGATCATTATGTGAAGAGGTTGTGATATGTCTATTACTAACATCAAAATAATAGACTTAGTTAAATTTCTACTTAAACGAAGAAAAAAAAGCTTTGGCCAGAAGTGTAATCATTTAAGCATGTGTGCAAAGTGATTGTGACAAATCAGCTTTGGCCAGAAATGAGACAATCACTTTAGTTATGCAGTTGTTGAGAATGTTATACATGAATGAATTAAATCAGATTTGGCCAGAAATTAAGACATTCACGTTTGTGATGCATACTCAACATGGCTTTTATAATACTTGAGCAATAAATAGATGTATCAAATCAGCTTTGGCCAGAGGTGATACATCAGAAGCTCACCCAAGTTAAGCCATTTAGGTTTTGTAGAACATTATTTGATTCTTATTAATTACCTATTACAAAACCAATTATTTAATAGCAAACCACCTGTTAGCGCGGTGAGTTCACTGGGGGGTGTAGGGGGACAGCGTGTCCCCTGCACGGGGTTTGGGCCGGAGCCCCGAGCTAATTTTTAGTTCACATTAAACAGCCTGAAGTAATGAGGTTGATATTTTGAGTTAGTCTTAGGTCTCGAGTGAGATCTCGACTCAGTTATGAGGTCTCGAGTGAGATCTTGAGTTAAGTCTCGACTCATCTTGTGGTATCGAGTGGGAACCATGGTCTCGAGTACTGAATTTTATGAGATCTCGACTCCATAATGAGGTCTCGAGTCGCAACCATGGTCTCGAGTTGTTAAGATTTAAAACACTTAGTCGAAACCTCAGTGGTCTCGAGTCGAAACCTTATGGCCGGTCTCGATTCGAAACCGTTGTTTCAAGTCGAAACCGTTTTCTCGAGTTGTAAAGATTTGAGAACCCTTATGATTTCGAGTCGAGACCTTGTGGTCTCGAGTCGAGATCTTGGTCTCGGGTCGTTAAAAGGGTGATCTCGAAACTCCTGTTAGCAGCTGTTA